>CM062818.1:1335549277-1336213277 GCA_031772625.1 Pinus tabuliformis
GTGTGTACACAGGTTCTCTTAAGGTAAGCTGCGTACACCCGACATTTTCCCAACTGAGAAAATGTCGGGGTACGTAGGTCACCAGTGGAGCACATGCGTACCCCGAAAAGCGGACCTTGAAACCCCAAGGCCTCCAAAAAATGAAACAAAAGCTTAAAAACAAATTCTAAACGGATGAAAATGCAAGGGAAGATGTTGTAGAATACCTGATGAGACGATGTTCGGTTTCGACGGTCGGATTCTCTGCAATATCCACTGGAAGTTTCTTGCCAAAAGCCCTTTTTCTCTCCTCAACAGTAAAATGGTAAAAATGAAATGGTAAAAACCCTTTTTATAGGTTTTTTGAGTAAATGAATGTTAAATTTGTTTATTTTCCACCGTGAAAAGGTATTTTTCAAAGTATTTTTATCTATATTAAACAGGTATGAGTAATATGTTGGTTTTTGTGCAGGATAAAGGATTTTAAGGGAAAATTGTCATTTTTCACAAACAAAAACATCAGAGTCATCTTTTAAGCCCTTTTCTGACTCCTAAAACATGAAAAGATTGCCGAGCGTTTCTTTTACACTCGTTAAAATGGAATTAAAAGACGGTCCCCTTATAGCCCTTTTCTGACCGTAAAAACAGGAAAAGATTGCCGGATTTTTGTCGTTTCAAATTCGATACTGGAAATAAAACGACGTTTCGTTGATCGCTTTTTACTTTTCAGGTCAAAGACACTAACTATGAAAGTACTCCTTGGTCGTAAAAGATCAAGCGGTTCTCTCAAGTATTATTTTATACTTTTTTGGGCTTGGGAGACACAAATTTACGAAAAAGTTCAACCCTGGAGTCTTCTTAAGTTTTTCAGACTCTCTAAAATTGAAAAACATCGAGTTTCTCCTATACTGGACTCGTTAAAATTTCACAGTAAAGGACCTGTTCGATTACAAACAGGAACGGACCACTCCTTCTTAGGGTTCGAATCTAAACTAAGTTGGACTCATTCGAAGGATGAGCTTATAATCAAGCATATGTTATCCTCCTCAAGCTTGTAAAAAATAAAGAGGTACTTGCCAGAAATGGTGGGGGGAAAGAGAGGAAAATGAGCCTATTTGTTATCCTTTGTCTCAGAAGAAACCTTATCACCACTCTTGAACACGACACTTTTAACCTGGGTTGGGAAATCCTTTGCCTCACAGTTGATTGAACCACATTGAAAGTCTTCAGCCGGGTATTAACTTTGGGTCAAATGTCACCAAGCCATCTGTTGTGTCGTTATGTGTTCAAGAGGTCGCTGCAAATAAACCATTCATCTGCAAAATACCTGTCATCCATCTTGACCATCCCTGAGTCAGTCCTTACAGCTACATTTCTTCAACTTGATTTATGATTTCGTGTTGTGGGCTTGCCTATGACGGATCGCTTTCTATCGACATCAGCACATTATCTAGAAAGATGATCTAGAAATCATCAGTATCTTGAAATCCGCATGCATCAATGGCAGATTTCTCGCCTTCGACGACAGTTTACATCATTGACTTTCGATCGAAGGACTTCGTGACATGTTCGACATCAGCACATTCATTCACATCTCATGGATTGTACTGGGTACTTTGAGAACCATTGACATCACTGGTGGTTTCTCTCACACTTGTTAATAGTTTACATCATTGACTAGTAATCAAGTGGTTTCTACCATGCTCGACATCAACTCATTTATTCGCATGGATAGAATCGTACTATTTCGGGAAGTAGAAATGAAGACCCTGGATCTAGTTTCCACCATCCAGGCTGCGAGGAGTTTTGTATTCATTGTATAGTAGACTAACTATAAACAGATGGCTGCGTCCATATTGTGGCTACATGAGTCTATGATTATGATGTACTGCAAAATCATTCTTGTATCAGAGCAGTAGTTAGTTTGCTAGTTTAAGTTTTTGATCTGAGTATGGGAATGCCTACCTCAACGATGATATGATCTCATACATGTATTTTGTGTTGAATACTTGCAGGTTCCAACCGGGCTCTCCACAAGATAATCCTTGAAATGATAAAGTACTTCACCCTTCCTAGATGATATGAAACCCTAAATCTACTACAGGCTTTGCACTTTAGGGGCAATCTGTTACACTAAAATTTGTCACCATGACTATCTACAGTTAGTATGGCTCTATCAACTGTCATACTATCCTCCTTGGCAAGTCTCATACCTCTGCTCCTCATGTCAAACTCCAAGAAAGAGAGAAAGTCCTTAAAAAGTCAATTAACTCTGGTTACGCAGCTTCTCTTGGCCTCACCTGCGTGTACGCACCCCAAGTTCACAATACCTGCGTACTTGTACGCTCTGTATGTAAAGGGGTGGGTGCGTACTCCTGTAAAGGTCAAAAGGCGCAAGTTTCACTTCAAAAAAGTTACTTGTGGTCATTTCTAGAGCATTCTAGAAGATGGTTTGACGTGGATTGAGCGCCTCTAGATGGTTCATGCATCCCTATGTAAGAGGAACTTATCCCATGAAGAGGGGAGCTATCCCATTGAAAGAGGGGCTTATCCCATTCATGGTGGACCTGATTAACTTCCTCTAAAAGCACTATAAATACAGGCATTGGGCCAGAGGGAGGAGAGGTTGAAAGCTAAACATTCCTAAGGGTAGATGCTGCTGAGATTAGGACTCCCTTATAAAGCTTGAGAGGAGAGATTCCCATCCTTTCTTAGCTTCATTTGGAAGTGGGTGAGCTGATCAAAGTAAAGGAAAACTCTTGCTGGACCCTGGGAGGGACCTGCACAACACCAAGGCTCAGGTTGTAATGGTTTCTTTTGTTTCCACTTAATACAATTAAGCTCATTTTTCTCAACAAGTTGTTATACATGATTTGTTTCATATACTCCTTGGTCTGTATGATGAATATGTTTTATTTTATGAGTTATTCAGGTGCTATGTAATCGTTTTCTTGTTAGTGAATGCAGGTTTCGAAGAGAAGGAGGAGCTCATCCGAATCGGCGAGACTGGACTACTACAAAGCATTGGACTAAAGGTATGTTATAAACACCTGATTACTTGTATTCTAAACGCATATTTAGGGAAAGATCGTGTTTAATTGTCTTGTTTGTCACTAGAAAGCCTTAGCTTCTAGGGAGGTCGGTTTTGTCCGCAAAATTGACTCTTTCCGCATGACAATCACCTTCACGAGAAAGCGAGGAAGAGCTCACTCGGGTCTCTCCGAGAAGTTCAGTCAATTCGATAAGGCAGTGCATTCGGCAGTTATCACCTCCACTTATGCCACCACTCACTTCACCTCCTTCACCTCCATCCCCACCCACTCCACCTTTCCCAAACCCGTAGTTCAGCATGGCGAGCACGATCAAGTTACCCGTATTCAAAGGAGTAGGGAATGAGGATCGGAACAGTTCTGGGTCACGGACGACAACATTAGGAAGGCTACATTGGTAAGCGCACTGCAGGATCATGCATTGACATGGTATTTCAAGCACTATAATGATCACCCAAATGCGGGAATAGCAGAGATCCAGAATGCGCTGAACAAAGAATTTAGCTGGCCGAAATCAGAGACATAGTCAATCATTAGATTTAAAGAGATCGTGATGCTTTTAGGAGAGACCCTCTAGGATCTAGATCGGTGACTGAAGAGTATGATCCGCAAGGCTAATATGATGCTCACGGATGCCCAGAATCGCACATGGTTTGTGGCATCTCTGACACCACACCTGAGGATGGCGTTGTCACAATAGAAACTTGCTACCTAGGCCAAAGCGTTGGAAATGGCGATGAGGTTGCATGAGACTCCAATATAGGATCCGGGGCTAGGAGTTCAACAAATCCACGCGCAACTATAGAATCTCTGCCTGGAAATGCAGAGCTTGAAGTAGGATAGGGCATCGCGGCCAGAGGTGCACGAGGAAGTGTGGTGCGTCAAATGCAAAGGCCAAGGCCATGACAAGGATCACTGTCCAGTATTTGTGAACTACTTGGCAGGAGAGGGCCCAATGCCATTGAGACCAGAGGCACAGGTAGGGCCGAGTGTGACATCGGTGCTATGGTGTGCGATCTGTCAGATAGGAGCAAAGCACACGACAGATAATTGTCATTTTTTGCAGAAGTATAAGCAGACTCCCCAGCAGTTGTTTTGTAATTTCTGTAGGCTAGTAGGCCAGTAGGCCACAACGAGCATACTTGTCATAGCTACAAGTTAATGATGGATCAAACCCTAGCCTATCAGATGCAGAAAGAAATGTGAGCCCTCAACCCAGTGGAGGGAATGGTGCGCGGTGGATTTCAGGGGTGAGGTCGAGGACGAGGAGGAATGGGGCCAGGAAGGGGCCATGGAGAATTAATTTGTTACAATTGTAGGGGCCCAGGGCACTATGTCCATGATTGTACCAACCCAATGAGAATATCTTGTTCATACTATGCTCAGTTTGATCATGAAGCAGTAGATTGTCCTACGTTGATCACATAGATGCGCGAGAAAGGGGTACTCCAGCCTACTCCGACTGAAAATATTCAAATGATGAGGTCTAAAACATGGGAAGAAGACCCAAATGTGAACATAGTGCTGAGAAGCGGTGCAACCATAGGGGAAGATAAGGGGAAGAAACCCGAGGAAGATACATGGGATCGCAAGGCTCCTACAAAGGAACCTGAGTTTGACTTAGAAAGCGCAAAGGAGACGTTCATGGAAGCTAAGAAGAGCTTCACGGAAGCCTCCAATTTAGGTAGTAAGGATCAACCAGAGCCAGGAATGGATCCTTCTATGCTTACTACCTTTTTGGAGACATGCATGAAACTGTTTCGCGACAATAAGGCAATTAAGGGACTACAGGAGTTGATAACTAAGTGCACAGGGTCAGGGGAACCACGTGTAGTTTGGAAACTAGGAAAGCAAGAATTGTGCACTGGGAGGGAAATGAGATTGACGGTGCAGATTGGCGAGTATGAAATGGATCAGGTAATCCTATACCTGGGTTCGGATGTGAATGTATTACCAAAGAAAACATGGGAACGTATGGGTAGGCCCACGTTACAATGGTCCCCTATTCAATTATGAATGGTGAACCAACAGAAGATTTTGCCCATGAGGAGGTTACAAGGGGTAACAGTTGATATCGAAGGCGCAAGCATGCAGATGGACTTTGAAGTAATAGAGATTGCTGATGATAGCAATCCTTATCTCGCGTTGCTAGGAATAGACTGGGCAACTGATATGAATGGAGTCATCAATATAGAGAAGCAGAAGATGATATTAGAGAAAAAGTCCCTACGCATAGTAGTTCCACTAGACCCAGCCGAAGGAGCGCGCTACACCAAACCAGTGTGTGACAATGAAAGCAACGATGAGCTGGATTGTATTTACTAGATAACGGTGCAAGACTAGGATTGGGTGAACCCGACTGCAGGTGGGAGAATCTCATCAGAGAGCGATAGTTCCTGTACTTTGGACTCAGATGAAGAAGTAGAACGTTGGCAGAACCAGTTGCACGAAGTGACAACGTTGAATTGCAACATGATGATTAGATCCCTACGTTGCATGACAACAAAGGCAAGGGAAGTACCAACATATGATGGAGTGATAGCAGTGGATGGATTCCTGAAAAAGTTTGAAAGTGCAGTACCGGAACAGCAGCGGTACGGTGCGTTGGAATGGCTGCTGGGGGCAACACCTGCACGATGGTGGAATAAACATCATAAGGCTATTGGAAACTGGCACAAATGTAGGAGATGGATGCGCTTGCAGTTTGGAAGTCCCTAGTGTCGAACAAGAGCTGAGCAGCTAGGACAAAGTAGTTTACGCACCTACCTGTGTTGATGGGTGTAGACGTGTGCTATGCAAGCACATCCAAAACTAAGGATCAAAAATCAGAACCTGATGTGGCAGCAGGAAAAGTGACGCACACCACAAATATTCCACGTTGGAGCATTCACAAAGCTATGCGAAATCATGAACAGAGTTTACCAGGTGGAATGAACTAACTGGGACCTACGCGTAACAGTGGTTCGATGGGCCTACAGGGCCATAAGCAAAGACCGGAGCGCGGAAATGACCCCAACACTGATGTGAAGAGACGAAACCATAAGAGTAGAGAAGAGTCCCCATAAAATAGCTCCCGCAGTTGGGATAGTACACGGTGACCCGAGTAAAGGAATTATGTAGTTATAGGAAGCCATTCGGTGAGGGGACTTGAAACTTTGTGAACTCGACGAAGACTGGGTACGACTGAGAAAGAAAAGCATGACATTGGATGAAGAAATCAGAAAACTGGAAACTGAAGTTGCGCAAGCACACTGTGCCAAAAAAACTAAGCACAATGGGACAAGGTCTAGCCAGCCATACTGCTGCATTAGAAGAAGTTGTGACCCTGCTACCATGTCTGCGACCACCTCTGACTAGGAAAAGTAAACAGGGGAGTGTACCATACAAAGAAGAGCGTGACGCACTGATAGATGCAAGGGTAATTGAGGGGTGCCCACGGTCCGGGCCAACAGGAAAATTGAAGCCTCGCACCGGGGTTGCGACCACTTGACTATCCGTAGGAAGCACAGTCTCAGTGCTCCAAGCAGTTGGAAGAGAGCACGGGACTATAAAAGAGTGTGTATGGGAGATGTGTGAGATGGAGGTTGCACGTAGGATCGGGACGTCACAAGGGTCGCGGCCGCACATAAGTGGCTGCACCGCTACGCGGGTAGGCTGGGAGATAACCGTTGGTGTCACTGTTCATGACAAGAGGTCCATTTTAAGGCAAAAGGGAGCGGGCGGTGGACAATTAAGACACCAATTAAGAATGAGATTTGGGACAATCTACTGCCAAGAAGGCATTAATGATGCAGTTCATGCAAATATTATTGCACCCGTAGAGTGACTCGGGATGAGTCACGATGATTATGTTGGTGGCCTGTTGGGCACTAGATCCCCCCATAGCATGTTGTTGGGGCTTGAAGCCCAAATTTTGGTTAAAGTGTAATGTAAAGACCTCGCAAAATACGAGCTTGGAGTGCGAGAGTCTAGGGTTGTCTGCCCTAAGATAATGTAATGTAAAGTGTGTCAGCCTACCCATGGTCCATGGACCATGGGATTTTATAAATAGAGTGAGGCTCTAAGGGTAAAGTTAGTCTTAGCTTGGAGAAACAACATATGGGTTTTGGATGATGAATTAGTCTTGGGTTGTAGTAGTAGTAAGAGGCTCTGAAGCTGAGTGTGCAGAGGCCTCGTAGAGTCCGCAGCTGTGTGCACGGATCCCTGCAGCTGAGTGCACAGGGCGGAGTTGGGATTGTACTTGGATAGAGAATTAATAAAGGATAAGTTGATTTTGGAATATTTTGTGTCTATGCTTCTGTTATATTTATGCATCTCTTTACAGTTTATGATTGCGCGCACTTGTTATGAATGTTGAATGATTAATGAGAATATTGGGCCCACATAATTAAGTTAAGATCTATAATAAAATCATAGTAAGGAATAACGATCTAGACATCACCTCTTCATGCTCTTTATAGAGCTACACGGAAGCAGTTGCACAAGTTGCGAAGGATAGACAACTACGCGGAGCAGCGCAGGCGTGCAGGTTCGGTTCGCAAACTTCCCAGACTTCATCAAGACATCCGTAGGGTGCGGAAACCTGGTTCCAACACCCTCCCATACTACCTTGGGTGAGACCTCAGTCCATGCACAACGGATTGTTGCCGAAAGGGCCAGTAGTTTCGGGATTTGTTTGGCTAAATCACTTCTGAACCTGGGTCAGGCCCGAACAACCCAACACAAATCCACACGCAAGAATAATAAAAAATAACCATATATCCATGAACAACGTGCCATCCCAACATCTATGTTTTCCATGGATTTGGACACCCTCTAGGCTAACTACTAAGGTGCCAATCCACAACCATGCCACTCTAGGGCTCCAGGCACCCTCGAGGCCATCAAACCGACAGAACTCTCAGCTAGTCCAGAACCCAACCTCAAGGCTTACCAACTAGTTTCTTTGGACTAAAGTCCAAAACCATGATCCTCCTTAGAGTGATGATCATTATCAAAATGATATTGAATAATAATGTTCGTGGCAAGTACGACACACACAAACACACACACACACACACACACAAATATATATATCTATACATATATATATATATCTATATATATATATATATATATATATATATATATATATATATATATATATATATATATATTCTCAATTAATGGCTCTTTTTGCCATGTGGTGATCTTGAAGCCACATGGGCCCCAAGTGCCTTTGTTAATGGAATCTGTCATCAACACTTTGTTTCCCATCACCATGGAGTTGCACCACCCCTCATACTCTTACCATGTAGTGGCTTTGTAGCTAGTCTTTTTATTATTATTAAAATATTTACAAATTATATCATATTTACAATTTGGGACCTCTGGCCACTTAACCAACACTCACACATATGCTCGGTCATGTTGGCCCCATAATATATAACATATCTATATGGGTATTCAGACCACATATTATAAACATATAGGCACACAAGCCCACAATATACATCCAATTCACCATCCTGATAACAAGTACATATGTCTACATTATAAATGGGTGTGGGTATTACATTCCTCCTCCCTTATTTTATGCAATGTCCTCAATACCTCTTATTCCCACAAGCTGGATCTATTATGGAAATTCCATGTCTTCATGAATTGCTTCATCCTAGGGCATCTTCTACTTCCTAGTTCCATTTTCACATTAACGAGATCTGAAGATCCTTGCCCCATGTTGATGAGCATACCATCTCCACATTCTTGACCTCGTTACACGTATAAGACATCAAACCCATAAAAATAATGACATCTGCAGTGAGTTATCACATACATAAACACATATATAGACATATATATGGAAATATTTTTCTCTTTTCATCTAGAGCAGCAACAATGAAATATATACAATCATAACTAAATATGAATTATGAAGAATGAAATTTCATATAACGTGAAAAGCCAAAGTCAACGATAGCTTTCAGATTCCATAATCACAAGGATGGGTCCTACAGATAACTTTATGCAAACAACTATCTATTCTTTGATGCTAGTTGTTTCATTTCCATATTCCCTCACTCTTGTTGGTTCATGTCCTATAGGATTTCCATTTCACCATTCTTATCTTGTAGCTCACTCTTTAAAACTTCTATCATGTTTTCTAGACTATTTTGATCTCTCACTTCTCTTAGTGTCTCAATATATGTTTTAAAACATTATATATCCAATTTTCCTTTCTCTATGTATCTTCCAGTATTTTCTTTTTTCCGGTGCACTTGAATGGACAAATCCATGTTCTCTTGCTCGTGCAATTTAGTAATTTTGAACTTTTTCTAGTCATTATGCTTTTGTATTCCAATAGCTCCTATAAATACCTCTTCCTTTCTATAAACCTTCATCTGTTCATCTTCTATATTTTCAAAATCATTTTGAGCTTCTTTGTGCTCTACTTCTTAGTGTTTATGCTCAAGTTCTAGAATTTGTCTCTCGAAATCCCTACTAAATTGCCTATTTTCTTCAGTGCGGTGATTAACCAAAGATCAAACTTTTGGTTGAAATTTATTTAAGTCTATTGCCAAAGTTGTACCAATTCTGTTATCAGTCGTTAACTTGTCACATACCTACTAGTTTGATCATTTCCATACATATTTTTTTCATAAAGAGTAGCTTGTTTCTCTTGTCATCACACCTGTAATGATTTATCATATCCTACATACAAAGCCAGTTAGAATATCTATTGTAGATATGATACAACCTATATACAATCTTGTCAAATGACTTTTTAACATATTATAAACTATTATGTCATTGTCATCCACCCGCACAAAATTTGTGAAAACCTAACATTAACATGTCATCAACCTATGACACACTTGTTGTAATCGGTATGAAATCATATGTGATAAACAAGTCATAAACATGTCATAGAACCTGCTATATACCATTTTACTCCCTCTGACCAGTTCCTCGGTTGTAACCTGTAATTATTGTGTCGACTACTGGTGACAAAATATGTGATTACCTATACTTAATATGTAGGGAATTCTGATATCAACCTTTGATCATCCTACCTATAATTCTCTGTCACAACTTGTAAATATACTTGTTATCTACCTATGAGAATCTTGTCGTAAACCTATAAGAAATCTTGCAACCACCCAATCCACTTGTAACAATTTGTTACAATTTGTAATATACCCATCGACTACTTGTGACAACCTGTTATTAAAAATGTAATATACTCGATATAACATATCACAACCCATTCCAACCTGGTCACCCACAGATGACAAACCCAACTATGGTAACCTTCCATATAGCTATTATGAATCTTTTGTAATATTGTGATTATAACCCTGTCAATTCTATGAGATTCTATGACATCTTATGGTACCTATGACATCCAGATGGTATCTGCAATCACATCCAGTTATAATATGTTATACGTCTATCCTTTTCATAGTTGTTAATTGATTAGTATCTTTTCATTTATTACTGGTTGTACCATCAATATTTTTGCAATCAAACGTGTATATAATCTTGCATAAAATTCTTGCATTCAACCCCTTGTACGCTCGGTATTTGCTAACCTTGCATAGTACTATTATTTAGTATCCTAATCATGTACCAATTTAGCAGCCAACATGTTATTTTTTTCATCATGTGACCTGCGTCAGTGCACCACTTTATTTATTTACTTTATCCTTATCTTTCACTTTAGAGTGCCCAACAACATCCTCAATGCTACAGTTATCAAATCAAATCCAGCTTTTATGATATTAGATTACAAATCAAGCATGCCAATAAATCCAATAGTCCACTCACAACATTTGATTCCTAAGAGTTACAATTCTTAACTCATGTAATCATAGCATAAAAATAGGAATAAGATATGTACAAGGAATCAACACTTATTGGATTAGTCTTCATATCATATATTGTGTAAATAATAAAACATATTGTTGTCAAGTAGCAGGAAATCACCAAGGGAAATTCATGCTTCACACATGTATATGATAAAAAAAATTATAGTTTATCAGAGAGGGAAGGTTTAGAAAAATTTCCTTTCTCCCTTTTCTTATAGGTCACAGAATTCAGTCAACACCATTGTCCCATTCTATAGTTTTCTCATGATGAATATTCCTTTACCAACCACTTGTATCTTATATTGTCATTTTATTCATTATTGTGCATTCATTAGTTGTCAAGGTATCTTAGATACCTGTTCATGTATAACTTTACTATACAAATCTTGTCACTGTGTTGTAGGCATATATAACTCTTTTAGTTATTATCACAATCTTAATAAAGAAATTTCATCATGGCACTTTACTTTATTTTAGTCGTTTCCAATCTACACTATCCATTGTGCCCAACTCAAACCCATGCTTCACTGATCATGGTCTTGTCAAAACTCATCCTATTCTTGTGGTAATATTGTAACCTTAATGAATTCTTTTCTTCAATGTTTCTACCCATATTCACATTACTAGCTTTCCATCAATATCTTTCCATTGACTACTTACTTACTAAATTTTGATATTTGGGCTAATAATTATTGTATATTTTTACTTGTAGATTCAACAACTTATGTCATATGTTAAAACATAAGATATGAATCTACTCTACTCATCAACAGAAACAAAATTGAACGATGAAAACAGTAAGAATAAAAGGAATAATTTCAATCGCACATAACACAATATTTTCCTAGGGAAAGCAATTGCTCAAAACCCAGGCTATCTATATTACATTATCCAGAAGATCTGAGAAGAAAATACAACGCTTGTTCAACCCGAACAATTCCTGCACAAGTACAATCTATATCTCCACTACAAAAACCATATCAAGCCAACACTTAGCCAATTATGTTGCATTTCAAGCCCCTACTTTCTTGCGTAATTCCTAAGAGAATTAGCCCATATTTAATTGGGAAATTCTCTCTCCATAACTTCGCAATCCATCCATAGGCCGTCAACTAATTTCATGCACCATATGTACCACTCAGAAAATTATACAATTGATAGTACATTGTCCCTAAACTCTAATCTCAACTAGGTCTTCCTAAGAACTGACATGCATGAGTTATCTATGAGTGATTCTTTAGTTAACTGGTGGAGCAGTGAAGCTGCACTAGTGCTTATCCACACTACTAGACCTCCTGGTAGTTCCTCCAACTGTTTGAAATAGTTTAACTGACTTCAACTCGGTTAGACCGAGTTAATTAATTACAACTCAAAAGAACTCAATTTGGACCCCTAAAATTTAGGAATCACTCTACATGACTCTAGATAGAATTCCAACTCGAATTTACTGAGCTAAGTCAAATTAGCATAGTTAACTATTACAAGTTTCTATGAGAATAGAATTACAATTTAATTCCTAATTTAATTCAAGGACAAATTAAATTAGGATTTCTTGTTGCTATTTTTAACACTACCTCTGAACAAGAAAGGGATTATCTTCTACCCCAATGTTGCCTCTGTGAAACTCAAATTTTCATCTTGACAAGACCTTTGTCAAAATATATGCATCTTGTTCCTCTGTGGGAATGTACTCCAACAAGATAATTCTCCTCTGCACACAATCTTGAAGATGATGATACCGGATATCAATATGCTTGGACTGATCATGAAAAACTAGATTCTCAGAGAGTTTGATACAACTCTGATTGTCACAGTAAATCACTATTGGATCGATCTACTGACAAAAAAAAACAACTATAATCTTCCTCATTCAGATAGCCTCACAAGATACTTGACTAACAACCATGTACTCTGCTTCTACTGAACTGAGTGCAACTGATCTTTGTTTCCTACTATACCAAGAAACAACTATTGACCCAATACTAGAGATCCCACCTAATGTTCTCTTCCTATCAAATGGACTCCCTATCAAATCTGCATCAGTGAAGCCTTCAAGCTTCACCCCTTTTGTCTGTTTGTACTAAAGACCATATTGAGTAGTGCCTCTCAAGCATCTCAACACATGTTTGGTTGCCTTCCAATACAGCTTGGTTGACTTAACCATTCTTTGACTATTTTGGTTAACTGCATAACACATGTCCAATCATGTGCTCGTCAAATATACGAGTGAACCCACAAGCTGCCTATAAATAGTAGCCTTTACTAATTCACCAGAAGTAGCATCCTGTTTCTTCTAGTTACCAGTTAGAGGAGTCTCCATGGGTTTACTACTCTCCATGTGGAACTCCTTGAGTATTGTGTTGGCATACTTTCCCTAAGAGACAAATAGTTCCTCATCACGTTGCCATACTTCCATCCCTAGAAGGTAGTGCATGAACCCCAAGTCCTTCATTTAGAACTCTCTTGCAAGACTTGATCAGCTTATCATCACTTTTCAGAATCAAATCGTCAACATATAAAACAATAATCAACAATTTACCTTCAAATACAATATGGTAAAGGTTCACATCTACTTCCTTTTTAGTGAAGCCCAACCTAGTGAAATAGTTATTGATCCTGGTGTGCCAAGCACGACGTGCTTATTTCAGTCCATACAATGCTCGCTTGAGTTGACACACATGTGACTCTCTGTTGAAGGTCTCAAATCCTTCAGGCTTCTCAATATACACCTCTTCCTCAATCATGCCATTGAGGAATGTTGTCTTTACATCCATCTGATGTATCTTCCATCCCATCTGTGCTGACAGTGCTAGAATGGACCTAATTGATGAGTACCTTGCAACAGGAGAAAAATTCTCATTGTAATCAATCCCCTCCACCTGAGAAAACCCTCTGGCCACAAACCTAGCCTTGTGTTTCTCCACACTACCATATGTTGCTTTCTTTACCTTGTAAATCCATCTGGAACTCACCACTGACTTGTCTGCCGGTCTTGGGACCACATCCCAAACACTGTTCCTGACAATGGATTCATACTCCTCAACCATGGCATCAATCTAAACTAGTTGTTGCACTGCTTCCTCAAAAGAGGATGGCTCAATCTCTACACATTTGATCATCAAAGCCATGTAGCCACTATACCTCATTGATGATCTCCTCTGTCTGCACTGTGATGTGGGTGCTCCCACATTCTCTCTAGGATCATGTGATAACCTATCAACCTCACTCGTTTTATTTCTCCCATCTATGGAAGACTTTGCAGGAGTGAGTGTCTCCACTCCCTGCTTCTCTACATGTGGTTGCTCCACATCATCCTGAGGTTCCTCCTTAGGAGCTAAAATCTCCTCAACCACATGTAGCTGAAGCTCCATCTCAAGGGAACATCTCGTGGCCTTATCTTCATCAAATTTTACATCTTTTCAAACCACTCTCATCCTATTGGTTGGAAGGTACACCTAATAGTTGTGAGGTGTATCAGTGTACACCATAAATATGCCCAACTTTGTTGTTGGCTCTAGCTTTTTCCATGCATCTTTGGTAACATGGTAGTAAGCTAATGAACCAAAGATTATGAAGTGTGCCACATCTAGTTTCTTCCTTGAAAAATCCTCTTCCAAAGTACTGAGTCCTGAGAATTCGATGAGGGATTATGCTCTGCAAATAAATAGTTGTGTTGCATGATTGAACCCATAAGTGTAATGGTAGGCCCTAATCATGTAACATCGCCCATGCCACTCCCACAATAATATTTTTGTTCCTTTAAACCACCCCATTATGTTGTGGGTTATGAGATGCTATCAACTCTCATCGAATCCCTGCTGATGCATAGAAGTTTTTGAACTTATTTGACACATACACTCCATCATTATCACTCCTGAGAGCTTTAACTTTCCTGCCAGTATATTTCTCAACAAGTCCTTTAAATTCACAAAACTTAGAAATAGTCTGATCTTTCTTATACATGAAGAAGATTCAACTCTTACAAGAAAAATCATCACAAAATATCACATAATACTTGTGCTTGGTCTTGGATGCTGTCAAGAATGGTCCACACACATCTAAGTGAACTCGATTGAGGATCACATGTGCTCGATTGTCTTTGTCATGAAAGGAAGCTTTGGTGTGCTTCCTGAATGTACACCCTTTTCATGTGTCTACCTGCTCTAGTGTACCTTTGGGAAGACCGGTAGAAATTTGTTGTATGATATTCAAAGTGCCATTGTGCAAGTGAACCAACCTCCTGTGCCACAACTCACCGATATCTTGGATTTTCACCTTCTATGCTTTAGTGCTCAAGGAAACACAATCTTATACCTCCAACTTGTGGAGGTTCTTCACTTGAACCCCTATCCTCTTCAACTATCCTGTGGCTCTGTGATGAAGGAACACCTTTCCCTTACTAAATATCACATCATAGCCTCTATCCTCCAACATGGCAACATAAACCAAGACCTTCTTCAAACCAGGAACATACATAACATCTCGCAAAGTGAGGGGAGAACCAGACTCCCTCTAAAAGGTAATTGTACCAATTCCAATTGTGTTATACCTCACATCATCACCCATATTGATATGCATATGGAGATCCTTCTCCTCCAAGTTACTGAAGAGATATTTGTTACCGGTCATGTGGAAAGAAGCTCCATTATCCAGGTACCACACACTACCCATCATCGATGACACCATATAAAAAAGGAGGGTTAAATCTAGTACGAACTTTGAAGTAAGGGCCTCACCTATCGCTCCTCCTGAGGGCTTATTACCACCTTCTTATGCAGATAGTTTGTGGAAAAATGTCCCACCTAATGATAGTGAAAACACTTGATTTTCGTCATGTCCTTCTTCTGGCTGCCTTGACAAGAATTTGATTTGGAATGGATGACTTTCCCTTCCCTCTCTTTTCCTTACCCGGTAAGGCACAATTCTCCTCATCATCATGCTTTGATGATGATCCATCTCTGGCATTCCACCGAATCTCTTCCTGTACCAAGTCGGACCACAATCATTCCCACTCTAGTAGCTTCTCCCTCCCATTAACTAAGTCTTGGTAACTATGCCAACTCTTTGGAAGTCCTACAAGTGCTAGACTCACTAGATCCTCTTCGGCAACAGTAATCCTGACACTTCCAATTTCATATCGAAATTCGGTGAAATTGGTAAAGTAATTTAGAATAGAGTCGCCCTTCTCCATCTTGATCTTTCTAAGTTTTTCCTCCAGTGTCAAATTCCTGTGGTCACTGCTATTTTGAAATAGGTTTGTCAATGCCTTCCACATTGCAAATGGAGTTTCCTTACCATGGAGATTCAAGGCAATATCATCTCAAACTCCTTCTATGATAATCCTTCTCACTTTTTCCACACTTTTTCCATTCAACCAGATCTTTAGCATCAAACGCTGGAGGTTTCATAATATCATCATCTATAAATTCCTTTAGCCCGTTATCTTTCGGTACTGCATCCATCATGTCCTTCCAATATATGTAATTCAAGTTTCCCTCTAGGGCATACTCAAGTATCAAACCGTATAATTTCATATTGTTGACTCTGAAACATGAACCTGCAAATTCAATTTCACCTGCACAACAAACTTGAATTATCCTCTTCTATAATGTGTTCACCTCTATTACCATGTCAATTTTTACTTGTATATTCAACAGCTTATGTGACATGCTAAAACATAAGACATCAATTGATACAGGTGGATATTGGTGGCCACCCCCCTATTCCACTTGGACCCCCAACATTGTCTCTTTCAGTTTTCATTTTCCTTAATTGTAGCATAGTTTACTATTTTTGGCAGTTTTTCAGGGCCTAAACTTCTAGAGCCTTTTTGAGGCCCTAAACGACATTTCTAGGGAAAAACAAAGAGACCAAAAAATTCCCAAATAGGATATTTGGTTTTTTTTTCGGGCTCCTCTTTGAGATATTTGAAACGACGTATTATTATAGCCAAACAGAGATCGTATGCCAAAGTTACAACTCTAGGAAATTGATGTACCAATTTACCCAAACAGGGCCCACAGTTTTGGCGCTTCATCTCCTAGGGTTAGCGTTGGCTTAAGGGGGCCTGACCCTAGTTTAGAGTTGTTCACACCAACCAACAAAACCCTAACGGCTGGCCCTTTCAGAAACAAACTACATAGCGCAGACTGTAGTCTCACCCGAAGTAGTATTGGGAGATGCTAGAACCGGGTTTCTACATCCAGAGACCGTGTGATAAGTGATCTTAAGCCTTTGTCTCTCAGATTTACCTTCGCACAGATCTATATCCTTCTGGGGCCCTCTCCTACAACTCTAAGGAAATAGCTTCTAGACCTTCACAAAGGTCTATGTTCAAAGTTTATAGGCCCTAAAGAGTTTTTCTATCCATTTTCGCACACTAAATAATAACCCTAGATATGCCTTTGCCCAGATCTATCCAATTCATCCAAAATCCTAACAGAATTAACCCTTATCTTCATGAAAATAGATAATTACTTAGTTCATGCATAAATATTATAGATTCAATAGGTTCGCATATAATTTACACATTATTCCACAGAAAACATATCATTGAGTGAAAGAACATAACATGAACCAAAATAAGAATAATACTCATAAGCCATATAATTGTCCCAAAAACATTCTTTATTAAGCTCAACGTTCAGTTGATAGACTTCTTCTACCCTTCACACTCAGCTGCGGACTTACCAAGGCCTCCTATGCACTCAGTTGTAGGAGCCTTCCCCTTTCGCCTAAGTACAGGAAGCAAACCCTTCCTCCCTTAGCACTTGTCCGGAACAATCTCTATCCTAACTTACTTACTTTTCTACTACGTCTTAGACTCACTATGACTTAACTATATATAGTTTGTTTCAATACAATACCATGGTCAGCGTACCATGCGCGAGTCTCCAAAACTGACCTATCATTTATCCAAATAAGGGGCTAAAGCTCCTTTGACTTGTATCTAGCTGCACGCTCCACATCTTGTTGGGTTGTGTTATATTCTTTCCACGACTAACCTACGTAGTTAACCGAGGGGTTAGAGAGGGGGGTTAGAGCCCCCCCTTTGTTGCGCCAATTGCGCAATGGGGGGGTCACAAGGGGGACGGCAGGCCCCCTTGTCCAGGGGGTTTGAGCGGGGTGGGTAGCCCCCCTCTATGGGGTCCAGGGCAGCACTCGGGGAAATTTTTTTTTGGACCCTATATTAGGTTGGGAAGACCTACCTATGGTTTTGTGCATCGTTTTCGCACATGGTTTTGGACACAATGGTTTTAGATCCATGGTATTGGATGCTTCAGAATGTATAAATATGTATGGTAACATTAAAAGGAAAATAATGAAAAATCCATCTGGTAGTCCTGGTTTTGGGATCTAGGGGAAAATCTCTATGTATATGTGTTTTATTTGTTATCCTCTAACATTATTTATTTTCTATGTTTTAGAATTCATATGCAGATAATTTCTGTACGGGGTTAAAACATACATTTGGTATCAGAGCTATTTTGGCTTCAAGGGGATGCCTTTGTTGTTGAGGGGTTTCGCTCGGCCTATGGTAGACCCTGTTCAGTGGGAGATCTATGGGATCGATTCTGGTGGTGAAAGAAGATGGCAAGCAGTGGAAAGATAGAGATCGAGAAATTTAATGGTCAGAGTTTTGAGTTGTGGAAACTCAAGATGGAGGATCTGTTGGTGGATAAATATTAGTGGATCGTGGTAGATCTGGGTACTAAACCAACAAAAGTGTCTGATGAAGAACGAAAGAAGTTGGATTCGAAGGAAAAGACCACAATATGATTGTGTGTCTCAAATTCAGTATTGCTGAATGTATCAGGGGAAGCTATGGTTAAGGCTTTGTGGGACAAGTTAGGAACTTTGTACCAATCTAAGTCTTTAGTGAATAAATTGTTCCTACAAAAAAAGCTGTATAACCTGAGGATGAGAGATGGAGACTCGGTGACGGAGCATTTGAATGCATTTAATACTATGGTAAGTCAGTTATTATCTGTTGATATTAAAATTTCAAATTAAGATAAGTGCATCGATTTGTTGTGTTCTCTACCAGATTCGTGGGATAGACTAGTTATTGCAATAGGTAGCAATGCAACAGCCTTGTAGTTTGATGAAATAATCTCATCCTTGCTAATGGAGGAGATGAGATGGAAAAATATGGAGAGCCAGAATGGTGATGCCTTTTCTATACGAGGACGATCCCAAAATAGAAACAAAAATAAGTCATTGAGTGGGAGATCTAAATCTTGAGGAAGATCTAAATCTCCAGGAAAACCTGTAAAGGTGGCGTGCTGGAAATGTGGAAAGGAAGGGCATTACAAAAGGGACTGTAAATCTAAAGCTCCTGACAAAGGAAAGGGATATGATGACGCTCCTTCTGTAGAGGCAAAAACCACCTCAGATGAAGGTGGGGAAGTGTACTTGGCTTCTTCAAGTACACATGTAGATCATGAGGCATGGTTGATTGACTCAGGTGCATCCTTTCACTTCATTCCCCATAGAGAGTGGTTCTGCGAGTATGAGAAATATGATGGTGGTGATGTCTTCTTGGGGGATGACAGGAAGGCTAGAATCGCTGGTCGCGGAAAAGTAAAGTTGAAGTTGCAAGGTGGAAGGGTTAGAACACTTTTGGGTGTTCTACATATTCCTGCATTGGCCAGAAATTTGATTTCCGTAAGCAAGCTGGATGATGTAGGTGTAAAAACAATGTTCTAGAAGGATACCTACAAGATGGCTTGGGGAGCACTGGTATTGATGCGGGGAGTTCAGATTGAAACTCATTACAAGCTGCAAGGTAGAATGATTTTTGATGAGTGCAACATTTCTATGGTTCTTGAAAGTGGAGCAAAAAATCTAGTGGTCTCTGGAGAGAAGACCATACTGTGGCATCAAAGGCTTCGACATATTGGAGAGAAGGGCCCTCAAATACTTCATGGTAAAGGTATGGTAGAAGGTATGAGTAATAGCTCTCTAGATTTTGTTTTCTATGAAAATTGTGTATATGGGAAGTAGAATCGGGAGAGTTCCCCCTCTGGTGGTAAGAGGGTGAAAAAGATATTAGAGCTTGTGTACAGTGATTTATTTAGACCTGTGAAGATTCCATCAGTGGGTAAGTCTTTGACAGGTTTAAATAATTTAAGGGTCTGGTGGAAAACCAAACAGAGAAGAAGATAAAGGTGTTGAGGTCAGATAATAGTGGAGAGTTTTGCAACAAGGAATTTGAAGAATTCTATAAGAAGTGTGGTATAACATGGTAGAAGACTACTCCATACACACCTAAGAAAAATGGATTTGCAAAAATAATGAACAAGATGTTGATGGAAAGGGAAAGAAGCATGCTCAGTGGTGCCGGGTTAGGACAGGAATTTTGGGCAGAGGTGGTGGAGACAACATGTTACCTGGTCAACAGATCACCTTCATCAGTGTTGGAGGATAAGACTCCACAAGAGGTATGGACCGGTAAGAAACCCTATCTTTCACATCTGAGGGTATTTGGATGTGGTGCATATGTACATGTTCCAAAGGAGAATAGAACCAAGTTGGATAGTAAATCTGAAAAGTGCATATTTATTGGGTATAAGGATAGTTTAAAGGGTTATAAGCTTTGGAACCTAGTAATAAGGAAGGTTGTGCACAACCAAGATGTGGTGTTCAGAGAGGTGAAAGATGTTATTAAACATGAATTCCAACTAAAGGAACGTGAGAAGATAGAGTTTGAGCTTAAGGAGGAAGAATCTGACTCTACAGTAGAGGAGGAATTAGAAGATGAAGAGCCACAAACTCTAGGTGTGAGAAGATCAGATCGAGAAAGAAGGCAACTAGAAAGGTATAGCCCATCTACTTTCTTTTCAAATTTTGCTTTATCTATTATTGATGATGATCCCAGAACTGTGAAGGAAGCAGTAGATTCAGAGGATGGAAAACTCTGGAAAGAGGGCATGGTTGATGAAATGGCATCTTTGTACAAAAATGAGGCATGGTATCTGGTGGAGTTGTCGGCTGGATGGAAACCCATTGGAAGCAAATGGGTGTTCAAGAAGAAGAAAAATGCAGAAGGAAAGGTGGAGAAATACAAAGCTCGGTTGGTAGAAAAAGGTTATTCCCAATTGCCGGGAATTGATTTTGGTGATATTTTTTCTCCAGTTGCCAAGGTAGCTTCTATTGGATTACTTTTATCTATTGCTGCTGCTTTTGATTTTGAGGTAGAACAGATGGATGTGAAGACAACATTTCTTCACATGGATCTGGAAGATGAGATCTACATGAAGCAACCTAAAGGCTTTGCAGTGAAGGGTAAGAAAGAACTGGTATGCAAGTTAAAGAAGTCTTTGTATGGGTTAAAATAGTCACCAAGGATGTGGTATCAGAAATTTGATACATTTATACGAGGACTTGGCTTCACCAGAAGCAAAGCAGAACATTGTGTGTATTTTAAATTAATTGGTGATCGTGCTATTTATCTGGTCTTGTATGTGGATGATATGTTATTGGTTGGAAATGACAAAGAAATTATCCAAGATTTGAAGAGCCAATTGTCCTCCAAATTTGACATGAAAAATCTTGGTGCTGCAAACTATATTTTGGGCATGGAAATTAAAAGAGATTGACCAAAGAGGAAGCTCTGGTTAAACCAGAGAATGTATGTCGAGACAATACTGCAGAGGTTTAATATGCAAGATAGTAAACTGATGAAGGTTCCTATTCATGTAGGTGTAAAGTTATCTGCTGAACAGTGTCCCAAGACACAAGAAGAGGAAGAGGACATGTCCCATGTTCCATATGCAAGTGCAATTAGTAGCCTGATGTATGTGATGGTCTATACTAGACTAGACATTGCACACGGAGTGGGAGTATTGAGTAGGTTTATGTCAAAACTAGGGAAGGAGCATTGGACATCAGTGAAGCGGGTCTTCAGGTATTTGCCTGGCAATAGTGATTATGGTTTGTGCTACCAAGAAAGACCAGGATTGGACAAAGTTTTGGATATTCGTGGCTTTGTTGATGTAGACTAGGCTAGAGATCTAGATCAGAGAAGATCTACAAGTGGGTATGTGTTTAAACTATTTGGAGGTGCAGTCAGTTGGATGAGTAAGTGTTAGCACTGCTGTATAACGATGATTTTCTAAAGTCAGAGATGATCTTGGTCCGCTTGGTTTCGCTAAAAGGAAGCTCACAACGGTCATTTTCTCCTTCCATTGCACCGCTCATTCTCCCTTCATCAATCCCAAAAATGATTAATTCCTTTATCGGGTCCAATTTTAATCGCTATCGCAAATCGCATACAGGTGTGTATAAAGGCCGTGCCCCTTGGCTTCCGCCGATGTGATATTGCGATGTGATCTGATCGAAATCACATCCATGTATGTATAAAGGCTGCACCCCTCTGCTTCCGCCAATGCGATATTGCGATGCGATCTGATCGCAATCGCATGTCACCATACGAAAAGGCCCAAAATTGCCAAAAACCTGATCCAACGACTCCCATCGCACCAGATAAAGCGACTCGCTTGATCACTCCTCCGCCATCCGATCAGCTCCGCCAAGATCCAACGACCCACGCTCATTCCACTCCTACTTCTTTCGATATTCCTCGCCAAGCCATCTCCACCATCTATCCTCCTGATCTGATGGTCGACCCTCCTCCTTCCTCCTACTCATCCACCTGCTGTGCAGTCCATGTCTCTTAATTGTTCCGTGCTCCCGAAAGGACGAAGGTTTTCAGTGCCAGGTGCATTTCCTCCGCAACAACCACATTCAACAGACAGTATGGCCGAGAGGGAAAAGGACAGAGCATGAACAGATAGATGCATTTAACAATTATGGGGCTTCATCCCATACGATACTCCAGCCACCTAAGAGGACAACAGAGCACAGGAAAAGGATCAAAATCATACACTACAGCAAGCAATCGAACTCAGACTCCATCAGGTAGTTAAAGCGGTTGGTGGTCAATTATGACCCCTCCATACTTAGAATGGCCAAGTGCCTTTGTAATAAAGCTCTATATATACCCACAAAGAAGATGTAATCAAGGTTGATGGTTGTTGTTTTGATGTAAGGTTCAACTTCTAGAGACTGTAACTATTTTGATACTTGCAGCGTCTCGTCTTCATTTTCAGCTAATACAAGCTTATTTTGTTGTTAATTGCTCACTTTTTATGCTTCTTCTTTTCCAAGCTGTGATTGATATGCTTTATTCCTGAATTCTTGTTGTTTAGCATTAGAGAAGCTGTCATACTATCTCTATGTTAAAATCTTGTAGGTATCAATGAATAAGTTATTTCAGGTTTCTGTTCACCTAGTGCCAGAGAGCTATCATCCTGTCTGGGAATTAGGGAATCAGATCTGCAGGCTTCTTTATTGGTTGCAGCCGGCTATCACATGGTCTTGTGCATCTGCTGGTGTGGTCAATATTCTCCATATTCACCCAATCCTTAAACTGTGAGTAATTGGTGGCCTAAAGCCTTGTAGTCTAGGGGTGTTCACGCATGTCTGGAGTTAAGCAAAATAGAAGTGGTTATCTGGATTGAACAAGCATCATTCCTTCCATTCATCCATTTGCAACAATAAGTTAAATTTGTAATGTTCCCGAGCATCTCTGAGATACAACCTAAGAGTGTTTCTTAGGGTGATAACATAAATTGGCACTGTTGCCAGGGAGAGGAGATTGAAGCTCAGCTTCCTTGGGAGAATGACACAGTTCCATGCTTTGATGATAGACAAAGTCTTGACACATTTATGGTTGTAATCATCTATCTGGTGACTCTACTGGAGAACCAACCTAGTGGCGACTCCACGTTACAGTTCTGGCTCAGTTCGTGAGGCATACCTGAAGAAATCCGCAGAAATCACCAGCTGACCTAGTGCCTGACCCCGAGAAGATTGCTAAGCAGAGGAAAACATCTCGGAAAGGAGCATCAGGATTAGATAAGCCTAAGAAATCTTATGTATCTCTGCAAGAGGATATTATAGCTGAGAATAAACAATTTGAAGACATACAGCCTAGCATTGTTAGTGAAGAAATACCTTCAGAGATTCATAAAGCTCCTTGTTCATCTAGTTCCCCTTTGGATCTTAGTCCAAAGAAAGCCTCCCATACAGTCCATCATATTTCTTTATATCTACCATCTATTTCACTACTCCCTACCATCCAATCTGCTAGTATCCTTCCACCTACCCCAGTCATGGCAGGCTAGCAAGCACCCACTGAGATGGAAAGAATCATAGCTGCTAGGTATGGACCCTTGGTCTTGCCTGTTCCTTTGAATTCCATGCCTGCAGGAGAATATCAGAAATATATTCCCAAGTTCACTGGTACAGAAGGGGTGACAACTGAAGAACACCTTGAATCTTTTTATAGTTATGCTGATAACTTAGATAACAGTGAGGATGATGTCTGGATGAGAGTGTTTGTTCAGAGCCTTGATGGAGAGGCTAGAAAGTGGTTCAGAGAACTAGCCCCTAGGTCCATAACAGACATTGAAGAATTGGATGATGTATTTTTGAAACATTGGGGGGATAAAAAAGACCTGCTATACTATCATACAGAGTTTGGAAACCTAAAGAGGGAGAATGGTGAATCATTGCCTGATTTTAATAAAAGATTTAACCGTATGTATAGTAAGATACCAGCTGAAGTAAAGCCTACCCCCACCTCTGCCAAACTCACCTATGCCAATGCTTTTGACTTTGATTTATGCCTACTCTTAAGAGAAAGAAGATGCGCCACTCTAGCTGAAATGCAAGATGTAGCTTTAGAGGTGGAATCTAATATCATGGCTACAGAAAAGCTCAAAAGTCATGCTGATAGGAGGAGGCAGAGAGGTGAGGCTTCTTCTTCCTCTGCTTCATCTTCAGAGCCTAAATTAGACAGAATGACTAAAATGATATAGTCATTGGCTGCTGAGATATCTAAGCTTAAAGCTTAGTAGAACTCAAGAAAGACAAGGCTTCCAAACACATTTGCTCCAAGAAATCCAAATCCATTCAGAAGAGCGAATGAACAATTTCAAATCATTCAGAGGGGTAAAGGAGCTAATGAAGAACAAAGAGTTAAGGCTCCCTTCTAGAACGTAGTCATGGAAGAGGAACAACTTAAAGAAGAGGATGAAATTCATTGCATCGAAGATAAGGGCAATGCCGCTTTCTTGACATTGGCTGCCTATGAAGAATCATCACTCCAAGACCAAACCAGTCAAGAGTGGGACAGAGAGGCTATTCTATAGACTAGTGAACAACAAAGATATAATCTGAGGTCAAAAGGAAACAATGTCAAGGAGAATCCTACCCAAAGAGCTACTGTCCCAACAGAGCAATAGAATATCAGACATAAAAGACTGGCAGTTGATCCTGTCATCCTCAAAGCACTAGCTCAAGAGGTAAGAGGTCCTGACAAGTCCCCTTCCCCTTTGAGTTTCGAATCAGAAGTCCAGAAATTAAAAATATCTGTTCCTCTGACAGAACTTGCAAAGAGTGAAGTTTTTAGAAAGCCTATTCTTGATGCTCTTGAGCTGAAAGCCATACAAGCCCCCACCGACTGTGTCAATTTGCAAGATGATAAGCCTGTTGTTGTGCTAAGCCCAATGACCGAACCTGCTGATAATAATTCCCCATCATTCTATGTCTCCTTGACCATTCATGATAAAACCCTCCATAATTGCCTGCTAGACACAGGGGCCAGCCACAATTTGATGCCCAAAGCTGTCATGGAAGAGTTAGGCCTTGATATTACCAGACCATATCATGATTTATTTTCATTTGATTCAAGAAAGGTAAAATGCCTAGGATTAATCAAAGACCTATCCATTTCCCTGACTCAGTTGCCCATGAAGAGCATGATTATGGATATCGTGGTAGTAGATGTACCTCCTAAGTTTGGCATGCTGTTGTCCAGAGGGTGGATTAAGAGACTAGGTGGGACATTACAGAATGATTTATCTTATGCCACTATCCCAGTTTTTGGAGGAGAAAGTAGGAGATTGTACAGAGAAGCACAACTGGCCTACATTATCAGTGATGAGAAGAACCCTTCCAATCATCCCATTTATGTCGTTGACACTGATTTTGGAGCATGTATCCTCCAAATTGAAGAATCCTAGAAGGTCTCATTGCAGCTCAAGAAACCAATAGTCCAGGCTGAGGGAGAGCAAGGAAGTCAGGTTTGGGAGATGTTCTTTGATGGAGCATGTTCCAGGGAGATTGCAGGAGCAGGGGTGGTGCTGATATCTCCAAAACAAGAAAGCACACATCTGTCTTTTAAGTTGGCTTTCCAAGTCACAAACAATATAGCAGAGTATGAGGCTCTGATATTGGGCCTTAACGCAACTAAAGATAGAGGAATCAAAAACATAAAGGTGTTTGGAGATGCTGATCTTATCATTCAACAAGTGAACAAAAATTTTCAAGCAAAGCACCCGAGGCTGAAAGCATATAGAGATGAGGTATGGAGACTCAAAGATTCTTTTGATAGTTTTTGTATCTCATATATCCCTAGAGCCATAAATCAACTTGTTGATTCCCTTGCTGTGTCTGCTAGCATGTTTATCCCTCCCATGCCCCCTAGACTAGTTTATGAAGCTCAGATGAGATATAGACCATCCTTGCCTGATAATGTCCAGCATTGGAAAGTTTTTGAAGATGATGATGAAGTGAATAGGTTTCTGCAAGTCATTGATGAATTCTCTGAAATGCAAATTGATCAAGAAAATGAAGCCTTGGAAGAAAATTCCCAGCCCTGACTTAGAAACAAAATTGGCAAAGATAGAATTGTCCAACTACCCAGCAATCATATACCTAAAGGCCTAGTCCCTTTGGAGAAGTTGTTTGACCAGAATGATGTGCCTTATAAGGCTGCCCAAAAAGAAGACCAATCTGTAGTCCATAGGCATAATATAGGGAGTCCAGATCAACCAAGACATATAAATCTGTCCACCCATCTATCTGTTGCCCAGATTTCTGAATACTGCAATATAATGAAGCAATTTGCTGATGTCTTTGCTTGGGAATACAGTGACCTGAAAACATATGACAGAAAGATCATCCAGCATAAAATCCCTTTAGAGAAAGACACCATCCCTTTTAAGCAGAAATTGAGGCCCATAAATCCTTTGCTTCTCCCTCTAATTGAAAAAGAAATCAAAAAATTACTGGCTGCCAAAATCATAGTCCCTCTTAGATATTCCAAATGGGTAGCCAACTTAGTGGTAGTGAGGAAGAAAAGTGGAGAATTCAGGCTTTGCGTTGATTTCACAAACTTAAACAAATGCTCTAAGAAAGACAATTATCCTCTGCCCAAGATGGAGCATTCGCTGCAGAAGGTCTCAGGAGCCAAGGTAATGTGTTTCCTGGATGGATTTTCAGGGTACATCCAGGTTGTTGTACATCCAGATGATCAAGAGAAGACTGCATTCACCACTCCTTGGGGCACTTTTATGTATTCCAAGATGCCTTTTGGGTTGATGAATGTTGGAGCCACCTTTCAGAGAGCTATGGATATAGCATTTGTGGGAGAGAAGCATAAGTTTGCCCTTATCTACCTTGATAATATAACAGTGTACTCCAACAGCCATCAAGACCATTTGCAGCATTTGAAGAAAGTGTTCCTGAAGTGCAGAAGGTTTGGGATTTCAGTCAATCCTAAAAAGTCACAGTTTGCTTTAGAAGAAAGCAAGTTTTTAGGACATGTTGTTTCTACTGCAGGTGTTAGAATCGACCCAGAAAGAGTAAGAGCTATATAGACCTTGTCTGTCCCGAGATCAAAAAAGGATATTCAGTCCTTTCTAAGAAAGATAAATTTTGTAAGGAGTTTCATCCGAAATTTTGCAGAACTTGTAAAGCACATTACCTCCGTGATGAAAAAAGGATCAGAAGTCAAATGGACTGATGCAGCAAGAAGATCCTTTGAATCCATTAAAAAATCTATTATGGAAGCTCCTACTTTAATCAGCCCAGATTACAGCAAGGAGTTCCATATATTTTCATTTGCTTCTGATGACACCCTTGCAACAGTTTTGATGCAAGCAGATGAGGAAGGCTCAGAGCATCCAGTGGCATTTTTTAGCAAAACCTTAAGGGATGCTGAGCTAAGGTACGATATCATTGAGAAACAAGCATATGCTCTTATAAAGTCTTTGAAAGCCTTCAGAATTTACATTCTGCATTCCAAGATAATTGCATATGTACCCTCTGCTTCAATAAAAGATGTTCTAACATAGCCTGATGCTGATGGAAGAAGGGCTAAATGGATTGCAAAGCTTATTGAATTTAACATAGAATTGAAGCCCACCAAGCTTGTCAGGGGTCAGGGCCTTGCTAGCCTAATGGTTGAAGAAAATTGCAGAATTTTAGACATGAATTTAATAAACATAAATTCAGAAGATAGCCATATAGAAGAAAAAACAGCTGAACCAGGGAAAGATCAGTCATTGACGGAAAATCTAGCTTCTTGTGATTGGTACTCTGCAATAGCTCAATACTTGTTGAAGCTAGAAGTTCCTCCAGGCCTTAGTTCGAGCCAAGCCAAAACTATTAAGCTCAGGGCAGCCAAATATTGCATTCATGAAAATCTGCTCTACTGGAGGGACCCCTCTGGAGTTCTCTTGAGGTGTCTGGACAAAGAACAATCCGTGGAAGTGATGCAGCAGTTTCATTCCAACGTATGTGGAGGACATCATTATTGGAAAACTACAACCCATAAAATCCTCAGAGCTAGGTACTATTGGCCCACCTTGTTTGCTGATGCCTTTTCATTTGTTAAAACATGTGACAGGTGCCAAAGATTTGAAGGGAAGCAGCAATTGAAGTCCCTGCCCTTAAAACCCATACATGCTAGTGGCCCTTTTCAGCAGTGGGGCTTAGATTTCATTGGAGAAATTAATCCACATTCCAGTGGCCAGCACAGATGGATTTTAGTAGCCACAGATTACTTCACTAAATGGATTGAAGCCATCCCTACCAGAAAATTTGATCATCATGTGGTCATGAGGTTCTTGACAGAGAATATCTTTGCCTGATTTGGTTGTCCGCATAAATTAGCCATAGAAAATGCAACAGCTTTCAGGGCAAAAGAATTGGTGGACATGTGTGACTCAATGGGCATTAAGATGGTTCATTCCACCTCATACTACCCTCAAGGAAATGGCCTAGCAGAATCTTCCAACAAGAGCCTGATAAGGATAATTAAAAAGCTGTTGGAAGACAACAAAAAGAATTGGGATTCTAAGCTCAAGTATGCACTATGGGCTGACAAAGTGACCACCAAGAAATCCACAGGGAATTCTCCATTCAAGCTGGTATATGGCACTGAGGTTGTATTCCCAATTCAGTTAATCTTCCCCGTGGCAAAGTTCTTGCAAGAAGAGTAGAATGAGGAAGAAGACATGGCAAAAAGGATCACTGATTTAGCAGAGGTACATCAAATCAGAGAACAGCTGGTTGAAAGGTCTGTAGCACATCAAAAGAATATCAAGGAAGCTTTTGACAGAAGGAAAAAAATAGATAATTTTTAGGTTGGAGACTTGAATCTTAAGTGGGATGTGCTGAAAGAGAAGAAAGGCAACCATGGGAAGTTTGATGCTTTTTGGACGGGGCCTTTTATCATTTCTCAGATCCAAGGGAACAATACTTTCATGCTACAAAGCATGAAGGGAGAAGCAGTTTTTGATGGCCCAGTTAATGGGCATTTTCTAAAATTTTATGTCATTTAACGCCTTTGGCTTCAAGTCTGTAAATATGTTATTTTATTAGTTTTCGTGTAGACTCAGTTAGACTCCATGCCCAATGGAACACTAGGAAATTTTGCTAATTTGGTTTTCATAGGGAAGGCAATGGTCTGCAGTTCTTGAGACCTCACAGGGAGGATCTCATCCCCAAAAGGAGCCAGTGTTAGCTCTGCTGTATAATGATGATTTTCTAAAGTCAGAGATGATCTTGGTCGCTTGGTTCCACTAAAAAGAAGCTCACAATGGTCATTTTCTCCTTCCCTTGCACCGCTCATTCTCCCTTCATCAGTCCCAAAAATGATTAATTCCTTTATCGAGTCTAGGTTTAATCACTATCGCAAATCGCATACAGGTGTGTATAAAGGCTGTGCCCTTCAACTTCCGCTGATGCGATATTGCGATGCGATCTGATCGCAATTGCATCCATGTATGTATAAAGGCTGCACCCCTCTGCTTCCACCGATGTGATATTGCAATGCGATCTGATCACAATCACACGTTGCCATACGAAAAGGCCCAAAATTACCAGAAACCCAATCTGACGACTCCCCTCGCTCCCGATAAAGTGACTCGCCTGCACACTGCTCCGCTGTCCGATCAGCTCCGCCAAGATCCAATGGCCCATGCTCATTCCACTCCCGCTTCTTCCGATATTCCTCACCAAGCCATCTCCACCGTCTATCCTCCTGATCTGACGGCCGACCCTCCTCCTTCCTCCTACTCGTCCACCTGCTGTGCAATCCGTGTCTCTTAATTGTTCCGTGCTCCCAAAAGGACGAAGGTGACCAGTTTTCAGTGCCAGGTGCATTTCCTCCTCAACAATCGCATTCAACAGACAGTATGGCCGAGAGGGAAAAGGACAGAGCACGAACAGATAAATGAATTTAACAGTTATGGGGCTTCATCCCATATGATACTCCAGCCACCTGAGAGGGTAACAGAGCGTAGGAAAAAGATCAGAATCATCCACTACAGCAAGAAATTGCACTCAGACTCCATCAGGTAGTTAAAGCGGTTGGTGGTCAATTATGACCCCTCCATACTTAGAATGGACGAGTGCCTTTATAATAAAGCTCTATATATACCCACAAAGAAGATGTAATCAGGGTTGATGGTTGTTGTTTTGATGTAAGGTTCAATTTCTTGAGACTGTAACTATTTTGATACTTGCAGCGTCTCGTCTTCATTCCAGCTAATACAAGCTTCTTTTGTTGTTAATTGCTCACTTTTCATGCTTCTTCTTTTCCAAGTTGTGCTTGATATGCTTTATTCTTGAACTCTTGTTGTTTAGCATTAGAGAAGCTGTCATCCTATCTCTGTGTTAAAATCTTGTAGGTATCAGTGAATAAGTTATTTCAGGTTTCTGTTCACCTAGTGCCAGAGAGCTGTCATCCTGTCTGGGCATTAGGGAATCAGATCTGCAGGTTTCTTTACTGGTTGCAGCCGACCATCACATGGTCTTGTGCATCTGCTGGTGTGGTCAGTATTCTCCATATTCACCCAATCCTTAAACTGTGAGTAATTAGTGGTCTAAAGCCTTGTAGTCTGGGGGTGTTCATGCATGTCTGGAGTTAAGCAAAATAGAAGTGGTTATCTGGCTTGAACAAGCATCATTCCTTCCATTCATCCATTTGCAACAATAAGTTAAATTTTTAATGTTCCTGAGCATCTCTAAGATACAACCTAGGAGAGTTTCTTGGGGTGATAACAGTAAGAAACAATTTGTAGCAGCACTATCAACTACAAAGGCAGAATACATGGTAGCCACTCATGCAAGAAAGGAAGCAGTTTTGTTGCAGAGATTGTGTTCAAGTATGGGGTTAGTACAGGGAGCTATAAGGATAGATTGTGACAGCCAAAGTGCAATTTTCTTGGCAAAGAACCCTGCTTCTCATTCAAATACAAAGCACATTGATGTTCAATATCACTTTTTGAGGGATATGATAGAAGACAAATAGGTGTTGTTGGTAAAGGTGGACACTTTGAAGAATATTGTAGATGCATTGACAAAATTTGTGAGCTCTAAGAAGTTCTCTTTGTGTAGAGAAACAATGAGCATTTCAAGGCTAGATAAATGACTAAGCTCTCCCGTGGCCCCCTATGGAAAGAAAACAACAAGTGGAATAATGTTGGGTTGTGTTATATTATTTCCATGACTGACCTATGTAGTTAGCTGGGGGGTTAGAGGGGGGGCAAAGCCCCCCATTCGTTGTGCCAATTATGCAATGAGGGGGTCACAGGGGGGGCAGAAGCCCCCCTATCCAGGGGGAAAAAAATTTTGGACCCTATATTAGGTTGGACGGACCTACCTATGGTATTGTGCATGGTTTTTGCACATGGTTATGGACACGATGGTTTTCAGTCCATGGTTTTGGACGGGATAGTTTTTGGTCCATGGTTTTGGATGCGATGGTTTTCAGTCCATGGTATTGGATGGTTCAACATGTATAAATATGTATTGTAACATTGAAAGGAAAATAATGAAAAATCAATCTGGTAGTCCCGATTTTGGGATCCATGGGAAAATCTCAGTGTATATGTGTTTTTTGTGTTCTGCTCTTGCATTGTTTATTTTCTATGTTTTAGAATTCATATGAAAGTAATTTTTATACGGGGTTAAAACCTACACATCCAAATTTCATGGAGACTTTACATCCTTTACAAAACTTTTACAAAATTTGGTTAAACTAACCCCAAAACTAGCCCTGGAGATCCTATCCCAGCATGCCCACAACAAAAACATGGTGACTCACCCTCGTGTCAATCGGTTGGTGCCTTGATCTTGCTGCGAAGGCCGCTCAACTCAACCTATAATGTTGCGATATCAACAGAGCTCTACATTGCGTCTTGCTATACTTCCTATAACAATTTTTCTGTCGTAGCGCCTTCTACTTCTAAGCACATTGTTCGTTGTGTCTGCTGTAGTGTCCTTAACTTTTCCTGAAGTGATAGAGTAAGCTGAAAGGATTCCTCTATCCATGGTTGTAGTATACCCTTGAGAAGGCCCTCTTTCCTTTCTAGTTCTTCCATCTTTGACTGTAGCTGCTTGCCTCCCCGCAATTGCGTAAGGCGTTGGACTGGTGCCAAACTGCATGTAGTTGCTTGTACTTCATCATACTTGTGTTGTGTCTCCCAGCTGTTTGTGTTGAGCTTCTGCAAGTTTGGGTCCTTCTGAAAGTTCGTCCATAACTTTGTGGCCTGATCAAATAACATCGCGTAGTCTGTGACTGTGGTATCCAGTGTGCCCATGTTTTGTCATGATGGTTGCTCTGTGTTTCTCCAAGACCTCTCGCGGAGTGGTGGGATGCAACTTCAGCTCCAGCTCTGAACCTCTCGAGGAGTGGTGGGCTACAACTTCAGCTCCAGCTCTGAGATCTTCATCTGAAAATTGAATGTAACTTTACCGATCTCATCATTTGACGTGTGGAACGCAGCAGCCAATTCTCTGATTTTTTTTGTAGCTACGACATCCTCTGGGATGTTCAACTCTGGAATTGACTTGCATGCATGCTTTATTGCTATCTCTAGGCTCTGACTTCGCGCTTGCATCTCCTCCTTTTCTTTTAGTGCCTAAGCTTTCTACATAGACATCTTCTCATTATTTACCTTATATTCACTGATTACTGCAAGGGCGTGCTTCTCTGTGATCCTCAAATCATCTGAAACGCTCTGATGTAGTGCATGGAGGGATTTAAGTGGCAGCGCGGTCAAGTTCACCGCCATATCTTTAATAGTTCTTGATACAATGTGGCCTTCTACTGATTCTACGTGAACAAACCCTTCTGGTAAAGGCATGACTCTGAGGTCCAGAGTCTATTCCAGCTCTGCTATTGTCCCACTCCCTTGCGCCAGCCTCGCTTGCACCCCACTCACTTGAATCCTACCGATCTTGGTCTATAGCATGTGCAGATCCTTCTGGATGCTACCCAACATATTCACATATTGTTGTTGAAACTACTTCCATAAATCTGTTGTGGTGTCTCTGACCTTATCACAGATCTCATCGAGATCCCTTTCTATGATGACCATCAGATCGATGCGCAGCTACTTGTCTAATTTATGCTTCTTTCTTGGCCCAACAGTGGTCTCCTTTCCATGCTTCTTCACTATGAAGGGAGTGCTCTAATCCTCCCCATCGCCTCCTTCCTTCTCTGAGTGTTCCTGCTCATATGTATGCTAGGAAGCCTATTTTTTGACTTACTCTGTTCTAGTACATTATGCCTCAGCATGCTATTTCATAGCGCGCTCTTTCTCAGCATGCTCTTTCTCTGCAGCGACCTTAGCAGAAACATATTTCACTTTCTGTTTAGCTAATGCTCACACTACATTCTAAGCTACTTCTTTATGCTTCTATGCAAATGATGTCTACGCAACAGAGCTCTCGGCACCCTTACTGGTACTTGCACCAAGGTATATGGGTTCGCGCCACTCCGCTAGCCAACTTCCCATGATCTCCTACACATCTGTCTCTGAGACCAAGTATGGAAGCTTGTACCATATATTCTTGGGGTCCTTCCGCACCCTGATTGATACATTGTGGAAATCAACCTTGAACTCTGTGAAGGCCCTTAATTGCTCAAACAAGGTTGGGGACAACCTTGGCCACTGATTGACTACCATCCTAAGATCCATCTCCATTAAGATCCAAAAAATATTCAACTCCTTGATCCTCTCCAGATCCTTTGTTACCCATAGTGAAGTGAACTTTGCTGCGTCTAGTAAATCTTCTGGCTGTGGGGGAAACCGATTGTTCTTCGGTAATCTCCATGTTACTAAGACAATTAACAACAGTAGCCACGCATCATGAAATGACTTATTGTCCTCCTGAGCTTCGAGACAGTTTGTCAGGAACTCCTTGCACAAATACTTCACCCAGTTATATTGTACTCGGTTCACGCATTGGTCAGCCAATGATCTTACTAGCGTCAGAATTTCATCCGTGCAGCATTTCCTCATAATTTTTCCTCGAAGTATTTGGGCGATGAACTGCACCACCTGGTCCTAAATAGAGCGGGTAGAATATCCACACGACTTCTTCATGAGACTAAAATTTTCCTTCATCTTATCTACTAACTCCTTTTCTCCACTTTTCCCTCCAAACTCCTTGGTAGGGTCTACCCGTTTGTAGGGTAGCTTTATAATCCGATGGATGAGCATATTCATAATCAAGATGCAATCCTTAAGCCATAGGCACCCACCATGCACCAACACGAGCAGCTGGAGCACACACATCGTGTTGATTATTGATCTGTCAAAATGCGACATGCAGAGCATGTGTAGCAATAGAACCACCCATTGGCTTAAGGGGTCCTGACCCAGGTTCAGATTTTTTCACACCAACCAACAAAGCCTTAATTGTTGGCCCTTTTGGAAACAACCTGCATAGCGTAGGCTAGAGTCTCACCCGAAGCAGTATTGGGGGATGCTAGAACCCAGTTTCTGCATCTAGAGACCATGTGATAAATGATCTAAAGCCTTTGTCTCTCAGATCTGCCTTTGCGCAGATCTGTATCCTTCTAGGGCCTGCTACTGCAACTCTAAGGAAATGGCTTCTAGACCTTCGCGAAGGTCTACGATCAAACTTTATAGACCCTAAAGAGGCAGTCTATCCACTTTTGCGCACTAAAAAAATGACCCTAGATCTTCCTTTGCGCAGATCTATCCAATTCATCTGAAATCCTAACAAAATTAATCCTTATCGTCGCGAAAACAAATAATTACGTAGTTCATGCATAAATATTATAGATTCAATAGGTCCGCACATCATTTACAAATTATTCCACATAAAACATATGATTGAGTGACGGAACATAACATGATCCGAAATAATAATACTCATAAGCCAAATAATTGCCCCAAAAACAGTCTTTATTAACCTTAGCATTGAGTTTATAGACTTCTTCTACCCTGCGCACTCAGTTGCAGGGGTCCCCGCACTCAACTGCGAACTTATCAAGGCCTCCTATGCACTTAGCTACAAGAGCCTTCCCCTTTCGCCTAAGTATAGGAAGCAAAACCTTCCAGCCTTAGCACTTGTCTGGAACAATCTCTATCCTGACTTACTTACTTGTCTACTACCTCTTAGACTCGCTATGACTCAACTATATATAACTTTTTTCAATACAATACCATGGTCCGTAGACCATGGGTGAGTCTCCAAAACTGACCTATCACTTACCCAAACAAGGGGCTAAATCCCTTTTGAATCCTATCCAGTTGCACGCTCCACATCCACATTTTGCAGAGACTTTACATCCTTTACAAAACTTTTACAAAATTTGTTAAACTAACCCCAAAACTGACCCTGGGGACCCTATCCCAACAGTTATGTTTTTGTATGTTTAGGGTTTTCCATTGTTTCTCAATAATAAATAGGTATTGGAGCCTCATTGTAACATAGTTCAGAGGCATGTAGCCTCCACATCTCTCCTCAGAGATAAGCTACCATCACCTAAGCTAGTTTATTTCCATTCTGTTTGTAAGCATATTTCAGTATTTGGATATTAATGAAATGAAGTTTTGTCTATGATGCATTTTTGTATTTATGGTTATATTGTAATATTTTTCATTCCTGTTTAAGTTTGGATCAGTGGTATTAGAGTGATCTACTCTTTCTCTATTTTTTTTTTGCATTTCCCCAACGAGGTCAGGGTATAAGGAGTTAGGGCTCGATCTAGTTGAACCTTTGCAAGATCAACCTCGCAAACCCTGATAGCCTTCCATGGCAGAAGAAAACAAAGACCTAGGCGTAGGAGATCCTTTTAAAATATTGCTCGAGAAAGCCCTCAAGTGACAAAGGTATGCAATGATGGATAACTTTGCCCAAGTCCTTCGATGGCTACCCACAGGTGACACATCTTCATCCAGCAACCACTATGGAGATGCCACTCCTTTTAAGGTATAAGTTAACTTCGATATTCCCATATTTGAGGGCCAAATAGATGCAGACACTGTAGATAAATGGTTAAATCAGTTGGAAGGATCATTTTTAGTTCATGACTATTTCAATTGGGAAAAGATTACATTTTTCACTTCTTAAATCTACCCCACACATCAAGGACTGGTTGGAAACCTACTATGAATAAAAGGAAGATCCAAAAGAGGGGGAATGCCTCTTCCACTCATAGATGTCGAAGAAAGGTTCTCCGTTGCATTTCATTTTAAAAAACGGGAGCCAAAAGAACCTCATTTTAGCAGAGGTCATGAAGCGTCTAGGCCTATTGATCACATCACATCCACAGTCGTACACCATCGGGTGGCTTCAACAAGGACGAGATCTTCATGTCGACTAGCAGTGTCATCTTCCCTACAACATCAAGTCCTTCACGGATGAGGTATTGTGTGATATTGATTCTCTCAAAGTTTGTGATCTATTATTAGGACAACAATACTTATGGAAAAGGCATGATGTATATGACTCTAGACCTTGCTTTTTGATTATTACTTTGGGCGATAAGTTGTACATGATACCAAAGGTTGCACTGCCTACTGTCATCTCTTTGATCACAAAAAATAATTGCAGTAAGATCATTTCTGAGACCAGGAATTTATTTTTCCTTATTATTCACCCTAAGGGCAAGAAGGAGGTTGTGGCCACTGCTTCTAGACAAGGCTCTTCCACAAAACAATAAAACGCAAACAAGATCATGGAGGAGTATAGGGACATTTTCGTGTCACCTACAGTGGTACCTTTGCACTGTCAAGTCAATCACACCATCAATCTGACCCAGGGCATGCCACTACCCAATGGACCAATCTATTCATGCTTTTTTATGGAGAACAATGAGATCAAGAGGCAGATTCAAGACTTGTTGCAGATAAGGCACATCAAGCCAATCTCATCACCCTATGGGAGACTGACTATATTGGTACAGAAGAAGGACGGGACATGGAGAATCTGTATTGACTATCGAGTGCTAAACAAGATCACTGTCTAGAATAGGTACCCAATCCCATGGATTGATGACCTTTTGGAGAGCTCAAGGGGGCCAAATATTTCAACAAGATTGACTTGCAGTCTGTTTATCACTAGGTGATTATCGAACCCTCCGATGTGGAAGTCTTCCTTAAAATCCAAGGAGGTCCTTTTCAAATGGTTGGTCATGCTTTTTGGGTTGACAAATGACCCTTAAACCTTCATGAGATTGATGGATAACATTTTTCAATGTGTCACCAATGCATTCTTGGTGGTATATTTAGATGAAATCTTGATATTCAGCCAAAGTTGGGAAGAGTACCTCCACAATATTCAACAGGTCCTTCAAACTTTGTGACAACACAAGTTGTGTGCCAAATTGGAGAAATTCACTTTTGGCATGACCCAGGTTCAATATGGGTGGTACATCATTGATTAGCAGGGTGTGCATGTTGACCCAGCCAAGATAAAAGTCATTCGGGATTGGCCAACCCCAACCACTCTAAAGGAGCCCTGCAACTTTCTGGGTCTTTCCAATTTCTACCACAAGTTCATGTTGGGGCTCACTCATATATCTTGGCCTTTAAGTCAAGTCACCAAGGGCAGAGCGAAAGATTTTTTTTTTGGTATGAAACACAACAAAAGGTGTTTTTTGAGTTGATGCATCACCTCTGCTCCACACCAGTGGTCACATTACTCGACCTACAACAACCATTTGAGATTGAGACAAATGCTTCGGACTATGCTATTGGTGCAGTTCTTAGTCAACAAGGGCATCAAGTGGCTTACCATAGTGAGACACTTTCGGACATAGTCCAAAAGTATCCCACTTATGACAAAGAAATGTATTCCGTTGTGCAAGCCTATCGTGAATGGAAGCATTACATTATGGGGAAGGATATGGTCATCCACAAAGACCACTAACCCATGTAGTTCATACAGACACAAGGGAAGTTGTGGAATGATCGCCATCAGAAATGGTCCACATACCCACAAAAATTTCATTTTAACATAAAGTAAAAGAAGGCCAGCACCAATAATGTTACAAACTGCCTCAACTGACCACTAGTCATGGCATTGATCATTGTGCTTGACTCCTGTGGGCACGAGACTTCGAGGTTGCTGCATCTTTAAGAGAGCGATCTAGAATTCGGCAACACATACCAGACACTCCTGGAAGGTTAGAAAGTTCCAAATTTTCACGTCCAGGATGCATTGTTATGCCACGTGGGACACATCTATGTTCCTTTAAGTGAGTGTGCTAAGATGATTTGGGAGGTGAACTACAGTTGGGTCATTGGACATTTTGGAGTAGAGAAAACAACGACATTACTGGAGAAGTATTTTTATTGGCTGAACCTTTGGTCAGATGTTGGGAGGTACATTAAATCATGCACTGTCTATCCCATTTCTAAATCAACCATCAAGAAACAATGCCTATATATTCATCTGCCTACTCCTAGTCGACCTTGGGAATCCATCTCCATGGATTACATGTCGAGCCTTCCTTCTATTAAGCGCACCAACAATTGTGTTTTCGTGGTCGTCGACGGATTCTCTAAGATGGCCATTATGGTGGCCTGCAAGAAGAGTATCACAACAGAAGCCAATGCTAAGATCTTCTTTCAACGAGTGTGGGTACACTTTGGGATCCCACAATCCATTACCTCTGATCAGGACAGCAGATTCCTAAGCGCATTTTGGTCAAGTCTTTGGTCGATGCTAGATACCAAACTCACTAAGTCCATGACTTTCCATCCCCAAACTAATGGCCAAACAAAAGTCATCAACAGGATGATCGCATACATCCTACGCATGTACAAATTGAAGCATCTAGGCACAAGGTATAAAATCCTTCCCTATGTCCAGCAGATCTACAGCAGATCTCTCCACATCTCAATGAGTCAACACCTCTTTCAGGTAGGGTTGGGATTTCATCCATTATGTCCCATTGATGTAGCCATACCATTTGCAGCTACTCAGGGATATTCGGCTCATGTCCAATCCAAATCCGATAGGGCTAACAACTTCATTGAGCACATTCAATGCATCCACTAGTGGGTCCATGATATATTGGACAAAGCCAATTCTAAGTACAAGCAGTGCCATGATCAGCATCGGGTGTCGCACTTGTTCCAGGTGGGAGACAAAGTTTGGCTAGATTTGTAGAAGGCGAACCTCACTAGATCCCATCACAAGATTTTCCTCATATGATATGGGCCATACACCATCACCAAGGCTATAGGGGACAATTCCTTTGATCTCAGCATTCCACCGTTCCTTGGTCTACACCCAGTGTTCAATGTAGACCACCTTCGGCCATACTTTCCACCATTGCTGAACACATCTGACATTGTGGAACAACTCACACCAATAGAGCTAAACCTAGACTGAATGAAATAGAAAAAAAATGATAGGATCATGGATACATATATCAAGAACACTCGCCAATAGAAGATTCAATTGTATCTGGTTGTAAAAGCTAGCTAACTCCTGCACCAAGGTAAGTGGCTCACCAGGGACCAAGTTTAGAAAAAGTTTACCCATCTCTTGGAGGCACCCAATGCAATGGGGACCATTACTTCCTAAGGGGGGGGGGGGACTGATCCAGGTGGATATTGGTGGCCACCCTACTATTCCACTTGTACCCCCGACACTGTCTCTTTTAGTTTTTTGGTTTCCTTAATGTAACATCCCTGGTGAAAATTTCATGTAATAAAAGTTAATAAAGGAAAAATAAGACCACGGTTAAGGGACACTTATTCCAAGTTGAATGTTAGGAAAAGGTATCCTAGTGGACATCACTGGATGTGTGTTTTGGCTAAGGAAAATCGGCAAAGGATAAGGTAAAGGCATTAAAAGGAAAAAAGTGATTTTTGGTACATTTATTTATGAAAATAAAAATAAAATAGGAGAAAAGGAAGGTAAAAGGTCACAAGTTGCATGTGAGGAGGAAATTCAAGGAAAATAATGGAAAATGAAGAAAATAGAGGCCTCATTCATAAAAAGGCTTATGAGGATCAGTTGGTAACTTTTTGTTAGTTCAAGTTTAAACATCTCTCATTATTTTCCCTCTCTCTCTCACTCTTGGTCACTTAGATTTTTCTTGGAGCACTCTAGTTTTGGATCAAGGAAGGAAAAGCAAGCAAAGGGAAAGGAAGGAAAGCAAGGATCAAGGAAAGGAAATCAGGATAAAGCAGCTTCAGCAGGAATACTTGCAGGTAACCTTTTTCATGTGTGATTTCCTACTGGTTTGGATATGCATGGTGTAACACGTTGCATGTTGGTGTATGGTTCTCTTGTTGTCGGTGGCATGATTTTGTTGGCTTATGACAGTGGTTTTCAGCCTAGCCTTGTCTTTTCTGGATGCCATGGTATGTTGGGATGTTTATCTTGATTTTGAGCTTTGGTTTGTCAGATGGATTTCGAAGTCCGGGGCGGAGGTGGTCTCAAGTTTCATTCCCAAAGGCCTATTGTGCTATTCAAAAACCCCCCCATTTATTGCTATAATAGATCATATTCTATTAATAAATGGGGACCCATGATAAAATCCTTGAAAAAGAAATTTAGCACTTAGACACTTTCTTTTAAGATTTTTTGAATAAAGCAAGATATCAAGTCAAAACCCGTTGAAAGCTAGAAATCCTCGCCTTTTCGCATACCTCTCAACCAAGTGTGTCAAAAGCATTATTAACAAGAAAAATTCACGAAAAGTGATTAAAATAATCACCACGCTTAATTTAAATATCATTAAGATTTTTATTTTAAAAAAATAAGACCTACGACATTTCCTATTAAAATAAAGCTCATATCGCATATCGTCATTCACAAGGGGCGGACTATCACAAAGCATGTTGAAACTTGCGAAATGCGATGTTATGATGAGATGGTCAACCTTAACACATTGCGTTGGAACACTTATGAAAGCTCTGAAATCTTACGAACTATGCGGTGTTGTGAAATGTGATAAAATCCCAGACTCGATAGAACCCAATATCATAAAATGATGATTAAATTCCGTCGCATGATGAAAAACACTTTATAAGGTAAATAGCTTTAACTAATAAAGAACACACCACTTATCCTGCATCTCGCATCCCATAAGAACTTAAGGATCTTTAAGAAAGCACACAATCAAACATGCGAAATGCGATTTGAGACATTGCATCATAATCGCAAAATCAACATTCTCGCATCTTAAGTATGCCACCTTCAAAGCTATCCTTCCCATTTTGCGATGTGATACATTAATGAGCAATACAAGTAGTGATAAGGGACCATTAGTGGCTATATAATATAGGTTAATGGAATTTATGATAAAAAGTGGCTCGACATGATACAATATCTTTTCATCTGCGTTTAATTAAAAGTACTTTCTTCTCACCCTTTCAGGTTATCTGTATCATTCATTCTCATTGGCATTCTTACTTGTGTTTATCCAATAACTTCTGCTTTGCTCCATCTCAGGAAAAATCTATAGGGAGCATTGTTGGAAACAATGGGAAAGAAGGGAAAGGTAGCTGCGTCTGAGAAATTAGAAATGATTCCTCTTTTCTCTGATACTACATGTAGCAGAGATGGAGGAACTACAACTTGGGAGGCTATGTACAACTTATTAGAAGAAGAGCACCCAAGGCCACTAGAAACAAAGGCCACAGAAGATTCCCAAGAGTTGTAGGATGCCTCCTATTTTGAGACATCATGCTCTTTCTTGTACCACATAGCTACACGACCAAAGATAATGCCATATACTGACATGGTCAAGCGGTTAATTGACAAGGAAGACATTGTAGACCGAACATTCAGGAATCACAGGCAAGAGGTCATGAGGTCTTTTTCAGTAGACAACCTACAAATCATGTACCAGTTACCAGAGTCGCAGAAGCTCTACAACAAACAGTTCCTTGAGAAATTTTCCAAGGAGAATGAAGACCCAACAAACATCACCCAAACTTGGACATCAAACAAAGGTAAGCTCAAACGGGATAAAATGGGTATGTACTCTATGACATCCATTTCTCCCCCTTCTAGTTTCGCAGCAACAATGTTATTTACATTGTTCGGTAAACCCGACAGCACCAAGTTTTCCCTGGAATGGCTCCCATTAATAGATGCAGTCATGAATGCAACGATAATGAAATGGGCTCAAATTTTGTCAGATAATTTAGTAAAGGCCATTATGGAATATAAGAGAAAAATAAATGCCTATTCAAGGGTTTATCCCCCATTTCTTTTTAGTGCTTTTGTAATGGATGCAATCTATTTTAATTCTAAATTTCCCATTATGGGATGGAAGTGGATTGTTCAAGGCCCACTTCCTATCCGTGTGTACCATAAGACTTTGTGGGAATCTCAGTTTCACCCCCATTTTTACAAAATTTATCAAGGAGTCATGCTACCCATCCATAAAGAAATATATAATAGAAACACCTGTAGGTTTTCTAAAGAGACCGATGTGGATATCTTGCTAGTAGCTAGATGGTTTGGGGAGGAGACATTCACATATATTAGAGTATTTTGGAGCATTTCTTCACCACATGTTCTCCCATATTACGTCCCCGACAAATTATTGGCAAGAGAAATAGCCTACCAAACAACAGGGGAAGGTGGACTAAGCAGAGGACTGAAAGAACAGAGGAAGGCCATTTGGCCTACATTTCCATTACAATGTGGTGCATTTGCACTACATGATTTTGTACATGCATGCAAAGAAGCAGAGATTATTAAATCTCATAAATTAGATACATTTCCACAAAGGCAGTATGACCTGAACGACGATGTTAAGAATTTTACTACTATGGTGAAAGTAAAACCATTCACCCATGTAGGGGACCCTTTGATGATCTCTTCCTACAGGCAGAAAAATACTCACAAGTGTTGCATTTGGCATCGGCACTTTTTACACCAGATGATCTTAGAGCTTTCCATGTGTATAGGGAGAAAAGATTATTGAAGGTCCCATTGGAACTATTGTAGATAGAACCAATAAGGGAGCCAACTCCCAGCATAAACCTGGATGACAACTCCAAATAAAACTCTGAAGAAGAAACCCAAGAGATATCTACAGATGATTCAGAGCACTCAGTGAAGAAATCTCAAAATGGAGGAGGACATACAAATAATGAGTCTGAAAAGGATACAGCTAGAACTACAGAGGAAACAACCGAGCAAACTTCAGCAAAGAAACATGCAGAAATTGTCTCTACATCAACTCAGTCAGGAAAAATCCCAATTATTGACTTGGAACATAAATGGGAACATTTCAACAAAAAGCTTCACACAGATTCAAACCCTGAGCAAACATTTGAGATACAGACTCGTAAACAAATCCAACACAATTCAAATTTGGAAACGATAGAGGAAGGAGTTAAGGACACTCAAAATGTTGAAATCATTCCTGTTACTCCCACTTCAGAAATTGTTTAGAGAGTTGAAGAAATACCTCCACTAGATGTATTTTACAGTCCCACCCACAAATTTGTAGTAAAGAGACATAGGAAGAAAAGAAATCTAGATGTTGTAACTATTACAACTTCCGAAAATGAACTAATGGACATCGTTTGGAAGGACTCACCCATGGACCCATCTGAAAATCTCACAAAATTGTCACAATATGCAGCAGCCTATGCCACAAAAACTATTGACAAAGTGACAGAGGTCCAAATTCTACTTAAGGAAAAGGAACAAAGAATTATGTTGTTAGAACAACAATTGGCTCAAGAAAAATCCAATCAACAAGCGGAATTACAAGTAGCCTAGCTCCAGAAAGAATTTGAACAAATGGGAATCCAACATCAGGCCAGCCTAGAAGAAAGAGATGCATGGATACAAGATATAACACATAATTTTAAGGATAATATGAAAATTGATGAGTTCACAAGGGAAGCTCTCAGTCTTACCTCCCAACTAATGGAGCATAACGAAGTACTTTGCCAGAAGATTTCGCAGATAAGTCCTTACTGCGAAAGCAATGATAAGCTAACAAGCCAAGTTGTTGACATGAGACTTGAGTATGATGAAATACTTAAATGGATTTATGACTTTATCACCTGGAAAGAATCAGAGGATGGGAAAAAGATTGATCTACCGAAACTGGAAGAATCTCACAAAGACATCATTTTCACAGATTGTGATTCTCGGTTGAAGCAAGAAGAAAGGGAAACATCGATAGCAATGACAACAGAAAACAACATAATTGAAACGATCAATGAAAATATGCATGGCACCAACCTAGTTACAAAATGTGTACCAGGATTTCTTCCGAATGTCAAATAGTTAGAGCAGTAGTGGAAGTAGACAGTGCAGGAAAAGGAGGAGGTGATCAGACGGCTAAGAAAGCTGAATTGGGAAGCATACTGGCAATTTTTAGTGAAACCATACAGTTAGTGGATGAATTTGAGGTGCTTAAGAACCTCAACACAAAATATGGTGCCAACACTAAAAAATGCTATATTTGCTGCACAGTTAAAATCTATGCTAGGCCAACTGACTGAGCTCAAGGCTATGACAAATATTTTCTATCTTAGAGATCATGTACAAAGGAGTTAGTCATTTAGTTTATTTTTATTTTGTTTTTGTTTTTGCATAATTTGAGCAAGGTCGTTTAAACCTCCTCACCTATTTTTTGTAATAATCTATTTTAGGACCTATAGTTTATTATTTAAACCCCTCTCACTTCTTTAATTTTGAGGAGGTTTTTATGGAATGAATGGAACATGATCTATTTTCTTTCAAATATCTAACATACTCTACTGAAATGCACTTTTTTACTCTTAGAACATGTTTGATTGATTGATATTGGATTAATCTTGTTGAAACACATGAGTACGACTCGTCATATATGGTACTTTTATCTTATGATCTTGTTTTATTTATGTATGAGGGAATAGGTCTTCTTTAAATTGTTTTATGTGTGAAATTCTGAATTACAATATAGCATTATTTTACTTTTGTATGATGTAGGCTTTAACTTTATTCTGAATACATGAACGATTTTATATGCGATATATCTTTCACAATCGTTTTGTCTAACCATTTATCCAAAATGATTAGTGTTAAATGATTTCACTTCTTATTACAGTTGAATGATCTATATTACTAATTTTGTAGGACATCATTGTAGATAACATATTGTATTTAATTCTCGGGTATATTTATAGATAAATAGCGTTAAACTAGGATATATGCATGTGTTTAATAGTTAGATTAGATTACACTTAGCTCAACCATTCTCCTGTTACATCATATATCTCCCCACCAACACTATCAAAATATTTTCTAGGAAATTGCTCCCATCATCCCCAGTCGGAGCCACTACACCAAATGGAAAAGGAGATGCTAACCAAGGTCTAGACCAGGTGGTTTTCCCCCATGTTGTCGCAATGATTTTCGAGTCTTCAACATTTTGGCGCTAGAAGAAGGGAATAACTATGAATTGAAAGTAAATTCAAATCAATAGGCCATTCTAAGAGTAAAACTCCCTCACCATCTCCTCCAACTTATTGATCAGATTCCAAATATCCAAGTCCTAGGCGAGGAGTTGTAAAGAAAACTTTAGAACCCACTATTGTGATCTCAAAAAAGTTAGATCAATCTTCTTCTATAGAAACCCCTGAAGTCTAGTCTTTGATCCATAAGCTACAAGGGATTTCAATATCTAAAGAAGAATCTGAGTTATCACAAGCTAGTGTTTCTTCTTAGTTTCTCTCATCTCAAAGGTTAACTAGATAACAGAGTGAAAAATTTGGGATCCCCCCATTTGAATTACCAATACCAAACCGTAAGAGAGATAATAAGACACAATCTGAATCCCATAGTGGGGTTCTCTCAACATCACCTCAAACATCCTCATTCATTCCATCCACTTCATCACAAAATCAATCCTCTGCCTCACAACTCCATATCGTGGTTTACACTGGTACTGGAGCACAAGCATCCTCTACCCAATCACCTTCAAATACATGAACATCTTCCTCTACACAAATACCTACAATGGCTCAAAACCCACAAAGGCCATGGACAAATCTAGGAGCTGTTCGAATGGCGAGACCTTTACATCCATTGCGCACCCATCATGAAAACTGGTTACCAAAGTTCAATCCTGATGATAGCTTACCAATCGAAGAACATATAGACAATTTTATGTTGTCCATAAACCTCAACGAAGTAGTGGAAGAAGATGCAATTGTAAGATTATTCCCTTATATCTTACAAGGATCAACAGGATCATGGTACTTTTCATTACCATCATGTTCCATTAATAGTTGGAATGCCTTTCAAGAGAAGTTCCTAACCAAGTTTGGAGATGACAGATCAATGGCTACTCTTATCAATGGTCTCTCCAACTTGAAAGACGAACCTAGGGAACCGATTAAGGAATTCAATTCACATTTTAACAAGTTATTGAGTAAAATACCAATGACATCTAAGCCCAACGATGAAGTCCAAAATGAATGGTACATTTCTGCCCTTCCCTCAAAAATAACTATTTTTGTCGATAGAGTTGCCAAACCAACTTTGGCAGAAAACATGAAAGAAGCCATAGTTGTAGAAAAACATATTTTAGCCTTACATAAGAAGAATGCATTAGAAGAACAAAAATCCAAGAAAGTAACTTTTAGGGATGAATCCAAGAAAAGACCACCTAAATATCCTTTTGATCTTGAAGGTCTACAAAAATTCCTTAAAACCATGTCCAATGAAATGGTTGATATCAAGAAACAGGTAGCAGAGACTTCCTCGAAGAAATATTTGAGACCATACAAAAGAAATCCCTCCTCTGATACTAAGCCTCTAAGCACCATATCAAATGCTAAATCAAATGTGGAGGAAGAATAAGTCTCAATAGCTGAAGAACAGATAGATGATGAAGAAGTAGTTGAGTTACAAGGAATGTGGGATTCCATCCTTCCTAATGAAGAATCACAAGAAGCACTACCTATTGCAACCAGGAGTAGAATCCATGTTGATTTTCCAAAAACAGATCTAAAGCAGAAGGTATCAACTATGGATCCCAAAGACAAAGCAATAGGTAAGAAATCTTCCTCTCAAACCACTCCTCCTCAAGCAAATTCTTCACCTTCAGCTAAAACCCTACTAGTCTCTTATGAAATGGAATACAACATAGTAGAAGATATGAAAAAGACTAGGGCTAACATCACATTCCATGAGCTTAGCAAGTTAAAACATCAAGAAAAGATATTGCTCAAAGATCTAAAAGAATTCCCTACTTCTCCACTTCCTGTTGCTATAATCTCGCAAGTTGCCCAAGAAATGGGAAGGCCTCTTAATACCCCATTAGACAAAATCGGTCCTACTCATATTGCTCTAATAAGAGGAATATCCAAATCCCATACTCCATTTCTTTTAACTTTTGAAGTTTTCAACAAGAATCTACATAATTGTTTAGTTGATTTTGGAGCTTCATGCAACATCCTACCAAGAACAGTCTGTGAAAAATTAAATGTGGAGCCCCAAAAATCTGTTTTTCATGCTAGGGCCTAGATTTACCTCAAGCTGAGAAAGGTAGGATCCAGGGCCAACATCAAACCACGCTTAACCTGGTAGCTAGCCCTACCAGGTTGGGAGAGGGCTCTCTCCAGGTAAATCTCAGCAAATTATAATCACTAAAGGCTTGAGATGACTGATTTAACTACTGATCTTAGGCTATATATATGTGTGCAAGAGTTTGATTGAATAAAATGATGATTTGTTGGCTCAGATGACAAGGCAGATTTTGGGTGCAGGGAATGAGGCTCAGTCTTGCAGAGATCTCAATGCGGCAAGGTAGGCAATTTTTTTTGGCACTTTAAATTGAATGAGATGGAAGGATTAGACAGGTGAGGAGCTGAAGAGGGAAAGAAAACTCATGGATCCTCTCCAAACAGCTGAAAACATCAAAAACTAAAGCAAACCCAAGGTAGAGCACTGCAATTTCAATGGATTCTACCTTTCTCCCTTGTTTGATTTAGCTAAGAAGAAACAAGATAGATAATGGTATACAAAACACATAAGTAAATTCACAATTACAAAAGAAAGCACTATACCAAGACAAATTGCCACATGAATCCCAAAGAGTGCTGCAAACCCTGGTCTCAATTCCTTAGCCAAAATGCTGATATGAGTGTACAATGAAGCTCAAGGCTTTCTCAAAAGTCCAACCATGCTAATGACTGAAAAACCACATAATATAGAAAAACCATAGCTCATCCTAGCCTCTAGGGGTCGAGCTCACATGTTTAGGAGCTGTTCCAACTAATTCTAAACTGAGAACTAGAAATTAGGTAGTGGAACAACATGCCTCTAGAAACAAGGGAACTTATTCATTCAGTTTCAAACAACTTTTAAACAGATGAATCTACCTCCATAGGTGAAAATTTGACATATTTACATCATGATCCATTAATGTACATTAAATTACATCACAAATTTGACATTCAGAAGGTGAAAAAGTCAAACTGGCAAAAGCTAGGCGAGAAACAGAGTATGCTTGGTCAAACTGGAAAAATTGTTACTGTACTAGGGAAGAAAATGTTTGTTTGTTAGTGTTCTTCATTTTATAAACTATAGACGGAGTCTGAAGATTAGCTAGGTAGCCTTCAAAATGCTTTTGCTTTCCATTAGCGCAAGTAGATAAAAGCTACTTCAGTCAATCTCCGGTCTAGTCTTATAAATGGACAATATAACCTGCAAATCGCCCTAGTGCATCTCATAATTCTAAGGTTTGGATGATAAGTTTAGGATTTGATAGGCTGAATAAGTTGCTCATGTCCATTTGATTTCTTGGAAATAATAGCACACTAGATTCCAGAAGATATACTAGAGAAAATCTGGATCCTGATCCTCCTCCTATGTACAACAATCCCAATCTTATTCCAAGAATCCTTCGTCAAGAAAGTTCTGTGATTCTCGTGTTCAAATCTCATTCATGTCCTATGGTTTTTGGGTATCTTGAAGATCTTGAGTTTGACGAATGGTTTGGTCTGTCATTGTTTGAGACAAAGTTCGAAAGTGCTTTTGGTTCTACTATCTTGAATCCCGCGTTTGTCAAAGATCTTGAGACTAAAAAGGCCAATAAATCCATTGATGATTATATCTTGAAACAACGCCAAACTTCAATTGTGGCTTAAAACATCACTGATTTCTTAGAGTCCGCATCTGCAACCCTTGGGTCCTCCATGGTTGAATCTAGCTCAAAAATTCCTACTGAACTGCCTTTCATTCCCACCATCCCCGTGCAGCCTATTGTCTCTGATCAAAAGTCTGCAGTAGTATCACCTCCGTCTACTTCTTCTACTCCTCAAACATCCAAAATATCTTCGCCTCTGCACACACCTCCTCATATACCCCACACATTAGTTGCACCCACTCCCCCAACATCTCCAAGGCCGATTGCAAATCCACCAAGAACAATGGCTGCTCATTTTCCACCCCTTGTGTTGCCTCAAAATTTGGATGATATGCCCGCTGATTATCAAAGCAAAATTCCTTTGTTTGATGGCACTCCTAACAATGTTATAGCTCAACAACATGTGGACAGAATGATGGATTTCTTCGATCTTCATGAGATTGATGCAGAAAATGTGACAATGAGACTGTTTGTACAAACCTTTGGTGGTGAAGTGAAGAAATAGTTCAGAGCTTTGCCGGCTACAAGTATCACTACACTGGCCCATCTACAAAGACAATTGTTGGATTGTTGGGAAGTAAAGAAAAATCCTCTTCAGATCCTTTCCAAATATGAGCATATCAAGTGGAATGTTGGTGAGTCTGTCCAAGATTATTGTATTAGATTCAACTCTGTTTACAATGCAATTCTTGATCATGTAAAGCCACCTATGGGGCTGGCCTTGATTAAGTTTCCGGACGGTTTTGATACTGATATGGCCTATCAATTAAGAGAGAGAGATCCGGCCACTTTGGAAGACATGCAGAAGATTACAGTCAACGTTGAAGCAAATCTTCTTGCCAAGAGAGCTAGAGAAAAAGCTGAAAAGAAAGTCACAATAAAGGAAGAGTCATCCACTTCAGATCAAGTGCTTCGGAAGGTGGAGCAGATGTTTGATAGATTGAAACTTGACAAGTTTGAACCACAAGTCAGAAATCCTAACTTTCATGGCCAGCAGTAGCCACAATTTAGGATCAAACAAAGAGAGTAGCGAGCACAAGACCAAGCAGCGTAGCAGCAAGTGAAGACACCCTTGCAACAAAATTTTGTACATGATCCGGAATCAAATGAGGAGGAGAATGTGATTGGAGAAGAAAATCATTTCTTTTCACCTGATGATATGCCTATTTTCATTACTGAAGATGAGGAGTATTCTGAGAATTCAACTGTACAAAGGGATGAAAATTTCATTTTGGCAAATGAAACAGTTCTTGAGGAAGAGTCTGATGAGTACAAAAGAGGATATATGAATGCTTTGTCAGCTCATCAATGAAAATATTCACTCCGAAGTAGAGATGTGCCCGTAAATACAATTCAGAAAAGGAAGGAGGCAGCAGCGTCAAAGAATGATCCTCCTAATGTGCAGAAAAAGGGAAAAGAGACAGCTGATCCTAACATCAAAAAAACGCCATCAACAAATGAGATATCCAATCAGCCAAGTGGGTCAAAGGAGAAAACTGAAAAGAAAGAAGTTTCAGTGAAAGAGGTAGAAGAAGTTTCAGTTTTTAACTTAAAAAATGAAATTGCTAAGTTAAAAATTTCCATTCCTTTCACTGAGTTGATGAAGAACAACAATTACAAAGGTCAGGTGTCTAAAATTTTGAATTTAGATCCGTCATCTGATATGGTGAACGTAGAGGATGATAGTCCCAAGTTGATTTTTGGGCCAGCCTTGGAAGGTCAGTCTCAAGATAGTGATGTGGCTCCTTTCTACATCAGTCTCAGGGTGCATGACTTCGTGTTACATAATGCTATGTTTGATTCCGGAGCTTCTCATAATCTCATGCCTAAGGCCATAATGGAGAAATTGGGATTAGATATCACTAGAAAGTATCATGACCTTTACTCTTTCGATTCTTGTAGAGTAAGGTGCATTGGTCTTATCAAGGATTTGGTGGTTAATTTGGATCAGATTCTGGCTAAAAATGTTTTGATGGACGTGGTTATGGCAGATATACCTCCTATATTTGGCATGCTCCTTTCTAGATCTTGGGGAGAAAAGATTAAAGGGACAATGCAGCTTGACTTATCCTATGCTACCATTCACATGTTCGGTCAGATGAGGAAACTATACTGGGAACAAAAGATGAAGTACATGATCGCTAGCAAGGAGAAGCCGATAAATCATCCAATCAACTATGTACACACTGATTTAGAATCATTTGTTTTGTATTCAGATAGCTCTAATGATGTAAATAGCCAAGTAGTTGAAGTAGAAGACATTCCCAAGATCACTGAAAATTTTAGAGAAGTCTTAAAGCAAGAGAGACAAAGACTTGATAGTACTGTTGAGCAAGAAGCCTTCCGACAACAACAAAATATTGAGGGACAACAAACAAAATTTCAGCATTTGGAAGAGGATGAAGCCGGCCTATCGAGGATGGATTTTGATGGCGCGGTAGGAAGGGAAGGTGCTGGAATTGGCATTTGGATATGCAGCCCTGTTTTCGCCCCAAACAAAGTGCCAAGCAATGTAAGGGTCTGTTCTTGTAAGCTAGATTTTGATTGTTCAAATAACGAGGTGGAATATGAGGCTTTAATTGCTGGTTTGAAAATTCTTAGAAAGTTGAATACTAAAAGGATTTCAGTGTATGGCGACTCCGAGTTAGTTATCAAGCAAGTGAAAGGGGAATACCAAGCAAAGCATCCTTGAATGCGGGCCTACCGCAATGCAGTACTTGATATTTTGAGAGTATTTTCAGATTATACTTTGACATGTGTTCCTCGTGTTTAGAATGTCATTGCGGATTCACTTGCAACAGCAGCAAGTAATTTGAAAATTCCGATGAATTCAAACAACAAGTTTGAGATTCATGTGAAGCATCGCCCAGCTGTCCCCGACAATCAAAGATATTGGCAAGTGTTTCAAGATGATGATGAGATTGATGAATTTCTGCAAAATAAAGGTAAATTCAAAGACACTTCTATTGATGTAGAGTATGATGATGGTGATGTGGATATAGAAGTCAATCAAATGGAAGTTTTGCAGCTCAAAGACAACATCATTCCTAAAGGTCTAATACCTTTAGAGGAGCTGTTCGATCAGGATGATGTGGCTCGAAAACCAAGCTTGCTACCAACCAAGAAAGGAGTTGAGGATGTGAACATTGGATCAGTTGAAAATCCTAAATTGGTGAAATTATCAAAGGCATTGCCTCCATAGGTAAAAGCAAAGTATATCAGTTTGTTATCCTCTTTTACTGATGTATTTTCTTGGGATTATTCAGATTTGAAGTCATATGATACAAGCATAATTCAACATATCATCCCGATCAAGCCAAATCAAAAGCCTTTTTGTCAGAAGTTAAGAAGAATGAATCCAAAGTTGTTGCCCTCAATTGAGAAAGAAGTGAATCGGTTGTATAAAGCCGGTATCATTGTCCCTATTATATTTTCAGATTGGATTTCAAACTTGGTGCCCATGCGCAAGAAAACAGGTGAGGTTCGGCTATGTATTGATTTTAGAAATCTGAACAAAGTTTCTTTGAAGGACAACTATCCATTGCCCAAGATGGATCACATACTTTAGAGAGTAGTTAGAGCATCCCGGATGTCGCTACTCGATGGTTATTCCAGTTATAACCAAATTCTGGTCCATGAGGATGACAGAGACAAAACAACGTTCACCACTCCGTGGGGAACTTTTCACTATGCAAAGATGCCTTTTGGATTGAAAAACGCTGGCGCAACCATTCAGCGGGCGATGGATATCGCATTTGCTAATGAAAAAGATGTCTTTCTAGTTTTTTATCTTGATGACTTGACTATTTTCTCTAACTCAGATTAAGAGCACCTCTATCATTTGAAGATTGTGTTTCAGCGATGTAGGAAGTATGGTATCTCTCTCAATCCAAAGAAAAGTCTGTCTGCCATGGATGAAGGCAAGCTTCTTTGCCATATTATATCAAAGGAGGGCATTCACATCGATCCAGCTCGGGTGGAGGCCATTCAAAAGATTGATTTTCCACGAAGTAAGAAAGAAATCCAATCATTCAATGGTAAGATGAATTTCTTACGTCACTTTGTACCTAATCTTGCAGAACATTTAAGGGAAATCACGAACATGCTCAAAAAAGATAGTGTAGTGAGATGGATTGAGGAGGCAATTAAGTCTTTCAATTTGGTGAAATTGGCCCTTTCTTCACCTCCGGTTTTGATCAGCCCAGACTATACTTAGGATTTTATTTTGTTTTCCTTTGCCTCGAATCATACTATGGCAACGGTCTTGATGCAAAAAAGAGACCAGCTTGAGAAACCAATTGCATTTTTTAGCAGAACCATAAGAGATGCAGCATTGAAGTATAATATTATTGAAAAATAGGCCCTTGCTTTGGTAAAGGCATTGAAATATTTTCGGTTTTATATTTTGCATTCCCACATCCTTGCTTATGTCCCTAATGTTGTTGTTAAGGATGTCTTAGTGCAAACAGATCGGGAGGGGAGAAGAGGCAAATGGATTGCTGCCTTGTTGGAGTATGACGTGGAGATCAAACCGACAAAGCTCATCAAAGGACAGGGGCTAGCTAAACTAATGGCTGAGTCAAATTTTCACACCTTGGACATTAATCTCATTACTGCTATGTCCAAGGAGGATGAAGAGAATATGCCCGCTCAAGTATCAGAAATTTTCCTGCTTTCTCCTTGGTATTCAGACATCATTTATGTGCTCCAAAATTTTTCATCACCACCTGGAATGGCTAAGAACAAAAGTAGGACACTGAAATTGAAAGCTGCCAAGTTTTGTATCATGAATGATGCACTCTATTGGAAAGATCCCAGTGGTGTCCTGCTTAATTGTTTAGTGGAAGAAGAGGCAAAACAAGTTATGGAAGACTTTCACAAAGGAGATTGCGGAGGCCATCTTTTCTGGAAGACAATAGCCAATAAAATCTTGAGAGCAGGGTATTATTGGCCAACTCTTTTTTATGATGTGTACAAAACAATAGCAAGCTGCCACAAATGTCAGATTTTTAAAGGTAAGAGGAAGTTGCAGCCTTTACCACTCAAGCCTATTGAAGTAAGTGCTCCTTTTCAACAGTGGGGTTTGGATTTCATTGGTGAGATTCATCCTTCTTCATCAGCGCAGCATAAGTGGATCCTCACAGTGACAGATTACTTCACCAAATGGATTGAGGCGATTCCCACAAGGCAGGCCACTGATTCGGTAATTATCTCATTTCTTGAAAACAACATTTTGTCTCGTTTTGGCTGTCCAAATAAGCTGATCACTGACAATGCAACAGCCTTTAAATCTAAAAGAATGATTGACTTTTGTCATAAGTATCAAATCACTTTGGGGCACTCGACTACCTATTACCCACAAGGCAATGGATTGGCGGAATCCTCAAATAAATCTTTGGTCAACATTATCAGAAAGCTGCTGGAAACTAACAAGAAAAGTTGGCACAAGAAGTTGGTCAATGCACTTTGGGCAAATAGGGTAAGTCAAAAGAAATCTATAGGCATGTTTCCTTTTGAGCTAGTGTACGGTGTGGACACAGTCTTCCCGACCTCTTTAGCAGTCCCAGTGGTCAAACTTCTGCAAGAAGTAGGCAGCGAAGATGATAGTTTGCAGCGAAGGATCAATCAAATGATTCATTTGCAGCAAACTAGAGAGGAGGTATTTCAGAACACTTCCAAGCTGCAAGAGAGAATTAAGAGGATATATGATCGAAAAGCAAAGGCGGACAGGTTTGAAATAGGAGACATAGTGTTGGAATGGGATGCAAGGAACGAAGAGAAAGGTAAACATGGAAAATTCGAAAATCTTTGGAAAGGACCGTACAAGATTACTGTATATCGGGGCCAGAACGCTTTCCTTTTGCAAGAGATGAATGGCAAAGAGTATCTTGGTGGGCCGGTCAACGGTCGGCTCCTCAAACGTTATTATTTGTGAAATGTTTTCTACTGTCCTACTCATCATTGTACATACCGGTTTGTTTAAATTCCATTGCAAGTGTGTGATGTTTTCATTCTTCAGTTTGGGGCCTAAGATGAAGGCTATAAAACTGAGGTTTGATTTCAGTTTTGGTTTGGTTTATTAGAGTCAGGTCTTTTAGTCAATTTCAGTCTTGAAAATGAGTCAATTTTGAGTCACATTCAGTCCTGAAATTGAGTCTTTAAGTCAAGAAGTCAGTTTTGATTTGTTGAAGTTATTGACTCCATAGCCCAATGGACGAAGGCACTGCTTGCTTTCCCAGAGATCTGTAGTTCTTGGCACCTCCAAGGAGCTACCATCCCCATTGGAGCCAATGTTAGTGTCGGTATCTTCATCCCTCCGTCAGAGATCTAATTCTCTTGTTGCATTGCATATTAGGTGTCTCGCCCAGTCAGTTGCATTCCATTAGGCGCATGGATCATATGACGGTAGTGGTTTCTCCTACAGTTTCCCTCATGTCATTTACCTGCTGGCCCATATTTCTTCATCCAAAATCATATACAGTCACCCTTTTTGTCTTAAAGATGGCAAAGGTTTTTTTTTTTTTAGGGTTCCATTGTCATTAGGTCTAGGGTTTCATTAGTATTTCATCAAAAAGGGTTTCAACATGTCCAATAACAACCAGCAGGCACATGAGGAGGTTCCAGCACCAATAAATTTTATAACCAAGTGCTCAGAGATGTATTTTTCCTCAAAACTCTGTTTTGAGGAAAACAAAATATTTTAGATTTTATTGTACAAGTTTATGTAATTTCATTTCCTTCATATGTAAATCATTTCATCTGTAACCCTGGTCACCTTCCCTAGCCCCGGTAGCTCCAACCCCCTGCAAAGCAAGCATAACACAAGTCATTCAGTTCATCACAAGCTCTAATAAAGTGAAAAAGCTCAAAAATAGAGTTAAAAAATAAAGTCAAATTCCAAACATTATGAAAGTGGGTTTTTATGAAATCAAAATTAAAAGGTCTTTGAATATAAGTCATCTCTTCAGTTTGAAAAGCCCATTTGTATTCAAAGAATCAAAAGAGAGCAAAGCAAGGTTGTGTTTGAGTGAAGGGAGAAAATTGGTGAAAAATTACCCCAAGACAGAGGCGCATCGCACTGGTCAAGTGGCGTGGCGCACATAGTAGGCGCGGCGCATAGGGCCGCGATTTCCATTGTTAAAGTTAACGGGCGTGGCGCATACACAGGGTGTGGCGTGTTGGGTTTCAGGTGCGGTGCATAGAGCTGCCAAGCCTGTTTTCACTCCAAAACTTCCTCAAATCGCCCAAATTGCCCAAATACTCTAGTGTACAAGTAAGTGCAGATCTCCTCTTGGCTAGTGAAAGGATTTGACATCAAATTTATGGTTGTTGTGTGAATAAAAAATAAATCAAACCCTACCTCTTGAAATCTCTCAAAGGAAACTGCTACCTAGGGTTTGTATTGATTATTTGGCCACCAAGTCCATCTTTCTATTCCCTCACCTTTCCACTCCCTCACTCCATTTTCCCTGATTCCCCTATTCCTGTTTCCTATCCCAATTCCTATTCCTCAAACTCCTAAATATAAATTCCCAAACCCTAGTGCTATACCCAAAAAATCCCAAATTACTCCCTAAATCCCCTATTTCCTTAACTAAACCCTGTCCCAACAATCCCTAAAATCCCTCATTTTTCCCTTCTTCTACACTCCCTCATATCACTTTTCCCTTGGTGGCAGAAATAAAAAACATCACAAATTACCTACTTCTCATCAAGACAACTCCAAGACAGCTCACCCACTAACAGAAATGGAATCTGATCCGTCATATGATTATGAAGAGGAGACACCCAGTGACTCACCTACAAAGGTACATGCACCCAGAAGGCCTCATAGAGGTGGCAAACATATTCGAGAAGAACCTACCACTCTTGCTGAATTACAGGCCTGCCCTCTCGCCATCACTTGTTTCCAACACCAGTCCTACTATGAATTTTGTGAGATGGTTGCTAGAATTCAGTTTCATCATGAGTTGGCCCATTTGTTTGTGATTCATTTACATGATGGTCAAGCCACTCTAGCTGGTGTCACATTCACTTTAACACCAGAATCTATTTCATTAGTAATTGGTATTCCCAACATTGGAGAGCAATGGAACAAGAGGGAGCAAATTGACCGGCAACATTATGAACCATACATCAAGCCCGACTATTTGAGACAACTCAGCAGAGTGTTTCCTTTTCGGTACCTTAAAGATTCATATGCTCCTTTAATGAAACTGATCATGAAATATTTCAGCTGTGAGGGCTAGTTTTCTCGTTTATATGCTTATCATATCAGGTTTCTGAAGCATTTTACCCGGGTGAGGATGATGAAAATCCCTTACTTCATGTGCTGAAATATTGAGAAGATGACCACTCTAGTGCAGCACAAGACTCCTCAGCAGCAGTTCAACAGTATTTACCATTTTTCTCTCATTAAAATTGTGGTTATCCATCAGCTCGGCTTGCAGGGCATCACTTGGGAGGAATTCATCTCTCGTGAGTTTTTCACAGCTCCTCAGGGACCTTCAGAGGCTTTGCATGAGATAGGTGGACCTTCTTATTAGCAGGAGGGTCATGAAACACAGACTGCTAGTATGCCGGTGTTTATCACTTATCAGAAGGGCACTAGACAGTTGTTCACAGCAGCTAAGCGAGTATTATCTCCACCTGGGGTGGAAGGGGCCTCGCTTCTTTCATCAGCACAGCAGGTTCAGGACAAAGGCAAGAGGCCATTACAGGATGAGGGACCTTCATGTGAGCAGGACTTCATTCTCATTGAGGGTGATGATACAGATGTGGGCCCGTAAAGTGAAAATATCAAAGAAATCATCCAAGAGCAGCAGGTGGACATCAATGCCTTGTCCCTTAACTTGGAGAGGGCTAAGTGGATTATAAAATACCTGGAGCAAAGGAATAATCAGCTTGAAGATTAGCAAGTGATTATGGAATTTCAAAACATTCGGGAGAATCGCCAAGCTGCCCAAAGGAGGAGGGTGGAGCTCACTTCACTTGAGCAAGAGATCAATGCCGATCGGGAGTCATGGCTTGAAAGAGCCAATATCCACTTAGAGAGGTTGTTGGAGAAGGCCAACAAGGAGAAGACTTTGTTGAGACATATGGCATATCATTACATGGCGAGAAACAAAGTCTACAAGGCGAGAATCAGGAGCTTAAAGGAAAAATTGAAGAGAGCATCAAAGAGGCGAAAGGAGAATGAACGACTTTAGATATTGGCTAAGGCTTCCTTGGCCCAACACAATACTTGATGGAGAAGACTTAGCCCGAATTTCAAAAAATTTGGGGCACTTTTTTCATTTTTGAAATTTTTGGCACAAAAAACAAGAATTTCTGCTCTATGCACCACGCCACGTGGCGCTCAGTTTTGATAGGACCCTCCAAATCACAAAAACTCAGCATTTTTGGATTTGGCATGGAAAAATATGCTTGCCTACCAATGGCCAAGAAATTTGGGCAGGTTTTGAGCCCTCAAAAAGGTTGAAAACACTCAAAACATGACCTTACTGCCCCTATTTTGACACACAGGAAGTAGTGTTGGGAGAACTAGATTTTGGAGGGGCAAATGGAGGCCAAATTGAAAAATTCCACTTGGTTTGGAAAGTAGACAGGAAAACATTTCCAACAAGCACACTTAGAGTGAATTTGGACACCGGAAAGGCCTCCAAAAGTGGGTCCAAAAAGGCACTACTCTTAGAGAATCAGGCACGGCGCATAGAGGAAATTTTGCCAGTTTGACCAATTATACTCTGTTTTTTGCCTAGCTTTTGCCAGTTTGACCTTTTCACCTTCTGAATGTCAAATTTGTGATGTAATTTAATGTAAATTTATGGATCATGATGTAAATATGTCAAATTTTCACTTATGGAGGTAGATTCATTTGTTTAAAAGTTGTTTGAAACTGAATGAATTAGTTCCCTTGTTTCTAGAGGCATGTTGTTCCACTACCTAATTTCTAGTTCTCAGTTTAGAATTAGTTGGAACAGCTCCTAAACATGTGAGCTCGACCCCTAGAGGCTAGGATGAGCTATGGTTTGTCTATATTATGTGGTTTTTCAGTCATTAGCATGGTTGGACTTTTGAGAAAGCCTTGAGCTTCATTGTACACTCATATCAGCATTTTGGCTAAGGAATTGAGACCAGGGTTTGTAGCACTCTTTGGGATTCATGTGGCAATTTGTCTCGGTACAGTTCTTTCTTTTGTAATTGTGAATTTACTTATTTGTTTTGTATACCATTATCTATCTTGTTTCTTCTTAGCTAAATCAAACAAGGGAGAAAGGTAGAATCCATTGAAAGTGCAGTGCTCTACCTTGGGTTTGTTTTAGTTTTTGATGTTTTCAGCTGTTTGGAGAGGATCCATGAGTTTTCTTGCCCTCTTCAGCTCCTCACCTATCTAATCCTTCCATCTCACTCAATTTAAAGTGCCAAAAACAATTGCCTACATTTCCCCATTGAGATCTCTGCAAGACTGAGCCTCATTCCCTGCACCCAAAATCTGCCTTGTCCTCTGAGCCAACAAATCATCATTTTATTCAATCAAACTCTTGCACACATATATCTAGCCTAAGATCAGTCTTTAAATCTGTTATCTCAAGCCTTTAGTGATTATAATTTGCTGAGATTGACTCGGAGAGAGCCCTCTCCCGACCTGGTAGGGCTAGTTACCAGGTTAAGCGTGGTTTGATGTTGGCCCTGGATCCTACCTTTCTCAGCCTGAGGTAAATCTAGGCCCTAACAGTTCGCATTGTGCAGTTAGACCGATCCCAAGTCGAAGTTATAAGAGAACTCAATCAAGTCGCTACTAAACTCTCATCAAACCCGAAAGTGTGTCAAGTCATTGACATTCTTGTGGCTAATATCCCCAAGTTCTATGGATTAATCCTTAGCAAAGACTGGTCAGAAAAGCATCATGGCTATTTTGGAATTGACTGGTCCCACATGTGGCTTCCCTATAATGGCAAGAAAATCAAATAAGGTTTGACCATGAAAAACATCAAAAGTATATCATTACAAAATTAGAGGGAGAGAATGAGCCAGATGCATATAGCAGCAATATCATCGGAAACTACTCAATTGAATCATTTCTAGGAAATTTTAATGTAAATACTTCACCCTTCTTGGAAAATTCTATTATATTGCAAGTTGAAAATTATTCTCGAACATATGCTTCTAAGTGTATAAATTTTGTAGATAAACCTATAGTTAGCTCTTTATTTTGGAAATTATTTTTTGACGGATCCAAATCTAACGATGGAGCCGAAGCAAGATGCATATTAGTTAGCCCAGAAGGGGAAAAAACTATGTTAGCATGTAGGCTTGAATTTGAATGCACAAACAACACTACCGAATATGAAGCATTAGTTCAAGGTCCGTATAAATCCATCGCTCTTAATATCAAACATCTTCAAGTGTTTGGAGATTCACAAATTGTGATAAAATAGGTAAGAAATACTATACATTGTTTGTTTGGACATTTGAAACATTATCAATCATTAGTCCAGGACCTCACTTCTCACTTTACAACATTTAATATTTCCCCTATCCCAAGACTCCAAAATGCAAGTGCCAATCTTTTGGCTAATGTTGCATCCAAGCTCATTCCACCAAGAGATTATAGCCCTGATCGCTTTTCTATTGAATTGATTTTTAGGCCTTCTATTCCCGACAATATCACCAATTGGCGAGTCTTTAATAATGATCCAGATATCATAAGTTTTCTAACATCTAAAGGCTCTTATGACGACCAGATAATAGATGAAGATCAACATGACTCCTAGCTTAAGCAGGAAATGACTATGAATTCCATACCTAGGTCTGTGATTAAGCTGAAGGACTTATACGATCTCAAGGAAAAATTCAAAAATCCCACTAACTCAAAACTCCAAAGTTCAACATTGAGGTTTGAATTAGTTAATATTGGAACTGACCTTGAGGCTCAGAATATCAATCTAGGACTTGGTCTTACACCAGATGAAAAATCAACCTTCATTCATTTGTTGAAGAAATACAAGAATGTCTTTGCTTGGAACTATGAAGACCTTAAGACATATGACACTTCCATAATTCAACATACCATCCCCATGATATTTGATGAAAAACCCGTGCAGAAAAAGCTAAGAAAGATCCATCCAAATTTAGAAAATCAGATCAAATCTGAATTGAATAAGTTGCTCAAAGCCAAAATTATCTTTCCTATCAGGCACTCAAGGTGGGTTTCCAACCTTGTTCCCATCAAAAAAAAGAATGGTGATATTTGAATATGTATAGACTTTCACAATCTCAACAAAGCTTGTCAGAAGGAAAATTTCCCATTACCTCCTATGGAACAAATACTGCAATTAGTTGTAGGCTTAGAACTAATGTGTTTTCTAGATGGATTCTCAGGTTACAATCAGATTCTAGTACATCCAGATGACCGGCTAAAGACTACCTTTCGAACCAAATGGGGCACCTATGCCTATCAAAAGATGCCATTTGGGTTAATCAATGTTGGTGCCACATTTCAAAGAGCCATGGACATATCTTTCAAAGGCTTGGTTAATAAATCAGTGGTAATCTATTTAGATGATATAATTGTGTACTAAAAAATGTGTGGTAATAATTTAAAGTATTTAAAACAAATCTTTGAGCATTGTCATAGGCATGTAATTTCTCTCAATCCCAAGAAATCTTTCTTTTCTTTAAGTGAAGGAGAAATTCTTGGATTTATTGTATCAAAAGAAGGAATTCACATTGATCCTAATAGGATAAGACAAATTTCTAGAGTCCCTTTACCTCATAACAAGAAATCTATGCAATCTTTCCTAGGTCAGATAAATGTTGTTAAAATATTTGTCCCTGACTTTTCGCGAATTGTTTTACCTCTCCAATCTATGATTAAGAAAAAATATCTTTTTAAAGGGGGACATACTGAGCATGAAGCCTTTGATCTGATTAAAAAAGCAATCATAAATGCTCCCTCACTAACAACCCCAAATTTCTCTAATCATTTCATTTTATATACCTTTTCTTCTAAGAAATCATATGCAACTATATTAACGCAGGTCAATGATGACAAAGCAGAAGAACCAATTTCTTTCTTTATCTCTAATTTGTAGGGGGCTAAATTAAACTATTTAGATGTTGAAAAACAAACTTTTGTTGTTTTCAAATCAATAAAGAATTTCAGAGCATTTCTCCTCAAAACTCACACCAAGGTAGTAGTCCCGTTCTCAACAGTGAGAAATTTATTAATACAAAGAGATGTAGGTGAGAAAAGGGAAAATTGGGTAACAACACTGCAAGAATATGACATTGAGATCAGACCCACCAAAATTGTAAAAGGTCAAGGTTTTTGCAGAATGTTAGCAGAAGCATCCAACTTACCAGCACTACAAGATTCAGGTGATGATATATAAGTATATGAGGTAAGCCTCAATGACACTGAATCCAAATATGCTGATATCATCTTTTTTTTTTGGAAAATGGATATGCCCCTACGCAACTAATTTACAAAAGAAAAAGGGCTTTGAGGTTAAAATCTAGACAATATCAAATCATCAATAATGTGTTGTTTAGAATAAATTATGATTCTGTTTTGCATAGATGTCTTGAAAAATATGAGGCAGAAAAGGTTTTGAAAGAACTCCATAATGGACTAGCTGGTGGACATTTTGTTGGGGACACAACTACACATAAAATCCTACATGTTGGCTATTATTGGCTAACCTTATTTAAATATGCACATGATTATGTAAGGAAATGTAAATTTTTTCAAGCAACTGGTGGGAGACAGAGGAAACCCACATTACCATTGCAACCAGTCAATATTGAACAGCCATTTGAAAAATGGGGACTAGAAATAATAGGTAATATCGTTCCTCACTCTTCAAAGTAGCATAAATATATCCTTACTTCAACTAAATACTTCACAAAGTGTGTGGAAGAAATTCCACTTAAGGTAGCCAATTCTAAGAACATCATTGAATTTATTGATCAGTTTATTATTACCAGATTTGGTCTGCCATCTGCCCTCATGTTTGATAATGCATCTTATTTTACAAGTAATGCTATGACATAATTTTCTCTTAAAAGAGGTTTTAAATTTAAAGACTCTACTAACTATTATCCTCGGGGAAATGGCTTGGTTGAGTCTACAAACAAAAATATCATAAGAATCATCAAATGAACCATTGATCAAGGTCAGAAAAACTGGCACAAATCTTTAATATTTTCTCTATGGGCAGATTGAATAACACAGAAGGCCTCAATAGGCACTTCTCCTTTTAATTTGTTCTATGGGAAAGAAGTTGTCCTCCCTACAAATGTAGCTACTCCCTCTCTAGCCCTAGTTTAGTTTCTTGAAGAAACCCCTTCCTCTTTTATGCAAGTAAGACAATCACAAATCTTTAAGCTCGAAGAAGAAAGGGAAAAGGCCAAAATCACACATGCACATCATCGACAGTTAGTCAAATCTTCATTTAATGCAAATTCTGTAAGCTCAAAATCCTTTCAGCTAGGAGACCTGGCATTGAAATGGGATAAAGAACACAAGGAAAAAGGTAAGCATACCAAATTCCAAAGAATGTGGCTTGTCCCATTTCAGATTGTCAAACAAATAGGCCCATCAACCTTTTTATTGCAAGATTTATCAAGCAAGAGACATTCTCTGCCTGTTAATGGGTAGATTCTGAAAAAATATTGTTCATAGAAGATAATCTTTTTTATTCATTGTATATTACTACTTTTACTTTTTAGGAAAATAAAAGCTGAAGTAGCATTTAATTTTGGCCTTTGTAAATAGTCTCTTTTATATTTTGACTTTTTTCTTGTATAAGTAGAGATTGTTAAGAAGATAATTTTTACATCTAAAACATAAGCTAAGTTCTATCTCTTTGAAATTGCTTGTCCTCTACCAAAATTAGTTGTCCTTTGGTAAAACTCAACTTTGTAAAAGTACCTTTGTTCTACCATTAGTTAAGAAAAGTATCTATAAAAAAGCAAGGTCTCTCTATAGAGAAGCATCTTTAACTCTATAATTGTCATCCAGAAACTCTTAAGGAGTCAAATATTCTCCCCATCTAGTGAGCTTTCACTTTTTAGAGTGTAATTCTAAAATATGATTAAACTTAAAGGATAAGAGGTCTCGTCAAGAGCTGACTTACCATGATCATAGGGAAGTAACAAGCTGAAATTATCAATACTGCATACCAAAACAGGGTAATGGATTGAGATTATGTTAATCAAAAGACAAGGGGTCTCATCACGAGCCAACTTTTTTAGTTAAAGTCACACCCAGAGAATGGAATTGTCAATTTTGGCCACCAAAACAAGACAATGACCTTTAAGAAGAAAATGAAAATTTTAAGAAAAAAGAATTGTTTAGAAAAAAATGAGAAAGAAAGTAAGTATATGAATCTGGATTTATCTTTAAAAATTGCACTCTTACTTAGATGGGATACTGAATCATTGTCGGTTAAAAAATAACCCTGTCGAGGCTATGGATGCATGCTGGCAGAAAAGGCTCTACCTATGACAACTGAGTACATCTAAAAGCTAATTTGCGAGAGTCCCTTGTTTTTATCTTTAAAACCAAGTAATGGCTGATGTAGAAAAAACAATTTTCATATTGAAGAGGATAATCAAATGGATGGTAATTAAGTAGATTTTGTTTTTATTCAGAGAAATGTTTTTTTTTTTTTGTGTGTAAGTGAGTAGATTATATTATATAACAAGTATAATACAAAAAACTGCCGAAGCAGTGTGAGCAGGGATGTACAATATTCCTGGGCTGATCGCCTGCTCAGAGGAAGTGATACATGTAAACCAAAACGTAGCACACCACGCAGGGTGGCGAGGAACAGAACAAAACATTACTAAACCTCAGGAACTACCGTAAGTAGACAGGAGAAGTAACAACAGAACAACAGACAAACACTAAAGCCGAGATAGCAGAGTGAAAAGATAACAGAGAAGCAAGAACCCGAGTCGGTAAGAGAGCCAACATAATGACCTTAGAAGTGGTATTTCCCCATCTGGGCGATGGTGTCCAAGCCGATGTCCCTGACGTGGCTGTCGACCTTCGCCTGCATTTCTTCCAGGGAAGCAGGCTGATACGCTACAGAAGTGGCTGGCTGAGCAGCATGGTTCGCACTAGAAGTGGCTGGCTGAGCCGCAGGAGCAGTATTGATGGAGTTTTTGAGAAGCTGGATGAGCAGCATAAGCATACGGTTGTGGGTTTTGATCGCTTCATTCACCGAGGTGATTTTTCTGTCCAGGGAGCTATTGTAGTCTATAATCTTGGCCATCTATTCTGCAGTGAGATTTACCTCTGTGACGGTATGCTGCTTTTCCTTTTCGATGGAGTCCAGAGCCTTTGCAATTAAGGTTTTCATGCGCCAGCTCTCCGCCTGGGTTTGCACGAATTGCGTGGCCCTCTTCGAGGGAGTACCGGGGTCTGTTAACTAGTTGACCTCAACAGCAATTTCCATATCCGAACGACCACCCTCCTCAAGCTTCGCCTAAGCCTCTAACTCTGCAAGTTTGCGTTTGATTCTGGTCACGGTTCTGGTTTCGTAGCCTCCTCTGGCTGCCTGAAGATCCCTATTAGCTTCCGCGCAGCGACTACCTCCCGCTTCCATGGTAAACCTCTTGTGACTTGCCCGAATTAAACCAGACTTGTGAGCAGACCCGCTCTCGACGCGAACTCTAAGAACAATGAGGAGAACAGGGCAATTTCCCATGTTTTTATAATGATGCTTCCTCAGGAGATTGGAGTAAATGCCTCTGATAGTGGTGGTACCTTGCTGATGGGTGTGCTGAAGAATCGCACAAGAGAGCCTATCACTGGAAGAATTGGAGCTCATGATGTAACTTCCAGGCTGACGAGCCGGGCGCCAGGTGTATGGTGAAAACCTTCTTATGGGATGGTGGCGCGTGAAGGGAGATATGCCCCGTATGCTGGCATGCTTGGTGCTGTTCCTTCGGGCCTTGTTCCACCTCCTTCCACTCAGAATTGCCATTAATGGCAATGAAACCTCTCTATACGGACCCTCTCCATGCGTGCTGATAGGACGGTGTCTGATGTAATGGATCTCGTCTCTTAATTCATTATGATCGCCCATCTGCAGGAGCTGCTGCCGCCAGGAGCTCCACCTCTCCCTATGTCCAATCAACCCATTGAGGGGCTTGGGCTGATAATCCCTACCGATCTCCTTGTGATTCCGAGACCGTGGCCAAGTGCCTTCCCCTATTAAGGTTGGGTGGCCTGGATTAAATCCTTCGCTGCCAGTTGTTTGCATGCTTCCTTTATGATTGGGTCGTCAATCTCCCGCCAGCACCTGTCCATGGCAATGTTGGGGTTGTCTGCTCCACAGTTTGCCAGATGGTCAGCAAGACCATTCGCCTTTCTCCTGATTGTCTGGAAGATTAGACCTTTCATCCCCATAACGAGCTCAGCTATGTTTTCCGTAGCTTTGGCGAGCCTCCAATGCTTGGTTGCTTTGCTGATGGTCGTGCCTGTCTATAGGCGTTTAGCCGCCATATTCAGAGAAATGTTACTTATCCTGTATTTCATGTATTTTTATTTTTCTGACCTACCTTTATTTTGGAAGTTTCTAGAAATTTCAAAAACTTATCTGTTGTTGGGAAAAGTATCCAATACGGAATGACCCTATCCCACTCTAAGAGGTGATAGTGCCTTAGCAACAAACAAGGAAAGCTATCTGAGTGTTCTTCTTTGTGTGATGCAAATAGAGAAAGAAGGATATAACTAACCGGTGTCTTCCGCTAGTTTTTCGATCCAATCTCTCTCTCTCTCTTTCGTTCGCTTCCCGCTGCTTGCTCTTTCACTGGTCTAGCTTCACACGGTTCCTGCAAGATCACAAGAGCAGAAGACTACACGAAAGATATAAATTCACATTCACAACTAGTTTAGGATCAGATGTAAACTAAATATGCAAATATAACAAAACACCATTGAAATACAAGCATATAGGAGAAACTCAAGTAGCTTTATTGATATGATAAACAAGGTTCAAGAGGAGATAAAACCAAGTGAGTCCCGATCCAGCATCTACCTCCCGGCAAAAGAATCCCTTCCTCTCCTCCAACAAAGCATAAATCACCCAATGTACTAATCTCAATCTCAAACCAACAACAATTCTCTGCAAATACAAAATTCCAGCCTCCTGAACCTCTGGGTGAGAGATCCATATATAGATGTGAGCAGAGAGGATGAGTCAGCGCATGTTTTGACTTGTGGCTTCTCTCTGTCAGTTCTTGTTTCCACTTGGAGGTTCTTGCTTCCACTTGGAGGTTGAGAACCTCTTACTCATCACTAGTCGAATTCATTGAGGCAAGTGTCATTGAGGAAGATTCTGGAAGCTTCCAGGGTCTTGACACCTCGTTGAATGATCTTGCCATTTGTCAATTCCCGCTCAGCGCACCCTGGTAGTGCTTCTACTTGCGTTGCAGTGCAGGTAGCCAGTGCAGACTTTGCATTTCAGCGCAAACAGCTAGTGGAGCTCTTGAATTGATCCTGATTTGACCATTTCTGAGTGGTTTTTGGTGGAGAACTTCTGGGAGAAGCTGTCATTGGTTGACCTTGTTCCTCTAGGGGTAGGAACAACTTATTTAGGGACTTTGGATCCCTTGGATTATTGACATTTCATGCTCAATGCTGCAAGGCACAAAAATGTCTATAACAGTTGCCCCCTAAAGTATGAGGCCGTTTATCGGGTGAAATGCTTTATTAGGAGGATCCGAAGTTCTTCTGATGCCGGGAGGAGACCTGTAATAAGATACAATACAATACATTATTTTTCATACTGCTTTCATGATCTAGCTGAGGCGAGCATCCCCATGCTCAGCTTTATAAATTCATTTTTTTGTACATAGAACAGACAATCGTTTGATGGTAGACTGATTATTTTGGCGAAATCACCATCCTTTTGGTAGGATGATTATCTGCTGCAATGTTGTACATGTCAATGTCTTTATTTTTCCTGAATATATATCGCAGCCCAGATGGATGAAACTAGATCCGGGGTCTTCAATCTCGTTCGATCTTCACTCTAAGTACAAGTCGATCCATGTGAGAAATGTTCTGAAGTCGAACATGGAAAGACATCGCTTGATTACCAGTCAATGATGTAAACTGTTAACAAGCGCGAGAGGAATCACCGATAATGATAAAGACCCTCAAGGTACTGCAGTACAATTCACGTGGTGTGAATAAAGGACTTGGCGTCGAACACCACGCAAAATCTTTCGGTCGAAGGTCATTGATGTATACCTGTCGCCGGAAGTGAGAAACTTGTCATTTAGGCATGCAAGCTTCAAAGTACTGAAGGGGTTGTTCCTAGATCAACTTCTTGGATAATGAGCTGATGTCGACAAGAAGCGATCTGTCAAAGGAGGGCCTTAATGTATCCCACATCAGTGACACGGAACGGAGCAAATGATTTTGATGGAGGTGAAAACGATCTGATGATATATGGTTCAGGGTGGCAGTGATGAAAGGATGAAGGATAATGTATGGTAGTGGATGGGACACGGTTGACTTCTCTGGGTGACTTCTCTTGAACATATCGGCGACACTTGTGTGATGGATTGGTAGCATTTACCCCAATGATGGATGGTATGGCGAGACCATGGTGATGTGACCGGTGAATGAAACAACCCAACCCGACTCAGGCACGGAGTGGAAGTGTCATGTTCAAGAGCGACTTGCTACCAATAAAAGTTCCTTGAGTTTCTTCCCAATTTTTCCCCAGTCATTTCTGACCAGTACCTCTTTATTTTTTTCAAGCTTGAGGAGGATAACATATGCTTGTTCTATAATTTGCCCTTCGGGCAAACCCATCGCTATGTTTTAATGAGCCTAGCGATAGTGAAACTCGTTCTCGTCTAAAGACAAGTTTGTCGCTATTAGTGCTTTTTAACGAGTCTAACGACAAAGACAACTCGCTCCTTTTCAATTTTAGAGAGTCTGAAAAGGTACGTAAAGGTAACTCCAAAGTTCCTTTTTCGTCATCTAATCCCTTAAGTCCAAAAAAGTATAAAACAATACAGAAGGGATGAGTTTTTGATAGTTTTAACGAGCCGAACAAAACAAGAGCTCGATCTTTTTGTGCAATAATCCCTCAGGTCCAAAAAGATTAAAATCTAGAGGAGGGATAGCACTTCCGGTCGGTTTAACGAGCTGGAAGGCCAAAACTCGGCAATCTTTTCATATTTTACAGTTAGATGAAAAGAGCTTAAAGAAGACTCGTCTTTTGAGGAACGAGTGATGAAACGGGTAAGCAGCTGATTCCAGGTAAGGCTTGGAATTTTCCAATCACGACAGTTTCACAAGGATGGCTAGGTGAAATCACTCTTCGCAGCTGTTCCTCAAAATGGGTAAACAATCAAATGGAGGTGAATGATCGACCAATGGAAAAGTGGAGGTGATGGTGCAGACACGACCAAGGCTTTAATGGCTAATAATTTACGTTCGCAGCGGTTATTTACCGGGTAGTTCATTTTTTAACGAGCTTAAACACGGATTGAAACACTTGCTCGATCTTATGTTTATTTTTTAACGAGCATGAACTATGTGCTAAAACTGCTCGATTTTATGTTTATTTTTTAACGAGCATGAACTATACGATAAAACTGCTCGATTTTCCAGTCATATGATAAGAAAGTCTCATTTAAGATGCCATTTTTATGGGGCTTGCATCTCATAAAGCTTTGCCCCGGAATCCTTTCGTTATGCAAGTTCGGAAACGACTAATCCTATGAGTTTAAAGGGTTAGAGGTCCTAAAAATTAAAAAAATAAATAGTCGCTCCTTGCTTGCACTCCAAAAGGTTTGCATGCCCCCAGGTATAAAGTACGATTTCAAGGTTACCCCTACTTCACTTCCGCCAAAACATTTGTTTTACCGAGAGAGGCCTACCTCTTTCAGGTTACCCAAAGATTGTCTTATTCACACAACAAACAAAACACTTCTTCGGCGATGTCCACCGAGATGAACACAGGTGAGTGACTCTGTTCTGTCAAACACATAACTTTGACAAAAGAATCTTATTCTAGAACAACCCCTCTTCCAACACAGACGGGGTGCGGACTAGTCATATTCTCCCGCAGAAACCTACCCTATACCCAAAGTTTTCCTACTGAAGCAGACCAGGATGCATGCCCCCTGGGTTCCAGTCATATCCTTCCGAATCACTCGCGCTCATCGGGAGGACGGACCGTGGGTTGAGACATTTCTTGCACGAAGAGACCATTTAGGGATGGTATATGACTATTTGCGATGCGTGATCCGAGAAATGAAAGCTGGTCCACGAGCTTGACCACTCTTCCTTCGTGCGGAAAACACATTACTCTAAAGAGTGAGGAGGCGATGGCTCCCATGCAATATATATAGTCTCGTCCAAGGAGTAGGTTATAATCCAAGGGTCCTTGAATGACCATCATGTTCATTTGAACGGGCTTCCCTTTCAATGTTATGGGCACATTGGGGAGGATCCCTAAAGGTCGACTGGTTCCTTTATCGAAGCCTGATAGATTTCTCATTTCAGGCAAAAGCGCTGGCGAACCAAGCGCTTTCCAAGAAATAGAGGAAAGGATACTCACAGATGCCCCCTCATCAATGATTGTGCCAGCCATTACCATTCTGTATATTTGAACGATAATTCTGAATGGTATACTGGCTGGTAACCGGGGTCTACCTAGTTGGTTCCAGTCGAAGGACACAACCAGGTTGCTTGGTGGTGGGACCGAATAGACGACCGGATATCGCTCTGACGAACTTCCTTCCTGTGATAAAGGAATGGGTGCATTGCCCCCATGCTCGTCGGAGTCTGTGTTGATGAAAAGAATCTGGATGGTGTCATCCTTATCCTCTTCAGTGACTGTATCATTCGAAGATAAATCCTCTGAAGGCAAGACCGGGTCAACTGCCGCCTCGACCTTTTGACTTTTGTCTGGTATGGATTCAGTCGGTTTATCCTCAATGATAGACGCTTCAGCTGACCACTTGAGCAGGCCAGCTGGATTTTCAACTAACGAAGAACTTGGCAAGAGTCTTTGATATCCAGGAGGAAGTTGTAACGGTGAGACCGGACAATCTTCCAAGACTCTTTTAACCTCGTCTAAGAAGGGACAACGGTGGAGGGCATGGTTGCCTTCGCACAGTCTACAGGGAGGTCTAGCTATCCCTTTTTGTCTAGGGACTTCACTTTCGCTAGTTGACGGTGTACTTTCAACATGACTATCAGAGGTTGACGACACCGGATTGTGCAAACGGGGAGACCAGTCCCTTAGTATCCGAGGGATGCAGGGACAATCTCGGTGAAAGTGGTCTCCCTTGCAAATGACACATGGTGATCTAGGCCTGGTCAGTGCTGTGTGTGGGTTTTCATCAGACGACACTTGTTTTCCCTTATTTGCCTTTGGCTCCTTGTTTTTCTCTTTCTTCTTCTTTTCCTTCTTCTCCTTAGGAACTTGGTTTTTAGTCTTACCAGTTCCGTTACGCGAAGAGGAAGGAAGAGAGGAAGGATTATAAGAAGTAGAAGGTTGGAGGGAAATTCTAGACTCGTCTATTTGTTGATTCGACTGTTCAGGAATAGTGGTGTTCTGAACGACATTGGTTGAGGAAAGCCAGACCGGCAGGCCAATTGTCAGTCCTGGAAGCGACAATGTGGCCATATGGGGCGCACCAACATCTCCCCAAGAGGAGAAGGGACTAGGATTTCCACCAAGGGGAATTCCTTGGTTGGTGGGCTCCATCTTCTCAACTTAAAGATCAACGCAGGACAAAGGGGTGATTGTTCCGTTCAAAATAAATTTTTAACAACGCTTAGACACAACTTGCTTTTTCACTTTTAAAGAGTCGAGAAAAAGCTAAAGATGACTCTAGTCTCCTTCGATGTTTTAACGAGCCCGAAGTGACAAATGCTCGGATGGAATTTTTCTGTTATAGAGTCTGAAAAAGGCCAAAAGGAACTGCTCTGGAGTTCTAGGCAGAGGGAGTGCCAAACTTTTCGAAAAACCGCAGAATACTTTTTAGGGTACGGGCAGTCGATCTTCCTGAATGCTGTGTTCAGTGCATTGCGATCAGTAGGGCGACCGACACGGCTTCCTATGGATAAAGGTTATATTCCTATAGGGGTCTCCCAATATATACGCGAGGGTACGTGGGAGCACAATCCGTACTGGTACTAATCGTCCCTCAGGAGGAATCACCCAACCATCAGTGAGGCGACCAGTGACCAGGTTTTACGACGCCGGAACACGTCTCTAGCCTAGACCTCTATGTTGTGCATTATGTTGCAAAGCGTTGTTAAGTTCATTCAATTTATTTTAGGTTGATCGTTTTTAGAAGTTTGCCTTTTTGGATCACCAAGAGATGTATGATACAATTCCTAAATGCAGTCTAAAGATGATAAGCAAGCTTTATATCTTTTCAACAATGGAAATCCTAGCTACAAGGGGAAAAGAAAGGCACCATCTTTTCTCAAAGAGCATAGAGCACACAGTAATGCATTTTTTCCTAAATCAACATACAAACTATCAAAATGCAAATGCACATATGCATGTATTTGTTTTTGCTTTCTTAATATTGATGCCTAAAAAGAAAGTTGTTATATAAATTTGAACTCGATTTCAAGCGAACACACAAACAAGTTCCTTTTTCGAAATCAAAAAGACGATTACGACACTTTATGATTTACTTGTTTTGACACTTTGAAATTCATAAATTCAAACCAAAAGACAAAAGTAAAAGCTAAATCAACTGTGAACAACAAACAAACTCACTCCTAAGATCAAAACGACACTTACGACAGGTCTAGATCTAGGGGCGACAGTATGACTAGTTTACTTCTGTAATGGGAAATTGCAAATGATGTAACAAATACACAAAGAACAAATACAGTTTCTTTATATAACTGAGGCGGAATTGAGGCAAAGAAGAGGGGTTTCAGATAGGTACACTGACTGATAACAGGTTGCAAAAACAGAGATGAAAACTGAGCAAAAGGAAGCAGGGAACCACAGCTGCACAAGGCAAAGACTGATCAGCGCACTCCTAACACAGAGGTTTTGACATTCAGCACAGGTAGCCTTCACGGGACCTGCGTTGAAATGCAGAACCTCTTCACAGAGTCTGCGCTGAAGCAGAAACGAGAGTTGTTTCTAGGTTCTGGGTTACGGTTTGCAGTTTTTTCTACAGTTTTTGGCCAGATAAAAGCTATCAATTAGGTACAATTATGAGGATGATTTATAGGAGGAATAAGATCTATCACAAAGGGCTATTAGAGCACTTGTGGATCAGCTTCTCAGATCATAAACAGGCCCAGTGAAAGGGCTAGAGTAGCTGATCTCTACTTTGCATTTGCAAGAAAATGCAGTTGGATTCGGCACTCTTGAGTTTATGAAATGAATAGCAATAGAAACACAAATAAACCAACAAGGTACTCTCCCCAGCGGAGTTGCCAATTTGTTGTTGGGAAAAGTATCCAATACGGAATGACCCTATCCCACTCTAAGAGGTGATAGTGCCTTAGCAACAAACAAGGAAAGCTATCTGAGTGTTCTTCTTTGTGAGATGCAAATAGAGAAAGAAGGATATAACTAACCGGTGTCTTCCGCTAGTTTGTCGATCCAATCTCTCCCTCTCTTTCGTTCGCTTCCCGCTGCTTGCTCTTTCACTGGTCCAGCTTCACACGGTTCCTGCAAGATCACAAGAGCAGAAGACTACACGAAAGATATAAATTCACATTCACAACTAGTTTAGGATCAGATGTAAACTAAATATGCAAATATAACAAAACACCATTGAAATACAAGCATATAGGAGAAACTCAAGTAGCTTTATTGATATGATAAACAAGGTTCAAGAGGAGATACAACCAAGTGAGTCCCGATCCAGCATCTACCTCCCGGCAAAAGAATCCCTTCCTCTCCTCCAACAAAGCATAAATCACCCAATGTACTAATCTCAATCTCAAACCAACAACAATTCTCTGCAAATACAAAATTCCAGCCTCCTGAACCTCTGGGTGAGAGATCCATATATAGATGTGAGCAGAGAGGATGAGTCAGCTCATGTTTTGACTTGTGGCTTCTCTCTGTCAGTTCTTGTTTCCACTTGGAGGTTCTTGCTTCCACTTGGAGGTTGAGAACCTCTTACTCATCACTAGTCGAATTCATTGAGGCAAGTGTCATTGAGGAAGATTCTGGAAGCTTCCAGGGTCTTGACACCTCGTTGAATGATCTTGCCATTTGTCAATTCCCGCTCAGCGCACCCTGGTAGTGCTCCTACCTGCGTTGCAGTGCAGGTAGCCAGTGCAGACTTTGCATTTCAGCACAGACAGCTAGTGGAGCTCTTGAATTGATCCTGATTTGACCATTTCTGAGTGGTTTTTGGTGGAGAACTTCTGGGAGAAGTTGTAATTGGTTGACCTTGTTCCTTTAGGGGTAGGAAAAACTTATTTAGGGACTTTGGATCCCTTGGATTATTGACATTTCATGCTCAATGCTGCAAGGCACAAAAATGTCTATAACATTATCAGAGATAACTGGTTCTTCCATAAAATCACCAATTGTTGTGCTATTCAACAACCCCCCATTTATTGGTATAATAGATCATATTCTATTAATAAATGGGTATGCATGATAAAAACCTTGAAAAATAAATTTAGCACTTAGACACTTTCTTTTAAGCTTTTTTGAATAAAGCAAAATATCGAGTCAAAACCCTTTGAAATCTAGCAATCCTATCCTTTTCGCATACCACTCGACCAAGTGTGTCAAAAGGCTTATTAACAAGCCAAATTTGCGAAAAGCGATTAAAAGAATCACCGCGCTTGACTTAAATATAATTAGGATTTTTATTTTTAAAAAAAAGACGTAAGGAATTTCCTATTAAAATAACGTCTGTATCACATATCTTCATTCAGGAAGGGTGGACTCTCACAAAGCATGTTGTAACTTGCGAAATGCGATATTGCGATGAGACGGTCAACCTTATCGCATCACGTTGGAACACTTAAGAAAGGTCTGAAATCTTATGAACTACGCGATGTTGCAAAATGTGATAAAATCCCAGACCCGATAGAACCCAATATCATAAAATGATGATTAAAGTTTGCTGCATGATGAAAAGTGCTTTATAAGGTAAATAGATTTAAATAATAAAGAACACACTGCTTATCCTGCATCTCGCATCCCACAGGAACTTAAGGAACTTTAAGAAAGCACACAATCAAACATGTGAAATGTGATTTGTGACATTGCATCACAATCACAAAATCGACATTCTCGCAACTTAAGTCCGCCACCTTCAAAGCCATCCTTCCCATTTTGCGATGCGATACATTAATGAGCAATAAAAGCAGCGATAAGGGACTATTAGTGGCTATTTAATATAGGTTAATGGCATTTATGATAAAAAGCAGCTCGACGTGATACGATATCTTTTCATCTGCGTTTAATTAAAACTCCTTTCTTGTCAACTTTTCAGGTTATCAGTATCATTCATTCTCATTTTCATTCTTACTTGTGTTTATCTAATAAATTCCGCTTTGCTCCATCTCAGAAAAAATCGACAAGGGGCATTGTTGGAAACAATGGGAAAGAATGGGAAGGCAGTTGCGTTCGAGAAATAAAAAATGATTCATCTTTTCTTCGATACTACGTGTGTCAAAGATGGAGGAACTACAACCTGAGAGGCTATCTACAACTTATTAGAAGAAGAGCACCCAAGGACACGACAGATTTCAAGGAGTCATCTGATGCCTCCTATTTTGAGACAACATGCTCTTTCCTGCACCGCATAGCTACACGACCAAAGATAACCCCATATGCTGACATAATCAAGTGGGTAATTGATGAGGCATACATTGCAAATCGAACATTCAGGAATCACAGGCAAGAGGTCATGGTGTCTTTTTCAGCAGACAACCTACGAATCATGTACCAGTTACCAGAGCCATAGAAGCTCTACAACAAATAGTTCCTTGAGAAATTTTCCAAGGAGAATGAAGACCCAACATACGTCACCCAAACCTAGACAACAAACGAAGGCAAGCTCAAACGGGATAAAATGGGTATGTACTCTACGGTGTCCATTTCTTCCCCTTCTAATTTCGCAGTAGCAATGCTATGTATATTTTTCAGTAAACCTGACAGCACCAAGTTTTCCCTGGAATGGCTCCCATTGATAGATGCAACCGTGAATGCAATGATAATGAAACTGGACTCAAATTTTGTTAGATATTTAGAAAAGGCCATTATGAAATATAGGAGAAAAAGAAGTCCCTCTTTAAGGGTTTATCCCTCATTTTTTATGAGTTCTTTTGTAATGGATGCAATTTGTTTTAATTCTAAATTTCCCATTATGGGATGGAAGTGGATTATTCAAGACCCACTTCCTATCCATGTGTACCATAAGACTTTGTGGGAATCTCAGTTTCACCCCCATTTTTACAAAAAATTTCAAGGAGTCATGCTACCCACCCATAAAGAAATATACAATAGAACCGCCCCTAGGTTTTCTAAAGAGGCCAAAGTGGATATATTTCCAGTAGCTAGATGGTTTGTGGAGAAGACATTCACCTATATCAGAGTATTTTGGAGCATTTCTTCACCGCATGTTCTCCCATATTACGTCCCTGATAAATTATTGGCCAGATAAATAGCCTACCAAATAGCAGGGGAAGGTGCATTAAGTAGAGGACTGAAAGAACAGAAGAAGGTCATTTGGCCTACATTTCCGTTACAATGTGGTGCATTTGTGCTACATGATTTTGGACATGCATGCAAAGAAGTAGAGATTATTAAATCTCTTAAATTAGCTACATTTCCGGGAAGGCAATATGACTTGGGCAACTTTGTTAAGAATTTTACTACTATGGTGAAAGTAAAACCATTCACCCATGAAGGGGACCCCTTTGATGACATCTTCTTACAGGAAGAAACATACTCACAAGTTTTTCATTTAACATCTGCACTTTTTACACCAGATGATCTTAGATCTTTCCATGTGTATAGGGAGAAAACATCATGTAAGGTCCCATTAGACCTATTGCATATAGAACCATTAAGAGAGCCAACTCCCAGCGTAAGCTTGGATGACAGCTCCAAAGAACACTCTGAAGAAGAAACCTAAGAGAGATCTACGCATGAGTCAGAGCACTCAGAGCAGCAATCTCAAAATGGAGGAGGACATACAAATAATGAGTCTGAAAAGGACACAACTGGAACTACAGAGGAAACAGCCGAGAAAACTTCAACAAAGAAACAAACAGAAATTGTCTCTGCATCAACTCAGTTGGGAAAGAGCCCAATTATTGACTTGGAATAGGAATGGGAACAGTTCAACAAGAAGCTTCACACAGATTCAAACCCTAAGCAAACATCTGAGATACAGACTCCTAAGAAAACCCAGCACAAGTCAAATCTGGAAACGACAAAGGAAGGAGTTAAGGACACTCAGAATGTTGAAATCATTCCTATTACGCCCACTTCAGAAATTGTTTTGAGAGTTGAAGAAATACCTCCACTAGATATATTTTATATTCCCACCCATAAAGTTTTAGTCAAGAGACAGAGGAAGAAAAGAAATCTAGACGTTGTAAATATTACAACTTCTGAATATGAACCAATGGACATCGTTTGGAACGAATCGCCAATGGACCCATCTAAAAATCTCACAAAATTGTCGCAATACGCAGGAGCCTATGCCACAACAACTATTGACAAAGTGAAAAAGGTCCAAATGCTACTTGAGGAAAAAGTACAAAGAATTTTGTTGTTAGAACAACAATTAGCTGAGGAAAAATCCAATCAACAAGTGGAATTACAAGTAGCCTAGCTCCAGCAGGAATTTAAACAAATGTGAATCCAAAATTAGGCCAACCTAGCAGAAAGAGATGCGCGGATACAAGATATAACAGATAAGTTTAAGGATAATCTGCAAATCGATGAGTTCATAAAGGAAGTGCTCAGTCTTAACTCCCAACTAATGCAGCAGAAGGAAGTACTTTGCCAGAAGATTTCACAGATAAGTCCTTACTGTGAAACCAGTGATAAGCTAACAAACCAAGTTGTTGACATGAGACTTGAGTATGATGAAATCCTTAAAAGGATTTCTGACTTTATCACCTGGAAAGAATCAGAGGATGGGAGAAAGGTTGATTTGCTGAAGCTGGAGGAATCTCACAAAGACATCCTTTTCATAGATTGGGATTCTCGATTGAAGCAAGCAGAAAGGGCAACAATGATAGCAACGACAACAACAAACAACATAATTGAAGCCATCAACAAAAATCTACATGGCACCAACCTGGTTACAGAATGTGTACTAGGATTTCTTCCAAATGTCAAACAGTTAGAGCAACAGTGGAAGCAGGTAGTGCAGGAAAAGGAGGAGGTGATCAGATAGCTAAGCAGGCTGAATTGGGAAGCATACTAGCAGTTTTTAGTGAAACCATATAGTTAGTGGATGACTTTGAAGTGCTTAATAACCTCAACACAAAATATGGTTCCAGCACTAACAGATGCTATATTTGTTGCACAGTTAAAATCCACGATCGACCAACTGACTTAGCTCAAGCCTATGGCAGATATTTGCAATCTCAGAGATCAAGTACGAAGGAGTTAGTCATTTAGTTTATTTTAATTTTAGTTTATTTTCGCATAATCTGAGGAAGGGAATTTAAACCTCTTTAACTAATTTTTGTAATACTCTATTTTAGGACCTATAGTTTAGTATTTAAACCCCTCTCATGCATTTAGAGAGGGGTCCAGAAATTTTATCAGAAACATTCTTCGAAACATTGCACTTTTGTACTTTTGAGGAGGTTCTGATGGAATGAATGGAACAAGATCTATTTTCTTTCAAATATCTAGCATACTCTACTGAAATGCACTTTTGTACTCTTAGAATGTGTTGGATTGATTGAGATTGGATTAATATTGCTGAAACACATGAGTAGGACTCGTCATATATGGTACTTTTATATTATGATCTTGTTTTATTTATGTATCAGGCAATAACTCTTCTTTAAATTGTTTTATGTGTGAAAGTCTGAATTATAGTTTAGCATTATTGCACTTTTGTATGATGTTGGCTTTAACTTTATTATGAATACATGAACGATTTTATATGCGATATATCTTTCACAATAGTTTTGTCTAACTATTTATCCAAAACGATTACTGTTAAACGATTTCACTTCTTATTGCAATTGAATGATCTATATTACCAATTGTTGTAGGACATCATTGTAGATCACATATTGTATTTAATTTCCGGGTATATTTATAGCTAAATAGTGTTAAACCAGGATATATGCATGTGTTTATTAGTTAGATTATATTACACTTAGCTCAACCATTCTCCCATTACATCATATAACACCCCACCAACACTATCCAAATATTTTATGGGAAACTAGTCCCATTATCCCCAGTCGAAGCCACTACACCAAACAGAAAATGAGCTGCTAACCAAGGTCCAGACCGGGTGGTTTTCCCCCATGTTTTTGCAACAATTTTTGAGGCTTCAACAAGGCCTAATAATCCCTTGACTATTTTTGGTAGGATACGCAGTAAAGCCTGAGGGATAAGTCTTGGTTTACAGCCTAGTGATCCAGGTTTCAATGACGTAAATCTTGAGAGATTGGTCTCAGTTTAGGGTCTAGTGATCCGAGATTGAATTCTGGTAAAGCCTCAAAGACAAGGATATGGAAAATTCCCCAATGATAGTGATGGATTCCCAATGGCATTCCAAGTTCGGTTTGGTTGCGATCAGAGCACTAGTTTTCGCGTGATCGCGGTTTGATGAGGGTGGAGGTAGTTTAACCTCTGGATTGCCTTGGTTGTTCTATGAGATCCTTCATTTATGCTTGGAATATGGCACGAGGGTGACTGGTTGAAAGAGATATTTGGTTCATCCATGTCTACAGTCGGGTGGTACGTGGAAGCCACGAACCTGGTCAGATTTTCCTATGATCTAGCGGAATAGTCCACAACGAAGTTGATGGTCGTTACAACCAACCAATGAAGAAATATTTTTCTAATATCCAATGGAATAGTCCAAAAGGATGGGACAACAATCACAACCATTATAGTACATTCACAATAATATAAGTACTAAAATAACTGAAATAGTTGAACTATCTTAGGACATGTGAAAGAAAACATGAAATAAAAACATATGCATAATAGTTTTACAAACATTTGTAGTCCATCCATGAAGAATGTGTTGGCCTTGAAGGCTTTTTTTATTAAGTAAAATTTCCAAGACACATGTTTACAATGTACATCATTAGCTCTAGTAGTGGAGCATTAGAGCCCCTCCTTGCTCCTTAAAGAACTAGCTTATGTCTCTAATGCATTACAGGAGGAGCCAAGGTGAAACATCCCATGCTCATACAATGAGGGAGTATATATAACCAAGGGTGACTCTTTGACTACTCTCATTACTGTTTGACTTCCTATGAATTTTCAACTCACACGACTCTTTGCATTCCGTGTGTGTCCTTTGGATTTCGACTTTACAATACATTTTGAATACAATATACATGATCCACAATAGTGATGTGGCATATGACCGCTCATGTCATGACATGAAACTACTGACATGGATTACTTGATGATGTGGAAATGTCAAGTCATTGTTGCTGCTAAGTGTTGGATGTCTTCTTGAAGGTTCTTTCTCTTCACCTTTGCATGGATTGATGATGCAGAATCTTCAATGATCTCCAGTCTTGGATAGTGGTCGAAAACTAGTGTCCCTTCGCTTTCTCTTAAACGATAAAATTGTAAGTTCAACTACAAGAGGTTATTTAGGCATGATTTACTCCTTCTTATCCTTCTCCATCATCTTTCCATGACATGATGGGGTACATGTTCCTGCAATTCACTCATGACGAGACAACATCAATCTGAAAAACCCCTAGTCTAAGATCATTCATTCTGATCTAGCAATTGATCCCAGAACAAGTGACATGCTAGTAAGAGGGACTAAGTGACTACGCAATGCATAGTTCTAGCAGCAAGGGGGAAAAGTTTGATCTTTAAGACAATGCAGTGCGTAGCTTATTCAAGCTTGAAGGACAAGAATGCGTAGTTTCTAGAGTCAGTGGAGACAGGTTGAGGGAATGGACACTTGTATAGCCAAATGTGCAGTTTTAGGAGTCAAGGTAGGTTAGGCTACTGTGCAACTACGTAATTCAAGGCCTTAGGGTATGAGACTAAGGCTTGAGGATGCGAAGTGTGGAGTTTAAGCTAGGTTCGAGGACATAACTACGCAATTATGGAGGTCAAGGTCGAGGCTTCGGCACAAGAACTGTGCAATGCAACAGTCCTAGGAGATAGGAACTACACATTACACAGTGACAAGTAGCAATGTCCCATCTTAGAGGGATTAAATTGCACAGTGCACAGTTCAGAAGGGGCCCAGTGAAGCTAAGTGGCTCAGTAGGGAATTTGTTTTCCGAAAATGGCTAAGTGTGGGATAGGTGATCACTGTGATGAACCTTGAATGTGATCACACACTTATAATAATTTGATTACATGACAAAATAGATCATTTGAACACATGAACAAATAATTTCCCTAAGTGTGACAACTTTACGAAAAAATACGACAAGTGCGACACTTAAGATAGAATTGGGGACGAGCGTAACGACACTTGTGCGACAATGTTCAGGACTTTGTGCATGAGTGCAACAAAAATTTACATAGTTAGAACAACTCATATACACAAAGGCAGGCCTTTGAAACCATCAAAATAGGCTTGGAAACATTGTGCGACAGCTAAACATGCCGAAAGATGGTAGTTAAACCAACATGCAAAAGGGGAAAAAGACTTCAATAAATGTCATGAAATAAGCTCTAATGTTTGCGACAACAATGTACAAGACCAAGGAAGGCTTCGAAATTGAGTGTAAGCCAAAATTTTGGAGGGTGTTGTAGGAGCTACATGAACACCAAAGTTGATGAGATCTTTGTATTGACTTGACTTCAATTGGATGAAGAAAGGGGGAATTTTTTCAATAAAGAGAACATCACTTTGCTGTGAATATTTCCTTACTTTGAGGCTTAAACTTCTTCTCAAACTTTTTTAAATGGAGTGAGAGAGTGGAAGAAAAATAAAGATTATGATATAATTGGAAAATTGTGAGATAGTCAAAGGAAAGGACAAATGCTTAACTTCACTTGGGAAATAGATGTAATGAAATAGGTAAGGAAATTTGGAGACTTGGTTTTATTCATTGCTATTTATTTATTTTTACAACCCCACCTTAAATTTTCTTTCCATAAAAAATTACAAACTGAAAACCATGATTAAATTTACAATATTTGTGCATAAAATCACTAAGGCATTTCAAATGTATAAATTTAATGTATTAAGTATTGAAATAAATAAAAGTGAATCTTTTAATAATTAAAAATTATATATTTTATTAGTGTTTAAATTTTGTTATTAGCTTATTTAATTAATTAAATAAATATATAACTATTTAAATAAATAAATAATTTTTTATTAATATTTATAATTCTTCTCTTAATTTTTTAAGTCTAATAATATTTTTCAAAAGTATATATATTAATGTTACATCCCTCAACCTCACCCATGTATGGATGGTATTTTATTTTATGATGGGAGGGTGCATGGTTACCATCCCATTGAGTAATAATTGGAGGGGATGCGCCATAGTGCCCTCCCTTATTAAAAGTGGACGAAGGCTATTTATGTATGCAACATAACGAGAAATTATTACACTTAGATGTCATATCACTTCGTTTGTTTATATTTTGCAGAGGAGAATTGTGAGTGTAGAATCCTATGTGAGTTCATGACATAAGGAAATTCATTGCAATCCGTTTTATTAACGATTATATATATATATATATATATATATATATATATATATATATATATATATATATATAGATATATATATATATATATATATATATATATGGATTTTGGAGTTTCATGGAGGTATGATTCGGGAGAAAACCTTTTAGCACACCTTCTTTGGATATTGGTTAAGTTGTTTCCCCCACACTTTATGCTTTTTATAGTGGGAAAGTCTAGAATGGTTGTTTTTTCTATTCTAATAGGGTGCAGAAAAATATGATGTGTTGTCTTACTATCCATGCAAGAAGAGAAAGGGGTGTGGATCCTCTCTTCCATCTCTAGGTTGCATTGAAATATCAATTCATAAAAATATAATTTTGTAGAAGTCTTAGAACTTTGTTGCACCCATGTTATATCAATATGCTTGTTATTGATGTGATTTTCATACTACAAAGCATGAGGAAGTTCTAGAGCTAGGTATCAGGTTGTCATCAACTCAAAAAGTATAGTGACCAAAATCCACTAGGTATTCAGCATGACCACCAATAGATGAAGTAGGAGGTGGTATGGGAATGCGGTTGTTTGTTAGATTCAAAACTTGCGACAATAATCATCTCCTAGAAAGTCAGCATAAATAACAAAAGGGGCCAAGAGAATCAATATCTGCATATGGTCATTTTATACTATTAAATGAAATCCTTGTTAGCCAAGTCATTGTTGGAAATCTTGTTGTACATAGACGAGCTCCATCTCTAGGCGAAGGAACAACATAGGCATATGGAAAGAATTGAATCTCATTTTTTCCCTCTCGAGTTCCCAAGAAACTCCACTCAAAAGGAAAATCGACACATAATGGTGGAGCCATCTGACTCAACATAATTTTCATGCTGTTTTTTTGGTTTAGTTTTCTTTTAATATTATCTACTGGTTATAAGTCTAGGAGTGCAAGGTGGTTATAACTTGTAAATTTTGCAACATTCCTATTGTTATTCTTGTTTGGATTTTTGAGACCCAAATTTTAAGAAGCAAGAACTCTATACACTACCACTAATCTAGTTTCCTAAGTGGAAAGTTATGGTGTGCACAAACTATCTAGATATATAAATCTTTTGAAGCATCAATATAATTTTAACTTAGAAAAAATAAAAATATATTAATTAAAGTACAAAATAAATTAAAATTTTTATATTATTATTTATTTCTCATAATAATAAATATTATTATGCCTGTAGATGTTTGTGTCATATTTTAAACACTAAAAAATGATACTACAACGAACACTAAGAAATGATCCTACTATAAATTATATAATGAACCACATATGAGCCTTTATACAATATACATCTGTGGTAGCCTTAAAGCCTTAACCAAGGTCTCATAAAGGCTTAAATTATACAAGTTTGGGAAAGGAGACATGTCTCAACCAAAGATGATAATTCCTTTGGCTTGCATATTTTGACTATGGGAAAGGAACCCTCCCCATGCCCTCCTACATTTGAGTAATTCACTTGGTTTTTCTTTAACTTTTTTGAGTCGAGTCATTTAATGTCCCTCACCCTCCTACCATAAGAGAATCATTTAATGTCCCTCCCCCTTTCACTAGTGAAATTACTAACTCCTTTATACATAAAATCAAATTCTTAAACATAAATTTATAACTAATTTCTATTATTACAATAAATTCATATATATATATATAATTTTAATTTAATTATATATATTTAAAAATAAATTATTTTACACTATATTTTATATATACTTTATTTTATTAATATTAAAAAAATTCATTTATTTTTAAATATCTTAATATTTTTCCAAAATTATAGATATTAATGTTACAGTAATCCACATGGATCCAAAGAAATCGGGATATTCTTTAAAGAGTAGTAGTTGGATCCATGGTCCTTTAAAGACTATAAGATATAAAAAATTGGAAAGTGAAAGGCAGTGATGGAGTTCACCCTCGCAATTACAAACAAAGATTACAGACAAACGATAATAAAAATGTTTGTCTATTTGAGTCGAGTGGGTATATGAAAAAGAAATCAACAAATTTTATCTTTAATATATTCCAAAGCATGCAAGCTATTTATTTTAGCTTGATTATTCCAAAGTTTGCAATCTGTTTATGTTAAATTGATTTTAGTTGGGGCAAAGAAATGAGAATTTTGTTCATAAAAAGAATATTATTATAGTTTTAATGTCTTTTTTAATTTTGTAAATTAGAGAAAAAAAGTGAGAAAACGTAAAGATGTTAATAGAATTATAAAATATTGGATAATTATTTCAAAAAAGAAATGTTTAATTTTACTTGAAAAATATAAGCCAAATAAATAGGTGAAGAAATTTTTTAATAATTTATTTTAATTTTAATTTCAATAGTCAATATTTTATTTAATTCTATCCCTCTATTTCATGAATCAATTAAAAAATATATAAATATAAATTTTCCATTAGTTAAAAAATCCCTATTTAATTAAAGATGTTTTTTTTATTTATCATTTTATTAAAAAAAATACATATATAAATCTTTTAATTTCCACAACCCAAAAAAACTACTCTTATTAATATTTAAATTATTTTAAAATTATTACTATCAATTTTTTTTGATATTCATCTCATTCATTTTATTATAACGTTATCATTTCTTCATTATTATTAAATATTCTAATTTAATTTATAATATAATTAAAAAATATTTTAAATTTTATTTCATAGGTTTATTTATTTAAAAATATGACATATTATCAAATTCATTTTCTTAGAGACTATGAGTTAAGAAAAAAAAATCATTTAACGAAAAAAAATCATGAAAAATGAAAGATAATATGAAGTTAAAAATTTGGAAAGAAAACAAATTTTGGAAATTGAAAGATTGTGTTGGAGTTGAAAAGTTGGAAAGACAACAAATTTTGGAAATTGAAGGATGGTAATGGAGTTGAAAAGTAGGAAGGATTAATGCCAATACAAAGGAAAGAGATCAAAGATGTACATATTGACTTGAAAGATGGTGTTGGAGTTGAAAAGTTGGAAAGACAACAAATTTTGGAAATTGGAAGATGGTAATGGAGTTGAAAAGTAGGAAGGATTAATGCCAATACAAAGGAAAGAGATCAAAGATGTACATACTGACTTGTAAGATGGTGTTGGAGTTGAAAAGTTGGAAAGACAACAAATTTTAGAAATTGAAAGATGGTAATGGAGTTGAAAAGTTGGAAATACAACAAATTTTGGAAATTGAAAGATGGTAATGGAGTTGAAAAGTAGGAAGGGTTAACACCAATACAAAGGAAAGAGATCAAAGATGTACATATTGACTTGAGTTGAGTCGGGTATAGGAAAAACAAATTAGAGGTATGTTATCAAATTTCAATGTCCATTATAGATTATGAGTTAGAAAGACAAAACAAATCTCAAAAAATGAAAGATGGTGATGGAGTTGGAAAGTTGGAAAGAAAACAAATTTTGGAAATTGAAAGATAGTGATGGAGTTGAAATGATTGAAGGGTTAATGAAAATACAAAGGAAAGAGATCATATTTGTACATATGGACTTGAGTTGAGTGGGGTATAGCGGCAAAAAAAATTATAGGAATATTAAGTTCATTGTACCTTAAAGGTTATGAGTTAGAAGGACAAAACAAATCTCCAAAAATGAAAGATAGTGATGGAGTTGAAAAGTTGGAAAGAAAACAAATATTGGAAATTGAAAGATATTAATGGAGTTGAAATTGGAAGGGTTAAGGAAAATACATAGGAAAATGATCAAATATTTACATATTCTCCAAAAATGAAAGATAGTGATGGAGTTGAAAAGTTGGAAAGAAAACAAATTTTGGAAATTGAAAGATAGTAATGGAGTTGAAATTGGAAGCGTTAAGGAAAATACGAAGGAAAAAGATCAAATATTTACAGACTGAGTTGATTTGAGTCGGGCATAGGGACAAAAAATATTAGAGGATATTTTTTAATAATGTAGTTTAATGCATGTGGGCTATTTTCTATTTGTATTGACTTGACTCAAGTGGGGATAAAAAAAGGGGAATTTTTTTCATAAAGAGATTGTTACCATATTATGAGGTTTTAAGTTTTTCTAACTTTGTGAGTTGAAAAGATAGAGAAACAAAGATGATGATAGAGTTGGAAATATGTGACGCAGTTACAAAAAAATATGGATTCCAATTGGGGAATAAAGACAAAAAAAATTAGGTGTAATTTTTTTTTAATAATTGAATAGTAACATGGCTTTACTGGTTAGTATTAATTCACTTCTATAATCCTACTTTAAGGAGCTTTTCATTAAAAAAAGAAAAATAAAAAAATATGTGTGTATAAAATTGATGTAATATCTATTAAAAAATTAATCCATTAGACACCTAGAAATAAAAAAGAAATAAAATTGTAAATCTTTTTAAATATCTAAATGTAATAATATTTAAAAATCTCTTGATATTGTGAGTCTACAACAAATTTTGGAAATTGAAAGATGGTAATGGAGTTGAAAAGTTGGAAATACAACAAATTTTGGAAATTGAAAGATGGTAATGGAGTTGAAAAGTAGGAAGGGTTAACGCCAATACAAAGGAAAGAGATCAAAGATGTAGATATTGACTTGATTTGAGTCGGGTATAGGAAAAACAAATTAGAGGTATGTTATCAAATTTCAATGTCCATTATAGATTATGAGTTAGAAAGACAAAACAAATCTCAAAAAATGAAAGATGGTGATGGAGTTGAAAAGTTGGAAAGAAAACAAATTTTGGAAACTGAAAGATAGTGATGGAGTTGAAAAGATTGAAGGGTTAAGGAAGATACAAAGTAAAGAGATCATATATGTACATATGGACTTGAGTTGAGTGGGGTATAGAGGCAAAACAAATTATAGGAATATTATGTTCATTGTACCTTAAAGGTTATGAGTTAAAAAGACAAAACAAATCTCCAAAAATGAAAGATAGTGATGGAGTTGAAAAGTTGGAAAGAAAACAAATTTTGGAAATTGAAAGATAGTGATGGAGTTGAAAAGATTGAAGGGTTAAGGAAAATACAAAGTAAAAAGATCAAATATTTACATATTTTCCAAAAATGAAAGATAGTGATGGAGTTGAAAAGTTGGAAATAAAACAAATTTTGGAAATTGAAAGATAGTAATGGAGTTGAAATTGGAAGGGTTAAGGGAAATACGTAGCAAAAAGATCAAATATTTACATATTGAGTTGATTTGAGTTCGGCATAGGGACAAAAAATATTAGAGGATATTTTTTAATAATGTAGTTTAATGCATGTTGGCTATTTTCTATTTCTATTGACTTCACTCAAGTGGGGATAAAAAACGGGGATTTTTTTTTCATAAAGAGAACGTTACCATATTATGAGGTTTTAAGTTTTTTCTAACTTTGTGAGTTGAAAAGATAGAGAAACAAAGATGATGATAGAGTTGGAAATCTGTGATGCAGTTACAAAAAATTATGGATTCCAATTGGGGAATAAAGACAAAAAAATTAGGTGTAATTTTTTTTCAATAATTGGTTAGGAACATGGCTTTACTGGTTAGTATTAATTCACTTCTATAATCCTACTTTAAGGAGCTTTTCATTAAAAAAAGAAAAATAAAAAAATATGTGTCAAAAATTTACAATATGTGTGTATAAAACTGATGTAATATCTATTAAAAAATTAATCTACTAGACACCTAGAAATGAAAAAGAAATAAAATTGTAAATCTTTTTAAATATATAAATGTAATAATATTTAAAAATCTCTTGATATTGTCCGTCTACAACAAATTTTGGAAATTGAAAGATGGTAATGGAGTTGAAAAGTTGGAAATACAACAAATTTTGGAAATTGAAAGATGGTAATGGAGTTGAAAAGTAGGAAGGGTTAACGCCAATACAAAGGAAAGAGATCAAAGATGTACATATTGACTTGAGTTGAGTCGGGTATAGGAAAAAGAAATTAGAGGTATGTTTTCAAATTTCAATGTCCATTATAGATTATGAGTTAGAAAGACAAAACAAATCTCAAAAAATGAAAGATGGTGATGGAGTTGAAAAGTTGGAAAGAAAACAAATTTTGGAAATTGAAAGATAGTGATGGAGTTGAAAAGATTGAAGGGTTAAGGAAAATACAAAGGAAAAAGATCATATATGTACATATGGACTTGAGTTGAGTGGGGTATAGAGGAAAAAAAAATTATAGGAATATTAAGTTCATTGTACTTTGAAGGTTATGAGTTAGAAAGACAAAACAAATCTCCAAAAATGAAAGATAGTGATGGAGTTGAAAAGTTGGAAAGAAAACAAATTTTGGAAATTGAAAGATAGTAATGGAGTTGAAATTGGAACGGTTAAGGAAAATACGAAGGAAAAAGATCAAATATTTACATATTCTCCAAAAATGAAAGATAGTGATGGAGTTGAAAAGTTGGAAAGAAAACAAATTTTGGAAATTGAAAGATAGTAATGGAGTTGAAATTGGAAGGGTTAAGGAAAATACGAAGGAAAAAGATCAAATATTTATATATTAAGTTGATTTGAGTCGGGCATAGGGACAAAAAATATTAGAGGATATATTTCAATAATCTAGTTTAATGCATGCGGGCTATTTTCTATTTGTATTGACTTGTCTCAAGTGGGGATAAAAAATGGGGAATCTTTTTCATAAAGAGAACGTTACCATATTATGAGGTTTTAAGTTTTTTTCTAACTTTGTGAGTTGAAAAGATAGAGAAACAAAGATGATGATAGGGTTGGAAATATGTGAAACAGTTACAAAAGAATATGGATTCCAAATGGGGAATAAAGACAAAAAAATTAGGTGTAATTTTTTTTTCAGTAATTGGTTAGGAACATGGCTTTACTAGTTAGTATTAATTCACTTCTATAATCCTACTTTAAGGAGCTTTTCATTAAAAAAAAAAGAAAAATAAAAGATATGTGTCAAAAATTTACAATATGTGTATAAAATTGATGCAATATCTATTAAAAAATTAATCTATTAGACACCTAGAAATAAAAAAGAAATAAAATTGTAAATCTTTTTAAATATATAAATGTAATAATATTTAAAAATCTCTTGATATTGTCCATCCAGGGTAGATCAAGTGGCGATGGCTGTGGAATGAATGAAGTCTCAATCTTGGGTTCGAATCTTGTACTACCCCCGGTTGTGGGGTGAATAATGGACATGTAAAATAAAAAATGAGAAAGTCCTACTATACTTAACAAAAAAAAACCTTTCAATATTTAAATTTTTATTATTATGCTATTATTTTCCAAATCATAAATATAAATATTATGGTTACCCATCTTATATTCATGTGATCCTTTTTAATTTTATATATAATATCAAATATTTTAATATTAATTATACATAAATTTTAAAGACTTTTTTTTCTAAATCATAAATATAAATATTATTATTACCCATCTTATATCTTATATTCTTGTGATCTTTTTTTTAATTTTATATATAATATCAAATATTTTAATTTTAATTATAATTTTAAAAACTCTATTTTTCCAAATCATAAATATAAATATTATTGTTACCCATCTTATATCTTATATTCATGTCAATTTTTTTTTAAATTTTATATAAAATATAAAATATTTTAATATTAATTATACATAAATTTTAAAGACTCCAATGAAAGACCAAATATCTCGTCACTGAGGCATCAAACCGAATCCTACATTAATGGACAATTCTGTTTTATACTCTCCATCATAAAAAAATTAAATAAAATAAAAAGTACATATTATCTTTAACTATTTTTTTTATTAAATATTTAAATGAGAAATATGTGTTGTGTTGTCAATCTGGTCGAGAAAGAACCTTTTTAATATTTTCCCCTTCTCATGGAGAGCACCACGGTAACGCTGTATGAGTTGATACCACACAAATTAAATGGCAATTTACCACGCTTTTCCTTATCTCTGCATTCTACGGAATTAATCGTTGCCACGCCTTTGTTTCAACGAAGTCTTCTAAGCACTTCAGATTTGATGTATAAATATGTATGCACCCCATATCATACACCTCACACGGACCTCACACAGATTTTGCGATTTGAAAGAGGTAGACGGAGAATATGGCTCTTCTCTTTATTTCATTAATGCTTCTCTGCATCGCTGCTTCTCTGCCTGCACCCACGTCTATGAGGAATCCATATTCCCATTTTCGTTCCAATCCTCTCTCTCCTCTGCCTGCAGCACTAATGTCTATGAGGAACCCATATTCTCATCCTCATCCTCCACCTGATTCTGAACGCACTAATGTCTACGAGGAACATGAATTCATGTTATCATCAATGTCAATGGATTCCCACGAGAAAAGGGACGTTGCTGCCCTCTTGTCATTCAAAAGTTGCATCACATATGATCCCTTCCGAAAGCTCTCCAACTGGACGGCCCACAACTCCCACAATATCTGCTCCTCATGGTTTGGCATTCGCTGCAGGCCACACACAAACAGAGTCGTAGCAATTGACCTTCATGCACATCTCCATATTAATGAACGATTTGGATATGACTATGTGATATTCGAAGGACGATTGGAAGGTAGTCTCTCATCATCTCTCATCAGAGTCTTATTACTGCATAGCCTCAATCTTTCTGGTAACTCTTTGATAGGAAGAATTCCAGCCGAGTTTGGCCACCTGAAATCCCTGCGAGCACTTGACCTCAGCTGGAATGCTCTGAACGGTTCTATTCCAGCCGAATTGGGCCGACTGCAGAAAGTGCGTTCCTTGAATCTTTCTGGTAACTCTTTGACAGGAAGAATTCCACGTGAGTTTGGCCAACATAAAGCACTAAGAGAATTGGACCTCAGCGGGAATGCGCTGGGCGGTTCTATTCCAGTGGAGTTGGGCTCCATGCAGCAACTGGAGTACTTGATTCTAGACGGCAACCACTTCTCAGGCAAAATACCAAGTTCGTTGGGTAATTTGACTGTGACACACCTCACATCTCTATCCATTCATAGCTTTAATATTTCCGGTTCCTCACATCTCTATCCATTCATAGCTTTAATATTTCCGGTTCTATTCCTTTGGAAATATTCCGTCTACCCCTCTCTTCTTTACATCTTAGTTTTAACCTCACCGGGAGTATACCTACAGCCATTGCCAATTTGACCATGTTGACCGAATTAAGTCTTTCCGGCCTTGGAATCACTAGAATACCTCAAGGCATTGCCAATTTGACTAAATTAACACTTTTAGATCTTTCTTCAAATATGCTTTCGAGTAACATTTCCGTAACCCTCGGCAATCTGAACAAGTTAACCTATTTAGATCTTCATGATAATAAGTTAACTGGTCATATTCCTACGGGCCTCAAAAATTTGAATCAATTGGCTTGGTTAGACCTTACCGATAATAAATTAATAGGGGAAATTCCTAAATACATTATTCATTTAACAAAACTTGAATCCCTTTCACTCTCAAAGAATAAATTATCTGGTGAAATTCCAAAAGCCATTATCAAATTAAGAAAACTTGGACACCTTTCACTCTCAGACAATAAATTAATTGGTCAAATTCCTAAAGGCATTACCAATTTAAGAAAACTTGAATACCTTTTTTTGTCAAACAATAGTTTGACAGGGGTCATTCCAAACAGAATTGGAAAACTTCAATCTTTGAGATATTTAGATTTGCATTCAAACAAATTAACCGGTCGAATCCCATATAGCTTTGAGATATTTAGATTTGCATTCAAACAAATTAACCGGTCGAATCCCATATAGCATAGGTCAATTAAAAAGCCTACTTGGATTAAACATCTACAATAATAGTTTTTTTGGGAGTATTCCTCACAGCATCAATGGTTTGGTTTCACTTCAAAAATTAGATATATCACAAAACAAATTGGAAGGACATATTCCTACTGAGGGCATTTACAATTGGACCGACTTAATTGTTTTCTCTGCTCATTCTAACAACTTTTATGGGCCTCTTCCTTCATCATTAGCCATTTGCACCCAACTTTCAGAATTGAATTTAAGGAAAAATGGCTTTACAGGTGAGCTTCCTCCATTCCTTGCACATTTTGATAACTTGCAAGTTTTGAATGTTGGTTATAATAATCTGCATGGTAGTATGCCTTCATGGATCACAAATCTCAGAAATTTATTTGTGTTGGATTTATCCAACAACAACTTTAGTGGAAAAATACCTTCAAATCTTGAAAGACTCCAAGGATTTGCAATAAATTCGATCAAGGCGGGCAAGGATGGTCAAGTAATAACATATGATATAAAAGGACATGAGTATAATATGTCATATTTATGGCAAACAAATATGATATTTGATTTGTCTCAAAATATTCTTACAGGAGAAATCCCTAATGGCATAGGGAGTATGAATAGCTTGAGAATTCTAAATCTGTCTGGAAACCAGTTGGAAGGGAGAATACCTGCATCTCTTAGTGAGATACTTTGGAGGAGTTGGACCTAGCCAAAAATAAATTGCATGGAGAAATTCGTCAAGAACTTTCTATATTATCAATGTTGGCTTCTCTAAATGTTTCCTCTAACAACTTGTGTGGGCCAATGCCAACAGGGACACAATTTTCCACTTTTAGTAACACCTCATTTCAAAAGAATAAGTGCCTATGTGGGTTTCCTCTACCACAATGCAAGCAAAAGGATAAGTCAAAGAAAAGAATGGCTAAAGATAATGGTAGCGGGAGGAATGTTAAAACAGACTGGTTGAGTCGTGTAAATGAAGAAGTATCTTTGATAGCATTGGAAATAGGAATGGGGATCGGATTTGGAGCAGTTATTGCTATGTTCATTATTTGGGATAGAGCAAGGTGTTGGGTATTGGGTTTTCCTCCCAACAGCACACGAAGACCATTTTATGGACTCTATCGATTCCCTACATAGCTCAGTAACACTTCTTCATATACATCAATGTTGTACTATATAATTTTTTTTTTCTGGTATTGTATTTGAATCCTATTTACCTATCATTTGATTGTAGGTAAATAACTTCTCAAGATATGTAAAATAGAATTCAAAGGGTTTATTTGAATTTCTATTAATTATTGAGATACAAATATATATGTAAAACATGAATTGGACTATCTTGATGGGAATCTCATGCTCATTTGAAATGGTTTGTATCAAGGGAAGGGATTGTATGGTCTGTTTATCTTAGAGGATTACACATTGATTTCAAATGTTTATTTTCCTACAACATCCAAATCTTTGGAATGTAATAGAGGCTCTATTTTTTCAATAGAATACATTCTTATACTCTAAATTAGCCCAAAAGAGAACAAAAATTTCTCTATTTTATTCTAAGAACATGTTGATTATGCCTAACATGACAAGTGTGTATGTTGGTAGCTACAAGAATTTAATTATAAGTTTGTTAATAATTTGTTAGTTTCCAAAAATCTCCAAAGGAAGCTTTTAAAAAATTTAAATATTACCCCAATTACATCCAAACCTACCTCATAATTTCCAGCCACTCATCTTATATTAGATCATTGTATTCATAATAATATCATTTTTTTCTTATTTTATGTTGGAGAATGATGCCTTACACATGGTCTCCAAGGACTCTAGTGTATTATTATAAGAGTTATGGTCTTATTTTATGGTGATAAATGAAATGAAATGTTTGTAAAACTTAATTATTGATTTGTTGAGTATATTCTTGGATTTATGAGTGTATACCTTCTTATTAGTTCCTGCAGCGATGGATCCATCGTTGACCATACATTAACCTGTCCTTTGACCAAAAAAATTTGTGCACTATCAAAGTTTAACCAAAGTTTGTCTCTGCAAATATAGGTGTAAGAAATTTATAACCAAAGTTGCGAATTGGAGGTCTTATTGCACGCTTCACGTGCCCCAATGTTATTTCAGCGGGGACAAAATATTTTACCGTAAGTTTTATGTGTTTTATGTTCAGGGTGTGCATGTTCTTCTCCGTGCCATGCATGAGCGCCTTGCATGCAGCCAGTGCCAGATGTCTCTCGCTCGGGCTATCAATTCTCTGCCAGATGTCTCTCGCTCGGGCTATCAATTCTCTGTAGAAGGCAGCTACCAACAGCTTGGGAGAGTAGACATCTATTCCCGGCACCGCAGATTTCAAGCAAACCCGGTTTGCCACAGACCTTGAGCCGAAGCTCCTCCAGAAAAGTCACCGTTTCGGAGGCCTCTAAAAGATGAAATGCCTAACGAACCCGGCGACGTGGAGACCAGAAATGAGCCTTTGCAAGCTGAGAGTTCAAAATCGCAGAGTACCGAGAAGAAGATTTCCCCTGCACAGGTGCAAAATGATCCCGTTTTTACGCAGACACTGAGAATCCTCTTATTTCGTTAGAATGCTTCATCTTTTTGTAGAAAATAAGGGGATTCGGGGATTCGTGTGTTTTTTAAAGGAAAATAAACAGTTTGGAGGGAATTGGAGGGAAAAACAGGAAACGGGAAATATTTGGAGCTGAATGTCTGGTATTATGTATTCTTCCCTTGCAAGCCGTTGATACTGGGACTGATCTGATTGTTCCTGTCCATCATGTGGTAGCCGAGGTTCCATCCATGGCAGCCTAGGATGTTCCGCGTAGCCGAGGAGGATTAGAAGCTACTGCTTTTTGTTCGTCCGGAAGGGCAATCGCTAAGAAGAAAAGCTTCATACCTTGTCGACGGTCTGGGATGAGACTAATTGAACCGCCCCGGGGGACCTACGTTCGGAATCCGATAACCCGGTAGGCATCAAGTTCTGTTGTTAATTCCAGGTATGGTCTTTGCCTCTCCTTTTGATGTACGTGCTCACTTTTGCTGCTGATTCATCCATTTGGTTTTGTTGAGAAGCTTTCTAAACTAACTTCATTCGTTCAATTCCCTGCCGTCTGCGAGCAAAATTGGACGAGGTAGCCAAAATGCTCCTACAAGCTTCTTCCCACAGTTCATATAATTCTGCATTTTCTTTGCAATTCATATCTTGCCCAGCAGCCCATGGATTTGTAAGCAAAAACTTTGATGTCAGCTCTGGTAGTGGAAGTGGGTGCTTCCCTCTTGCCCGGAACCCATACTGTATCCTTGGTCCAGTGTCTTTGCGAAAGAGATGGCTCATGAAAACACAGAAAACCACAGAAAAAATCATGGATAAATTTAGTGAGAATCCCTTTCGTACATTTATACCCCTGTTTGCCTCAAAACATCGTGCGTGGACACCTCAGAAGAAGAATCCAGAGCGAGTAAGCCCATTCATTGATGAATTCAGCAAAGGAGAGGAAGGGTTATGGAGTGTTATAATCCCCACCTACAACCGCCTGCCCATTTTAACGAAGTGTCTCAAGGCATTAGAGGAGCAGAAGGATTACCAGGTCTCTGGTATTAGGAACTATGAGATTATTATAGTAGATGATGGGTCTACAGATGGTACAGTCCAGTTTCTATTGGATTCTGAAGGAGGTCCTTATGAAAATTGTACTTATCAGTGGAATTCTGAAGGTCACCCACATGGACCTGGTATTATGTCTAGTAAACGTTTCCCTCGTGTTAAAGTCCTCCAACAAGAACATGGAGGTGCAGCCAGGGCAAGGAATATGGGCTTCTCATATTCCAGAGGCTCTGTTATAGTGTTTATTGATTCAGATTTAGTTGTGGTCAATGAGTTTCTTAAAGAGCATGGAAGGATATTGTATAATTGTTTTCAGAGACGTGGCGATGAGAAGACTTTTACTTATGGGCGTGTTATAAACACCAACAATTTCGACAATCCACAGTCAGAGCCCTTCAAATTCACAGTAATGTGCCTGTCCCTTGATGGTAGTCTGGTTTTTCAATTTTACTTCGTTATCATTAATGTTTGAGCTTAAGATTAATACGCATTATGTTTCTCCTATATATGCACATATACACTGTCATCGCTGCCTGCTGTGATACTTCATGGTATATGACTACCATCTGCATTGATTAGAGGATTTGACGTGCATGTGCATGATATTTCAATTCTCGTGAACAATGCAGGTCCAACCATGGTTTTATACTCAAATCCAGTGTATCATACTTGGATTTTATTTGATTTTGCTTTTGAGTCAGCGCGACTCAGCGCTTGAACATACCTCCATGCTTATTAGACACTCACATAATTCCTCTCATCCAACCAGTATTTTGAAATCAGGTTAATTTATTGTTCTTGAATATGCTGCTTAAATATTTGCATTCTCTGCATTTAGAATGGCTGAGTTGCCTTTCCTTAAAAAGTGGCTTGGTGTTTACGTTTTTGGGTTTCATTTGCAAAAAATTACTTGGAGCTACCTTGTCTCTGATATTCTCAGTGCTTCTTAAGTAACTATTAGAGTTGCTGATGCAATCACCATTGTTTAGGCTTTTCGGATCCAAGAGATTGATAGAAATGCTTCTTGTATTTGCTCAACCATAAGTTGTAAAATATTGTTACACATTCTTACCCATGGGCTCTTGTCTGGACTGCTCCGAAGAATTCGGTTTGTTGAGTTCTTTTTTTGACCAACTGTTCATTTCATCCCCAGATATGTTAGGCACAGAGTTTGGATTGAGTACAATCTATTGTTTTCTTACTACTTCCTCGTTATAAGAAAAGTAGAACTGAAGTTGTTCTAAACAGATTTTCCTTATGTGGAGAAATGCAATGAAACTTTAAGGATATCTCAATACTCGATGGCTAGCGGGGCTTTTTGTTTACAAAATTAACTCTAGCAAATGTTTTTTTAGTTGCATGCCTAGAACAAACTAATTGATTCCACCAGTGTGGTGAATATTTTTCTGCAGGTAAATTTCCTGACTGGTTCTTGGGCGCGTTTTCTGATCTTCTCGAGGGCCTCTCATGCTTATACAAAGTGCATGTTTCCTCCAGGTGCTACTTTCGACCTGTTTTCAGTAGTCCCAGCAATTTAGAGTTTAATAACTTATTCGAGGGTTGTTCAGACTTGCAAATTCCCATGATATCTTATTGTTGTTTTATGTCAGGACCTATGACGCTTCAAGTCGATTCATAGTATTGGCTTGCGTCTCGAAGGGGTTTCTTTACACTCGCTTATGCAAAACCTCTGTTATTCTCAGTGTATAATTGAATATCTAGACAGTTGACATGTATACTTATTATCCAAGAGGTTTTTCGACCATTTTACTTCTATATTGACTGTAAAGTTTATATGTATATGGCATCTCCTTTGATTTTTTTTAATACAACGTTCACTATTGTTTCGACATGTTTTTAAAAGGAGTTTTTTACAACATTGCCTTCTCTATATCATTTTCTGTATATACTCAATAGTTCTTTTCTTGGCTACGATTTTGACTCTTATCTGATTATGTAGAAGTCTGATGAGTCTGCAAGTGTGAATACAGAGGAAAACCTTTTCAGTAAGTTTGGAATAGAATCCTATGAAAATCCATTTTTCCCATAATTCAATCCACTTTCTGCACTGTAATGGCATGTATTCCTCACTCCATAGGACAATATCCAGCACCAGGCCTGCATCTAAATTTCACTTGTAGCAAGCTATTTGCTTCTTTCAATTTATTGAAGAGAAGAGTTTGGAATAGCTGGATCATTTCATTGACCCCCTGAGAAATATGTGTAGTGAATTGAACTTTCAGTCACATAATTCCTTCAACCATGCATGGATATTAGATATGGTTGGGTATGCATATACTATATAGGCATGCTTCTGAGGCGGGCAATGATTGTCTTGGAGCATCCTTCCCTTAGGTATCATTTAAACATGTCTCTAATGAAATTGGGGTTCAGGCGAAGTGGCCTTTCTTCATCCAAATCACAATGATAAGACTGAAGCACATGTCTACTTATATAAAATAACACTGGTACAGTTCAATGATTTGCTGCTTCAAGAGAATAATATGAATTGTGGGACAGAGCATCCATTGGTGGACTTATCTTTTACTGATGCAATTAGTAATGGGAATTCTATACTTGAGCTTATCAAGTTCGTATGGCACTATCATTTGCCTTGGCATTGTAGGAGGCGTTATGATTTTGACTCTTATCTTGGCGAACACATGTGCGGGCAGGATGCCCTTCAACTCCCGCTCTGAATGGCATCTCATCTGCCCAAAAAACAACTTGTGTTGTTGCTGTTGCTGATACTCACGGTTCTTCCATCTAACAATTATATCTGCGCCGCTTGGGTTTCCGGTGGAGGTCACAGAAAGCAACCTATAATACATATTCTTCCTCTTGCCCTCAGACATGACCGTGCTCGTCCCAGAGCTCTCATTGTTCCATTCACAAGTTTTGAAGTTCCTCTGTTGATCGTCCACCACATCAGAGTCTTTGCTACATGGACGGGCTCTTCCGTGTGTCTTGGCCAGGCCAGATCTCCCATTACAAGAATCCTTCCCTCCCGGTTGTGAACAGTCGAATTGTCCCCATCACCATCCAAGATCCCAAAATTTCTTGTGCCTTCCATTAGTTTTGAAACAGAGCTGGAATCTGCTCGAGCCAGCTGGCCATATGCCCCTGTCTGGTAACAGAAGAAATGAAATGGGGAATTGGCATCGGCGAGTAATGGAATGGAATAGTTAGCCCGTTTTCCTACGATGACCCTGCTATCTATTATCAACATCCCAAGGAGCACAAGTGAAACCCAAACATAACCCGACAAGCATGCTGTGATTTCTGATACCAGCACAAGAGTAATGGCGAAATCACCCTTAATCACCTGTCGTTAGTGAGCATCAACGAATAACGTCTAGTTTTGGACAATTAATCAGGTGTGGTCAGTGAACATCAACGAATAATGACTAGTTTTGTGCTTGCGGATCCCGTCTATTTTGCAACGGCAACAATCGTCACACAATTGCAATAGCACCTTAAAGGAAAAGCTTTGTTTTCTCTCTGGATTTAAAGGACCTTAAAGGCATACTGCGCAACACCCACATGATTTGATGTCAGCTAGCTTCTTTGTCGAAAGCACGAGAAATGGTGCACAAATCAGAAAAGGGCTTCATTTGTGCTTGAGGGAGGCCATTCGCTTACGACAGGGACTACCGGCTGCATGCAACACTTGTTATGTATAGATACTATTCCCTGTCTAGAAGATAGCCAAGAGCATGTGTTGTAATAACATAATGGATCTGGTACATGTAGCCATGCTTACTCTCTCATGGACCAATATAGCCCAATCTTTTCAAATTTGACAATGGTGGTAGCAAGGAATATTATTGTATTAACAAACATGTTCAGGCCATATAGAAAAAGAGGTAAAATCCAAGCACTCATAATATGTGATGTGCATATGTGTTTCTTGATAAATGGGGCTTAACTTTAACTACTTTTTCACTCTTTTAAAATATTGTATAAGTGCAAGCTTTATCATTATGTATCTTTAAATATTGTTTGTGGATAGCTAGATACCTAAACAATGCCAATTTCAAGAATGACTATACTGTTTATATGAATTTTGAGTTTAAAAAGGCGAATAAAAACCACGAAAAAATAATCACTACCATGTACTAAATAACTTTCAAAATCACAAACTTAATATTAGAATTCTTCACATCAAACTATTAACAAGCACACATATTAAGTTAAAGAGACTATGGAATATGGTTGTAAATAAAGCACTCGCTACCCATCTCTAATGATTCTAAATGATTCTAATCAAGTGTCATTGATAAGATATGGCTATAAAATAATAGGGGTAATTTATATATGTGATGTCCTTTAAAATTTAAGATTGTATATAGAAAGAATAAGTCAACAGATACAGTATTATTTGAAAATCTTCAATAAATTATATTAAATGATTATATAAAGAACATGTAACATGCTAAAGCACTTACATAACATGGAAAAATATGCAAGAATCCTCTTTGTTCACAAGTTCCTTTAGAGAAGGCATGTGTTCATGATGTATATTATTAAATGATTATTATAACATATGTCATTTCAATAACATATATAATTTTTATTATTCTTTTATCGTTAAAATCATATATATATATATATATATATATATATATGTATATATATAATTAAAAATGGAGCAAGAAAAATCTCAGTTTCATTTGCCTTTGGTCAAACTAGAGAAAATTTGAATTTCTATTTCAACAGACAACTTGGATGAGTTAACTTGAGTGACATGGATTGTGTCACCCAGTTGGATTAGAAAATTTGAGTTGGAAGAGTTGAGTTCAGATGATCATGAGTGAGTGATAATTTCAAGCAATCTAATTCACTTAAATTGAGTTATTGTTAGTTAAACTAGTTCTAACTATTAGAAGAACTAGTGGAACCTCAATTTGTGTAGTGTGAATTTAGTCAATCTTAGTGATCAACTAATTAACTGATCAATAAACTGAAAATAAAAGTTGCATGCAGAGAATTTGAGTTACCCGGTTGAGATGGAGATTCCAAGGCAGTGTACTATCAGTTGTAGACTATTCCAACATATACACGTGGTGGATGCAGTCTAAGGATGAGCCTAGAAGGATTGTGCAATTCCAATTGAGGAATTCCTAATTAAAAGGGGCGTAATTCCTCAAGGAATAACGCAAAGAAACAAGAGTTTTGAGGGCTTGAATATTAGCTAAGTGTTGGCAAGAGTAAATCAGTTAAGTAGAGGGATAGACTATACACTTGCAGGTTTTTCTTAAGCTTGAGAAAGGATATGTATTCATCCATATTCTTTGATGAATGCAATACATATAGGAAGGGGTTTTGAGCAGTTTCTTTCCCCTAGATAAATCTTTGTGTTTGTTTATAATTTGAGCTCTCGGTTGTGAATTAAATTCCAAAAATGAGTAGAGGAAAATTACATGAGAAGTTTCATATCTACACATTAATTTCTACATGGTATCAGAGCAGGTATCACGGTAGAGCAAGAATTTCAAAGTTATTATTGCTAGAGGATCAAATTTGGAAGATCAGTGCTTCAGAGCTAATAGGATGTCTTTCTATGGTCTATGACTTGAGTATGCCCTTGAGGGAAGCTCGAACTTTTTTTTTTGGAAGGATTGCATGGAGACAATACTCGAGGACAATGGATTGAAGGAGTTTGTGGAGATTCACATTCTAAAACAAGGATCATTTGATGTCAAGGATCTAGCAGAATGGAGGAAGTGTGTAGCCAAGGCAAGGAGAATCATATTGGATGGAGTAAAGGACCACATTGTTTCAAACCTCCACTAGAAAGAAACTCTGTATGCAATGTAGAAAGAAATGACATATTTGTTCTAGAATAGTAGCAACCACAAGAAACTAGTGCTCAAGGATAAGCTTTGAAACATCACGATGCATAATAATGACTCTATTCAGTAGTAGTTGAGTGGTTCACACAATGTCATGATGAAGTTGGTGGGGTTGGAATTATTATTGTAGAAGATGATTTGGTAAGCCTAGCCATTCTAGGCCTTCCCAAGAGTTGGCATAGCTACAAAGATTCGGTGAATGGGAGGGAGAAACTACCAAACTGGGATGTTTATGGTCCAATTTGGTACAGGAAGAGATAAGGCATAATACCAGAGATGGAACTTCATCCAAGTATGAGGATGAGGAAAACCGTGATTTGGATGGAAAGGAAAAGAATGGGGAAGGGAAGAAATACAAATCCAAACCGGAGTTGAGTTAAGGGGGCAAGAAGAAAGACTTGTCCAAAATTAAATGTTTCAATTGTCATGAATTCAGGAAATATGGCACAAAGTGTCCACATAAAAAAACATTGGAGATGGCCTTAGGAGGATCTGCAGGTGAATCTTTGGCTTGACAATTTGAGCTTGATTTCACCCTTATTACACACATGGTGAGCACAATGATGGGGAGTGTCTGGTACTTGGAGAGTTGTGCCTTGTTCCACATTATGGGAAACAAAGCTTTACTCAATGACCTGGAGGAGAAATACCTTGAGATGGACATTGATATGGGAGATAATGGAAGCTATAGCATGACCGATATTAGTATCCTTACCTTTTAGAGGGAGTATGGCTCCCTTCTCAAACTGAAGAATGTCATGTTTTTTTCGGGCCTAAAGAAAAATATCATCTCAGTTTCTATGCTGGAAGATCGTGGTTACGATGTGATCCTTAACAAAGGGAAAGCATTCCTAAACACATAGCCATGGGACATGTGAAGCATATCAAGATTATTGTGAAATACAAGCTAGATGTGGAAAATTGTGTTGCATTAAGAACAAAGGAAAAGGAGGTGCAGAGTCACAATGTCAGTGAACTATGGCATAAAAGACTTGGCCATTTGCATCATGGTTCCCTGAATATTATGTAACAGGTAACCACAAGCCTCCCTAAAAGATCACTTGATTAATAAGATACATGCAAAGGGTGTACCTTAGGGAAGTACGCAGAAGCCTCATTCCATGATCAGGACAACAATGCACATGCAATCCTTGAAAGGATCCACTCCAATGTTTATCGACCTTTTTGGACAGCCTCCACTTCTAAGCACAAATATTATGTTATCTTTGTAGATGACTTCTCACGGAAGTGCTATATATTCTTCATGCGGAAGAAGGATGAGACATTGTCCAAGTTCATATAATTCAAAGCACTAGTAGAGAAGGAAACCAACAAGAAGGTGAAGGCTCCTAGGAGTGATAATGGAGGTGAGTACATGTCGAATGAGATTAAATTTTTTTGTGCAAAAGAAGGCATTCGACGAGAGTTGACAATGCCCCAAAAAATGCAATATAATGGGGTGAATGAGAGGAATAACCATATTGTTGTGGGAGAAGTGAGGGAGATGTTGCATGACTAACACCTACCACTACATTTGTGGGCACAATCATGCAACACAATAGTATACTTGTAGAACTATATTCCTCATCGGATTCTAGGAATGATTACACCGGAGGATGCTTTCTCGGGGAGAAAGTCAGATGTGTCTCACTTCAAGATCTTTGGAGCACATGTTTACTGCTATGTCTCCAAAGACTCTAGGAAGAAGCTTGAGCCAATAGCTAAGTTGGGGGAATTTGTGGGTTACACATAAACTCCTCACAACTACGGGGTGTACTTACCATCCCTCAGAATGAAAGTTGTATGAAAGGATGTAAAGTTTGATGAGGAGAAGAAAATGTTGTGTTATCTTGAGACAACTTCAACTACAACCAGATGAGGGGATTTTGGCTCCAAAGGAGGAACCTCGAGAAGTTGTTGAGGAGCCACAAGTTGAGGAACAAAGAGTGGAGACAACCACTCAAGCAGAAACATCCAGAGAAGCGAGAAAGTGAACTAAAGAAGTTGAGAGGTTATTACATGATGCTTGTTGGTGCCTTGTTTTGTTCCCAATTTTACCACTTATCATCTCCTTTTTTGCCCATTTTTTTCAAAGAAAGTACTCCTTCTCCTACATTTCCATCACCATCACTGCCCTAAACCCTGTTAAGACCCTGAAATGAGGTAAATACATTACATTAGTGTCATTTTTCTATTTTTGGTTAGGTTTAAGTAAGTTTGAGTTATATTACTAATGAGCTAACTAATCATCCTGGGTTAAGTGTGAAGATTTGCATCATTATGGACAGGTCAATTAAAGATGGAGGGAGTGCTTTTCAAAAATTTTACTTCGTCATTTCTGTACTCAACAACTCGGTCTATGATCTGCACTCAACACCATGGAGGCTTAGTAGGCTCTTTCTACAACTTCGTACTTCTAGAGGCTCGAACACCACAACTGAAAATTTTGACCGAGCTCGAGTTCAATGTTTTCCATAGTAAATATTTGCTACATCCTCATCGAAATAGGTCCATGTTAACGTTGGTATTTGTTGGAATCCATTGTACCAAGGAGAGCAAATTGTTCAAGCAATCAGATCTCAAACTCTAATTTAGTACATTCGTTGAGTTTTCCATGTATGGGTTTATTGCAAACTATTGCGTTATCAAGTTATTGTTCAAACATTATTATTCGTAATCGAAGACTCTGTTATGATTATGCATTGAGCTTGAATCATTCCGAGTTATAGTTTACTGTGAGTTTTTTATTTAAATGTTTTAAATCTTTCTTTCCTACAAGTTGTTTAAGCTTACCCAGGTGTGGCAAGGCCCACCATCATCTAGGAATAAGCTTCATTGTTAGTTTGTAGGAGTGTCATTGTGTGATAATTCATTACAGTTGTTTCTATTTAGTTTTGGTGTGAGTTCGCTAAGGTTCCTTATACAAATGAGTGAGGAATTCCATTAATTTTGGATTGATCTTAATCGTGATAATCTTTCATTCATTAATAGAAACCTCAATCAAGAATTATGAGTGCGTAGATCATTATATGTCACATAGATCGTGTGTAAATCCTAGACACAGAGTGATGCTCTGTTCCTTACAAAACATTGAGTTGTATTTCAATATAGAGCCATGCTATGTTCTGTCATTTAAAAGCATATTCATTTATATTTGTGATCATAATACCTATGATTGGTAAATCAATTGCATTTTGGAATTACTTAACATGATCTCTGTGAGTTTAATTCAATGTGTCTATCTCTTTAATGAAGTTCATGATAAATGGTATGAGGGTGAGTGTGGATTTCTTTGTGTATAACAGAGAGATTGATTTATGGTATGTGTTTGGATTGTGTTTTTGAATGAATCTAATTTAGTCACAATAAGAACTGCATTTTCCATTTCCACCATTAAGGTTGTTCGATTTATTTCAGGCATTACAATTCAGTTTTCATAGTGTGATTTATAATAAAACATTTCTTGAAGAGCATTGATTTGAATGATTAAATTATCATAGGATAATTTAAATCCATTCTCGCATAATAGATTAAGATTGATTTTTATTTTCCTTACTGTAGAATAAAGGTTGAACTGTGCAATTTATATTTCCAGTGTGATTCGATCTTTTACATTGCTTTGGGTTGTTTGAAGATAGTCATAGACTACATTTCCATTTTAAATGTAGTAGCCCAGGATTTGAAAACACCAAACCTAGATACTTCTGTTGAGGTAGCATTCCTGTAGCGTTAGTTTTTGTAGTCATTCAGAGTAAATTTTGGAAGGTGTGTCATTTTAAAATAAAGATAGTTTGGTCTAAATGGATTGAAGATAGCAAAACATGATTTGATTTTAGAATTATAGTCTAGTCTCCTTATCATGTCTTGTTACAAGTAAAATAGGTGCTTGATTTCTTTCAATAGCTAGAAGTTTGAGTCTTCATCTAGGATTTGTAGTTGGAGTGAATTTCATTTAGATTTTGGTTTCAGTAAGTTTTTCCTTCGATTCCAGAGAATTAGAATAAAGAACAGAGTGGATTGGGTTAAGTAGAATTCTTTCAGATTGCTTATGTTTTCTAGGAATGAGATGAGTTCTTAGTTAATATTGTTTCTTTTCCATCATTATGTACTTAATGATCAAACGAAAATCGCATACTCTAAATTTAATCTCGAACCAAAGATGAAATACAACTCATGCTTACGAGTCTTGGTTGACAATTAATAGTATGAGATTTAATCACTAATTAAAACTCCCAACATTTTGGCGTCATTGCCGGGGAGTTGTATTTTGGTTCAGGTAAGAATATTATTATAGAGTTTCAAAGGTATTGCAGGCAATTAGAGGGTGGAGAAAGTGTGGTAAGACGTGAGTGAAGAGCCATACATCCACTATTGTGGGGTTTCTCCAAAATCTGATAATCTTTTCTTATCTTTGAACTTTTATTTCCTTTTCTTTATGCTTAGAAGTAGAAGTAGACCTAGGGATAGTCAAGGCAGATTTATTGCTAGTTCAAAATTTGCTACAAATTTTGGTCCAACAAACACATCAATCACTAATCCTACTAATTGGTACGCATGAATAAATCAAGAAGAAGGAGGTGTTGATAGAAAAGTTGCTTTGGAAAGGGAGATCCTGAATCAAACGAGGAAACAATTGAACCTATTATTTTTGGAAGTACAGAAGGAATTATATTAGAAGATCTAGAATCAACTAATATTAAGGACCATACTTCAGTACCTCTTGTTGACCAGGTAATTATTAGTAGGCCTCTTCAAGAACCTGTAGTAGACATGGCCAATCAGGGAGGAGAGAACATAAACAATGGGGAACGTCTGGGAGAAGGAGAATGTCAACATCGTAATATATTAGGACGGAACAATGAGGAATGTCAAGGATAAGTAGAAGGCCCACATCACAACATATTCAGAGGAAACCATGAAGGACCAAGGGGAGGATTGGAAGAAGAAGAGGAAGAAGAAACCACTTTTGGGTTTCCTATTCTAGATGTAACCAGGAATATCACTATGAAAAACATATCAATGGAATCTCTTCCACTCTTTTACAGAAAGTCCTCCAAAGACCCAGATGCCTTCTAATTATTTGAATTCAACATTCTAAGTGGGAGTTATAATTATTATGAGGATGCACATAAGATCAAGATATCACCAGCCACCCTGAAAGATGCAGCCCTTAGATGGTTTATGAGCCTAGGTGAACATACCATCTACTCCTGGGATGATATGAAGTTCATATTTCTCAAGAAATACCAAGACTTTGGCAAAAGTAGGGATGTGAACGATATTCTGAGGATGCAACAATTAGAAGACGAAAACCTAGAAGAATATCCTGAATGTTTCTTTTATAATTTCCATAAATCTCGGGGGGCACATTGAGATGAGAGGACTCTTAGGACTATATTTTTAAAGGGGTTGAGGGATGAATGCATCGAAACCCTAAATATTCTAAGTGGTGGGGATATTTACAAAAATCCTTTTCCTAAGGTGGCTAAACTATGTCTCACTTACTCACGAAGTAAGGCTAAAGTAGGCAAATAGTCTGTGACGATTCCTGAGACTGTGTCCAGAAATCAGAAATCAGTACCCAATGTTGTCACTAGGGTGGAATTAGAAAACTTATTGGAAATTTTCAAAATAGATATCCTAAACACTATTGGTAACCAATTTGACACAATAAAACTAATAAAGAAACAAGAAGATGAGAGGGATCTCATGGCAATCTTTTGTCCTAAATGCAGAAACAAGCATGCTGAGAGGGAGTGTCCCATTAATGTTATTGAGGTTTATGGGATCTATGCTTTAGAACTTGCAACTGAGAAGTATCCATCTATTTCTAGTTTATAAGCTATATACAAGATTAATGCCAAAACAAATTATTCCTCACAAACAAGCAAGAAACCCTCTTGGAGAAGCCCAAATAAAAACATGTTTCAAGATCCTAGTTTTCAAGCATATGGTCAGAACCAACCTTGGAATTTCCAACCATATTATCCTCCTTGGTTTAATCCTCAATCTCAAAACACTCCTTGGAATCAGTATTGGGGGGGGAAATCCTTATGGAAACACTTTCCAACCCCAAAGCCAATCCCATCCTCCATACTCAAACATGCATGGTACGTCCTACAACCCCAAACATTCAACCTTATCAACAGGGGTATAACCCAAATCATTATAAAAAACCCTCGGTGCCTCTTCCTCCTTTGCACTAGCTTTTACCTGCACCATCCAACCCATCACCTTCGCAGGCACCAACATCATTGAACTCGCCGCGTCATACTTTGTTGCCTGCACAACCCATAGCTAATCTCAATTATAATAAACAACCTCCAACTGTACAAAATATATAAGCACAACCTTTTCCTACCTATATGATCACTATTGTCCCAATAAATGAGATTCAACTACGATCTGGGAAAACAGTCAATGAAGGAAAATCATCTGTCATTATTCAGGAAGAGGTCCCTCAAGAACAAACTGAAAATCACATCCAACAAGGAAAACAAAATAAAAAAGAAGAACCAAATGAAACTCCTTACTAGGAAAGATTACTTCTTAATAAGGAAGAGATTCCAATTGAATATGATTTAGAATCAGAATTAAGGAATGTTTGTATTAAAATTCCGTTATTACAAGCCATTAGGGACATTCCTATCTACACTAAAATCATTAAAGATCTTTGTATTAAGAAACAAGGAAGGAAAGGACACAAGAATCAAAATGTAAAAGTCATGAGTGAAATGTCAAGGATGATATCTGATTTATCATTAAGATATAATGACCCAGGAAATCCCATAGTGACCATTGAAATCAATGGGGTACTTCTACCAAACACCGTTGTAGACATAGGAGCAGAAATTGATGCCATGACTTTTGAAACCATGACATCATTAGAATTGCAAGGGATCACTTTAGAATTGGTAGATAAATCCATTATTAAACCCATGGGAACCCTAGAGGACATAGTAGTCACCATTTCTTCCTAGCAATATCCCATTGATTTCATTGCCATTTCTCCTAAAAAACCAGGAAACCCTGTAGTACTGGGACGCCCTTGGTTAGTCACTACAGATGCTGTGATAGGGTGTCGAAGTGGAGAAATTCTCATTTCCAATGGATTATATAATCAAACCTTGTCAATTTCCCCCTGCTCAAACTACTGTTGAAGTACCGTTGTGGCTAGAAATTCCTTACGGAGATGAGGATTGTATGTTTCCTTTTTCATCATTAGAACAATCGAAAGGACTCCAGGAACAATCAGAATATCATATTTTGCAACAATTTTTATCTGATCGTTCTTATATTGATTATCCTATTTCTTTCACTGGCTATCAACATGTTTTCAGTAATGAGTTTCAAGAAGCTTGTCATCTAACTATATTTGCCTCATTCACAACAATAGAAGACAATAATGAGCTCACCACTAAACCAATTGAAATCAACGAAGGAAAAGTTTTGTACATTGGCAATGAACTAAATGAGGAACAAAAAAAGCAATTGCTGAGCATGGTTCAAGAGAAATCCAGAGCTTTCACCTAGGACTATTTGGACATGAAGGGCATACACCCAGATACATGAATCCACCACATTTACACCAATGAGGAAATGAGACCCATCCGACAGCCAGAGAGATGCATGAACTCAGCCTTAAAAGAAATTGTAAAAGAGGAGTTGTAGAAGTTATTAGTTGCATATTTTATCTATCCTATTTCAGATAGCAAATGGGTGTCACCTTTGGTGGTGGTTCCAAATAAGAACAATAAGTGGTGCATATGTGTTGATTATAGGGAGTTAAACCAAGATACCCTACAAGATTACTTTCCACTACCATTTATCAATTAGGTACTTGACACACTCTCTGGTAAGAAGTATTTCTCTTTTCTAGACAGGTACAACGGGTATAACTAGATTCAAATAGCCGAGGAAGACCAAGAGAAGACCAATTTGACTTGAAGATTTTGGGATTTGAAAGAGGTAGATAGAGAAAATGACTCTTCTCTTTATTTCATTGCTTCTCTGCATCGCCACCTCTCTGCCTGTAGCCACGTCTATGAGGAATCCATATTCCCGTATTCATTCCAATCCTCTCTCTATGCATGCACTAATTTCTATGAGGAACCCATATTCTCATCCTCATCCTCATGATTCAGAATGCATGGTGGAGGAAGATGAATTCATGTTATCATCAAAGTCAATGTCAATGTCAATGGATGCCCATGGGAAAAGGGATGTTGCTGCTCTCTTGTCATTGAAAAGCTGCATCACAATAGTTTGACAGGGGTAATTCCAAATGGAATAAGAAAACTTCAATCTTTGTGATATTTAGATTTGCATTCAAACAAATTAACCGGTCAAATTCCATATATCATAGGTCAATTAAAAACCCTACTTACATTAAACATCTATAATAATAGTTTTTTTGGGAGTATTCCTCACAGTATCAATGGTTTGGTTTCACTTCAAGAATTAGATATATCACAAAACAAATTGGAAGGACACATTCCTAGTGAGGGCATGTACAATTGGACCAACTTAACTATTTTCTCTGCTCATTCTAACAACTTTTTTGGGACTCTTCCTTCATCATGAGCCATTTCTACCAAACTTTGGGAATTGAATTTAAGGAAAAATGGCTTTACAGGTGAACTTCCTCCATACCTTGCAAGTTTTGATAACTTGCAAATTTTGGATGTTGGTTATAATAATATTCATGGTAGTATGCCTTCATGGATCACAAATCTCAGAAATTTATTTGTGTTGGATTTATCCAACAACAACTTCAGTGGAAAAATACCTTCAAATCTTGAAAGACTCCAGGGATTTGCAATAAATAGGACCAAACAACGGGCATAATATTTTGATGAAATAAAATTTGTTATAAAAGGATTTGAGTATAATATGTCATATTTGTGGCAGACAAATATGTTATTTGATTTCTCTCAAAATAATCTTACTGGGGAAATCCCTAATACCATAGGGAGTATGAATAACTTGAGACTTCTAAATTTGTCTGGAAACCAATTGGAAGGGAGAATACCTGCATCTCTTAGCGAGATACTTACTTTGGAGGAGTTGTACCTAGCCAAAAATAAATTGCATGGAGAAATTCCTCAAGAACTTTCTAAATTATCAATGTTGGTTTCTCTAAATGTTTCCTCTAACAACTTGTGTGGGCCAATCCCAACAGGGACACAATTTTACACTTTTAGTGACACTTCATTTCAAAAGAATAAGTGCCTATGTGGATTTCCTCTACCACAATGCAAGCAAAAGGACAAGTCAATGAAAAGAATGGATAAAGATAATGGTAGTGGGAGGAATGTTAAAACAGACTGGTTGAGTCATGTAAATGAAGAAGTATCTTTGATAGCACTGGAAATGGGAATGGGGATTAGATTTGGAGTAGTTGTTGCTATGTTCATTATTTGGGACACGGCAAGGTGTTGCGTATTGGCTTTTCCTCCAAACAGCACACGAAGACCATTTTATGGACTCTATCAATTCCCTACGTAGCTCAGTACACTTCTTCATATACATCAATGTTGTACTCTATATAATAGTGTTTTTTGGTATTGTATTTGAATATTGTTTACCTATATATTATCATCTTATTCAGTTTAGTGGTATATCCTTTGATTGTAGGTAAATAATTTCTCAAGATATGTAAAATAGAATTCAAAGAGTTTATTTGAATTTATATTAATTATTGAGATACAAATATATATGAAAACATGAATTGGACTATCTGGATGGGAATCTCACGCTCATTTGAAATGGTTTGTATCAAGGGATTGTATGGTCTGCTTATCTTAGATGATTGCACGTTGATTTCAAATGTTTATTTTCCTACAACACCCAAATCTTTGGAATGTAATAGAGGCTCTATTTTATTCAATAGAATACATTCTTATACTCTAATTTAGCCCAAAAGATGACAAAATTTCTCTATTTTATTGTAAGAACATGTTGATTATGCCTAACATGACAATTGTATATGTTGGTGGCTACAAGAATTTAAATATAAATTTGTTAATAATTTTTTAGTTTCCAAAAATCTCCAGAGGAAGCTTTTAAAAAATTTAAATATTTTCCCAATTACATCCAAACCTACCTCATAATTTCCAACCACTGATCTTATACTAGATCAATGTATTCATAATAATATCATTTTTTTTTCTTATTTTATGTTGGAGTATGATGCCACAGATGGTCTCCAAGGGCTCTACTATATTCTTATAAGACTTATGGTCTTATTTTATGGTCATAAATGAAATGTTTGTAAAATTTAATTATTGATTTGTTGAGTATACTCTTGGGTTTATGAGTGCATATCCTCTTATTATGTATAGATACTATTCCCTGTCTAGAAGATAGCCAAGAACATGTGTTCCAATAACATAATGGATCTGGTGCCTGTTGCCATATTTCGTGTTTCATGGACCAATATAGCCCAATCTTTTCAAAATTGACAATGGTGGTAGCAAGGAATATTATTGTATTAACAAACACGTTCATGCCATGTAGAAAAAGGGGTAAAATTCAAGAACTCATAAGATGTGATGTGCATATATGTTTCTTTATAAATGGGGATTAACTTCAACTACTTTTTCACTCTTTTAAAATATTGTATAAGTGAAAGATTTATCATTATGTATCTTTAAATATATTTTGTGGATTATTGCAAAGCTTATTCAATCCATTGTTATTAAATATCCAATTAGCTAGATACCTAAACAATGTCAAATTCATGAATGATTATACTGTTTATATGAGTTTTTAGTTGGAAAAGGTAAATAAAAAACATGAAAAAATAATCACTACCATGTACTAAGTAACTTTCAAAACTACAAACTTAATATTAGAATTCATCAGATTAAACTATTAACAAGCACACATATTAAGTTAAAGAGACTATTGAATATGGTTGTAAATAAAGCACTCACTACCCATCCATAATGATTCTACTCAAGTGTCATTGATAAGATATGGCTATAAAATAATAGGGATAATTTATATATGCGATGTCCTTTAAAATTTAAGATTGCATATAGAAACACTAAGTCAACACATACAATATTATTTGAAAATCTTCAATAAATTATATTAAATGATTATACAAAGAACATGTAACGTGTTAAAGAACTTACATAACATGGAAAAATATGCAAGGATCCTCTTTGTTCACAAGTTCCTTTACAAAAGGCATGTGTTCATCATGTATGTTATTAAATGATTATTATAACATATGCCATTTCAATAACATATATACTTTTTATTATTATTTTATCGTTAAAATCATCATCATTATATATATATATATATATATATATATATATATATATATATATATATAGATATATAGATATATAGATATATAATTGAAAATGGAGCAGAAAAATATCAGTTTCATTTGCCTTCGTCAAACTAGAGAAATTTTGAATTTCCATTTCAACAAACAACTTGGATGAGTTAACTTGAGTGATATGGATTGTGTCACCCAGTTGGATTAGATAATTCGAGTTGTACTACTTGAGTTCAGTTGAGCATGAGTGATTGATAATTTCGAGCAATCTGATTCAGTTAAATTGAGTTATTGTTAGTTAAACTAGTTCTAACTGTTAGAGGAACTAGTGGAAGCTCAAGTTGTGCAGTGTGACTTTAGTCACTCTTAGTGATCAACCAATTAACTGATCAATCAACCTAAAATAAAAGTTGCATCCAGAGAATTTGAGTTACCTAGTTGAGATGGAGATTCTAAGGCAATGTACTATTAGTTGTAGACTATTCGAAAGTGTACAGTTGGTGGATGTAATCTGAGGATGAGCCTAGAAGGATTGTGAAATTCCAATTGAAAGTTTTCCTAACTAATAGGGGTATAATTCCTCAAGGAATAGCGCAAGGAAATAGGAGCTTGGAGGGATTTAAAATTGGCTAAGTCTTGGCCAGAGTCAGTTAGTTACGTTGGGGTTGTTGAACCTCAGAATTACCCTCTCCTTGACATTTTTTCTCACCTTTCTCCCTCACTTTCTCATACGATTACAGACCCAATCAATGATAAATGCTAGGTTTTTTCTTAAGGAAAGCATTAAAATGATCGCCATATTATATTTTCATGTTCTTGCTATTTGAATAGATTTTTGCAAATTAGCTACAGAACGCAGCCTATTCTGCAGCTAACTGTGGATTCTGTAGCTACTCTCATGGTTTGGTAGGTTCCAAGTGTCAAATGAAGAATTGGGCCACATGGGCATTTCTAGAATCATCTCCACATGGATTCTATCCTATTCACTCGGTCTAGATTGACGGAAAAGCAAGCGTAAGGTCATGGTCAAAGATGGAGTCAAAAGTACATTATCTGAAAATAGTAGGACTCTTGATTTTCTCTTTCGTAGCTACTCAAGAGTCTAATAGTTCTATTGCAAATTTAATTCGAATTAGCCACTTGTAGCTAATCAAAAGTTTAAACAGTCCTATTGCAATTCGAATTAGCCATCTCTAGCAAATTTTTCTCATAACATTCATGTTAAATTTAATTCGAATTAGCCACCTGTAGAAAGTTTACCTCATAAACAATTATGTTATTTTCCTATAAATATCGGTTGCATGGAACTGAGAAGTAGTTAGAAGTTAGAAGGAATTACGTTAAGTTTAGGCTTTTTGCTAATACTCTGTATTCAGACTTCGTTTTTCATAATACAAACTTCGTGTTGCCAATGATCGTTTAAAGTGCATCCTTAACTAGCTAGCATTCCAGCCACGTCAGTTGCAGAGGGCCCCTGCACTGAAGGAGGTTTTTCATTTGTTGTTTTTAGTTCAGTTTCCATTACTCTGTTTTCAACAAATCTGTTTTCAAAATTAGGATGATATTTCATTTCAGTTTTTAATCAATAGCATAATGTTAATCACAACTGTGCAGCCTTGTTCTTCTAAGATATCTTGTGGAGAAAAATGGCTCTATTTCCAAACTGAATCAATATTGAAGTAATACGAATACACAGTTGCTTAGTTTTCTTACTGTTTTGTCATTCATTTTCTTAGAACAGAATTGTCAATTAACTGTGTTAATGGATGTTTTCAAAAGCCATTTCAAGATGATGATGATCCTAAACTAAATGGTTAAATGTCTAATTCATACAGTGATTGAATTTACTTAGTACATTGTTATTTTCCTAGGAACTTAGGGACTAAGGTATAATTGATTTATTGCACAACACTTTAAGAGGGTAATGCTTCACATTTGAATGTTGGAGAAAGTAAAAAATACATTAGTTGTTTATAGTTATTTTTACATGATTTTATATTCTTTCTTTCATATCCTCACTTAGTTGCATCAATGATATTCCCAATAATCATTTCAAGGAGAATGATTTAATCATATTCCAAAATTGAATGGTTGAATGTTTAATGAATGCATTACTAAGTTACCTTCTGCATCAATTTCATTCTTGGTTTTAAGAATTAGATCCATGGATTAGAACTAATGTTAAGATAAGATAGATGCGCAGTTTTCTTATTAGGTTCTAACTAACCAACAGTTCTTGGTCCATTTTTAGGAAATTAGATTAACTTAGGAACATTTCCTTTCCTTTAAAATTCATTAAATTCACTTAAAATTTTCTCATAGTTTCAGGTTGTACATTCTTAGACATCAAAGAATAGAAACCCCCCAAAAAACAACATAAAATGCAAAACAACGAAGTAAGAAAAAGGTTACTTAAGAACATATAGTGCACCACACTTCATCAGCTTACAAACCTTGGTTGATAATTTATGCAAGCAATTTAGGACACTAAATTGACTAAACATTTTGATGGCACTTCCGGGGAAGTGTAATTAGGTAACCTCATTTCTTACATCTAAAAAATGATATGTGTAGAGAAAGAGACTCTAGGGGTAGATTCATAGCTAGAGACAAGAGTTTAATTCCTACAACACCACTTACTCCACCAAGACTAATAAGAGATATACCTCCATCTCAAACTCATATTCAACATTTCACTAGCCATAGACTTCTTGAAGTTCTAAGGTCAGAAATCCAATTAAGAGGATCTCCTACTTCATCTACTGAGGTAGTCCTAGAGGAAGAAAATCTTGGATCTCCAACAAAAGGAGTATCCTTTTTCACCTCTACAGGGGAACATATTTTAGCTGAAGAATTAGAAATTCCTAGTGGAGAGGGAGAAGTAGAACCTTTCTTCCACATACCATTGATAGAGGAACCAAAGGAAGAGCAATTAACCTTGCAGGTTGAATCTTATATTAACTCTGAAGAATCTATAATGGCAGGAAGAGAAGAAGGAGAGGGAGTTCTGAATGGAGAATTTACACTATTTGGAGGAGGAAGAGGTAGAGGAAGAGGTAGAGGAAATAATGGAGAAGGTAGAGGAAATAATGGAGAAGGTAGAGGAAATAGGGAAGTTGATAATTCTTTTGGATTCCCTATAGTTGATGAAGAAACAAATGCCACAATGAAAAATATCTCACCTTCTGTCCTCCCAAATTTTCATGGATTAAAAAGTGAAGATCCTGAAACCTTTTTATTTGAATTTGAAGTCTTGTGCAGAACTTATGATTATTTACAAGACTCTCAAAAACTCAAATTGTTTCCTTCAACATTGAAAGGAGTTGCTTTAAAATGGTTCATGGGGTTGGTCACTCAGTCTATTAGAACATGGAATGACATGAAGAAAGCATTTTTGGATAGGTATTTGGATTATTGCATGCCTATCAATCACAAAGATGAAGTGTTTAAAATGATGGAAAGAGAGGATGAAAATTTGGAGGATTTAATTGAAAGATTCAACTATAACTTAAAAAGAGCAAAAATGGATAACTTAGATCAAGATACTTTAAAAGCTCTTTTATTAAAAGCCATTAGAGATGAGTGGATAGACATCCTTAACATGATGGGGAAGGGAGATATCTCTCAACTCCCATTAAGTGACATTGGAGAATTATGTGTTCATCTCTTAAGAGGAAAATCCAAAACTGGGAAAGGTCCAAGAGATCCTTCTCTTTTTAGAGTGAATAAATCTGCAACTAGATCAGTGAGTTGGGCAAACATTGGAAACATGCTTAATGAATTTAAAATAGATATTCTAGGGAGCCTTAGTGAATAGATAGACACCCTTAAGTTACAAAACAAGAATAAAGCCGAGACTGATGCTTTAGCTATTGTTTGTCCCAAATGCAGAAAGAAACATGCTTTAAGAGAATGCCCTTTGGATGCAAAAATCATAAAGACTTCTGTGATTTGTTCAGAAAAACATGAGACCAAGAGTTGTACTTCAATTCCTGGTCTTAAGGTTGTTTTTCAAGAGGAGACAATTTCAAATCCAACAGAATCTCTTTGCTTTATCTCTAGAAGGCCTTGGCAAGGGCCACAAAACCAAGGTTTTAACAACCAAATGTATATTCAACCCCCATCAAATTGGAATTCTTGGCAGCAACCTTTGCCTCAATCTCAAACTCAATCTCAACCTTGGGCTCAAGGAATACAAAATCCCTATGGAATATTCTATCAATACTATCAATATCCTCCATCATATCCAAACTAACCTCCCCAACAAATTCCTTAACAAAATCAACAATTCCTACTTCAAAACCAAAATCCTCAACTTTCGCTGCCATTCCCACAGAGACCAATTCAGTTACCTACCCAACCATTACCAAACCCCAACAATAAAAATCCTCAGAATACCTATATGGTGGAAGGACAACAATTTCCAACTTATATGATCACTCCTCTAGATCTCAATGATGTCCAACTAAGATCTGGTAGGATATTAGAAAAGAAAAATCCTTCTGTAGTTATTCAAGAACAAGACAATTCTAAGGAAAATTATCTACAGCCACATAAAAGTTTTGAAGGAACATCTCTTCAAAACTAGAATACTAAAAATGAAGAACAGAAAGAACCAATAAACACAACTCCTATCATAGAGAAACCACCAGTATCTACTTCTACACCTCCTTTTCCTGAAAGATTACAAGTTGATAGAGGGGTAGAAAAGCATATTATGTTGCCTAATTATGATTTTCTAGATGAATTGAAAAATGTCTATATCAAAATCCCTTTGTTACAAGCCATTAAGGAGATTCCAATTCTAGCTAAAACAATAAAGGAGTTGAGCATGAAGAAACCAGGAAAAAAACCAAAGAAATAAAAAGAATTCAACTGGTAGGAAAAATAGCAGACATAATGATGGGAAAAATTGCCATACAAAAATATGTAGATCCAAGAAGTCTAATTGTAAAAACACATATCAATGGAGTTGAAACTCCGAATACATTGATTGATTTAGGAGCAGCAATAAACATCACGAGAAAACAAACCATGGAACAACTCAAGCTTCCTAATATTCTTTGTACACCTACATTACTGCAATTGGCGGATAGATTTGTAATCAAACCAGATAGTGTGTTAGAAGATATTTCAGTGTCCTTAGACTCTTGGGAGTACCCTGTTGATTTTATGTTTTTAACCGCTAAGAACAATATAGGAGGACATCCACTTATATTAGGAAGACCTTGGCTGGCTACAACTGATGATTTCATTAGCTGTAGATCTAGTGATATGTATATCTCTGATGGTAACTCAACTAAGAAATTCACTCTATATCCTGCATCAAGAACAATCACAGAGATAGATGGTAAAGAATGGATTGATGATGAAAATGATATTCAACCTCTCTTTACTATTTCAACCATTAGTGAAGATAGTGAAATCTTAAATATAATGGAAAATTTTGAATCATCTCCAGAATATGAACATGATCAATTTCAAGAAAAATCCAATATTAAATATTTGTCATCTAGGCAGATGTATCTTTATTCTATGGAAGAATTTGGTAGCTCTACAGTTGAAATCTTTCCAGGGAAAACATTGAACATAAACAATAACTTGGAAAAATTACAACAGGAAAAGCTAATCAAAACATTACAACAACATTCTTCTGCATATGCATGGGAATACACTGACATGAAAGGAATTAGTCCTAAGACTTGTATACATCAGATCTAGATTGAGGAAAATTGTAAACCTATCAGACAACCTCAAAGAAGGATGAATCCAAACCTTAGGGAAATTGTGAAAGAGGAGTTGCAAAAATCGCTGAATGTAAACTTCATTTACCCAATTTCAAACAACCGATGGCTTTCTCCTCTAGTGATCATGCCTAAAAAGAATGGTAAATGGAGGGTATGTATTGATTATCAAGAATTGAATAAGGCTACCCTAAAAGATGATTTTCCTTTTCCCTTTATAGATCAAGTGTTAGATACATTCGCAGGTAAGAAGTATTTCTCGTTTTTGGATGGTTTAAGTTGTTACAATCAAATTCAGGTGGAACCTGAAGATCAAGATAAAACCACATTCACTTTTCCATGGGGAACTTATGCCTACCGAGTACTTCCTTTTGGATTGTGCAATGCACCTGAAACATTCCAAAGATCAGTACTAGGAATTTTTTCTAATCTAATACATGATTATGTAGAGGTGTATATGGATGACTTTATAGTTTATGGGAATACATTTGAAGAAGCTTTGGAAAATTTGGAAAAAGTTCTTAAAAGATGTAAGGAAGCAAACCTTTCACTAAGCCATGAAAAATGTTTTATGATGTTTATAGAAGGGACTGTTTTAGGACATCACATTTCAGGAGATGGAATTAAAATTGATAAATCTAAATTTGAAGTCATCTCTAAACTATCAATTCCAAGTTGTCAAAAGGATGTTAGAAGTTTTCTAGGATTCACAGGATACTATAGAAGGTTTATAGAAAATTTCACTAAACTAGCATCCCCACTCTTCAAATTACTCACCAAAGATTGTGAATTCAATTGGAATCCTAATTGCCAGTTGGCATTTGAGACTTTAAAAGCAAAAATTTCTGAAGCACCCATCTTAAGAGGTCCAAATTGGAAACTACCTTTTCACATTTCAACAAATGCTTCAGATACAACTCTAGGAGTTGTATTAGGACAAAAATATTTGATCCCCTATGCCATCTATTACACAAGCAAGAATTTGACTCCCACTGAGTTAAATTACACTGTAACTGAAAAGGAATTCTTAGTTGTTGTTCATGCTATCAACAAGTTCAGACATTACATAACAGGCTATGAAACCTTTGTTCATACAGATCACTCTGCAATTAGGTACTTAATGAATAAACCTATTACTAATGGCAGAGTTACAAGATGGTTATTACTCTTGCAAGAATTCAACATCATTGTTCTAGATAGACCTGGAAAACAAAACACAGTTGCTAATTTCTTGTCTAGAATTCAAAATATCAAAGATGACACTCTAGTTGAAGATAAATTTCCTGATGAATATATTTTTGCAGTAACTACTCAGACCCCTTGGTTTGCAGATATTGCTAATTACTTAGTCACAGGAAAATTACCTTCACATTTGTTTCCTAAGGAGAAAAGAAAAATCATTCAAACAAGTGCAAATTACTCATGGATTACTAATGAATTGTATAAAACAGGTCCAGATCTCATGATCAAAAGATGTGTTCGAGAAGATGAAATGCCTGAAATTCTTAAGGCATGTCATGATGAACCTTGTGGTGGACACTTTGCTGACAAGAGGATAGCCTATAAAATCCTTCATTTAGGATATTATTGGCCCTCCATCTTCATAGATGCCAAAGAATATGTCAAAAGGTGTGATAGCTGCCAAAGGGTAGGAAAACCTGCTCCTTCAGATGAAATGCCACTACAAACTTAGGTACTCATTGAACCTTTTGAAAAATGGGCCTTGGATTTTGTTGGACCAATTAATCCTCCATCTAAAAAAATAAGTATATTTTGGTATGCACTGATTATGTCACTAAATGGGTAGAGGCTAAAACATTACGTTTTGCTAATGAAAAATTTGTAGTTAGTTTTTTTTTAGGACATCTTCACTCGTTTTGGTGTTCCAAGAGAAATTCTGACAGATCAGGGATCTCAATTTACATCTAAAATGGTGGAAAGGCTTGTGGAATATTACAAGATCAAACATAGAAAGTCTACTCCTTATCATCCACAAGAAAATGGTCAAGTTGAATATACCAATAAGGTGATTGAAGGAATTCTCACTAAGACTATACATCTACATAGGAGAGATTGGTCAGAAAGGCTTCCTGAAGCCTTATGGGCCTATAGAACTACATGGAGGAACACAACATGACATACTCCCTATGAGATTTTTTATGAGAATCAAGTCTTGTTCCCTATAGAGTTTCAAATCATAACCTTCAAGATGGTAGTCCAATTGGGATTGGATTTATTAGAAGCACAAAAGCATAGATTGGAGAAACTCAATGAGCTTGATGAAATCAGGCAAGATGCAGTTCAAAGAACCAGTTTAGTCCAGCAAAAAAGGGATAAATGGCATGATAAGTATATCAAGGAGAAGAAGTTTCAAGCAGGGGATTGGGCACTTTTGTTCGATTCAAAATTCAAAGATTTTCAAGGAAATTTTCAGACTCATTGGCTTGGGCCATATGAGATTGAAGAAGTATTTAATAATGGAGTAGTGAGAATAAGGACAATAGATGAAACAAAGGTACCTCTTCTTGTGAATGGTCATCGGTTGAAGATATATCATAAGCCAATTTCAAGAGAGGATTTTATTAAGATTTTCCAAGATAACACTAAAATGAAGCTGATGAAGAAGAATTCTTCTTCTCCACTAACTTAGCTTTTATTTTTCTTGTATATATATATATATATATATATATATATAATAAAAGTAAAGAAAAAAAAACATAAAACAATATATAATAATAAAATATACAAGTATGAAAACCAATCATTAATTTGCATACTGATACAAAAAATATAGGGTGAAAATAAGAGATTTCTGACATCCTATATTTTCCATTTCATTTTTGTAATAAGTAGTGACATAAAGCTACATTCATTTGCAGTTCATAATCTGCAAATTCATTTCATTTTATTCCATCTCACCCCATTTTAATTTTATTTTATAGTTTCATTCCATCTCACTCGAATTTCATTCCATTTCACTGTCATATTCCATTTCCATTTCATTTCACATTCATGTTCCATATCCATAATTCATTTTTTTTATCATGTTCAGTAGCTGATTCCATTCTGCAACTAATTTGATTCTGCAGCCATATCTCATTCAGCAGCTCTGGCATAATTATACAGCTTACAAACAAATGATGATTGTAGGAAATTGAAGAATCTTATTTTGAAGACCAATATGCTAAAAGGGTACCTACGGATCAACATCGAAGAAAAAAACAAACAAAAAGGTTAAGTTGTAAAACGTAAACTGCAAAAAAATTATTTTAAATAGTAGGGTTAAAACATAATGCATATATAATATGGATATTCATATGTTTCCTTGACGAATAATCATTTGATTTGATTGCAATCTCCATCATACTACATATCCGCCACATCCTCCATATGTGTCACATAACGGTCCATAATTAACTCCCTCGTTGATTATTAACGGTCATGAAGATGATGTGACATACTTGTCTACGTTTCTCCAGAACCCCTACCATCTACTTATTTCATAGAAACCCGTAGTTCCTTTCACCATATTCGCAGCCAATTCATTTCATAAAACCGGGAAGGGTAATTCTAAAGGTTGAGAACTCTACGTAGTAGAAGGCATGGGGCTAATTGTCAGATCAGAACCGGTAGGAGAAAAGTACATGGAAGGATACCCACAACTCAAAGAAATGTTGTAGAAAGCTGGATGGCTTAAATTCATCGAGAAATTTGATGGTTTTCATAAGGAGATTACAAAATCCTTTGCTCGATCTTTTGATGGCACAGAGGTAGAAATTGGAGATATCAAGTTTGCAGTGACTGAGTCATTCATGACCGAGGCTACAGAACTTCCAATGCATGGTGAAATATGGTTCAAGAACAAGGAGTTCCACAATGAATCATGGAAATTAATACTAAAAAACCCAGGTATGGATGTCTCTATTTTTAGAAAAGGTATTCCCATTTCAGCTCTTAAAAGTAAGTGGAGGAACATGCTCTTGGTTTTACGTAAATTTATCACTTGTGAGGGGAGGTTTGGTTGCATGTATGTCTACCATATCTGTTTACTAATGAATTTCCTAGAAAATGGAGAAATCAATCTTCCTTTATTCCTGCTAAATAGTTGAAGAAGTATGGCCTCAAATGTGCAAAAGAGAATAGAGGTCATAGATAAAACCATGTATCATCATGGGCCGATAAAAATATTGATTGAGTTTCATTTAAAAAGCATAGTGTTGGAAATAATACTGAGAGGGGCGGGTGAATTAGTATTAGAAAATCTATAACTTTTTCATTTCCATACTTAGATTCATATACGCTACTTTAGTTAAGGCAACCTGCGTGTATACACAACTGTGTTTAAAGTAATTAGCGTATATCTAGCAAACTTATGATTCATCATATGTTGATCTTTAATGAGTGCATCAAAACATTATTAACCATATAAATAGTAAACAGGTGTAGTAAAATAGAACAGATCATCACACATAAGAAGCACACATGAACACCATGATATAAGGTGGAAACCCAATGCGGGACAAAAACCACTTGCTTCTGTTTTCTTTAAGATAAGAGAAACCGGTTTACAATCTTGTACTGGCGCAGACTCATACCAGTACGTAGGCACCCACCTGTAGAAGGCTACAACCTTCTCTCATTCTCTAGCTACTATTGGAAGGGAGCTGCAACCCCCTAGCTCTTGTACTAGCCGATCCGTTTACTAGTACGTAGGTGCTAGCCTACTTAAGGCTACAACCTTCTTGATCACAACATCATAATATGAAGGCCACGTTTCATCCAAATTTCATACTGGACCCATCAACAACATTGAAGCACAAATCAATCACTACTGCAATACAACTATTGCATCAACCAATCATCAATCTCTGAATCACCCAACACTGAATCACTGAAACCATGTCATCAAATCATAGTCACCAGAACATAGGGCAGAACCCAGAACTCTGAAACAACAACCAGATCCAACTGCAACTTCAATTATCATACTTCAAATAGTATATGTGCCTCTAATGAGCCGAACCTATGTGTATATGCGCTTTTACCAAAGCAAACCCGCGTACACATTTGCAAATATTAACTCAGAACTTTGTAGCTATACAAATCAGTCATATCCAAATCATAACATTTATACAATAAAATATGCGTCAATAATTCAGATCTAGTCTATTCATGATCAAACCACATAATGATAATGCACTCCAAGCCTTATGATCCCGATCCATCATCCATCATCAACCGCATAGGTGCATCCTTGGTTTAGATCAACCAAAGCATCACAAACCCATAACCAGCATACTAGATCTCACACTTCATCAGATATTCAATCCTTGCACACTTTCATTTTGGCCTAATGATCTTCTTCTCCTTATATAGGTTTATGCCTCTCTTAATACCATGGTCTGAAACCACGTAGGACCAATACCTTGGATCCAATACCTGGGGTCAATCCCTTGGACCAAATACCATGGACCAAATACCAAAATACCATGTACCAAATACCACGGACCAAAACTTAGTTTTCCAACATGTACGCGCCTTTCCTTCTGTGAAAGTGTGTGTGTGCATTATACGTGCCCTTGTATATAGTGAACATGCATGTATACACTACTTGGTATATAGCGAACCTGCGTATATATGCGACTTGGTATATGGTGAACCTGCATGTGTACACGCCTTGGTATATAATGAACCTACGTATGTACACAACTTGGTATATAGTGAACCTACGTATACCTTTCTTTCTTCATTTTGTGAATCTGAACTGTGATCTGTCATCTGAGTGAGTTGCCATCAAGGACAAAACCTATGTCATAGTGCCAAGTTTCCATCAAGGACAACACTTGAGTCATACCTATATCATAATGCCAACAATCTCCCCCTTTGGACTTGATGGCAAAAACCACACCAAGTCACTCTCCCCTTTTGACATCAAGGGCAAAGGGTGGACCAAGATATTTTCTCCCTAGATATACATTCTGTTGTCCATACTCCCCCTGAATACATGCTGAAATCTCTGATTGAGCTCTCCCTTTGTACATGCTGAGATGTACCAATCCGTCCATGCTCCCCCTAAGCATATGCAGAGTCTGTAAAGATATTTAAAAAAAAAAAATAACATTACTCTATAACTCAACTAAGTGAGTATGACCTTCCTATCACCAATGACTCATACATACATCCATCTCCCAACGAAGTGGGGATACGCCATTTTGACTCATCTACCCAACCAAGTGGGGATATAACAAATGTTTATACATGACTAAAATAGACATTATTACATCATCCTTCCCATGCAAAGTGGGGTTACAAATTACATCATATGACTCATGGGTCTTTAAAAGAAATACATGACATTTTTAACAAAGACCAACAACCTAAACAAGACCATGATAGTCATCAGCAACTATCATACACCATAAGCATCTCTCATCAACATCAACAACCTGTAACCTGCAATACCATTCTCTTCACCAACCAAAAATAAGTAGCAAGATGTATCATTTAGCTACATTATCACTAAGGACTTCTAACCATAATGCCAACAATGCATTATTCAAAGCATATGCTCCCCCTGAACCTGTGCCATCTGTTCACTGTCAGATCTGATCATGCATATATCAGCAAGAAGTATCAAGGCATCATCATCATCATCAAGTTAGCATCAAAAGCACTTCTAAACAACATCTTATGAGTACCAAGACATTTCCACACACCATCAGCAGATTGTAACCATTATCAAACATAGCAAATAATTGACTGAATCATATCAAACCCCTTTTTTCTGAGTCTGTCCCACTGCTTTTCCTCAAACCAACATATATGCGACTGTGCAGCTTCGAACTCGCATATACATGCGACTTGTCTTTATGAAACTTGCGTATGAGATTTAGAACACTGAGGTTCCACACCTTCAGCTCCCTCTGAGTCTGTCATGTCTGTATACTTTGCTATGCCACATCTTTCTTACTGTACTTCCTTTTTCTTCCATATCTTCGACTGTGATGATGTTTTCTCCTTTTGGTATGGTGCCCAAAGTCTTCTCCTGCATTCCTTTGCTATATGTCCAAGTTTGTTACATTCATAACATCTTACATGTTTCATATTCCTTCTGCAACAGTCAATAGCTTTGTGACCAAACATATTGAAAGAAAAACAATATCCCTTAAAGTAACTAGAACGTGATGATCTTTTTGTGTGATGGTCTTGAACCATTCTTCTTCTACATCTGGCTGCAACATGTCCAAGATTATGATATTCATAACATTCAACATTACTCATCAAAGGAAATAATCCTCTATCACTTCCATAGTTAGGAGCAAAATATTTTCTTTGAAGAATTTCTTTCCTTGGTTGTTGATGGGATTGACCTATCATCTCCTTGTTGAGCATTTCAGAGCTAGATTCACCTTCAACAAATTCATGAAAGCCAAGACCAGTTTTGATAGCAGGAGACCTTTGACTACTAAGAATATCATCCAAGATCTTAGTACTATGTTGAAATCATAAGAGCTTATCCTTTTCTTCTAATTTATCTTTTAGAATATTTACCTCAACCTGATGTTGCTCTTCCTTTTCAAGATACTACTTCATCATGATTCCTTTAGCTTTTCTTCCTTCTTCCAACTGATGTCTTAATTCAGTAATTTCATTTTCTTGTTTTTCAAGAGCTTGGAGTAGTTCATTATTCTGCTTATTTGATTCTTTAAGATCTTCTTTTAGCGAGAGGATCTTAGCTTCAATACTTTCATAGTAACTAGATCTATCTTTGAGTTTCTTGATTGTTGTGCTTCTTTCATTTACTTCATTTCTTAATGATGTCACCTCATTCTATAGCTTTTGACATTGATCTTCCTTTTCCTTGAATTTCTTCCTTACCTTGTTTCCTTCCTCTAGTTGAGCTTTTAGTTTGGTAGCTTCTTCTTTGAAGGCACATTCCCTTTTGTCCAATAGATCTTGTTGATCTCTAATTTTGTTCGTAAGCCTTTTAAATTTTGCCTCTATTTGATATCTTTCTTCCTCACCCATAAGAGCAAATTCAGTTGTTTCGCTATCACTTTCATCATCTTCAAATGGATGGAGAAATGTATCACCAGAGGATAACAAATTCATACCTGATAGTTCTTTTGCTTGTTCATCTTCATTCTGAGGTGATTCTGAATCTGAAGTGTTGCTTCCACATATTCCCCAATCGATTCTCCCACTGTCATAGTTCCTCTGAGATGTCTTCTTCTTCTAAGGCACTTTCTTCTTTAGCTTCTGTCCCATTGTTCTATGGATCTCCTTCAAGCGATCAAGCTTCTTCCAAAGGACCTGCTCTGATACCAATTGTTGGAAATAATACTGAGAGAGGGGGGGTGAATCAGTATTAATAAATCTATAAATTTTTCGTTTCCATACTTAGATTCATATACGCTACTTCAGTTAAGGCAACCCACGTGTATACGCAATTGTGTTTAAAGTAACTAGCGTATATCCAACAGACTTATGATTCATTATATGTTGATCTTTAATGAGTGCATCAGAACATTATTAACCATATAAATAGTAAACAGGTGTAGTAAAACAGAACAGATCATCACACATAAGAAGCACACATGAACACCATGATATAAGGTGGAAACCCAATGCGGGACAAAAACCACCTGCTGCTGTTTTCTTTAAGATAAGAGAAACCTATTTACAATCTTGTACTAGCGCAGACTCATACCAGTACGTAGGCACCCACCTACAGAAGGCTACAACCTTCTCTTGTTCTCCAGCTACTACTGGAAGGGAGTTGCAACCCTCTAACTCTTGTACTAGCCGATCCGTTTACTATTACGTAGGTGCTGGCCTACTGAAGGCTACAACCTTCTTGATCACAACATCATAATATGAAGGCCACGTTTCATCCAATTTTCATACTGGACCCATCAACAACATTGAAGCACAAATCAATCACTACTGCAATACAACTATTGCATCAACCAATCATTAATCTCTGAATCATCCAACACTGAATCACTGAAACTTTGTCATCAAAACACACTCACCAGAACATAGAGCAGAACCCAGAACTTTGCAACAACAACCAGATCCAACTGCAACTTCAATTATCATACTTCAAATAGAATACGCGCCTCTGATGAGCTGAACCTGCGTGTATACATGCTTTTACCAAAGCGAACCCGCGTACACATCTACAAATATTAACTCAGAACTTTGCAGCGATACGAGACATCAATCATACCCAGATCATAACATTTATACAATAAAATATGCGTCAATAATTCAGATCTAGTCTATCCATGATCAAACCACATAATGATAATGCATTCCAAGCCTTATGATCCTGATCCATCATCCATCATCAACCGCATAGTTGCATCCTTGGTTTAGATCAACCAAAGCATCAAAAACCCATAACCAGCATACTAGATCTCACACTTCATCAGATATTCAATCCTTGCACACTTTCACTTTGGCCTAATGATCTTCTTCTCCTTATATAGCTTTAGGCCTCTCTTAATACCATGGTCCAAAACCACGTAGGACCAATACCTTGGATCCAATACCTAGGGTCAATACCTCAGACCAAATACCATGGACCAAATACCACAGACCAAAACTTAGTTTTTCGACATGTACCCACCTTTCCTTCTGTGAAAGTGCGTGTATACACTACTTGGTATATAGCGAACCTGCGTATATACGCGAATTGGTATATAGTGATCCTACGTGTGTACACGACTTAGTATATAGTGAACCTGCGTATGTACGCGACTTGGTATATAGTGAACCCGCGTATACCTTTATTTCTTCATTCTGTGAGTCTGAACTATGATCTGTCATCTGAGTGAGTTTCCATCAAGGACAGCACCTGTGTCCTAGTGCCAAGTTGCCATCAAGGACAACACTTGAGTCATACCCGTATCATAACGCCAACACATAAGAGATACCTGGGATAATTTCCTTATTAGAAACCATTTCGAAGAAGCACCAGAGTCACCTAAAGAAGATAATGTCATAAGAAGTAGAAGAAAGAAGACCAATATAACTATTGAAAACAAACCTGAGTCTTCATTGCAAAAAGATGATGAAAAGTTAATCTCTGAAGAACTGACAGAAATCAGGAAGCAAATCAAGGCAAGAGGGAAGATTAGAAATAAGGAAAATGTCACAAATGAGGAGAATGTAAGTCCTCCATAACTTAGAAGGAGCTCTAGACTCTGAGGTTTGGTAAAGAAAACATCATCAAAAGGGACAGAGTTTATAAATTTAGATGAGGAAACCCCAGAAACATCTCTTGTTAACATCTCTTCTACACACAGTCCTCAAAATTCTCTTGTTCATCATTTTGAAGGTAGCCCAAGTAGAAGATCTCCAGGCATAGACCCAGTGCAACAACAAATATATGACTATATAGAATCACTAGAGAAGAGAAGTGCCTCAATGAACCCAGAACCTTTTGTCAATCCACAAGAACCTCTAATTGATTCTCTCAAATAGGAAATTTATGAATTAGAGATTGGACAGACATATCAAACAGGAGAATGAGACATTGAAAGAACAAAATAAATTGTACAAGGCAATTCACAATAATACCATTCTGCATCTAGGACTATGGTATAAGAAAAACAGGAAATTGAAAAGAAAGAATAAGATTTTGAATAGAGCAGTGGTTAAGCTTAAGTACAAGCTTCTTATGAGAAAGCCCGGAATGACAGACACTTCAAAGAAGAACAAAAGAAGGAAATTGGATGTACTAGCAGAGGTGTCTGAGCAAATCCATTAGGGAGGAAGAACTCACATTTTTGGCAAAATGCATGAGCACATGCAATGATTTTGCATTGGGGTTATTAAACCTCAGAATTACCCTCTCCTTAACATTTTTTCTCACCTTTTTCCCTCACTTTCTCATAAGATTATAGACCCAATCAATGATAAATGCTACGTTTTGTCTTAAGGAAAGCATTAAAATGATCGCCATATTATATTTTCATGTTCTTGCTATTTGAATAGATTTTTGCAAATTAGCTATAGAACAAAGCCTATTCTGTAGCTAACTATGGATTCTGTAGCTACTCTCATGGTTTGGTAGGTTCCAGGTGTCAAATGAATAATTGGGCCACATGGGCATTTCTAGAATCATCTCCACATGGATTCTATCCTATTCACTCGATCCAGATTGACGGAAAAGCAAGCCTAAGGTCATGGTCAAAGATGGAGTCAAAATACATTATCTGAAAGCAGTAGGACTCTTAATTTGCTCTTTCGTAGCTAATCAAGAGTCTAATAGTTATGTTGCAAATTTAATTCGAATTAGCCACCTATAGCTACCCAAAAGTTTAAATAGTCTATTGCGATTTGAATTAGCCACCTGTAGCAAGTTTTTCTCATAAACAATCATGTTAAATTTAATTCAAATTAGCCACCTGTAGCAAGTTTATCTCATAAACAGTTATGTTATTTTCCTATAAATATCGGTTGCATAGAACCAAGAAGTAGTTAGAAGTTAGAAGGAATTACGTTGAGTTCAGGATTTTTGCTAATACTCTGTATTCAGACTTTTTTTTCATAATACAAACTTCATGTTGCCAATGATTGTTTAAAGTGCATCCTTAACTAGCTAGCATTCCAGCTAGGTCAGTTGCAGAGGGGCCCTACATTGAAGGAGGTTTTTCATTTGTTGTTTTTAGTTCAATTTCCATTACTCTGTTTTCAGAAAATATGTTGTCTAAATTAGGATGATATTTCATTTCAGTTTTTAATCAATAACATAATGATAAATCACAACTGTGCAGCCCTTTTCTTCTAAGGTATCTTGTGGAGAAAAACAGCTCTGTTTCCAAATTGAATCAAGATTGAAGTAACAAGAATACATAGTTTCTTAGTTTTCTTACTGTTTTGTCATTCATTTTCTTAGAACATAATTGTCAATTAACCGTGTTAATGGATGTTTTAAAAAGCCATTTCAAGATGATTATGATCCTAAACTAAATGGTTAAATGACTAATTCATACAGTGATTGAATTTACTCAGTACATTGTTATTTTCCTAGGAACTTAGGAACTAAGGTATAATTGATTACTTGCACAACACTTCAAGAGGGTAATGCTTCACATTTGAATGTTGGAGAAAGTCAAAAATACATTAGTTTTTTAGAGTTAGTTTTACATGCTTTTACCTTTTTGCTTTTAGATCCTCACTTAGCTGCATCACTGATATTCCCAATAATCATTTCAAGGAGATTGATTTAATCATATTCCAAAATTGAATGGTTGAATGTTTAATGAATGCAATTACTGAGTTACCTTCTGCATCAATTTCATTCTTGGTTTTAGGGATTAGTTCCATGGATTAAGACTAATGATAAGATAAGATAAATGCTCTGTTTTCATATTAGGTTCTAACTAGCCAAAAGTTCTTGGTCCATTTTTAGGAAATTAGATTGACTTGGGAACATTTCCTTTCCTTTAAAATTCATTAGATTCACTTAAAATTTTCTCATAGTTTCAGGTTGTATATTCTTAGACATCAAAGAATAGAAACCCCCGAAAAAACAACATAAATATAAAACAACGAAGTAAGAAAAAGGTTACTTAAGCACATATAGTGCACCACACTTCATCAGCTTACAAACCTCGATTGATAATTTATGCAAGCAATTTAGGACACTAAATTCACTAAACAAGGGGATAGACTATACACTTGCAAGTTGTGCTCAATATTGAGAAAGGATATGTATTCACCCATATTATTTGATTAATACAATAAATATAGGAAGAGGTTTTGAGTAGTTTATTTCCCCTAGATAAATATTTGTGTATGTTTGATAAATCTTTGTGTGTGTTTATGATTTGAGCTCCCGATCATGAATTAAATTCGGCAAATGAGTAGAGGAAAATCACATGAGAAGTTTCATATCTACACATTAATTTCTACATGGCATCAGACCATGATTCATGGTAGAGCAGGAATTTCAAAGTTGTTATTACATGAAGATTGAATTTTCAATATCATTTCTTTAGAGCTAGCAGGATGTATTTCTATGGTCTAAGGCTTGAGTATGCCCTTGAGGGAAACTCAAACTTTTTTGTTTGGAAGCACCGCATGGACGCGGTACTAGAGGACAATGGATTTAAGGATTTTGTGGATATTGAAATTCTAAAACAAGGACCATATGATGTAGAATTTAACTTTGTAGATTCAAGATATCATGTGATATGCTAAAACACAAGACAAGAATCTACTCTACTCTTGAGTGGAAACCAAAATTGATTGATGAAAAAAATAATCAAAAAAGGAAGAATATCAATCACATCTTACACAATATTTCTCTAGGAAAAGCCTAGCTAATCACTTTCGAGTGACATTTTTGTAACCCTTGCCAATCTGATCAAGTTAACCTCTTTAGTTATTAATGATAATAAATTAACTGGTCATATTCCCGTGAGTCTCAAAATTTTGAATCAATTGGTTGAGTTAGACCTTAGGGATAACAAATTAATAGGAGAAATTCCCAAAGGCATTATTCATTTAACAAAACTTGAATACCTTTCATGCTCAAACAATAAATTATTTGGTGAAATTCCAAAATCCATTATCAAATTAAAAAAACTTGAATACCTTTCACTCTCAAACAATAAATTAACTGGTCAAATTCCTAAAGCCATTACCACTTTAAGAAAACTTGATTACCTTATTATCTCAAACAATAGTTTGACAAGGGTAATTCCAAACAGAATAGGAAAACTTCAATATTCGAGATATTTAGTGTGATTTTGGAAAGTTGGTACTGGAGGGTTGAGAGACGTTCCGTGAGTTAGTGTCGGATGGCAAAATATCCTGGTGTGAGTGAAGAAATACGACATTATATAGATGCAATTGCAAAGCAAAGGTCTGCAATATTTTCTAAATGAAACGTCTTGACATTAGAAATGAAGTCAAGATCTGAGGTGGATTCAGAGAAAAATGAGTCTTCAGGATGTGGAGATGGAGGGTTGGACTCATCTGAATCTGTGATTGAAAATTATTCTTAATTTTGTGGGGGCTGATCTACTTGCTCCCATTCAGTCGGATCATAAATATTAGAAAAAATGTTAAACAATTTATTTCGGAAATGATTTATCCCCTTAAAGGAAATTTGCTTGCGCAGTGGCTCGACTTCTTTTTGGATTGTTGGGGCCTGACCCAAGTTAGTAGTTAGTTAGCCAAACAAATCTTGGTACTACTGGCCCTTTCAGCAACAGTCCGCGGAGCATGGACTGAGGTCTCACCCAAAGTAGTATGGGAGGGTGCTAGAACCAGGTTTCCGCACCCTTGATATGTCTAAGAGGTTCAACTGGTCCACCGTTTGTTCCTGCGCGCAGGTCGCTTCGCGCACTTTCCCGTTCCATGCAGCCTGATACACTGCCTTCACGCAGCCCTAACTAGGGGCTGTGGAGCTCCCATGCCACGCTCTACGCTATTACCCGAGATCTTACTTATCTTCCAATACTAGTTAATTACCTTCGCCTACTTGAATGTCTTAATGTTATAATTAGTTATACAAAACATTTGTACAGGATCGCGTAGTAAAGAAACAATATACTTGCACATTATATCCAATCATTCATTAAACCAGGAAAAGATACATAGAAATGTAGTAAAACTTCTCTTTATTGGTTTTCATAATGGTTACAGACTCGACCTGTCCTACGTACTCAGCTGTAGGGGTCTGTGCACTCAGCTGCAGACTACTAGGCCTCTGTGCACTCAACTACAGAGCCTTGTCCTACTCTATGACCCACAGACACACTTTACACTTCAACTTGTTATCACTCAGGTTGTCCCTTGGCTCCTTAAGGGATACGGCCGAAGTAACCACAAACCAATCTTTGGACTGCAGGTCCTAGCCTACCTGCAATCAGAGAGGGCTCTCTCTTTACAATTTAGCTTTGTTTGGGTTTATTTTAGGCTAGTTATGATGTTCTTGGGTTTTGTTTTGATTTTGGTGGGAAGGAGGATTCTTTCAAGCAGAGTTGGGATGCATGGTGTGAGAAGTTCAAACCATTGGGCATGGAGTCATGTTTTAGGGCTTGCTATTGCATTTTCTTGGTCACAAGAGGAATACAGAGCAGGATAGCTACACATAAAACAATACCAATTTCTGAAAAAGATGGAATGAAGGCCAGAGATGAAAGGCAACTAAGAATCTTTCATCAGCTAGCAAAGAAGGAAGGTGAATGAATGTTTATCTAGGAGCAGTTAAGAATTCCTAAATAACAATCATATGTGATGGAATTAGTGTAAATATGAGCCAAAGGGTATTCATATTCATAGCCAATTCAGAGGAAAACATATAGAAATCACAGAAACTGAGCATAGAGTGCTGCTAGGCAAATTCTAAGCTAATCTTTCTTTCTGCAACTTGGATCATGACATATAGATGGTATAACATATATAAATTGAAAAAAAGAGACAAGGAAGACTTATTGAGCCATGTGGGAGCACAAGAATCCTGTAGTCACTCTTCAGCCATTAAAACATGCAATAGAAAGTCCATCAACAAGCTCTTCAATGATCTTTGATTATAGAAGTTCACAAAAATACAGCACAAGTCTAGAGAGGAAGTTATCAACCAACCAACCCTTTCTACATCACTGAGGGCAATATATATAGAGAAAATATCTACAAACAACAGACCTGAGATAGATCTCATGAAATAAGTGTCTTAACCTAATTTGTACTGTAATAAATGCACAAAATATCTATCTAAGCTGCGTTGGAGGCAGCTACATCACAAAATGAGTAAATATGGGTCCTTTGAGCTCTGCACTGCCCATTTTGCCATAATTGTGCCTTGGGCTCTGAAGCGCTGCTCTCATGTGTCTTTACTGCTCATAAATTCTGATTTGGTGAGCCTTAATGGCTTTAAGCTCCTTACTGATACTCTTTGACTTGGATGGAGGGCCTTTATTGCTCATCTACTTTGAAATTAAGATTTCCACTGAAAAACATTGATACTCTTTGCCGCTACTCTGATACTCTTTAATCTGAATCGGGGCTCATCCTCACTGTTGATACACTTTTCGCTGTTAAAATCGCCCTTGCCTGCCACTTTATGGCAAGATTTGACTGCTGTGGCGCTTTCTGCGGGCTTCTGGAGGCTTTGAAGGAGTTTCGGCGCTGGCCGATCAAAACACTATCAAAAATGAAGAAATGTTGTACAAATGGCAGAGGATTTGTGAAAACCTGACTGTACGGAGGCCGTGCTCGTTGTCCGGAGCAAATCTGGGCTGGATCGATCGAAAATGGTGAAGAAATGACCCTGCTTCCTTTGAACTTGAAGCACGCGTGGGCGCCGAACATAAACTATGAAGAAATGGCCTTCTTTCCTCTATAAGTCGAAAAATGCCTTTAAACGTGAATTTTGAGCTTTGCGGGGGTGGGAGCGACCACTGTAGCTAAGATTAAATCCTGGCCATTGGATCGCGCGAAGGTAGATCCAACGGCTAGTGCTAAATCGGCGATCGGTGGATCCAAAACATAAAACCTTCGAAATGCCGCGGACCCGAAATTCTATAGGCTCTTTCTTTTATGGAGATCGGGTCCAGCCCGTCGGCGATTTCATATCGGCGGTTATAATAAAATGGGTCTGCGGACCCGAAATCCCTTCAAAACTGCTCTTTATAGTATTTCAGCTCCGGCCAGTCAGAGCTTTATATGGGCTGCGATGCGATTAAAAATGGGTCGTTGATCTGGGGGCCCTTAATGGGCGGCTGCGATTAAGTCGCTGTTTCGGAAATCGGCGGGGCAGAGGGTTTATACATATGCGATTGCCGAAATGGGCAATCACCCAAAAGATCAGAGCCATTGAATGGGTGGGGGTGATGGACGGCTGAGATTAAATCAGCATTTCGCGTCGGCAGGGAGCATGGGGCACGACTTTATTATTGTTGCGATCGCCGAAAATGGGGGGTGCGACTTAATATGGGCCGTTAGATCTGAGGCTTGATCGGATGGCAGTGATATGTATAAGGGGGCGATACGATGTGATAAAGCGAAAAATGCGGGTTTTTACGTTATAACTTAAGTTTTTATAAAAAACTTAAGTTAAACAATAAAGCGGGGATATGCGATAGAGCGGAAATATATGGAAAATGTGGGATATATGGTGCGGATGGCTTCCGATAACAAAAAAGAAGGCCTGTAATGCATCGGAGGAATGATTTAATGGATCCGAGATGGATTTCTCCGATCGGAAGAGGGTTCAAGTGCATCGGAAGGGGCCTTTGGAGATCGGAGGGGGAATTTTAAGGCTTTGGAAGGGAATCTTAATGCGTTGGAAGGGGTCCAAAGCATGGAAAGGGGGGTTTTTTGCCTTGAAAAGGTAAAAACAAGGTTAATGGAGGGATTTGCTCATCGAAGGAGGGATTTTATGAAGAAATAGGGGCCTTTATGCATTGGAAGGAGTCCAAATACGTTGGAAGATGGCTAGATGAGCAAAACTGAGGGTTCTTACTAAGTTTCAGGCAAACTTAGTCATTCCCAAGCATATTTATGGTTATTTTTCAACCAAAGGGAGGGGATATATAAATAGGGGGATTTTATACATATTTTAGTAAGGGGAAGGGGAAATAGATGGGGATTTACATAATAATGTTAGGAGTTAATATGAAAATGACAAGAAAGCGCTAAGTTGAGAGATGTTAGGCTATAAAGGGGAAATAGAACTTTGTAGAGGAAATATGAACACTCCTCAAGTAAAACAGATCTTTACCAAGGCAAATGATATGAAAAATGATGAATTTAAGAGGTATCAAGCAGATCTTGACCTCTTTAGGGGAAGTCAGTGAATATTTTGGGGAAGAGAAAGAAGGGGGAGTTAGACATGCCTCGCTTGAGCTCCACCAAGGGAAACTTGCTTTACACTTGTGATCTGAAGTAGATTAGCCCTTTGAAACACAAAACTGATCACAATTGCTTATTCTGCAACCTCAAAAACTACCTACCCAGCCTACTTGCCTAACATTTTTTCTTCTTTTTTGTTTGGGTGCACTTAGACTAACAAACCCAACTTTTCAACTTTTCTTTTTGCTATCCTCCTATCTAAATCTATCCTTATTTCTGCCAGGGGCCTAGATTAAACAGTTGAGCGCCCAAGATTCTTTACCTATCGACAAATCTGCCAAGATTAAACAGTTTGGACAGATATTTATTCTCTATATTCTAAAACAAGAAATTTAAACCTAGGGAAGCCAAGATTAAGCTGTTTGGCCTTCCCTTAACTGTGAAACTCTTCAAAATGGTATGATTATTCAAAAATGGAATTTGATGGAAATATGGAACTTTGCAGCATGAAAAGATGACATATTTGGCATTTTCAACTGTCAATCATGAAATATGAACACCTATTGCAATAGAAAGCTAACAGTGGCTCCAATTGGGGATGGCTTTTCCAGATGAAAATCCAAGAACAGCAGGTCAGAATGCCTTGATCTTCAACTATTGCTGTAATCTGAAATTTCCATCTTCTCAATGCTTTTGACTGATTTGTTGTAAGCTAGTATGCGGTATTAGTTTGAGCTGATTTGCAGAAAAGTTACAGCTCTGCTTCTTGCCTTTTGGGTGCTTGTAAACATATTCAAATCTGCCTTAGCACTTCTTTTTGAGATAAATTCAAAACAGAGATCAAATGGTGCATTTGCTTTGATACTTCCTTCAAAATTTTCTGCGTTGTTCCCTTTATTGGCCTACTGCAAATATTAAAATAAAAGTGCTGATAATACAAGTATTTATGTACAAATATAATACAGCTGCATTGTGTTCAACAAAAGGGATCATGATAATGCTTTAACATTCGGCCATTAACAGGGCCTTCTTCAGCTGCGCTGCCATCTATAGTCTTCAGGAAATATGCATTATTGCCCTGCATAGCTAAAATAATAAAGGGACCTCTCCACCGGAAATCGAACTTGCCATGTTTACCCTTGTCTTCCCTTCTTGAATCCCATCTTAAAACTTTGTTGCCGATGAAGAAATCTTCGGCTTTGGTCCTTCTATCAAACATTTTCTTCAGCTTCTCTTGCAAAGACTGCACTCTGTGATAGACTTGCTCTCTTGTCTGCTGCAAATGAATTGTTTGATTTATCCTCCTTTGTATATCATTTGGCTCAGCTTGAATCTCTTGCAGCAACTTGATAACAGGGATTCCCAAAGATGAAGGAAATCTGGCCTCCATGCCATATACTAGCTCATAAGGGCTCATCCCAATGGATCTCTTGGTTGACAATCTATCAGCCCATAGTGCATTTGTGAGCTTCTTGTGCCAATTCTTTTTATTCTCCTCCAAGACTTTCTTGATGATATTGATGAGGCTTTTATTGGATGACTCGGCTAGGCCATTACCTTGAGGGTAATAGGCTGTGGAGTGACCTAAGGAAATGTGGAATTTATGGCAAAAATTGATCATTTTCTTGGATTTGAAGGCAGCAACGTTGTCTGTAATGATCCTTTCAGGGCAGCCAAATCTGGATAGAATGTTGGTTTCAAGGAATTGGATAATGGTGGAGTCATTGGCTTGCCTACATGGGATGGCTTCAATCCACTTGGTAAAGTAATCTGTGGCTGTTAGAATCCACTTGTGCTAGCCAGAAGAGGATGGATGGATTTCTCCAATGAAGTCTAGACCCCATTGTTGAAAAGGTTTCTCGGTTGAAATGGGCTTAAGGGGCAAGGGCAGAAGCTTTCTTTTTCCTTCAAAGATTTGGCATTTGTGGCATGAAACAACAAACTTTCTCACATCAGCAAAGAGGGAGGGCCAATAGAAACCAGCCCTTAAAATCTTGTCAGCAGTGGACTTCCAATATAAGTGCCCTCCACAGTCCCCGGCATGGAATTCTTTCATGACACTGTCAGTTTCATTTAAAGTTAAACAGTTCAGCAAAATTCCTTCATGATTCTTCCAAAACAGGGCACTATCTATGACACAAAACTTTGATGCTTTCATCTTCAAAAATCTCTTTTTGGTTCTGGACAACCCTGGGGGAGCAAACAGGTTTAACAATATAAAACATATATCAGCATACCATGGGGATTGCAAAAAGGCTTCACTGATCTGTGGAGTCGCCAGCTCCTGTTCATTGTCTAGTTCATTAATGTCTAAGGCTTGAAAATTGGTTTCGGACATCAATTTGGCTAAACCCTGTCCCTTTATGAGCTTGGTGGGTTTTATCTCAATGTCGTACTCAAGGATATTGGCAATCCATTTACCTCTTTTGCCTTCTATGCCCTCTTGAGTTAATATGTCTTTCACAACAGCATTTGGCACATAAGCAATCACATGTGAATATAGAATGTAAATTCTGAAGTCTTTGATGGCCTTAACAAGGGCATAGGCCCGCTTTTCCATTATTTGATATTTCAAGGGTGCATCTCTAAGGGCTCGGCTGAAAAAAGCAATAGGCTTTTCATTTCCCTGATCATCCTTTTGCAAAAGGACAACAGCTATGGTGTGTTCAGATGCGAATGAAAAAATGATGAAATCCTTATCATATTGAGGGCTTGTGAGGATGGGTGCTTGAGTTAATGCAGTTTTTATGCCCTCAAAGGCTTGCTTGGCTTCTAAGGTCCATTTTACCTTGGAATCCTTCTTTAACATGTTATTCAGCATTCTTGTTAATTCAACCAAGTTTGGGATAAATCTCCTTAGGAAATTGATCTTTCCTAGGAATGCTTGCAATTTTTTGATGTTTCTTAGATAAGGTATTTGCAAAATGGCTTGGATCCTTTCCAGATCAATTCTAATTCCATCTTTTGAAATAATATGGCCCAACAATTTGCCTTCTTCTAGGCCAAAGAGAGATTTCTTGGGGTTCAAGGAAATGCCATATTTCCTACAGGTTAGGAACACTTGCCTTAGGTGTTTAAGGTGCTCTTGATCAGATTTTGAGAATGGGGTAAGGTCATCAAGGTAGACTACCAAGAAATCATGGATTTCCTTGGCAAATGCAATGTCCATTGCCCTTTGAAAAGTGGCACCTGCATTCTTTAGCCCAAAAGGCATTTTCACATATTTAAAGGTTCCCCACGGTGTTGTAAAGGCTGTCTTGTCTTGATCATCCGGGTGAACTAGTATCTGATTGAAACCTGAAAAGCCATCAAGCAATGAAATTCTAGATGACCCCACTACTCTTTGTAGAATGTGGTCCATTTTTGGCAATGGGTAGTGGTCCTTAAGGGAGACTTGGTTCAAATTCCTTAAATCAACGCATAGTCTAATCTCACCTGTTTTCTTTCTGGTGGGAACAAGATTGGATACCCATTCTGAAAATCTAATGGGTGCTATGATACCTGCTTCAAACATCCTCTTTACTTCTTTCTCAATCAAGGGGAGAAGCACAGGATTGATTCTCCTTAGTTTCTGTTTGAAGGGCTTTTGATTTGGCTTTAAGGGAATGGTATGTTGAATCACTGAGGTGTCATAGGACTTAAGGTCCTCATAACTCCAGGCAAAGACATCTTGGAACTCTTTAAACAAGTCGACATATTTTGGTTTTTGATCAGGAGGCAAAGACTTGGACAGTTTAATCATTTTGGGCTTTTCTGCTGTCCCAATATTACAGTCTTCCACAACAACGTTTAATGGTTGCATCTTTGGCTTTTTGGGGACATCGTTTGAATCAAATATGTCTTCTAATGGAGTCAGGCCAGCCGGCAGAAAGCTGTCTTTCAAATCAATGATCTCTGCCTCTGTTTCAGCTATTTGTTCTATATGCATTTGTTTCAATTCCTCTATGTTTTCTTCATCAAAGATGGTTGGCTGTAGCATTTTTCTAGCTGTTTCAGCTGTTACAGTTTGCTGGATTTGGTTTATTGCTTGCAGTTGTGGGTAATCCATGGCATCCACATCAATGTTTAAGCTTGAAAATTCTTGTTGTAAAGTCAAGAAATTGTTAATCTGTGCATTGTTTTCAAACACTTGCCAGTCTTTGACATTGTTTGGGACAGCAAGCCTGTGCTTTATCTCAGCTGTAAAGTGGTGATTGGGCTCAAAAGGAAGCTTGCAAGTGCTAGCAAAAGTAGCTAGGCTATGTGCATGTAGGTTATGGCTTCTTGGAATTTTAGCAAGCTTGCATTCGGTGAAGGTATCAAGTATTTCTGTGGCAGCAGTCCTATAAGCTCTTAGCCTATTGTCATTTGTAACAAAGTTGCCTTTCATTTGTTGTATGATTAAGTCTGAATCTCCTAGTATTGACACTTTTGTAGCTCCTAGAGATTTGATTAGCTTAAGGCCTAAAAGGAGGGCTTCATACTCTGCCATGTTGTTGGTACATCTGAAGTTTAATCTATAAGCATGACCCTCTGCATGATTGTTTTGTGTATTATGGATCCACACTCCTGCCCCTGCTCCTAGCTTATTAACTGAACCATCAAACTCCAAATACCATAGGATTTCTTGCTCTTGATTGTTATTAGGAGTTTCAATCATTGTCGGAGTGGGCAGATTTGAATTTTCTGTTTCGGGAGGTTCTTCTTGTGTGTTGGTTGCATTGATTGTTTTGACAGTTTCATGGGTATGGGCAACCGATTCTTCATTTATGCATGTTTCTTGTTCTAAAGCCAAAGGCTTATCATCAGTTGGAGGACTTATTTCATCATTAAACAAAATAAAAGAATGCATATCAGAATGGATTGAATAGATAGGGAAGTTTTGGGGCTGTTCCTCACAACTTACCACATATTTCATAAGTGTTTCCCTATACAGTCTCTTTGGTTGCCCAAAGACTGATATAGTGGCATAAGAGAGGTCTAGTTGGAGAGATCCTTGGAGTTTTGCTCCCCAAGATCTTGATAAAAGCATGCCATACTTTGGTGGAATGTCAACAACCACCATGTCCATTAGGATTGTTTTGTTGGGATATTGGACTAAAGACACACATAAGTCTTTGATTAAGCCTAAACACTTGACCTGATTTGAGTCAAAGTAGAATAAGTCTTTGTAGGGTCTTGTTACATCAAGGTTTAGATTCTCCATTACAGCTTTGGGCATAAGGTTGTGTGAGGCACTTGAATCAAACATGGCATTATGCAAGACTTTATCATGTATATGTAAACTGACATAAAAGGGTAGAACAGCTCCATGTCCTGATTTTCCATCGACTTCAGGTTCGAAAAGTAACTCAGGCTGATCATCTAAGACATTAACATCATCCCTGTTCTCTGGCATTTGTAGGGATCTTTTGATTTGCTGTCTGTACACATCATGTTTGGCAAGATGAGAGAGAGGAATAGATATCTTTAATCTACCAATTTCTGCTTCTAAATCAAAAGGCTTTTCTGACTGTGTTTTAGTATTGTGACTGGCAGATTTTCCCTTTTCAATTGTATCTTCAGTGATCTTCTCTTGGTTATCAGTGATTTCTTGAGATTGTTCTATTTTGGGAAGGCTTTGAGGAGTGCTATTTACATTGTCCTTTGAGGGAAAGGATACAAAAGGCTAGTTATTAGAGACCTGTACATCTGATATATCTGTTATATCTTCTACAGTTACTTCTTTTGGGTTTGGGACTGTTTTTTTAGCAGGTTCTGTGAAAACAGCCTTATCTTTTATCTTCTTGGGTTGTCTGGCATCCTTGGGCTTGATGGGATCAGACACATCCATGGTTCTTGTTCTCAATTTGTATTGTTTATGGACTTCGTAAACAGCTGAATCATAGCCTTGTTTGAAGTCAAATGACTCTCTAGACTTGGTCTGGAATTGATTTATATCATGGTCATGTTGGTCCTCTTGGGCTAGAAATACTTGTTGTTCACCCTTTAAAACCATCAAGTTGATATGAGAGTCCTCGGTTGACTCACTAGATGTTGATGCTTCAGCATAGTTTTCATGAAAAGGAGGTCTTATATCATGGTCGAGGCTAGCCCTTCCAACATTTGGGTTTTGGTTTTTTCTAAAGTTTGGGTTTCTAACAGCATTGTTTTGTTGTCCTTCCCATGATGTCTTTCTTTCAATAGTTGCCATTCTATTTTCAAAGTTGTCCATACCTTTGATGATTGTATCCAATTTTTGCTCAAAGGCTGGGGGTTCTTCTTTAAAAGTGATTCTTCTCTCGGCTCTTGCTCTATTTCTTTTGGCAATCAGGTTTGCCTCCACACTAACAACTACATTCTGCATGTCTGCTAGGCTTTGAGGAGCTCTTTCCCTCAATTGATATGCCATGTCGGTATCAAAACCATCTGGGAATTTATACAAAGCAAGATCAGGAGGAGGTCTGAGGTTCTGTGGGATTGCATTATAAACATTGTTAAACCTAGCACAGTAGTCTAAGACAGTTTCTTGAGGGCCTCTTTTGATAGTGTCATACTCAGACAGAATGTGCAGCGGATCTTTCTTTTTCTCCCACCTGTTAAGAAATGTCTGGTAAAGGGTCTCTGGATCAGCTATGGAATTTGTAGGAAGAGCTCTAAACCAGGGCCTAACGTCACCTCTGAGACTTTGGACAAAAATCTTCATTCTTACATGATCATCATCTATTTCATAACTCTCAAAATAGTCCTGCATTTCCTTGGTGTGTTGCAGGGTTGTGCAAGAACCAGTACCATCAAAATATGTGATTTTAGTTTGGTAATCCTGAGGCATAGCCCCAGGATTAGCAGGTAACTATAAGGGTGCATATCTATTCGCCATATTCACTGGGATAAGTGGAACAGCAGGAAGAAATGGAACGACTGGAACAGCTGGGATAATAGTAGGAGTATGTGTAGTGAATGGAGGAGTGGAGAAGGTGCTTTGAGAAGTGGATGAAGAACTAGGAGAGGTGGGGGTTGAAAAAAATAAAACTTTGACACGGGTTGGAACACAGCTTGGCTGAACTGTTTCAGGACTAGAATCAGCAAAATCTTCTCTTCGCTCTAGCTTCCTGAGGTTCCTTGGGATTATATTGGGATTTTCAAAAGCAGCTGGGGAATTTGGGTTTGGATTTGACCTTTTATAGCGTGTTTTCTTCTTTGGAGCCAGCGTCTAACTTGTTTTTTTGAATTTTCTAAAGATTGTCTCCAGCGGAGTCGCCAGTATGTTATCACTCAGGTTGTCCCTTGGCTCCTTAAGGGATACGGGAAAAGTAACCACAAACCAATCTTTGGACTGCAGGTCCTAGCCTACCTGCAATCAGAGAGGGCTCTCTCTTTATAATTTAGCTTTGTTTTGGGTTTATTTTCGTCTAGTTATGATGTTCTTGGGTTCTGTTTTGATTTTGGTGGGAAGGAGGATTCTTTCAAGCAGAGTTGGGATGCATGGTGTGAGAAGTTCAAACCATTGGGCATGGAGTCATGGTTTAGGGCTTTCTGTTGCGTTTTATTTGTCACAAGAGGAATACAGAGCAAGATAGCTACACATAAAACAATACCAATTGCTGAAAAAGATGGAATGAAGGCCAGAGATGAAAGGCAACTAAGAATCTTTCATCAGCTAGCAGAGAAGGAAGGTGAATGAATGTTTATCTAGGAGCAGTTAAGAATTCATAAATAATAGTCATATGTGATGGAATTAGTGTAAATATGAGCCAAAGGGTATTCATATTCATAGCCAATTCAGAGGAAAACATATAGAAATCACAGAAACTGAGCATAGAGTGATGCTAGGCAAATTCTAAGCTAATATTTCTTTCTGCAACTTGGATCATGACATATAGATGGTATAACATATATAAATTGAAAAACAGAGACCAGGAAGACTTATTGAGCCATGTGGGAGCACAAGAATCCTGTAGTCACTCTTCATCCATTAAAACATCCAACAGAAAGTCCATCAACAAGCTCTTCAACGATCTTTGATTATAGAAGTTCACAAAAATACAACACAAGTCTAGAGAGGAAGTTATCAACCAACCAACCCTTTCTACATCACTGAGGGTGGTATATATAGAGAAAATATCTACAAACAATAGATCTGAGACAGATCTCATGAAATAAGTGTCTTAACCTAATTTGTACTGAAATAAATGCACAAAATATCTATCTAAGCTGCGCTGGAGGCAGCAGCATCACAAAATGAGTAAATATGGGTCCTTTGAGCTCTGCGCTGGCCATTTTGCCATAACTGTGCCTTGGGCTCTGAAGCGCTGCTCTCATGTGTCTTTACTGCTCATAAATTCTGATTTGGTGAGCCTTAATGGCTTTAAGCTCCTTACTGATACTCTTTGACTTGGATGGAGGGCCTTTATTGCTCATCTGCTTTGAAATTAAGATTTCCACTGAAAAACATTTAACTGATACTCTTTGCCGCTACTCTGATACTCTTTAATCTGAATCGGGGCTCATCCTCACTGTTGGTACACTTTTTGCTGTTAAAATTTCCCTTGCCTGCCACTTTATGGCAAGATTTGACTGTTGTGGCGCTTTCTGCGGGCTTTTGGAGGCTTTGAAGGAGTTTCGACACTGGCCGATCAAAACACTATCAAAAATGAAGAAATGTTGTACAAGTGGCGGAGGATTTGTGAAAACCTGACTGTATGGAGGCCGTGCTCATTGTCCGGAGCAAATCTGGGCTGGATCGATCGAAATTGGTGAAGAAATGACCCTGCTTCCTTTGAACTTGAAGCGTGGGCAGGTGCCAAACAGAAACTATGAAGAAATGGCCTTCTTTCCTTTATAAGTCGAAAAATGCCTTTAAACGTGAATTTTGAGCTTTGTGGGGGCGGGAGCAACCACTGTAGCTAAGATTAAATCCTGGCCATTGGATCGCGTGAAGGCAGATCCAACGGCTGGCGCTAAATCGGCGATTGGCGGATCGGCGGATCCAAAACACAAAACCTCTGAAATGCCGCGGACCCGAAATGCTATAGGCTCTTTCTTTTATGGAGATCGGGTCCGGCCCGTCGGCGATTTCATATCGGCGGATTTATAATGAAATGGGTCTGCGGACCCGAAATCCCTTCAAAACTGTTCTTTATAGTATTTCGGCTCCGGCCAGTCGGAGCTTTATATGGGCTGCGATGCGATTAAACATGGGCCGTTGATCTGGGGGCCCTGAATGGGCGGCTGCGATTAAGTCGCTGTTTCGGCAATCGGCGGGGCAGAGGGTTTATACATATGCGATCGCCGAAATGAGCGATCGCCAAAAAGATCAGAGCCATTGAATGGGTGGGGGTGATGGACGACTGAGATTAACTCAGCATTTCGCGTTGGCGGGGAGCATGGGGCGCGGCTTTATTATTGTTGCGATCACCAAAAATGGAGGGGTGCGACTTAATATGGGCCGTTGGATCTGAGGCTTGATCGGATGGCAGTGATATGTATAATGGGGCGATGCGATGCGATAAAGCGAAAAATGCATGTTTTTACGTTATAACTTAAGTTTTTATAAAAAACTTAAGTTAAACGATAAAGCGGGGATATGCGATAGAGCGGAAATATATGGAAAATGTGGGATATATGGTGCGGATGGCTTTCGATAACAAAAAAGAAGGCCTGTAATGCATCGGAGGAATGATTTGGTGGATCGGAGATGGATTTCTCCGATCGGAAGAGGGTTCAAGTGCATCGAAAGGGGCCTTTGGAGATTGGAGGGGGATTTTTAAGGCTTTGGAAGGGAATCTTAATGCGTCGGAAGGGGTCCAAAGCATGGAAAGGGGGTTTTTTGCCTTGAAAAGGTAAAAACAAGGTTAATGGAGGGATTTTCTCATCGGAGGAGGGATTTTATGAAGAAATAGGGGCTTTTATGCATTGGAAGGAGTCCAAATGCATTGGAAGATGGCTAGATGAGCAAAACTGAGGGTTCTTACTAAGTTTTAGGCAAACTTAGTAATTCCCAAGCATATTTATGGTTATTTTTCAACCAAAGGGAGGGGATATATAAATAGGGGGATTTTATAAATATTTTAGTAAGGGGAAGGGGAAATAGATGGGGATTTACATAATAATGTTAGGAGTTAATATGAAAATGACAAGAAAGTGCTAAGTTGAGAGATCTTAGGCTATAAAGGGGAAATATAACTTTGTAGAGGAAATATGAACACTCCTCAAGTAAAACAGATCTTTACCAAGGCAAATGATATGAAAAATGATGAATTTAAGAGGTATCAAGCAGATCTTGACCTCTTTAGGGGAAGTCAGTGAATATTTTTGGGAAGAGAAAGAAGGGGGAGTTAGACATGGCTCGCTTGAGCTCCACCAAGGGAAACTTGCTTTGCACTTGTGATCTGAAGTAGATTAGCCCTTTGAAACACAAAACTGATCACAATTTCTTATTCTCCAACCTCAAAAACTACCTACCCAGCCTAATTGCCTAACATTTTTTCTTCTTTTTTGTTTGGGTGCACTTAGACTAGCAAACCCAGCTTTTCAACTTTTCTTTTTGCTATCCTCCTATCTAAATCTATCCTTATTTCTGCCAGGGGCCCAGATTAAACAGTTGAGCGCCCAAGATTCTCTACCTATCTACAAATCTGCCAAGATTAAACAGTTTGGACAAATATTTATTCTTTATATTCTAAAACAAGAAATTTAAACCTAAGAAAGCCAAGATTAAGCTGTTTGGCCTTCCCTTAACTGTGAAACTCTTCAAAAATGGTATGATTCTTCAAAAATGGAATTTGATGGAAATATGGAACTTTGCAGCATGAAAAGATGACACATTTGGCATTTTCAACTATCAATCCTGAAATATGAACACCTATTGCAATAGGAAGCTAACACGACTCAATCACTTAGACTCATCATCTTCCTCTATTCTTCGTTATTTTCTTCTACACTTAGAGACTCGCTTTATTTATATAGCTGACATTACATTACAAAAACTAGGGCGGACAACCCTGTGACTCTATTATAATTTCACGCCCCGCGCCCACAATTCGTGGAGCTTTTATAAAAAGATTCGGTGAAAAATTGGGCTTTAAGGCCCAAAACCTGCCTTGTGTGGATTCCATGCCCAACAGGCCCCCAACACAAACATCTTGACTCACCCTCGATTCACTCTGTCGACATGGAGATCTTTGTGCGGAGTCCTTCCAATTCTGCTCGAGCTGCTGCAAGGTTGGCAGCATACTAAGCTGCGGCTTGCTAGATCTGTTGCATGAGTTGTTCCGAGACCGCTGTGTCAAAAGTGCTTCTCTACATCAGTGTGTGGATCCCCTGCATGCGTGCAAGCTTGCCTTCAACTTCTACTGTGATGGTGAAGGCCTTGTCGATCCAAAGCTAAACGCGTGCCTTCGGGATTGCTTCCTTGTGTCGTGCCGCATCCACCTGTTCTTTCAGCACTTTGCCCTATTGCATATGTGCAAGCCTTGGAGTGAGGGCCACCATTTGTGTAGTTCCTTTGATGTTGTCATACTACTGTTAGAGTTCTCGCGCCTCTGTCTATAAGTGCTGGATGTTGGGATCCTCCTGTAGATTTGTGAGGACCTCAAATGATTCTTCTGACATGTTGGTACAGTCTCGCACTGCACTGCCAATTTCGTCTAGTCCCGCTATGCTAGCGCTAGCGCACTGTTCTCCGTTGGTATGTCTACTGGGATGGCTAGCTCTGGGACGCTTTGGCAAGCGTCATTTATTACCTATACTAGCTATCAATTTTGTGACACCACTTTGTCATGCTGCAAGCTCAATTGTTCCATATTGATTTTCTGCTCGCTGAGGACTTGCAGTGTGCGGCTCTCCCTAGCTCGTAGCTCTGTAGTTATCCCATCCTGTGAAACATATAACGTCTCTCGTGGGAGTTCAACCATATTGATACCGAGACCCTTCAGTGCACTAACCATAGGCCTATTGGCCTCAGTTGTTGTCACTCGTGCCCCTTCTGGCAGCACTATGGTATTCGTCACCCGAGCGCGCAACATCTATTCTGCTGCCGTTGTTCCAACTACAAGGTTGGTCGAAAGGGTACTAGCGTGAGGAGGAGGCACCTACAACTCTTGTAGCTTTTCTCTAAGGGCCCCCAACACAATCTGGTTCTCCTGTATAAAATCCTGGAGCGCCTTGGAGGTGACATCGCGCACTGTTCCACCGATGTCTTCAAGATCACCCTCGGTTAGGGTGATTGGGTTAATAGACAATTTCAATGCCTTGACCTTCTTGCGTGACCCTGTCTACTCGGTTGGGTGCTAGCGCTTCAACTGTGTTGATGCGGTTTGTGGGTCCGTGCCTCCCTCTTCTTCCTCTGCTTCCTGCCCATGCGAAGGCCACTCTTGGCCCTCGAGCGCCTTCGTAGCTACCTCTTATGTTGTTGCTGCTACTGTAGCCTCTTCCTATTTTGTTGTTGTTTGTGCAGCTTCCCGTGCCACCTGCTCTTCTGCTACTGTGACCTCCTGCCTTCTCTTTTCTACCAACTAGGCGATGCACGGTCTGGCCTCTTCTTTCTTCCTTTGTGTTGTCGACTTCTTTATCTCTGTGATGTCTAGGACGCACCACTCTGGCGGCCATGTCTCCAGGATGTTAAAGATGACATCGTTTGTAGCTACAATTGGGTAGCTTCCACCATTGTTTGGCTTGGTCCTTATGCACTCTAATGTAAATGTTATGAATGTCTGATTTAAATTCCGCAAAACCATGAAGGTTGTCCTAGACAGTGGGCAAAAACCGTAGCTTGCGGTTGATCTCCATTCTGAGGTTCATCTCCATGAACACCCAAAATGTTTTACTGTGGCGGATTCTAGTGGCATCCTTTGTGGCCCAACGTGAAGCGTACTTTGCGGCCTTTGGCAAATCCCTGTAAATTGTGGGGAATTGACTATCCTCCGGTAATTCCCCTGCCACGAGCACTATGGACAGTAGAAGCCATGCATAGTGGAACGTTTTTCCCTGTTCTTGAGCTTCACGACAATTCTCCAAAAACTCCTTGCAGAGGAACTCGGACCAGTTAAACTGGACCCCCTATGCACACTGCTCAGCCAATGCGACCACCAACATGGGTTACTCGTTTGTGCGGCACTTGTGCATAACCTTATGTTGAGGCCTCGAAAATCGCTGCCACAACAAAGGGGATAACCACCCGATCCAGACCTTAAAAGCAGCTCCTTTTCCGTTTGGTGTGGTGGCTCCGACTGTTCATCTAGGTCCAGTTACCTTCTCCCTATTGCTATTGGTTTATAATGTATCTTTAACTACCAATAGACAGGGACATCAGATCACTTCTCCTTGCTAATCAAGCAAGAGAATGACCCTTAAGCTGATTTGGGCTCAGCCAAGCCATAACTAAAGTTTTTCCTCTTTGAGGAGAGGACTTAACAGAGTGTATAATTTACTCTAAATGCAAGTTTATTCTATGATGCAAGCAAAAGAAACTAATCTAAATCCTATCTTAATTAGGCAGATATAGATCTAACCCAACTAAGAGCAAGATAATTAAAATATTAGGATTTAAACATGTCTTGTTTATAATGAATATCAAGTTAATGAAGTAGTTCAATTAACTGATATTATGGTTACCAAAACACATTCTATTGAGACCTTAAAACTGAAATAATAAATCAACAACATTCAGGAAGTAGTTCTCAAAATGATATTGATTATTAAATCAATAAATCTAATAATTAAACAGTAATATGTGGAAATAGTTCACAACATATTACCACTCAATAAATCAGTTTTAATAAGGCAGATTTCTGAGTAAATAGTTACTCAGAAATCAGAAATTAATTCATAAGACCAGAGATACATGATAACAACATTGAGACAAACTATCCATATTGACAATAATGCACAAACATGAATAAAATGACACATTCCTGTTACCATAAAAATGAAACTGATATTTAAAACAGTAGTATTAAAAATACCAATTTATTGCATCCATCTCTCTGATCTTGGTCTCCAAAAGTCCTTTACATTGCTTGAACTTCTGCCTTCAAAGCTAAAGCCACAATAGTGAAAACTCTGCCCCTCATACATAATTCAAGATACAAAGGAAAAATCCTCAATAATCCCCAGATCTGAGATTTTTCACTCCTCCCTCCTACAACTTTAAATTCCAATTACAATAGTGCTTTTAGAAGCTCTAAAATTGTAGAGGAGAGCAGCCCATTTTACATTCTGCAATCTATTACTTATACTATCTGTGAAGGAATTCTTGAGAGGAAAGATTGGTGAAGAGAAATCTGCCAAATATAATTTTAATTGCTCCTAATTCCGATCTTCAATTGCTGGAGCATTCTCATTGCTTGAAATCCTTTTCTCCATATCTTTTCTACTGTTTTCCTGCAAAAGAAATCAAAATAAATTAAAATGCAATCAAAATATCATTTCTGGCAATTAAATCCAATCTAATCAAATTCTATTTAAATAAATAATTAAAAACAAAATATAAGCTTTGTATTGATGCTTGGAATGGTTTGATTGGTAAATGATATCATTGACCAATGGATCTGCAATTAGAAGAGGCTTTGGAGAAGTGAAATTGAAAACAATAACTCAGAAAATTGATTTTGTTTTCAAAATTCGGAGTCTGATCTTCTGCCTGATTTTTGACCCAATAAATGATCAAATCTGTTGGTGAAACCTCCTTCAAAATGTTCTCCTTGATTTTCTATTTCCAATGAGCCGTCCTGGGCCTCATTCAGCCAAGTAGAACTCAATTTATGAGCTTCCAAAGTTGATGGGTCAAATCTGATGTAAATCTGGAAATTCTGTTGCTGGGCTAAAAAAATGAGAATTTGAATTAAAAATTAAATCCTAAATTAGTCTCTAATTAACTCTAATTTAATTGCTAATTATTAATCTAACTAACTAATATCTAATTAATTATTTATAAACAAATTAAATCTAACTAAAAACTAATTAATATTAATTTAAATGCTATTTAAATTAATTAATTTAATTAATATAATATATTGCATATTATTAATTAATTAATATAATATATTTACATATACATATTAATATACAAATTAATATTAAAAAACATAAACTAACCATATTACCATATAAAAATATTAAAACTAAACCTTGTCACTATACGTAAGAGTGTTAAAACTTTTAAAACAAAGCTTTTAAAAAAACAAACTAAGGTAATGACCCCCATGCCTTTTGACTTTTGCAATTGGGATATCGGATCGGGGCAACGAGGGATATCGGTCCTTTTAAACTTTGGGCATTGAAAAGTCCCGATGCGATATCGGCATCGGGTATGGCTTTCGGGCTTTTAAACTTTGGCACATGAAAACTCCCGATGCGATGTATTGAATGCTTATGTCTATCGGCGATCGGGGGTATGGTGTGTATCGGGATTTTTAATATATGTTAAATAAAATTTGCGACCCGATCCCCCGATGCGATGAAAATTATTTTATTTTTATTTTTATTATATTTTATATATTATTTTTTTTATATATTAAATTTTAATTAAATAAAATTAATTATATATTAATTTAATTTAATTAATACTTAATATTATTTTTCATATTTTGGTTTTATTCTAATGAAATTTAGTTAAGTTGTGAAATTATTGAAACTACAACCACTTGAATGATTGGGTTTTTTAGTTTTAGGATTTGATTTGGAATTTAGAGTGAATTTCTTAAAACCCCGATAATTAATAATTTGGCTGCATGACTAAAAAATAAAAAATGTTAGTAAAAACTTGCTACGGGTTAATATTTAAAATGAATATCTTATTGAACTAATTTATTTACAAAATGAAATATTGTACATTTTATACATTTTAAACCCAGGCTAGATAAATGATGAGACTTCAAAGGAGTGCCATTTTCAAACCAGTTGACCAAATGAAGCGAAACAAGCGTCAATGTGAAGCTTATAGAAAATCAATTCTAACAAAGAAATCAAAACAAGAATCCAAAGAAAACTAAAAATTAACAAAAGCGTAGGGCAATCAACTAAAATAAAAATCCAAAAAAGGTGCTTAGCCAAATTTTTTATAGAAAGGGTCCCCATTATTCGAAGTGGATGCATCAATAATGGGGGGTGTTGCGTTTTTACCACAACAATTGGCGATACACGGGAGAAGAACCAGTTATCTCTTTTTGACATGAATAAAATTTTCCAAAAATTAAAGTAAAATAATTCAAAGAAGAGAGAATTATGCTTGAAATGCTTGACATAGGTTCATTAGTCTGAATAAAAACCAGAATCATCTAACTGTAATTTTTCTTAAAATTCTTCATAAATTAAAATATTTCAAAACTCTATATCAGTCATTAATTAGCTGAAGGGATAAAGCAGGGGTAACTTTACAACTTAGCTTTTAAGGTATACTCATTTGTCACAGGTAGAGCCACTGTTGCCAGCAAACATCCATAGTTTCGACAAGGTTACCTTTTAATCATCAATGATTCAGAATCTCATCTTTTCAAGAATTATTGACTTAGAGATAAATCCATTTATATATGTATTACTTTTTATTTTTTATTTTTATTTTTTTATTTTTTATTTTTTATTTTTTATTTTTTATTAAATCTTAAAAGCCATTGTCCTAGTATGGTAGCCAGATAGTTGACAATGCCATTCACTGGTTAAAATTGGACTGAACAAGCTGGCTCGTGATGAGACCCCTTGTCTTATAATTGTTTGTAATCATAAGCCATTACCCTGGTTTGTTTAGCAGTGTTGGTAATGTAAGCCTATTTTCTCCTATGATCATGGTAAGCAGGCTCATGATGAGACCCCTTATCTTTTAAGTTTAAAAATATTTTTGGATTATACTCTAAAAAATAAGACTCTTTGGGACAGGGAGAATCATTGACTCCTTAAGAGTTAAGAATGACAATTTCAGAGTTAAAAGTGCTTTGTTGTAAAGTGTCTTTACTTGGTTATAAATAACTTTTCTTGACTGATAATAAAACTTTGAAAGATATTAATGAAATTTTGAAATCTCAAAATGATTACAATTTGATAAAAAAGGAATTTTTCAGATTTCATGATACTTTGCCAACTTCTCTTGATTGATAATCTCTTCCTTAAGTATGTCCACCTTTTATAATAAGAAAATCAAACTTTACTAAGAGATTTAAGAAAAAGCTAATAGGTGACTATTAGAAATTTTTCTCCACGTATCCTGACCATTGTTAGGTAACAAATAGGCCTTCCATATAAATAATGACAAAGTCACCAAAATCAAAACTAAAATCCGAAGGAAAATAATTCTTATGCTAAAATGGGAAAAGAAATCAGCGAGCAAAAATCAAAACCAAGAAATCTCTAAAAATGGAAAGGAAAATCCAAGTTTCGCAAGATAAACTCAAACAAGAATGTTTATACCAATGTTTCCAACAATATGAAGAAAAAGAAAATAAGCATGTAATCATTCCTTCTTATGTTGAGATCTAGAAAAACATACCTTGCAGAGTTATGAATGCTTTAGGCTTTTAGATAACAATGATTGTAAAATTCAGCCACAATGAATACTTTCTGTCTGATATGAATCTTCTTGTTTCCAAGCATCAACTTAATCATTTTCTAAAAAAGGAATGCTTAGAGAAACAAACTAAAGGTTCAGAAACTTCCTGGTGTGGCTGTTTCAATGAGGATTATCGCTGCTTCTTGAAATAAAGCCAGGAGAAGAGTATGGACTTTGAAAATATGATTCGGCAGAAGATTGAAATTTTTTGTGAAGAGCTGCAAAACAGAGTTTTATATCAGCATAATTTAAAAACAAAAATGAAACTAGAGTGACGAAATGGAAATTAATGAAAGTGGGTACATGAATCTTACCATTGGATCATTTCTTTTGATCTTACTTGAAAGGTATCAGTTTCTCCAAAGTGGCTGCCTTCTTATTTTAATTAATATTAAAAACATGAAGAAGTCAAACTAACCAAAATCATATAACCCCAAAATCATTATTTTTATTTAAACTAAAGCAAGCAGTAAAAAAAATGGAATGCTTAGTGCTCAAGGGAATTGAAATTAAAGCAAATGCATCAAAAATGAGAATGAGAATTTGCTGTAATGACTGTTTCTCAAAATATTATTAGTTTTATATAAACTCCATGATTTTATAATTTGTCCAGAATCAAGACCAATTCTATGATAATAAAAATTTAAATATGAAGATAGAGGTCTTGAACTCCATTTTTAATTATGGAATTATATATTTAAAACTAAAATGTATGAGAAATTGAAATGATTTAAATGTACTGCAAATTCGTCATTAACTACTTTCTTACCATAATTATTACCCAAGCTAGCTTTTAGAATAACACATCGTTGTATCGGATGATTCGCATCAAATGTCTCTTCACCATGCTTGAATTTTAATTTACAAGACTTCACCTTTTGTTGCTATGCCATATATTGATTAAGTGTTAACGGCTTAGAGGCATGCATTGGAAGTTCTCGCATCAAATGTTGCAATGGCGAATCGCCGATATGAAAATATGCGATGAGAAGTTGTGCTATGAGATAGAGCGATCGTATCATTAAAGAAATATTATATCGGGGATCAGAGAATCAATTGCATCGTGCTTCCCATATTGCAAAATACATATTGTAGATTCAGAGAAGTGATGTGAGCGTAAGAATGTGATGAAATGATTGCAATATCGGCGATGCGATGGATGTCGTAGCTTAATCGGCAATCGACAAACTTTGGGTACCCGATGTAACACATTATATTTTTTTGCGATGCCGATATGCGATGAAGAGCGGACCCGATTACTTTTTATGATGGGATTTTAATAACATATCGGATCCGAGACATCGGCCATAAATAAAATTTCAAGGAAGCGATTGCGATATCGGCGATGCGATGGATGACGTAAATCGGCGATCGGCAATCTTAAGCACCCGATGTAACACAATATGATTGTTGTGATGCCGATATGCGATGAATGACGTGGCTAATCGGCGATCACGATCAGCAATGTTATGCGCATGATTTAACAATTCTCAATATGCCAATATGTGATGAAGAGTGGACCCGATGATTTTATGTTGAAAATTTGATAACATATCGGATCCGAAACATTGGCCTCCTTTAAAGTTATACTCCTACCATTATTGTGATTGAACGGATGCGATATTTTATGAATTTGATTTGAATTTCATATCGGGTCCGGAATTATGTGTTTATCGCAATATCGGTAAAGTTGATTATCGGAGATAGGCGATTCATGTTCATGGAAGTATACTTCACTTGGAAAGCTCCGATAAGCGAAATGAAATATGGCATATGAGTAAGATAATACATCGGAGGTCTTTGATGAACAATTTTTTATCAAAAGAAATACTAAAAGAAACTACTTCCGATGAAATATTATGATGCAAATGGTCTTATGATATTTCTTGAAATTTCAATTGGGTTTTCTAATGAATGAAAGCAAAGCTAAAAAATGCTTAAACTCTAATGAATCAGAATTGAATTTCCCTGAACCTGTTTGCAAATTTAAAATGAGTTTGCTGCTTATTTCAGATTTTGGAAAGAAATAAAAACCTGCAAATAAAACAGAACATAAATAAAAAATAAGCTAAGAAAAACAGAACTAATAATGGATGAAAATAAAGTTGTAAATGTGTATCTGAAAAGAATTTGTCTGTAAATTTTACCTGATAAATCTTCAAATTCTTCCTTTGATTAAAATCATCTCATTATTTATTTTAAATCTAAGTGCGCAATCAGCCTAAATGAAATCAATCATTCATGTTCATGGAAAATTTACCAGAAATAAATATGAAACGATGCTTCCCTTTCGAAGTGAAGTAACAATTTATTACCTCTGCTCATTCCGAATTAATCTTGAGAAAAATCTGTATTGTTATAGTGATTTTTTAATAATGCCTTTAGTAAATAGACATGATGCGTTTTTACAGCATCAGATAATAAACTAAATATTAGATTGAGATTAAGCCATTAATTGTAGAAAAATGTCAAAACAGATTTAAATGTGTGCACTTGGCAAAATGGGCATCCTTAAGATCAGCTTTTGGCAAATTCCGAGGAATATAATATGAACTTCATATGATTGCTGTGACAGGTTAGATTGACTGATAATGATTGAATTAGAATTAGGCTTATCATAGTCAATCATACATCTCATAGGATAATGGGATCATGAAGCTTTTATATCCTCAAATCCTTACCATATAAATTTCAAAAAAAAATCTTAGAAGGAAATCCCGAAATGAAGAAAAGTGGCTTTGAGGCAATCGATGCCAAGTGCAATTTTAATTGACTTTGATCAAGACATTATTCAAAATAGGCAAAGTAGAGAAATCGCTATAAGAAATTTCAAAAAGGAAAGCAAGAATTAAAATTTTCTGATAAGGAAAAATGTTTCCACTAAACATGTATGAGAAGTTGATTGCTTTGTTTTATTTGTTAATCTACAGAACTAATGCAAATAAATTAACTACATAAAACAAGCTAACTAAATTAATTCTACTCCTATTTTAACTATTTACATGAAAATGACTAGGTATAGTCATATTTCCAGTGTAGCCATTCTCTCATTTTTATTCCCGCGTTTATGTACAGTTCAAATGTTAGTAATAAAAATACAGATTTGACTAAACTAAGGAAAATAAATATGAAATCAGAATGTACAGTTATTGTTAGGAACTTAATTAAAATCTCTCTCTCCTGAAATTTCCTTTCCAATTGACTACCAATTGGATCGTAAAAATCTGGATGGATTTCTATTAAGGATTGAGAAATGTTCAAAGGAAGAGATAACAGGCCAGATTGTGAAGATGAACTTTTAAATTCAAAGGCCTGAAAAAAATTGTTAGTGTTATGTACAAATGTTAAATCATTGTCAATTTTACTTGAAGGAAAAATTTCCAAACAATTTTCAAATGAGTCAATGAAAAATGGATGGAAGCCTTTCAAATAAAATGGCAATTTATTAATTGAATTGAAATGCTGGCCAGATTGCAAAAATACATTCTCTTGTTGACATTGCCTTTGAAAAGATAGAAGCTTTTGATGAAACATTATCATTGATATAAATTGGAATATTAATATCTTTTGATGCTCATGATTATAATATGAAACTTCGATTTCCCAATCGGACAATGCATCAATTGAGTATTTGATAATAAGGTGTTCAATATGCTAGCGAAGAGTGTGAAAATTTTGCAAAATAAAATCAGAAAATAAATCTAAGTTTAAACAAAATAGCTGAGGAAACAAAAATAAAATGAAATCATTGTTTGTACAACTAATGTTATAGCACAATTGGAATCGTTTTGAAACAATTTCATTTTCACAAGGAATGGCCAGAATTATGGAATTTGGGTAATTTTGAATTCCAACTTGTGAAATAGAAAACGAATTATGATTATGAATAGGAATGGGAGTTTGATCCTCATATGAATCAGAAATTGGAATGATTTCTTGAATGGTGAAATCATGAAGATAATTTGCTGCTCTAAAATGAGGATTAGTTGAGATAATTCCTGAATTGAAGCGTTCTTCATCCTCAGATGTTATTTGAATTTTATTAAGAGGATTCTCTTGAGAAAAATTGAAATCAACATCCTCAATATCAGAGTAACCATCATAAATGACCTCACAAGATTCTCTAGAATTCCCTTCAATCTCATCCAATATATCAAAACAAGGAGGAACAAGCATTTCATGTTCATTAATGGCAAAAGAATGATCGATTATTATTTCTTTATCTTGATAAAAATTTAATGGTAATTCATTTAAACCATCCTCTTTAATTTCTGAAATATCATTGATATTAAGAGGAGAAAAATTACTATTATTAAAAATATCAGGATAAAGGGAAAAATGTGAACCTGAAACAATGCATTTAAAACTGTCTCTGTTTGAGAGCTCTTGTGCATTATGCTCATTGTAAATTTCAGATTGCAAATCATTCCTTTGTATGCGTATGATTTCTTGAAGAATGCTGCTTTGCTTCTCTGATTTTGGGATTTGCTCATCATGGAGAAATTCAGAAATTCGTACAGCAGTTTGCATTTTATTTACTTTGATTGCTGCTTGTACTTACTGATTTGCGATTTGATTTTCCGAATTTACTTCGAAGTAGCTCTCAGATTTGAAGGCGGCTTTTTCTCCAAAATTGCTGTTGTTGTCTTCTTGCATTTGATTAGAAATATCTTCTAAGCTTTGTGAAACCACTTCATCACAATTTATTTGCACATCCATATTGGAATTCTCATTTATATTAGAAGGGGATGGAACAAAGCTGGAATTAATTTCATATGGATTGGGAAAGGTTGGAAGAGAACAAATATATTTAAACCAATCTAATGATTTTTCTTCCGTAGGTTTATCTTCGTCCTTAAATCTTAAATAATTCAAGTGAAATCGAATATGAAAATCATTAACAGACTCATTTTCAAACCTACGTAGATATTCAATTTCTTCACATACCTGTTCATAATTATAGCCGTCAAATTTACACATGAAAATTGTAACAAATTGATCCCATCTATGGATTGAGGCAACTGGAAGAGTTTTACACCAGTTTCTGGCTTTTGCCGCAAATGTGAGAGTAAAAATTCTGCATAAAATGCCTTCATCAATTCCTTGAAAATCGTAATTTGAAACATTTTGAATAAATTGAAAGACATGGTTAAAAGCAGAAGAATTTCTCTTACCATTGAATTTTACCTGAGACAAGAGTCTTACCACTTCGGGTGGAGTATTGGAAGATGCACGTCCATGGATACAACTCCAATTTGGAAGTTTAAGAGGAGCCATCACAATAAATAAAATATTAAAATTGAAAAGACTCCAATAGACAAATAATCGCAGGCCCTCCTTCTAGCGCCATTTTGTTGAGGCCTCGAAAATCGTTGCCACAACAAAGGGGATAACCACCCGGTCCGGACCTTAAAAGCAGCTCCTTTTCCGTTTGGTGTGGTGGCTCCGACTGTTCATCTAGGTCCAGTTACATTCTCCCTATTGCTATTGGTTTATAATGTATCTTTAACTACCAATAGACAGGGACATCAGATCACTTCTCCTTGCTGATCAGGCAAGAGAATGACCCTTAAGCTGATTTGGGCTCAGCCAAGCCATAACTAAAGTTTTGCCTCTTTGAGGAGAGGACTTAACAGAGTGTATAATTTACTCTAAATGCAAGTTTATTCTATGGTGCAAGCAAAAGAAACTAATCTAAATCCTATCTTAATTAGGCAGATATAGATTTAACCCAACTAAGAGCAAGATAATTAAAATATTAGGATTTAAACATGTCTTGTTTATAATGAATATTAAGTTAATGAAGTAGTTCAATTAACTGATATTATGGTTACCAAAACACATTCTATTGAGACCTTAAAACTGAAATAATAAATCAACAACATTTAGGAAGTAGTTCTCAAAATGATATTGATTATTAAATCAATAAATCTAATAATTAAACAGTAATATGTGGAAATAGTTCACAACATATTACCACTCAATAAATCAGTTTTAATAAGGCAGATTTCTGAGTAAATAGTTACTCAGAAATCAGAAATTAATTCATAAGAACAGAGATACATGATAACAACATTGAGACAAACTATCCATATTGACAATAATGCACAAACATGAATAAAATGACACATTCCTGTTACCATAAAAATGAAACTGATATTTAAAACAGTGGTATTAAAAATACCAATTTATTGCATCCATCTCTCTGATCTTGGTCTCCAACAGTCCTTTACATTGCTTGAACTTCTGCCTTCAAAGCTAAAGCCACAATAGTGAAAACTCTGCCCCTCATACATAATTCAAGATACAAAGGAAAAATCCTCAATAATCCCGAGATCTGAGATTTTTCACTCCTCCCTCCTACAACTTTAAATTCCAATTACAATAGTGCTTTTAGAAGCTCTAAAATTGCAGAGGAGAGCAGCCCATTTTACATTCTGCAATCTATTACTTATACTATCTGTGAAGGAATTCTTGAGAGGAAAGATTGGTGAAGAGAAATCTGCCAAATATAATTTTAATTGCTCCTAATTTTGATCTTCAATTGCTGGAGCATTCTCATTGCTTGAAATCCTTTTCTCCATATCTTTTCCACTGTTTTCCTGCAAAAGAAATCAAAATAAATTAAAATGCAATCAAAATATCATTTCTGGCAATTAAATCCAATCCAATCAAATTCTATTTAAATAAATAATTAAAAACAAAATATAAGCTCTGTATTGATGCTTGGAATGGTTTGATTGGTAAATGATATCATTGACCAATGGATCTGCAATTAGAAGAGGCTTTGGAGAAGTGAAATTGAAAACAATAACTCAGAAAATTGATTTTGTTTTCAAAATTCGGAGCCTGATCTTTTGCCTGATTTTTGGCCCAATAAATGATCAAATCTATTGGTGAAACCTCCTTCAGAATGTTCTCCTTGATTGTCTCTTTCCAATGAGCCATCCTGGGCCTCATTCGGCCAAGTAGAACTCAATTTATGAGCTTCCAAAGTTGATGGGTCAAATCTGATGTAAATCTGGAAATTCTGTTGCTGGGCTAAAAAAATGAGAATTTGAATTAAAAATTAAATCCTAAATTAGTCTCTAATTAATTCTAATCTAATTGCTAATTATTAATCTAACTAACTAATATCTAATTAATTATTTATAAACAAATTAAATCTAACTAAAAACTAATTAATATTAATTTAAATAATATTTAAATTAATTAATATAATATATTACATATTTTTAATTAATTAATATAATATATTTACATATACATATTAATATACAAATTAATATTAAAAAACATAAACTAACCATATTACCATATAAAAGTATTAAAACTAAACCTTGTCACTATACGTAAGAGTGTTAAAACTTTTAAAACAAAGCTTTTAAAAAAACAAACTAAGGTAATGACCCTCATGCCTTTTGACTTTTGCAATTGGGATATCGGATTGGGGCAACGAGGGATATCGGTCTTTTTAAATTTTGGGCATTGAAATTGCCGATGCGATATCGGCATCGGATATCGGCATCGGGTATGGGTTTCGGGCTTTTAAATTTTGGCACATGAAAAACTCCCGATGTGATGTATTGAATGTTTATGTCTATCGGCGATTGGGGGTATGGTGTGTATCGGGATTTTTAATATATGTTCAATAAAACTTGCGACCCGATCCCCCGATGCGATGAAAATTATTTTATTTTTATTTTTATTATATTTTATATATTATTTTTTTATATATTAAATTTTAATTAAATTAAATTAATTATATATTAATTTAATTTAATTAATATTTAATATTATTTTTCATATTTTGGTTTTATTCTAATGAAATTTAGTTAAGTTGTGAAATTATTGAAACTACAGCCACTTTAAAAAAAATAATTAAGAATAATAAAAATAAACTACAGCCACTTGAATGATTGGGTTTTTTAGTTTTAGGATTTGATTTGGAATTTAGAGTGAATTTCTTAAAACCCCGATAATTAATAATTTGGCTGCATGACTAAAAAATAAAAAATGTTAGTAAAAACTTGCTACGGGTTAATATTTAAAATGAATGCCTTATTGAACTAATTTATTTACAAAATGCAATATTGTACATTTTATACATTTTAAACCCAGGCTAGATAAATGATGAGACTTCAAAGGAGTGCCATTTTCAAACCAGTTGACCAAATGAAGCGAAACAAGCGTCAATGTGAAGCTTATAGAAAATCGATTCTAACAAAGCAATCAAAACAAGAATCCAAAGAAAACTAAAAATTAACAAAAGCGTAGAGCAATCAACTAAAATAAAAATCCAAAAAAAGTGCTTAGCCAAAATTTTTATAGAAAGGGTCCCCATTATTCGAAGTGGACGCATCAATAATGGGGGGTGTTGCGTTTTTACCACAACACCTTATCGACCTGTATTTGGGTTGCTACTTTCACTGCTTTGTCATTGATGTTGGATATGGTGTAGACGCTTTTCTTCTTTTCCAGCTTCTACTTCTTCTTCATGGCCTCTGCGATGGCCAAGTCACTGCTCTTCCCTTTCGAAATGTCCACGGGTCTTTTCCTTTGCATGGAAGCCGGGAAATGCGGCGAATCAAGTCTGCCATGATGGGGATGGGCTTCTCCAGCCATAAACACCCATCATGCACCAGGTAGAGAAGCTACATGATGATGGAAATGGTTATTGGGGCGCGGTGGAAATGCGACACCAAGAGCAGCTTAAGTAGCCCAGCCTTTTCCACTCTGCGCAACCACTTTCGCAGCTCTAATTCTGTAACCCTCGCTATGGTGTTCTACTTAGGTTTCATGAGGTGTGAGGTTGCAAGGTGAGGGAACTTCTCGTGGTTAGCGAGGTCTCAATCTTCGAATTTTAACCTCGGCACCCACCCCAAGTGCGTGCCCTAAAAAATAATGTTGTCAGGGAGGAGTGGGTCTGGAGCGAGCTCTTGGTCTCGTCAAGGTCCTTGGGCACTTTAACCTTCCCGTTCCATGGGGGGACATAGGCAGGTAGTTTTGTTGGGGGGGGGGGGTCCTGCAGGCTCAACTTCTGCCTCCATGCCTTCGTCCTTGTCTTCTTGGATAATCAGGTCGTCTAGGTCTTCTTCTTATTCATCGATTTATATGGTGATGGATTTCCCCTTGTCCTCCATTGACAGCTTGGTGCGTAGCAGATTCTGTGGGGACACATGTATAGGGACCATCGCTTGTTTTTCCTTCTTGAGTCTTGGCGTGCATGGTGATTTCGGGATTTCTGCCACAATCTTGGCACCTTCTGGAGCATCCCCCACAGTTAGGGCCTACGCGGCCTCTTCGACAGTCATTTTTGTTATGTTCATAACATCTTCAGCTATTGCCATTGTGTCTGTCCAGAAATCTAGCACTCCCAAACTCAGGGGCTCGATCAATGCTCGATACACAACAATCAAGACTCTGCTCAATAGCTCAATTCGAAAATGACCAAGTGTTGCTTGCTGGGCAGCCTCATGTAATTTGTAGCACTTTTTGAATTTGAATTCGACCGTTCCCCCTAAATTTGGTTCATTAATGCTCCTTTGGCAATAGATTTTCCCAAATCTTGCCCATAAATTATGTCTTAAATTCCTGCTGCCCACTCCATTTGGCCTCAAGTCGAGCATCCCATTGTGAATAGTGACTTCAACGGTCACTTTCTGGCCAACCCACATGGCAGTGCAGCCCCCTGTGCACGGTCGTGGACCTTGTGACTCTTTGCTTCTACGTGCAGCCTCAACATCGCGCAGCTCCCAGGAAGAGTAGTTTATAGTCTCGCGCTTCCTTTCAACTGTCTGGAGTGCTAAGACTATACTTCCTTCGGCTAGTCAGGTGGTTGCACCACCCATGTACAGTTTCATCTTGTCATCCATCATGTTTCATAGAAAATACCCCCCTTTTATTGTTATGGTCGGCATCGCGCACTTCATAATCTTCAACGCGCTACCCTGGCCAATTCACTTATTAATGTGTGGTCCAAGCCAAGGCATCAGACTGATCAATTCGCGGTGATAGACCTTAAACCTATCATCGTGTGCGTACGCATCCTGCCTTATCACACTGGTCTCTTTGCCGAGAAAATATTCCTTTATCTCATCCTCCAGCGTCTTGACCTCCTCGTCCACCATAGTGATTTTATTTCTTAATCGTACCCTTTCTTCTTCAAGTTCCTGGAACCTAAAATTTCCTAGTTGGATTTCTTCTTCCAGGGTTCCGCGAACTGTCATATCTACTGGTGCTATCATGCATGGTCAGAGCCTTTGATCTGGATTTAGACAAGAACACAAGAAATTACAAAGATAATCATAAATATAGATATGCAGTGGAAATAATACTTCATTTCATTACTGTAAAATACTGAAATATGCTTACAAACAGAAATGGAAATAAACTAGCTAGGGTGATGGTAGCTTATCTCTAAGAAGAGATGTGGTGGCTACATGCCTCTGAACTATCTTACAATGAGGTTCAAAGGCCTATTTATTGTTGAGAAACAATGGAAAACCCTTAACATCCAAAAACCTAACCCTAGAAGATAAAACGCCAAATTGTGGGCCTCGTTTTGGGTAAGTTGGTACATCAACTTCCCGGGGTCGTAACTTTGGCACCCGATCTTCGTTTGACGCGTAAAATAGCTCGTTAGAAATATCTATTCGAGAAATACAACTTTCGGAAGAGCAACATCAATCCACAAACACAAATTTCTCCCAGATTTCCCAGAAACCATCATTTAGGGCCTCAAAACAGCTCCGGAAGTTCAGGACCCAAAAAACTGCTAAAAATAGTAAATTATGCTACAAATAAAGAAATTGAAAAGCTGAAAGAGACAGTTGTGGGGGTCCAAGTGGGATAGGTGGGTGGCCACCAACATCCACCTGGATCAGCCTTCCATGTACTATAGGACTTACAACAGTTGCTTCATACTCCAGCCTTGGCGGTGATTGCGCAGTCAGGTTCTTGCACGCGGTCCTATAAGCCCATAGAACCGTTGGTACAGTAGGTCCCAGTCAATCTGCTTCGCATTGTGGACCTTGTTCAGCACTTCACGTACTTTGTAAAAGGCTTCTACGTGGATATCCTTCTGTGCATTTGGTCTTTCCATACTTCATGGTTCCAATCGGAGGGGTCGTTCGTGCCATTGCCTTTCCCACACCTGCTTACTAATCGCGAAGACTATGTGCATCCATGTAGGTTTCGCACCAGATGCCTGCATCCATTTGGATAGGTGGGCACACAGATCGTTTCATCTGACAATCTTATCTATTAATTGCACCTGAGGCTTCCCAAACCGTATGTGCATCATTCGTCTGCATTTGCGCCAGTCCTCAAAACTTCTTTGGTGCATACCCCACCATCTTGTGGGCGTAGCATGCAGTACCCATTTTCAGAGCATCAAAACGCTGCTATTCTAGTACTTCTTTTTCAAATTTGTTCAGGAATCCATTCACCTCGCTTAACCTATCATACGTAGGTAGATATCTTACCTTTGTCGCTACGCAACACAGCGATCTCGTCATCATGTTACAGTTAAGTGTGGTTACTTTGTGTAACTGGTTCTGCCATCATTCTATCTCCTCATTAGAATCTGATGTGCAGGAGCTTTCGCGCTTCCAAGAGATTCATCCATCCACAGTTGGATTTACCTAGTCTTGCTCCCATGTAGTTATCTTGTAGATGCAGTCCAAATCGTCGTCACTGTCGTAGTCGTGCACCGGCTCTACGTAGCGCGATCCTTTTGCAGGGTCTAAAGGTACCACTACGTGTAGTGAATTTTTCTCAAATATCATATTTTTCTTCTTCAGATTTATCACTCCATTCATGTCAATGGCCCAATCTATTCCCAATTGCACTGGGTAGGGATTGCTATCATTAACGATCTCTATTACTTTGAAATCTGCTAGCGCGCTCGCTCCTTTAACACCTACTGTGATTCCCTGCAATCTCCCCATAGGTAGGATCTTTTGTTGGTTTGCCATTCGCAGTTGGATAGGAGACAATTACAACACAGGCCTGCCCATGCACTTTCATGTTTGTTTTGGCAGGACATTCACGTCTAACCCTAGATACAGAATCGCTTGATCCATCTCATATTCTCCAATCTGTGTGGTCAATATCATCTCTCCTCCTGTTCATGTCATGTGCTTCCCGAGATTTCGGATTACGTGCGGTTCTCCTGGCGTGGTCCTAGCGCATCTAGTTATGAGTTCTTGTAGTCCCTTTATAGCCTTGTTGAGGTGCAACAACTTCATGCATGTCTCCAAGAATGTAGTGAGCATTGATGTGTCCATTTCCAGCTCCAATCTATCTTTATTTCCTGAAGTGGAGGCATCAACGAAGCTCCTCTTAGCTTCCATGAAGGTCTCCTTAGCACACTCCAAATCAAATTCTGGTTCCTTCATTGGAGCCTTGCGAACCCATGTACTTTCTTTAGGTTGCTTGCCTTTATGATCCCCTATCGTAATTCCACTTCAGAACATGATATTTACATTAGGGTCTTCCTCACATGGCTCAGAACTCATCATTTGTAGGTTATAAGTCGGGGGAGGTTGGAGTGCTCCTTTATCATGCAACCTTGCTATCATTGTGGGACAATCCTCTGTCTCATTGTCAAAAAACATACAATACAACCATGATGGTTGCGTTGGAATTGTACAATCATGGGCATAATTCCCTGGTCCTCCGCAATTGTAACATATCAGCTATCTGTGACCTCTTCCTGGTCCCCCTCCACCTCGGCCTTGTCTATGCCCCTGAAATCTAGTGTGCGCCATTCCTGCATTTTGATTGAGGGGCCATGTTTCAGCCTGAACTCTATAGGTAGGAGTTCGATCCATGATTAGCTCATAACTTCTACAGGTGTGCTCATCATGTCCTACTGATCTACAGAAATTACAAAACAACTTCTGTGAATTCTGTGTATGCTTCTGTAATAGATGGCAGTTATCTGTAGCATCCTTTCCTCCTATCTGACAAATCGCGCACCACAGTGCGAGCACTGCACTTGGTCCTACTTGTGCCTTCGGTCTTAATGGCATTGGCCCTCCTCCCGCAAGGCAATTCGCAAACACCGAGCAATGGTCTTTTTCATGCCCCTGGCCCTTGCATTTTACGCACCATACCTCATCGTGCACCTCTGGGTGGGTTGTCCTGTCTTGTTTCAAACTCTACATCTCCAGGCACAAGTTTTTCATTTGCGCGTGTGTTGAGGGACAAAGTCCCCTAGGGTCTTGGGTCAATACCCTAGCAGAGTGGGGGTTATCTACAATGAAAAACAAGCATTCCACACAACCATGATACTAATATAAGCAAACTACACGAAGAGAGGTGCACCTGGGGGTCCTTTGTTCGGGTAGATCCAGCGAGGGTCAAAATGCTCTTGGAGTTCCTTTTGGTCGTTTAACCTGCAAAACAACCAATTCCAAGAAGCATAGCAGTATATGGACCAAGTATCATAAAGAAATTAACTTCATATCATATTGAAAGGTAGTTAGTTATACAATTGAAACAACTATTCATATGCAAATTATAACATTAACATCATAAGTATGAAGAAGATTAATTTCGGGAACAAGAAAAATGTTTCTTTATTGAAGATAACTAAAAACAAGTAAGGAATGATATCACCTAAACCTTCCTCTTGCAGGCTCGAAGTGGAACCGTCCTCCAGATCCGTCCAATCCCAAATCTTCAACAAGCTCCTTCCATGACTCACACCAAAGTATCTCAACTAGTGAAATAACATCAAAGCTCAAGGAAACAAGGGTTTCCTATAATGGGGGGAAGTGCTGGAAGCACAAGGATCTTTAGACCTAATCAAGGATAATCTCAGCAGAGTGATTTTTCTCTCTATTCTCTCCTCCCTTAGGCCTTCCCATTCAAGCCTTTTTATACTTCTCCCAAAGTAGTTTTTTAGTTGGCAATTCGTTGGGAATAGTTGGGCCATGGGCACTAATAGGTCATCAACAGGTAAAACCCCTGACTTCCACCTGAAATTAAGGAGATTTAATTTTTTTAACTGTTTTAAGACATATATGCGGGTTGGATATACACAGACCCATGTAGACACGCGTTTAACTGAGGGCAATGTCGCGTATAGGGAGTAAAACACTGTTTTTTAAGTATTTGGACCAGGTCTGCAAGGAGGGGTTGCCCTAGGCCATGAGTGCAGCATCACAAACATCAAGAGTGAGATTTGGAGCTATAGCAGATGCCCCCTAATATATGAGGTCAGAAGGGGTACATGATGGCCGAAATGTATTATGCAAGTACATGGAAAGGAAACCTGTCAAAAATTGAGAAGGACTTCACCAGAGTTCAGCCTGCCAAGCCACAAAAGGAGATCAGAAAGAAACATTGTCTAAGGCGGGCATACCCATGCTCAGAGAAAGTAAAGCATGTCCGCATATCAAGTACAAGCGGATCCACTAAGTATACAAGTATATAAGACTGGAAAATACATAATGGATCATCTAATCACGATCATACAAGTACATGTCTGAATATCACATATAAAAATGTCAATGATGCTGAAGGATGAAACTGGTCACTGATATTAAAGATTGATCCCAAAAGTACCAAATGAACATGATGGAGTAAAATGGTACTACACTACAAAGTCAGGTGCCAGCATATAGAATGTCGCCATAAATGACTGCAACATATAAATTGAAGTGGTATCAACTAGCAGCAATAGGAGAAACTGTCAAGTGAACCAATGAATGCCAATGCAACCCGAGCTCTTCGCCGACCACCGTGGTACATTTCTACACAATGGGAATAAATGATCTAAAGTTGACCATGTGAGAAATCGTTTGATTACCAGTCTTTGATGTATACCGTTAACAAATGCAAGACTACTCACCGATAATGTTAATGAGAGTCAAGGTACCCAGTACAATCTAACAAGTGTGAATATATGATCTAGAGTCTAACACCTGTAAGAATCTATCAATCAGGAGACAATGATTATTTCCCACTGTTGATAGAGAAGGATCTGCCACTAATGACTACAAACCCCAAGGTACTGCCAGATGGACTCTAAACATTTTCCCCCAAGCAATGAGTCGTAGATCCGCTAGAAGGAAGGCATTAAGGCATCCTTCATCAATCTAGCGCGAGTGTAACCTGTAGGCCAATAATGTGGAAGGAATCTGATGAAAAAAAGATCTAGTAACCCGACCGAAGCACATTTCTGGCGTACACAAGATGTAGCTAGCGCATGACAGAAACCCTCTGAGCCAACCAATAATGAAATTTGACACAGAGGCGAGGTATCCACCAATAGGGTCAAATGGAAACCAAGGTACTGCATGAATCCCAATGTGTGATAGTGTAAGCCGCTGTCGAACACAAGGGAAACCACTCAGTCAAAGACCCATGATACTGATCGATGCTGAGCACAAGGTGACCTATCAATAATGAAAATAGGGCCAGGGTGCGGCTCTAGGCCTTCCCTTAGAGCAAGATGTCGTCGTCGATAAGGACAAGACCTGTGAGTAAGAAGTCAATGGAGACCTTCTCAAACTGGCACAAGTAAAGGACCAATATAACTGATGTGATAATAGACAAGACACTGACAACCAGGGATGGTCGACTGAAAAGTTAGTCAAGAGACACCGCAGAGAGGCTGACTTAGGCTAACTTCCCTTGAACAAAAGCACGACTCAATGTGACTATGTGGCAACATATGATGACTCTGTATAAGCTCGTTGTGCAGGAGGCATGAACGAACCCTCCATATGATTGGAAGAGATAACCAATTGGGGGAGAACTGACTCAAGAAAAAGGTTAAGGCATACCTAAGTCAAACTAAATCCCGCCCAAATAGAGGAGACACTTTTTTGAGTGCTTTGTTCAAGGGCGACACGATTGACTCTAGCTGCCAACAATAAGCGGAAATATTATCCCGTTCTCGCTCTTTTTGGAATATATAATTTTGCGACATGACTGACTCTAGCTGCCAACAATAAGTGGAAATATTGTCCCGTTCCCACTCTTTTTGGAATATATAAGTTTTTTGTATTTTTCTTTAAGCTGGAAAAAGAATAAAATAATGCTATCATATAGTGGAAAGAACGAGTGTCGGTGAAGGAGATGATCTAGTTCCTGGGATGGGAACAATCCTATGCTCAATGTAGGAAGGCAAAAATTGGTCAAGAACGCTCAACGGTGTGTTCCTTCCATGGGTCCGGGTGTGTCAAGTTGCAGAAGTCAAGGGGATGTAAGTTTGATTTTGTAGACGTCATGGTCAAAAGTTGGCTTAAACACGAGTCCAAGTGAAGCTGGCTGAAGGCAAAAAGGTGCAAATGGTCAAAATGCAATGTAGTAGTACAACTCAACAGCAAGGAGCCTCTAGGGTATAAGGCCAGAATAAAGCGAACAAGCAAAGAGGAATGAGTCTTCATCGCATAAGTCATGGTGGGACTATAGAGGACTCCAGAGCCTACTCAAATCGAAGCAGCATGGGCAACAAATGTTAGTGAGGTTCTAACTATGATGCGCATGAAAAGGATGGCTCTACCATTGTGTCATGATTTAAAAATTGGTGAGTGAAGATGGTTTACGAACCATAACATGATGGGATCGATCCTATGGCAAGTGTATTGACAAATGGAGGCTAGTATGCATAATGCAACGGAAAAATGGCTTCCCTAACCTATATGCCAGTGAGAGAATGATACCTACCATGATGGGTCAACAGTCATGGAACTATCTCGAAACTGTCAAAAAAGCGTCCAAAATTTCCTGAAAATCAAACCATTCTCGACATTCCAAGATCCCAAGTTAAAAGTTACATGAGACAAAATAAAATTAAGTTTTGAAAAAATTTGACATTTTCAAAGCTTATAAAATAGTTTTTTGACTCACCATTATCACCATTTGATTTGAGAGCAAAGGAGTGAAGCAAAAGGAGAAAGCATTGCCATTCACCAAATTCGACCATTCAAATCTTCCCACAATCACCAGGTAACCCTTAAACTTATCTTGCATTCGTTTGTGATTGGTTTTAAATTTTTTAATTCAAGTTTCACCGTTGAATTAACGGTCCAAACTTGTTTTTTCTTCAAGATGCTAGTCACTTGGAGGGAAAGAGAGCATGCCTTAGTTAATGATGAGGTTATGAACGATCCTCAGGCCCTGGATGCCTTAAGAGGATGAAGTTTTCTAAAGTTCTTTAAAATGCCAAATATGAAAGTAAACACTCGCTTGCTCGAAATGCTTATTCACTACTTGAGCATCGATGATGACTCATTCATGATTGATCAAATGCTGCTCAAGATAGAGATTGAGGATATATATTTCATCACAGGCCTTTCTCAGAGGGGAGATGTAGTACATTCCATAGGTAGATCACGAGGCAGTCTCTCTATTGAGGACTATATGCATATCTATTGCCCGAGTCATCCAGAAAAGATTGGAAGTCAAACTCCAATCAAGCACGTGGAGAGTTTATCATTGAGGATCATCCTGTTCACTATAGCCAGAGTGAACGGATTAGCTTCCTTACACCAGGCTTCACAGATTTCCATGAGCTTGCCAGTAGACTGCCTCACCATAGTATTTGATTAGTGTACTCCTCTTCTCGCCAACTTGAAGAGCCAGCTAACTTCTATCAAGAAGGACCATACCAAAAACTTAGGATATGGAACTATTTTGTGCTCTTTCTTCTTTGAGAGGGTCCCAGAACTTCATCCTAGAGTATTAGTTTCGATCAGCACCCCACGAGATACACAGATGGGCAGGTGGGCAGACCTGATGAAACGACTAGGAGGTGGGGACGTTCCACGGACTTCTTTCGATGATGACTTCTTCTCCTGGTGGGAGCAGCAGATCATCACCGTAGACGACTACCCCTATGGTGGATTGGACTCTCGAGGAGATCTTGATCTAGCTTTACCACCAACCGCAACATGGGGTGATATAGATAACAAATGTTTTTGATTTTATGATTTTTCAAATATAATAATGAATTTTGAAAAATATTTTTGATAGGATTCAAATGACTAATATGATGATCATGTTCCAGATATTAGGCTAGTACAACCAGATGGGTTCCCATGGCATGGACGTCATGGCCGAGGTGCCGAAGAGGTGGTTGCGGACACAGAGCGACTTCTGCACACAGTTCAACGGCACTTGGTGAGACTAACTCACCGAGTACCGATGGAGGCTATAGAGTATCCCCCTATAGACATGCAACGTCATGTGGTTGGCATGCCACGAGATTGGGTTCGCACTCTTAGGCATGTGGCCAAAGTAGTAGTCGCATACTTAGCCACTCATCCTAATCTGGGGCATTAGATGTATTGGACATGATTATGGGCATTTGATTCCCAATTCTTGTATATTATTTTGGACATACTTATATACACTCAAGATATTTTATGATATATATATACAATTCGACTTTTTGATGCTTGATTTTATTATGATGAATGAATGGTGTGCCAGTCTAATGCTTGATTAGCGATAGAATCAGCTAACCAATTATGAGATCTTGGAATCTGCAAATTATTAATGTAAGTAAATGATCTTTGCAACAACCTCACCCTTAAATACTGGTGATATAAACATGGATCCCTTACCTGATAAATGTTATTCAATTGCGATACTATCAGTTGTGAATCAAGATAGACTACCAACAAATCGATTTCGTAAGAAATTGCTTCAGATAGTAAATTAATGATGGCAGTATACTCAACCATATTGTTTGAAGTGGGACCAATGCATACTCCCCTTGACACCATTAACTGACCAGTTGTACAGTATATTACCCAAGCTGCGGAAGCAAGGTTCCGAGTGTGCTGACTAGCACCATCAGCGAATCCAAAATAGACCAAGTCATCCATCAACACTTACCACAGCAGACCAAAAAGTGTCGATATCAAAAAACTCCCGATGAGATATGTACAAAAATACAAAAATGTACAAAGAAGCCATTTCCTAACTGCTAAGCAAAGTACTTCTTAAGGTAGAGCCCATTTTGCGGCTCCGCCAACTTGTTCCCTTCGAAATCGACTAACTCATATGCCCCCTTTTCTAAAACTTGTTTAATTATAAAGGGACCGTACCACATAGGCTTGAACTTGCCTGCCCCCAAGGCGTCCTTATCTTGGTCATAGAACAAGACAAGGTCGCCTTCAGAAAAGACTTGAGGATGGATAACTTTATCATACTGAGTTTTAACCCTTTTCTTATGAGCCTCATTGATTGTGGCGGCATCTCGATGATGCTCATCGAGATGTTCCAAATGAATGAGGTACTCTTCAAGACTAGAGGTCTCTGGAAGGAGCTCAATAGCTAACTTAAGAGATGGAATTTCACATACAACAGGGAATATAGATTCCATCCCATAAACTAACTGAAAAGGTGTAAAACCTGTAACAGTCTTTACAGAGGTTCGGTATGCCCAAAGAGCCGGATACAACATAAGATGCCAATTGGACTGATTTTTGTCAATCATCCTTTACAGGATCGTCTTAAGGGTTTTGTTCATGGCCTCGACCTGTCCATTGGCCTGACGATAATATGGAGATGAATGCTCCTGCCGGAAACCCAATTTAAAAGCCAATTCAAACATTAGTTGGTTCTGGAAATGACTGCAATGGTCAATGACAATCTCTTTCGGGATACTGAACCTAGAGATAATTTGATTAAAAAGGAACAACGCCACTATTTCACTATCATTTTTATAAGTGGGCATGGCCTCAGTCCACTTCATGAAGTAGTCTACGGCCACAATAATGTATTTGTGATTCGCTGCTGAAGGTAGATTACAAGTTGTAAAATCAATACCCCACTTAGTAAAAGGACCAACAGTGACAATGGGGAAGAGAGGAGCTGGATGCGCATGCATCTTGCGAGTATAGACTTGACAATGGTGGTGATTTTTTACTGCTTCGACACAATCTTTGAAGAGCGAAGGCCAAATGTAGCCAGCACACAAGATGCACTGGGCTATAGGAAGCCCTAAAAGATGACCACCACAAGCTCCAATGTGGCAATCATTGAGCACTGAATCCGCTTCCTCTAAGGTTAAACAATGTCTAAGGATTGAATCAACCCCTCGACGGTATAATGTATCACCAATGATGACATTGTTCTTAGCCGGGTGACGTAATTTTCGGCATTCATCCGTAGAGAAAGTAGAGGGAAACTTCGAAGTCTGGAGATAGAAAATGATATCTCCATACCAAGGGTTGAGTGAAGAGATGAGGAATAGATGTTCATCGGGAAAACTTTCCTCATAAACAGTATCCTCTCCACAAGGCAGCTCGGAAATTAACTCCGCAAAAACCATAGATTTCTTAGACTTGGCGAACAAGAACTCAAGATTGAATTCTTGTAAAATGACGATCCATCGATTGTATTTTCCCCCAATCACTCGCCTACTGAGGACAAATTGGAATGGATTGACTACCGCTAAGACAAAAGTTTTGTGTAGCAAGATATAATGGCGGAGCCGCTGGACAGCATGGACAGCTACCAAAGCCAACTTCTCAACAGGAGAATAGCGAAGTTCAGGACCTATCAAGCCTCGGCTCAAGTAATAAATCACATGCTCTATGAGAGCATCGTCTTCCTGAATGAGAACTATCCCAATGGTTGATTCTGCAGTGACGAGATATAAAAAAGGAAATCCCTACCATAATCCAGTGGACTCAAAAGCGGGGCAGAGACTAAATCCTTTTTCAAAGCATCAAATGATCGTTGCACAAAGTCATCCCATACGAATGGAACTCCTTTCCGTAGCAACCACATAAACCCTTTAGTAATCTCGGCATAATTCGCTATAAATCTTCTTAAGAAATTAGCCTTCCCTTGAAGACTTTGAAGTTGTCGAATTGAGAACGGGGGAGGCAACTGAATTATTGCCTCTACCTTTAAGGGATCAACTCGAATCCCTTCAGTTGACACAATGAACCCTAATAACTGACCAGATGTAACCATGAAAACACACTTATTGGGATTCAACCGGATCTTGTAAAATCAACATCGCTCAAAAACCAATCAAAGGTGACTAGGATGATCAATTCTCTTTCAAGAACGAGCAGCTAAATCATCCAAGTATGCTTTGATGATATGTTTGATGTCATGGAAAGTGTATGACATGGCCCGCTGGAAGGTAGCTCCAGCATTTTTGAGACCAAAAGGCATCTTTCTGTATGCAAAGGTACCCCAGGGACATATAAAAGTTGTCTTATGCTAATCTTCAGGACAGATAGAGATCTGATTATAACCAGAAAAACCGTCCATGAAGGAGAAAATCTCATTACCCGCACACTCATCAATAATCTGATCAATAAATGGCGTGGGGTAATTATCTTTGGGACAAGCTTTGTTTAGGTCTCTAAAGTCAATGCATACTCAGATTGTTCCTTGCTTTTTATCTACAGGGACTGGATTAGAAACCCAATCCATAAGAGGAATAGGGTATATAAAACCCGCCTTGAGCAGCTTCTCTACTTCAGCTTTAATAGTTGCTGCTTTCCTAGGATTAACCGGCCGAAGCTTCTGACGAATCAGCTTAGCATTTTCATACGTCTTGATCTCATGTTGAACTATGGATGGATCAATGCCAGGCATTTCTTCATAAGACCAAGCGAATACATCTCGAAACTCCTTAAAAAGGTTGGTGTAAATTTGAATTTCTTCAGGGGAACACTTCACTTCAATGAAGAGATTCTCGATCAAGTTAGGGTTCCTAGAGATGTTTATAGATATCGTTTTTTAAATCACCGACATATTACCTTTGGCACGAAAGTGTGTTGGAGCCAAAGGATTTGATATCATACAAACATCACTAGTAAACAACTCAGAGAACTTAGATTCTACTTCCTGCAATGGAGGAAGAAAATATGAGCGATGGTGTAAGTCTTCCCAAGGTCGGTCTACACCCATCATTACTTCTAGGATTACTTCTTCGGATGGTAAAACTGTATCTAAGCAGTCCATAGAGGAAGTAGAATCAAGGGTCCAAGCTGGGGTCACATCACCATCTAACTCCTCCTCAGAGAAAGGAGTAGAATGATTGTTTGCAGAGTTGATGATAGACTAATATCTAAGCTGTGTTGTAGACATAGGAAATGCCATCCCACCAACTTGTCCTTCATCTAATGTGGTCGTAGGGGAAGCAAGGTCCAAGGGTCTGAAAAATAATGAGTCTGGAAGAACTCTTCCCGTGAAGACTCCTTGGATGATGAGACGACATTGATTCTGGAGATGGGAGAGGGAAAATCAAATGTACACATCAATGAAGAATACATCCCAACTCCTAGATTCTCAGTAGGCAGATGAGGGTTATCCACTAAGGGAATAGTAGAATCCGAAGTTTCTCGAGGATCAACTGGAGAGTAATCCAACTGATCAACCTTCATAATTTTCCCCTCATGAGGAAATCAAATGACACGAAACAAAGTCGAAACAATGGCATCCATTTCGTATACCTAGTTCCTTCCTAAGAGGAGATTGTAATCTAGGTTAGCATCAATGACTTCTACTTCGATATTGATGACCTTCCCCCCAACACATATGGGAAAGGTCAGGATAATCCCATGCGGCTTATGAGAATGCCCATCAAATGCAGTCAGGAGGGTAGGTGAAGGAACAGCCGAAGGCGATCCAATGGCCTTCCAGCATGACATCGACATGACGCATGTGGAAGCTCCTTCATCAATAACAATACGAAAAATGTTAATTTTCCGATATGTAGACTTTATTTGAAAAGCCATGTGATGAGGGAGTCGCTTTTTGACATTAAGCATGTCGAAAGTGAGCACTAAAGAGTTATTTGGATCAACTGCCCCTATCGCTAAAAGCAAAGCACTTCGTTGAGCTGGACACGACTGGAGAACCTCTAAAGCGGACATAGCGCATGGACTCTGAGCCAAATCCTCAAAAATGGAGTAATTTTGGGTGGCCCTAGCATTAGGATTGATAGTCACGCATTTAGCAGAACCTTTTGGTATCCGTGGTATAGTCTCGACAGAGGGTCGCTCAATATGAAGGTCGGTATTTCCGAGAGCAGTTTTTTCCTTGGATGTTTCACCTTCACTATAATCATGTGACCGAGTGGCCACATGGATGTTAGAACCCATCATGAAAACATTTGATGATTTCTCCCCTTCCTGGTTGCCCCCTGTAGAGGTACCAGGATTTGAATTCGTGCCAGCAAGCATCTGCTGCCCTTGGGGAAAAGGGTTGGTTAACACAGCTTGAGAGCTAGAAGTCCCTTGCTACCCTAACAAGTGTTGAGCATCTTGAATTTTTGGGTAGAGATGAGTTAAATGGTCTCCACTGCATAGCTTGCATGGAAACTTGACTTTCTTTCTAGACTCATTTCCACCACCACCAGCATTATTGCCAGGTTTATTTGCGTCAATCTTCCCATCTTGACTCTTTTTCTTACCTCGTCCTTTCTTTTTCCCATTGGAATTTTGATTTCCTTTGGGGTTGGAAGATTGGACGGCATTAACGGAAGAGGGTTGAGAAGATGAAGGGTTAGACGATGTGACCTAATTGGTAGGAGAAGTTTGTAAAGACAACTGCTGCAATTGGCTCAACAGGTTCACCGCATTGGTGTCTATGGATCTAATGATACCATCCGCATGGGGACCTGGCTTCGATTTTTCTATATCAACCTTAGTCCCAGGGGCATCAGGCAAGATTTTTTGTAGAATCCCAAACTGAGAGTAAATCAATTCTAACTGCTGGGCCCTAAAAATAGCTTGCTCTTCAGAATAGACTCTGGACAGAGAGACATCCTTAGATATTTCAGGTTGTAAGGATTTCAAAAACCATTTGAGATGGTATTCAGGAGGAATTTCCGGTTTGATGAACCTCTTTCTTCGTCTCCATTCCTGAATATGATCAGAAACGTGAGTTGTCGTATCTTGATGGAAATTGGCCAAAAGTTTAGTTCCAGCATCATAACGGACGAGCAACTGGAAATGATTTAGGAAAATATTAGTGAAATCGGCGAAAGATGTAAAGCTGCCCCCTGGCAACTCTATATACCACTTGACCACAATACCAATTAAGGTGCATTGAAAAAGTCTCAACCTGACCGAGTCATCGATGAGGGAGTTTGATGAGCACCACAAATGGAATGTGGTTACATGGTCGCCCGGGTCTTCACCACCCTTCCCCTCGAACTTTGGAATGTTCGAAGGGAGTTTGGTTGGGACCGGAGGCCAGGCCAGATTGTATTTGATTGGATCATTTGTTAATTTCGTGAGATCTGGCAAATTCAATGTTGCCAGAAAAGGAAGCCTAGGAGGACCTTGGGGATTTGACCCAAACTAGGCAGAGTTCCCAAAGTTCTGAAAAGATTGGCCTGGATTTTGGAAGGCACCAGGCTGCCCAAAGTAACCAGCAGAACCAACTGAACCAAAAGGCAAACCTTGTGATCCAACAAAACTCGGAGTTTGACCAACTCTGGCCGAAAAACCTCCATAACCAACGAAGCTTCCTCCTAAAGGATTATAAGGAGTTGATAACCCCTGATAAGGATTCCAAGCAGAAGCTAAGGGATGAATACTTCGAAATGAACTAACTGTGGAGTACGGCCTATTCCCTTGTTGGCTAGAAAACAGATTCCAAGTTCCTATGCCACTAACCGCAGGGTTAGTCCAACCTTGAAAGGGATTGTCGGCTTGTCCTGTAGAAGAAAAAGGCATAGATCCTATCGTGGGGTTGGAATGTGGTATATGACCACTTCCAAAAGGAAAACCCTGAAATGAAGCTGACTTGCCCATCATGGATGTGGAGGCACTAAATGGAACTGACGGAATACCCCGTGAATGGGTGCCAAACAGGAAAAATCTAGAACCGGATGCATTGGCTTGGGAATTTCCACTTGTAGAAGGAATGGAGGTAGACCCAACTAAGGATGTGCTAGAAAAAGACCCAAATAAAGGTGCAAATGGGATGGAAATAGTTCCTCCCCCTTGTACTGATGTTGGAGTTTGCATGGTTGTAGCACTTGTGGTAGAAGCCATGCTTCCAGTGGTGGCCATCGAAGGTAAGCACGTAATATGACCTGGACTTGACAGTATATGCGTCGGAGTCCGAACGTATTGTAATACATCTGGATGATTAGAAGGTAGAGGAGAATTCAGAGCCACTAATGACTCTTGGAGTTCTTCTACCTCAATGTTATCTTCTGATTGAAAGAGAACTCGAGAAAGAACTGGGCTGTTCCTCTCTAGTTCTGCGGAAGTACCAAGTCTGTTCTGAACACTAATGCCCTCGGGGGGAGGATCAATCCCCGATGCCTCAGCTACCATGGGATGAAAGCCACTGACATTATTACCTCTGCGCCTTCTAGGAGAAGGCTCTAAACTTGGTGGTGAAAGACCACGAAGTCTTCGAGACCGTCTAGGTGATCGGTCAGCCACTTTGAATTTTTTATTAAGATCTAATTAAAGACTCAAGAAAAAATGAAAGCTAGGCCAACTAAGAGCACAGAGCACACACTAAAAAGTCCCTAAAAGATGTCAGCCAGTCAAACAACTTTCAAGTATTTCCACTCCGGGTGATGAGGACCAGACACCAAAATACAAGAAAGTGAAGTAAGGGGCCTTCTGAAGATAGTCTGGGATAATGACGGCCCAGTCCTACCAGCGAAGGTAACAGAGGAAGTTACGCTGACCTCCTAACAACAACTTGCACCGATGCAAGCCCCCAAGCTTCGCAAGGGTGCCCTCCAGTAGTACTGTTGAGAGTGATACAATGTTGACCTCAGGTGCCACGAGATTCCCCTCCATAGCCACCTATGTAGATCCCTAGGAGAAGCAACTAAGGTTACCAACTCATGTCAGAAGCCAGGTGGAATAGTCTTGAGGTAAGATCCGACAAGTAGGAGAGGGGGTATCTCTCTTCCTTATCTTCAAAAACCCTCGTGCTTAACTCCTAGATCCGGAGCTTTCTTGGTCTTCCTAAAGCTATTGGATTTGCACTCGCTATTCAGACTTCTATGTTTGACAATTTAAATGGCCTTGGAGAGTTTTCTCTCCACTCACCTAATCGAAGGCCCTAAAATATCCTAAAACTTGTTGGTGTGTCTAAATTGGCAATTATAAAAAGTTATAGTGTATTTTAATTAGTGCATGTTTTTAAATGGGTTGTTTTTAAGTCAAGGGATAAGCGGAAATGAAACTTGTGGTGTTTTGACGCAAAATAAATTAATAAAAACCAAACTTTATGCAAATGCACTCGTTTTGTTCTTCGATGAAAGAAATTTCTACTAGGTTCTAAGGAACTTCTAAGAAAGCAATAAATTTTCCTTTTCTTTTCTTTTTAACAAGCTTCACACTCACAACTATTAACAAAATCTATGGATGCCCTAAAGATGCACAAACTATCCTAATGCAATGAGTATATGCTGCTGCAAAACTTAAAACTACTGTAAAACAAAGAATGAAAGTAACTTGTTTATCACTTTTTCAATAGCCACTTAAAATGTTTAGATAGAATATAAGTTTCTAATGCAAATTTTCTTCCAAACACTAAAATCAAATCTCAAGAAAAACAAAAATACACTTTCACTCGCAAAAAGAAACTAAATCAAAACAAGGCCAAGAAAGCAAAAACCAAGTTTTCAAGAAGTTTTCTTCAAAAGCAAAAAACAAAAATGACTTTTCAAAAGTGTTTCAAATGCTTTTGAAAACTTTAAGACCAAAGAATAGGCAACAAAAACACTTTGCAAGTTTTCAACTCAAAATGGGTAAAAACTTAACAAAATAGGTGTTTCACGATGCTTTCACTCAACCAAAAAGCAGCAAAAAAGCTTGGTGACAATGATCAAAAGATCAAGAAAGAAAACTCTCAAAATCATCACTCAACAACTTTCAAAAAGCAAGAAAAGCAAATGGTCACAAGATGTAGTTTTGACACAAAGCAAGAAGATCACAAAAATCTTTCTACCTTGGAAGACCAAAACAGCCAAGATTCTTAGAGAGAAATCTCGCGTGCTTAAACAAAATGATGACACTTGCAACAAAGCAAAAACAAGATCAAAACTTTCCAAAATAAGAGAGGATTCGAAATCAGAAACTTGCTGCAAAAACAGAGACTGACAACTAAACTTGACTATTCAGGAAACAATCAGACTAGTAAACAAATTCACTAAATAAGAAATATTTGCAAAAATCTTGGAAAATTAGGGTATACGCGACTGTGTCAATGGATAACTGCATGTATACACAATTTAGCCCAAGGAAACCAGCGTATACGTGGGTTCTTATGGGGAAACTTGCATACATACGCTTCTGTAACCTGACAAAAAAGTGTATATAGCAGTTCAAAAGAAAAAGCAAAAAAGGGGTCTGAAGAAATTTTTCAGACTTAAAGTCCAAGTTCCTATAATAACAAACAACTCAGTCACAGCAAGGAAATCAAAAGTTGAGCCCTGATTGGCTTAAATTAACCAAAACTAGGAACAACAATACTGTTTTCCCCAATGGAGTCATCAATGCTATTGATGGACAAAGTCCCCTATGGTCTTGGGTCAATACCCTAGCAGAGCGGGGGTTATCTACAATGAAAAACAAGCATTCCACACAGCCATGATACTAATATAATCAAACTACGCGAAGAGAGGTGCACCTGGGGGTCCTTCATTTGGGTAGATCCAGCCAGGGTCCAAACCCTCTTGGAGTTCCTTTTAGTCCTTTAACTTGGAAAACAACCGATTCCAAGAAGCATAGCAGTATACAGACCAAGTATCATAAAGAAATTAACTTCATAGCATATTGAAAGGTAGTTAGTTATACAATTGAAACACTATTCATATGCAAATTATAACATTAACATCATAAGTATGAAGAAGATTAATTTCGGGAACAAGACAAATGTTTCTTTATTGAAGATAACTAAAAACAAGTAAGGAATGATATCACCTGAACCTTCCTCTTGCAGGCTCGAAGCAGAACCGTCCTTCAGATCCATCCAATCCAAAATCTTCAACAAGCTCCTTCCACAACTCACACCAAAGTATCTCAACTAGTGAAATAACATCAAAGCTCAAGGAAACAAGGGTTTCCTATAATGGGGGAAGTGTTGGAAGCACAGGGATCTTCAAACCTAATCAGGGATAATATCAGCAGAGTGATTTTTCTCTCTATTCTCTCCTCCCTTAAGCCTTCCCATTGAAGCCTTTTTATACTTCTCCCAAAGTAGTTTTTTAGTTGGGAATTCGTTGGGAACAGTTGGGCCACAGGCACTAATAGGTCATCAATAGGTAAAACGTGTGACTTCCGCCAGAAATTAAGGAGATTTAATTTTTTTAAGTGTTTTAAGACATATACGCGGGTTGGGTATACACAGACCCGCATACACATGCATTTAGCTCAGGGAAATGTTGCGTATAGGGAGTAAAACACTGTTTTTTAAGTATTTGGACTAGGTCTGGAAGGAGGGGTTGCCCTAGGCCATGAGTGCAACATCACAAACATCAAGAGTGAGATTTGGAGCTATAACAACATGAATCTGCTGGACTCCCACGTTAGGATCTTGTATCAGGGTCTCGTGCAATCTCATCGCGACCTCCAAAGCCTCAGCCTGAGTGGTTAGCCTTTGTTGCGAAAACACCTTCCATAGATGCGGTGTTAACGATGCTACAAAACATTCACAGTGTTTCCCATCTATTAATGTCATTTTTGCTTCGCCAATTGTGCACTTTAGTCTTTGATCCAATTCCCATGGTGTTTTGCCTTGTAGCATTGTGATTTCTTTGAACCCAATGATTGATTGTGCCTCTGACTCCGGCCTGCTAAATTCTTTGTTCAGCGCTGCTTGGATATCCGCAATCCCCACATTTTGATTTTCATTGAAATGCTTAATGTACCAAGTCAGAACACGATCCTACAGAGCGCTAACCAACGTCACCTTCTTTATATTGTCATCCGTGACACCTTGTGCTTCCCATACATCTTTTATCACAAACCAAAATTGGTCTGGATCTTCATTCTCTACTCCCTTGAACACTGGTAGATTTATCGCACTTGCCATACTGCTTTGCAGTGGTGGTGGACGTGGTATGGGAAAAGACGAGGCTGAAGACAGTGAAACTGGTGGTGGTGTGGGTTGGGGTGGTATGTGTGGCATTCTCTGCCTTATCAGATTGATCGCACTTCTTGGTGAGACCTTCGCGAGCTCTTCTTCGCCCCCTCACGGAGGTGAAATCAAGGTGCTAGTTTCTAGTTATGTGTTACCTTCGTTTTTGTAGATTCTCCCACTCCACGTAGCCCCAAACATCAATTTATTCGCATAACCCTCTTTTCACAAAGTAGCATTTTAATCCAAGTGTTCAAAGATTTAATGTACTTACCTAGCGGTCCCTTGAGGAATCATCGTTCTGCCTCGCTATAGCTTACTGAAGTATCTACCGTGAATTCGGTGATGAATCCTCCTATGATTCGATTGAGCTAGTGATCGACAATGCACGTGATATTATCTTACAATACTTCCAGCCTGTGTACCAATTCTAGAGTCCACACAATAGGTTTGTCGAGTCTACACCTTCCTTGGCTATTTGCTAGCTTTGTGATCCACTCGTAGAACTCAGTGAGAAAGGATGCAAAGAAAATTTCGTGGATCTCTCTATATAAGTAGTAGTCTAACCACTCTTCTTTTGCTAGCCGCAGATTCATGTTTTCCTGCACCGCGAACTCATGAATCTTCCTGTCAAACCAATATTCAATTCCTTTTTTTGCCGGATTCCAGTGATATGACATTAGACATCTCTATGCAGATCCTGATCCCAACAACAGAACCATTTGTTGGCTTGTTGGGGCCTAACCTAGGTTCGAAGTTAGTTAGCCAAAAAAAATCCTGGTACTACTAGCACTTTTGGCAACAGTCCGCGGAGCGTGGACTGAGGTTTCACTCGAAGTAGTATGGGAGGGTGCTAGAACAAGGTTTCTGCACTCTTGAGATGTTTGAGAGGCTCAAATAGTCCACTGTTTGTTCCTACGCACAAGTCACTTCACGCACTTTCCCATTAGCGGCCTGATACACTGCCTTCACGCAGCCCTAACCAGGGGCTGTGGATCTCCCACACTGCACTCTGTGCTATTACCCGAGATATTACTTATCTTCTAGTACTAGTTAATTACTGATCCAAATTGGATCCATGAGAAATAATCAAATTCCATGACTGTATCAAAAATAGGACAAACCTCGAATTCAAGAGTACAGAGTGATTAGGAAGACCTCTAAACAGTGGCAGTTGGCAGCCAGCATGGAATGACGAGGACCTCGATCAAAGCACGCTGACCGAGGCCGATGGAGACCGTGCAGGAGGCGAAACCGGCACCTGGGAAGCCCAGATTGGGAAAAGGAGGTTGTATTTTAAGCGTGATTAGTGCTAATCACGCATTGCTGGGCAAAACCCCTCGAGAAGGAAAGACCCCAACCGCTCAATTGCATGGAAGCTAGGAAAAACCATGGGGAAAGGGCTAAAGGCTAAAGGCAGGACCCATGCTCCAAAACCGGCGGTATATTGGGGGCACCCTTGGGTGGTAAGCGGATTTGGCTTAAACCTAGCGATTCCATTCAGCGCTTGATGCGTGGCAAGCGGAGGAGACAGAAAACTGCCGCTCATCGCACGTTAACGATCGAGCAAGTCAACCGCGTGAAATGAGAGAATGGCGTCGGATCTGGGGGCTCCAGATCTAATGGCTGAGATCACGCCTGATGGAGAAACAGGATTTAATAGGGGATTAAGCCACGACAGAAAGAAGTTTGACATCTAATTTGACCGCTGAGGTGGCGGATGAGTCGTTTCCCGATGTAACTGAAAAACTGAACCGACGGGGAAGAGCTGGCGCAGTTCGTAGGAGGACAAGTGGCCACTCCTTGTGAGCCGTTGATGATGACGCAGAAGACAGGGAACTCCAAGTGAGCAGCAACAGGCGATCCGACGGGAGCGGAAGAGGAAGTGAGCAGTCATGAGATCGACTGGCTTTAAAGCCATGAACAAAGAATAGAAAAGACATAGAGAGAGGACACCGAGAGGAAGAACCAGAGAGAAGAAGATGAAGACAGAGAAAAGAAGAGACAGTGAAGCAAAGAGCAGAAAATATAGAGAACCGAGCTGACCTGTAGCTTCAGGCAGCATCGAGCAATCCCTGAGAGGATTTGTCAGGAAATGAGCACCACATTGGGCTCCTCCCATTAAAGACCAGAGAGGTCAAAAGCTGGTAAGGAAAAGAGTCTGTGCGCTCTAGTGGCTTGGGGAATCCAAGGACCACTCTGCCAAGCAATTTTGTTTCAGGAGAGTCAGATTGAGCTCCTCATTGTAATTCTCTGCTTTAAAGACACAATAAAAGAAGGCCACCACTGAAAGCTGGACCAGAGACGTAGCCCTAGAGGATAGGGTGAACTCCTTATTAATTGTTGTGTTCTTGTCTTTGCTTACTGTGTTTCTCTTATTGTTTTCCATATTTCCAGTGCCTATGTATTTTGCAATCTGATCGATCCGTTGCCTAAAATGACATAGACACACACCAACACATGAGTTTATAATACCTTCATTGATTAATTAACTAATTGAAATCACTCAAGAGAGATTTTCAGATCAATTACCTTCGCTTACTTGAATGTCTTAATGTTATAATTAGTTATACAAAACATTCATACATGTCCTTGCAGTAAAGAAACAATATACTTGCACATTATATCCAATCATGCATTAAACCATGAAAAGATACACAGAAATGTAGTAAAACTTCTCTTTATTGATTTTCCCAATGGTTATAGATTCGACCTGTCCTACGCACTCAGCTGCAGGGGTCTGGCACTCAGCTGCGAACTACTAGGCCTCTGTGCACTTAGCTGCAGAGCCTTATCCTACTCTATGACCCATAGACACACTTTACACTTCGACTCAATCACTTAGACTCATCATCTTCCTCTATTCTTCATTATTTTCTTCTACACTTAGAGCCTCCCTCTATTTATACAATCCCATGGTCCATGGACCATGGGTAAGTCTATCCAGCCTATATTACATTACAAAAACTAGGGCGGACAACCTCGTGACTCTATTATAACTTCGTGCCCTGCACCCTCAATTCGCGGAGCTTTTACAAAAAGATTCAGTCAAAACTTGGGCTTTAAACCCCAAAACTTACCTTGGGGGAATTCCATGCCCAAGAGGCTGGCAACAAAAACATCATGACTCGCCCTTGAGTCACTCTGTCGATGCGGAGATCTTTGCGCAGAGTCCTTCCAATTCTGCTCGAGTTGCTACAAGGTCGGCAGTGCACGTAGCTGCTAGCTACTGGTTCTGCTGCATGCGTTGTTCCTAGACCGCTGTGTTGGAAGTGCTTCTTTATATCAGTGCATGGATCCCCTGGATGTGTGCGAACTTGCCTTCAATTTATGTTGTGATGGTGAAGGCCTCGTCGATCCAAGGTTGAATGCGTGCCTTCAGGACTACTTCCTTGTGTCGTGTCGCGTCCACTTATTCTTTTAGCGCTTTGGCCTGTTGCATCTGTGCGAGCCTCTGAGTGAGGGCCACTATCTGCGCAGTTCCTTTGATGCTGTCATACTGCTATTGGGGTTCTTGCGCCTCTGTCTCTAAGTGCTAGATGTTTGGATCCTCCTGCAGATTTGTGAGGACCTCAAATGATTCTTCCAACATGCTGGTGCAGTCTCGCACTGCACTACCAATTTCATCCAGTCCCATTGTGCTAGTGCTAGAATGTTGTTCTCTGACTTCTGAAGGGGTGGACGGCTACACCTTTAACCGCAACTTGGTGATTTTAAGTTTCAAATCCAGCTAAACTTTTGTCATTTCCTCCCTTGCGTCACGCACCCCTGTTGTTAACCTATGGATGCGCACCTCTGCTGGTATTTCTGCTGGGATGGCTAGCTCTAGGGCACTTTGGCAAGCGTCATTTATTACATGTACCAACTGTTGATTCTGTGACACCACATCGTCACGTTGCAAGCTCAATTGTTCCATATCGATTTTCTGCTCACTGAGGACTTGCAATGCGCAACTATCCCTAGCTCGCAGCTTTGTAGTTATCCCATCCTGAAAAACATATAAGTTCTCTCATGGGAGTGCAACCATATTGAGACCGAGACCCTTTAGTGCGCTAACCGTAGGCCTGTTGGCCTCATTTGTTGTCACTATTTCCCCTTTTGGCAGCACTATGGTATTCGTCACCCGAGCGCGCAACATCTGTTCTGCTACCATTGTTCCGACTGCGAGGTTGGTCGAAAGGGTACCAGCCTGAGGAGGGCACACCTGCAACTCCTGTAGCTGCGCTCTAAGGGCCACAAAAACATTGTGGTTCTCTTGTATAAAATCTTGGAGGGCCTCAGAGGTGACATCGCGCACTGTTTCTTCGATGTTGTGCAGATCACCCTCAGTTCGGGTGGACGGGTCAATAGACAACTTCGATTCCTTGACCTTCTTGCGTGACCCTATCCGCTCAGTTAGGTGCTGGCGCTTCAATTGTGTTGACGCGGTTTGTGGGTCCGCGCCTCCCTCTTCTTCCTCTACTTCCTGCCCATGCGAAGGCGACTCTTGTCCCTCGCGTGCCTTCGTGGCTGCCTCCTACGCTGTTGTTGCCACTACGGCCTCTTCCTGTTCTGTTGTTGTTTTTGCAGCTTCCCGTGCCACCCACGCTTCTGTTGCTGCAACCTCCTTCATTCTTTTTTCTGCCAACTGGGCAATGTGTAGTCTGGCCTCTTCTTTCTTCCTTTGTGTTGCCAACTTCTCTATCTCTGTGATGTCTACAGTGCGCCACTCCAGCGGCCATGTCTCCAGGATGTTAAAGATGACATCGTCTGTAGCTACAAAGGGTAGCTTCCTCCATTGTTTGGCTAGGTCCTTGCGTGCTCTAATGTAAATGCTATGGAAATCTGCTTTAAATTCTGCAAAACCCTGAAGGCTATTATAGATAGTGGACGACAACCGCGGCTTGTGGTTGGTCTCCATTCTGAGGTTCATATCCTTGAGCACCTAGAATATTTTACTGTCACGGATTCTAGTGGAATCTTTTGTGGCCCAGAGCGAAGCATACTTCGCGGCCTCTGGCAGATCCCTGTCAATTGTGGGGAATTGACTATCCTCTAGTAATTCCCCTGCCACGAGCACTATGGACAACAGAAGCCATGCATAGTGGAACGTTTTTCCTTGTTCCTGAGCTTCGTGGAAATTCTCCAAAAACTCCTTGCAGAGGAACTCAAACCAGTTAAACTAGACCCCCTCCACGCATTGCTTAGCCAGTGTGACCGCTGGCATAGGTACCTCGTCTGCACGGCACTTGCGCATAACCTTACTGCCCAGTATTTGGGTTGCCACTTTCACTGCTTTGTCATTGATGTTGGATATGGTATAGCCCCTTTTCTTCTTTGCTAGCTTGTACTTCTTCTTCATGGCCTCCGCGATGGCCAAGTCACTGCTCTTCCCTTCCGAAATTTCTGCGGGATCTTCTCCTTTCCATGGAAGCCAGGAAATGCAGTGAATCAAGTCTTCCATGATGGGGATGGGCTCATCCAGCCATAAACACACATCATGCACTAGGTAGAGTAGTTGCCTGATGACAATAATGGTTATTGGGGCATGGTGGAAATGCGGCACCCAGAGCAAGTTAAGTAGCCCGACCTTTTCCACTCCGAGCAACCACTTTTGCGGCTCTAATTCTGTAACCCCCACCGCGGTGTTCTACTTAGGCTTCATGAGGTGTGAGGTCGCAAGGTGAGGGAACTTCTCATAGTCAGCAGGGTCCCAATATTTGAATTTCAAGCTCGGTACCCGCCTCAAGTGCGTGCCATAAAAAAAAATGTTGTCAGGGAGGAGTGGGGTCTAGAGTGAGATCTTGGTCTTGTCAAGGTCCTTGGGCACTTTAGCCTTCCCTTTCCGTAGGGGGACATAGGCAAGAAGTTTTGTTGTGGGGGTGCGCAGGCTCAACTTCTGCCTCCATGCCTTCATCATCGTCTTCTTCGATAATTAGGTCCTGCAGGTCTTCTTCTTCTTCATCTGTTTCTATGGTGATGGATCTCCCCTTGTCCTCCATTGACAGCTTGGTGCATAGCGGGTTCTACGGGGACACACGTATGGGGACCATCTCTTGTTTGTCCTTCTTGGGTCTTGGTGTGCACATTGATTTCGGGATTTCTGTCACGATCCTGGCACCTTCCGGAGCATCCCCCAAAGTCAGGGCCTGCGCAGCCTCTTCGGCGGTCATTTCTATTATGTTCATAATGTCTTCAGTTGTTGCCATCATGTCTGTCTAGAAATATAGCACTTGCGAACTCAGGGGCTCGATTAATGCTCGACATACAACAATCAAGACTCTGCTCAATAGCTCAATTCACAAATGACCAAGTGTTGCTTGCTGGGTAGTCCCTTGTAATTTATAGCACTTTTTGAATTTGAATTCGACCACTCCCCAAAAATCCAGTTCATTAATGCTCCTTTGGCGACAGATATTCCCAGATCTTGGCCATAAATTGCATCTTAAATGCCTGCCGCCTGCTCCATTTGGCCTTAAGTCAAGCATCCCATCATGAATAGTGACTTCAATAGTCACTTTCTGGCCAACCCATGCGGCAGCATAGCCCCCCATGTGTGGTCGCGAACCTTGTGACTCTTTACTTCTGCGGGCAACCTCAACATCGTGCAACTCCCGGGCAGAGTAGTTTATAGTCCCCCACTTCCTTTCAACTGTCTGGAGCACTAAGACTGTACTTCCTTCAGCTATTCAGGTGTTCGCACCACCTGTGTAAAGTTTCATCCTATCAACCATCATGTTTCCTGGAAAATACCCCCCTTTTATTGTTACGGTCAGCGTCGCATACTTCACCATCTGCAACGCGCTACCCTGGCCAATTCACTTAGTAATGTGTGGTCCAAGCCAAGGCATTAGACTGATCAATTCATGGCAATAGACCTTAAACCTATCATCGTGAGCATACGCATCCTGCCATATCACCCTGGTCTCTTTACTGAGAAAATATTCCTTTATCTTGTCCTCCAGCTTCTTGACCTCCTTGTCCACCAGAGTGCTTTTCTTTATTAATCGTACCCTTTCTTCTTCAAGTTTCTGGAGCCTAGAATTTCCTAGTTTGATTTCTTCTTCCAGGGTTCCGCGAACTGTCGTATCTACCGATGCTATCATGTGCGGTCCGAGATTTCCATGTACTATAGGACTTACAAAAGTTGCTTCATACTGCAGCCTTGTTGGTGCTTGCACAGTCAGGTTCTTGCACATGGTCCTATAAGCCCATAGAGCTACTGGTATGCACAGGTCTGAGTCAATCTACTTCAAATTATGGACCTTGTTCAGCGCTTCGCGTACTTTGCAAAAGGCTTCTGCGTGGATATCATTCTATGCACTTGGTCTTTCCATACTTCGTGGTTCCAACCGGGGGGGTGATTTCCACCATTTCCTTGCTCGCACCTGCTTACTGATTGCAAAGACTGTGTGCATCCATTTAGGTTTCACACCAGATGCCTGCATCCATTTGGATAGGTGGGCGTAGTGCGCAATACCCATTTCATAGTGTTGAAACACTACTGTTCCAGTACTTCTTTTTCAAATTTGTTCAGGAAGTCATCCACCTCGCTTAACCCATCATATGTAGGCAGATCTCTTACCTCTGTCGCTACACAACACAGTGATCTCATCATCATGTTACAGTTGAGCATGGTTACCTCGTGTAACCGATTCTGCCATTGTTCTATCTCCTCATCAAAATCTAATGTGTAGGAGCTTTCACGCTCCCAAGACATTTAGCCATCCTCGGTTAGATTTACCCAGTCTTGCTCCCACACAGTTATCTTGTAAATGCATTCTAGATCATGGTTGCTGTCGTAGTTGCGCACTGGCTCCGTGTAGCACGATCCTTCTGCAGGGTATAAAGGTACCACTACGCGTAGTGAATTTTTCTCAATGATCATCTTGTGCTTCTTCAGATTTATCACTCCATTCATGTTAGTGGACCAATCTATTTCCAATAGCGCTGGGTAGGGATTACTATCATCAACAATCTATATTACTTCGAAATCTGCTAGCACGCTTTCTCCTTCAACATCTACTGTGATTCCCTGCAATCTCCCCATAGGTAGGATCTTTTGTTGGTTCTCCATTCCCAGTTGGATAGGAGACCATTGCAACACAAGCCTACCCATGCTCCTCCATGTCTGTTTTTGTAGGACATTCGCGTCCGACCGTAGATCCAGAATCACTTGGTCCATCTCATATTCCCCAATCCACGTGTTCAATCTCATCTCTCCTCCTGTTCGCGTTGTGTGTTTCCCGAGCTTCCGGATTACGCGCAATTCTCCTGGCACGGTCCCAACGCATCTAGTTACGAGTTATTGCAGTCCCTTTATAGCCTTGCTGTAGCGCAGCAGCTTCATGCATGTCTCCAAGAATATAGTCAACATCGATGGGTCCATTTCTAGCTCCAGTCTATCTTTATTTCCTGAAGTGGAGGCATCAACGAAGCTCCTTTTAGATTCCATGAAGGTCTACTTACTGCACTCCAAATCAAATTCTCATTCCTTCGTTGGAGCCTTACGAACCTAGGTACTTTCTTCAGGTTGCTTGCCTTTGTCATCCCCTATCGTAATTCCACTCCGGAGCACGATATTTACATTAGGGTCTTCCTCGCGCGGCTCAGACCTCATCATTTGCAGGTTCTGAGTCGGGGGAGGTTGGAGTGCTCCTTTATCATGCAACCTTGCTATCAGTGTGGGACAATCCTCCGTCTCATGGTCAAACAATGTACAATACAAGCATGATGGTTGCATTGGATTCGTACAATTGTGGACATAATGCCCTGGCCCTCTGCAATTGTAACATATCAGCTATCTGCGACTTCTTCCTAGTACCCCTCCACCTCAGCCTCGTCCACGCCCCTGAAATCTAGTGCGCACCATTCCTACATTTTGATCGAGGGGCCATGTTTTGGCCTGAACTCTGTAGGTAGGAGTTCGATCCATCATCAGCTCATAACTTCTATAGGTGTGCTCATCATGTCCTACTGATCTACAGAAATTATAGAACAACTATTGTGAATTCTACGTATACTTTTGTAATAGATGGTAGTTATCTGTAGCATGCTTTCCTCCTATCTGACAAATCATGCATCACAGTGCGGGCGCTGCGCTTGGGCCTTCTTGTGCCTTCGGTCTTAGTGGCACTGGCCCTCCTCCCACAAGGTAAATCACAAACACCGGGTAGTGGTCATTGTTGTGCCCCTGGCCCTTGCATTTTATGCAACATACCTCATCGTGCACCTCTAGGTGGGTTGTCCTATCTTGTTTCAAACTCTACATCTCTAGGCACAAGTTTTTCAATTGCACGTGAATCTGCCGAACTCCCAGGTTAGGATCTTGTATCAGGGTCTCATGCAATCTCATCGCGACCTCCAAAGCCTCAGCCTGAGTGGTTAGCCTTTGTTGCGACATCACATTCCGTAGATGCGGTGTTAACGATGCTACAAACCATTCACAGTGTTGCCCATCTGTTAATGTCATGTTTGCTTCGCAAATTGTGCACTTCAATATTTGAACCAATTCCCACAAGGTTTCGCCTAGTAGCATTGTGATTTATTTGAACCCAATGATTGATTGTGCCTCTAACTTTGGCCTACTAAATTCTTTGTTTAGTGCCGCTTGGATATCCGTGATCCCCGCATTCGGATTGTCATTGAAATGCTTAATGTACCAGGTCAGCACGCGATCCTGTAGAGCGCTGACCAACATCGCCTTCTTTATATTGTCATCTATGACACCCTGTGCTTCCCATACAACTTTTATCACAAACCAAAATTGGTCTGGATCTTCATTCCCTACTCCCTTGAACACTGGTAGCTTTATCGTACTTGCAATACTACTTTGCGGTGATGGCAGAGGTGGTATGGGCGAAGACGGGGGTGAAGATGGTGAAACTGGTGGTGGTGTGGGTGGGGGTGGTATGCGCGGAATTCTCTGCCTTATCATATTGATCGCACTTCTTCGTAAGACCTTCGCGAGCTCTTCTTTGCCCCCTCATGGAGGTAAAATCAAGGGGCTAGTTTCTAGTTCTGTGTTACCTTCGTTTTTGTAGATTCTCCCACTTCGCATAGCCCCAAACATCAATTTATTCACATAAACCTCTTTTCACACAGTAGCATTTTAATCCAGGGGTTCAAAGATTTATCGTACTTACCTCACGGTCCCTTGAGGAAGCATCGTTTTGCCTCACTATACCTAACTAAAGTACTTACCATGAATTCGATGATGAATCCTCCTATGATTCAATCGAGCCAATGATCGACAGCGCGCGCGATCTTATCTTCTGATACTTCTAGTCTGCACACCAATTCTAGAGTCCACACAATAGGTTTCTCAAGTTTACACCTTCCTTGGTTATCTGCTAGCTTCGCGATCCACTCGTACAACTCAGTGGGGAAGGATGCAAAGAAAATTTCGTGGATCTCTATATATGAGTAGCAGTCTGACCAATCTTCCTTTAATAACCGCAGATTCCTGTTTTCCTGTGTCGCGAAGTCGTGAATCTTCCTGTCCAACCAATATTCAATTTCTTTTTTTGTCGGATTCCAGTGATACGACATCAAACATCTCTATGTAGATCCCGGTCTCGGCAACAGAACCATTTGTTGGCTTGTTGGGGCCTGACCTAGGTTCGGCGTTAGTTAGCCAAACAAATCCCAGTAGTACTGGCCTTTTCGACAACAGTTCGTGGAGCGTGAACTGAGGTCTCACCAAAAGTAGTATGGGAGGGTGCTAGAACCAAGTTTCCGCATCCTTGAGATTTCTGAGAGGTTTGACTGGTCCACCATTTGTTCCTGCATGCAGGTCGCTTCGTGCACTTTCCCGTTAGTCGCAGCCTATTACATTGCCTTCCCGTAGCCCTAACCAGGGGCTGTGGAGATCCCGCGCCGCGCTCTGCGCTATTGCCCGAGATCTTACTTATCTTCCAGTACTAGTTAATTACCTTCACCTACTTGAATGCCTTAATGTTATAATTAGTTATACAAAACATTCATACATGTACGCGCAGTAAAGAAATAGTATACTTGCACATTATATCCAATCATGCATTAAACCATGAAAAGATACACATAAATGTTTATAAAACTTCTCTTTATTGATTTTCCCAATGGTTATAGACTCGACCTGTCCTGCACACTGAGCTGCAAGGGTTCACACATTCAGCTGTAGACTACTAGGTCTCTGTGCACTCATCTATAGAGCCTTGTCCTACTCTATGACCCACAGACACACTTTACACTTCGACTCAATCACTTAGACTCATCATCTTCCTCTATCCTTCATTATTTTCTTCTACACTTAGAGCCTCACTTTATTTATACAATCCCATGGTCTGCGGACCATGGGTAAGTCTATCCAGTCAACATTACATTACAAAAACTAGGGAGGACAACCCTGCGACTCTATTATAACTTCGCGCCCCGCGCCTGCAATTCGCGGAGCTTTTACAAAAAGATTCAGTCAAAACATGGGATTTAAGCCCCAAAACATGCTTTGGGGGGATTCCATGCCTAACACTTCTTACAAATGAAACAAGTTCCTAATTGTGCTCTTTGGGCACCTTCTTGCCTATTCTTAAAATATCCTTTTCTCGGTATCTGAAACCTTTGTCTTCTAGGGCAAAACCTTCTAGACTAGCTTTTCTTCGTGCATTTTTGACATTGGAAATCACTTCCAAATTTTCCTTTTCCAGTGTTCTTATTTTTGCTTTTGTATCCAAAATGATAAGTTTCTACAGAGATATCACAAACATTTGCATTGAAGCCGAGTTGTTTCTTCACTGATTTGGATGTCTTCTTTCGAAGGAATTCTTTCTGTAGAGTAAATACAATTTGTTCATGGAGTCCTACAAGAGAAAGATTTTCAATATCTATATTTTCAGCTTCAAATCTAGACCTAACAAGGTCTGGGATCCTGCCAGGCATCGCAAACAAATATTTTCTCAAATAAGTTGTATTATGTGGTTCTCTTTCCTTATTGTACAGAAGAACTCAAGAAGTTATTTTATATAACAAATTCTTTGGCTCATGAACATACCTACATAATGATGGCCATCAACCTTAATTTATCCATAAAACCCATGGAGAACTACCTTGACAAGTCCAACGACTGGCTTATCACTATCCATAATATTGAGCTTGTCAGATTTCATGCATTCTATACCTCCATAATTCTAAGTTACCTTGGAAACCCTAAGTTATCCTTAAACCTAATTCTGACCATGAGACTTTGTTCCTGTGAATGGACTTTTGAGTACTTTCCCATGCACTCCAAGTATGGATTGCCATGAGGATTTAATTTTTAGGTTTGTAGTTCAGATTTATCATTGGAGCTTGATCTATGTTAGCTTGACTAAGAGTAGGGAACTCATCAGTGTTTTAAGGATCATATGGAGTTTTCCAAGGATAACCATACTTAGAATTACACTACTTTTCCCATGCAGATTCAAAAGGTTGGTTTGGTCTATCGCTATCTTCACTTCTGGGTCTTTTATTGGATCCTTCTCCCTCTTCTTTTACCATTTTTATTTTTGATTTGTTCTGTGGTGGCATATCAAAGACTTGGATTTGTGATTGGACTAGAGCCAATTTTTCTCTAAAAAATGAAATAACATTTTCAAATTGAAAAATTCTAGGATTATGTACAGAGAACTGTTTGAGAAACAATGGATTATTTTACTTTTCATGGTTCTTTTCTTCTAGCTAGAATGTTTGGCTATAAACTTCTACTGTTATAAGTTCTTCTTCTAACTCGGGATTTTCTTTCTCCAGACTCAGCTTTAAATCTACTACTACTTCCATAATTTTCTCTAACTTCATATTTACATCTTTTAACATATCAAAATGCTCAGAATCTTTTTGAATCAAATCATCTAAACTAGAATGGAGTCCTCACACATGGTGTTCTTTCAACACTTCTTGTGATAGGTCATTTAAATTTTGTGATACACATGTTAGCTGGCGAAGCGTGGATCAACCTTAGCAAAGTCCCAAACTCAAAGCTTCCTAAGAGTCCCACCAGTTTAGGTTCACATATGCATCAATGTGCACATGTTCAAGCTTTTCGAACTCAACCTAAGACAAAATGACAGAGAGCTTGTAGAAAGAGAGAGATCTAGTGACCCGAATGCCCAAATGGCGATACATTTTCTTTATTTATAGGGTTTCAAGAGAGAATCCAATATCTTTTGGAAATATGACATGTCTACATAAAGTGTACAAACTATAGATCTCAAATCTAAAAAAATTCGTAGATTCTCTGAAATGTGGGTCAAGTCCCTCCAAAATTTGGAGAAGTGCTCCGAGTTTTAGATATTCATCTAGAAAGTTAACATAATATTTTTACTTTAAAGGAAAGACCCCTCCACTTAGTCATTTAAACTTTCCAAAAAAAATATCTTCTAAGATTTACACAGTGGAGATTTTATCGAAATCCCACAATACCGATCACACTCACTGTCAAGTGACTAGACATGAAATAGAACCCACATGCTTCCTTACAAATATTATGTTAGACACTTGGATATCCATAATTATCACTGTCACTTGCGTAAATATAGATGTTGTGGAGTAGGTGACAAATGAGCTTTTGCATGAGGTGGCATGATATTATAACATGGAAAGAAAGGAGATCCATAGATACTAGGTACTCTCTCATCTATTGGATTACAAATCGATCCAAAGAAATGAGATATTTCTTTGTATATGGGTTTCTCTAGTGGCTGAGTAGCATGTACTTTAAGTGTGCTGAACAAATGCTCTATTTGGAAGAAAAACCATGCCTCGGACTGCACTGTTGTTCTAATATCTTCTTGAAGATAATCAATAAATTCATGTCTTCTGATGGTCTAGAATATTCCTTCTCTTAGGCACCAGTCATGTAGCAGTATTTTGAACCAGGGCGCCCAATGATTATAGGGGTTACACATAGAACTACATTCAAACATCAACCAAACTCTCTTCGCATATTTGGTGTACAACAAGATATTACAATATTCTACATAGCTCAAGCATGTCTCATACAGACAAATATATCTTTGTCCTACAAAAGGTGAAAATCTAATGGCCCCTTGAAACATGATCGGTGACTCTATAAAATACATAATATTACTTACATTACTATGGCTACTATTAACCCATTTTTCAAGGATGTATTCATATGCAGGACTCTCATTGAACCTATCTATGAGACATTGAAAGCAAAATGACATATGACAATATTTACATATTAGAACCCATTAAAAACACTCTGGAGCAGAGGGAGGTACTGATGAAGTTGAAGATGATGAAAACTTGAACATCTTGATTTCTTTCGGAGCTGCTTCTCTTGTAAGAAAGTCTGCTAAACAATTATCTTTTCCCTTTTTATACTCAATCTCAAAGTCGAATCTGTCCAACCATAAGTTCCATCTTAGTATCCCATTATTTCCTTGTTCTAGCAATCTTTTGTTTCTGAGCATCCCAGCCATATGTTTGAGGTATTTTCTTACAATGAATCTTATTAGCTTTAGGAACAACCTGAATCTCTTGATTTGATTTTTTATGGCAAGGATTTCTTTATGAGAAGATGGGTACCTGAGTTCAGTGTCATTAAAACATCATGATCCATATGAGAAAACTTCTTCCATTTTTTCATGATTTTTTATCAAAACCCCCACCCATACTTCATTGGATGCATCTGTTTCTAAAATATAGGGAAATTCATGTCTTGGAAGAACCAGAATTAGCAGATTTTGAACCTTTTGTTTAATAATTTGAACTGCAATAGTCATAGATGGGGTCCATTCTATTCCTCTGAGCCTCTTCTGTAGGACCTTGACATCTTTGGCCTGATTTTCATAAAACTTCCTAATGTAATTGAGGCTTCCCAAGAACCTTTGCAATTGTCTACGATCATAAATGACATCTGGAAATTCTATTAAATATTTCAACACATGTTCTTGTAATTCAACTTTTCCTTGGAATAGGATTAGTCCTAGATATTCAATTCTAGTTTTTGTAAACTCAAGCTCAGGCTTGCTAAGGACTAACCTGTGCTTAAAAATCCTGTGGTGAACTATCTCTAAGTGCTTTCTATGTTCCTTTAATTCAAAAGAACAGATTAATAAGTCATAAATATAAACAATAAAAAATTTCAAGTCCCCAAAAATATCTTCCATTCTTTTCTGGAATTTAGAGGGTGCATTCTTCAATCCAAAGGGCATTACTCGCCTTTGGAATTTCCCATGTGGTACCACAAAACCAATCTTGTATCTATTAGATGGTTTGATCCCTATCTACCAGAATCTACTTTTAAGGTCAAATTTGCTAATCACATTATTATAAATGATTTTATGAAATAAAGATTCTTTAGATGGCAGAGGATACCTGATAGGAAACAAATCATCATTTAATTGTCTATAGTTAATCACCATATGAGGTTCACCTCTCTTTTTCTCTGAATGCTTTTTGACATAGAATGCTAGGCAAGCCCAAGTGTTTCTTCTTGGTTCGATCAACTTTCTTTCTAATAGTTTATCAATCTCCTTTTTACATCGTTCGAGCTTTGGTGGGGACATCTGGTTTGCTAATGATTTCTGAGGTGTCCCAGAATAATTTTCTATGTAGGGAAGATCCACAAAGTATTGCTCTCTTTGCTAAAATGCATTGGGTGCATCTATTGTACATTTTGCTTCAATTTTATCTTTTATTTCTATGATATATTCTGGCCCTTGGATCTCGGCATTTCTGATTACTTTTTTTTAATTTTTGCTAGTTTGTCAAGAGAACATTCAACTATATCTGGGATGGGGTCTACAATTCTATTTACATAGCTCGACTTACTCTGGATTTTTACAATTCTTCCTTGGATGTTGAGGAAAATATGGCTTGCTTCTACAACAAGAGGAAGATGTCTCCTTACAAAATCTTGTCCCGACAAAATATCACTACCTGTATCAAAACTATACAAATTTACAGAAGTAGAAATTCCATTAAGAATAATCGGGAAATTAGGAGCCATAGCTCTGACAGTCATTAACGTCTTATTTACAACTTTGAACTACAAGTTTGTGGGTTTCCAATAGTATTTAGGAATGGCACTATGTTTTGCACAAGTATTCATAGCTCTTGTGTCTAGTTGTGCATCTAGAGAATATTGTTTATAACCACTTACTTTGACATTTACTCTAATAAAAATCCTATCTTTGAATCCCTTCATTTGGAGAATAGATGTACCTGGTTCTAGCTGGTGTTGTTCTGGTATGCATTGTAATTCTTGCTTCTCCTAGTTATGATATTCTTCTTCTTTGAGAATATCTTCAAATTCTTCTATCATCATTGAATCTTTCAGTTCTACAAGATGTTTCTGTTTTTCGGCGAATTCCTTTTTGGTCAACTCTCATACTAGTTAGAATTTCTTTAACCAAACCTCTTTTCTCTTTAATGGTGGTTTCTAGATGCAATATTTCTCCTTGCAATTTACTAACCTGGTTTGATTCTTCTTCTTCGTCTCAAATATTCTCAATGATGGGAGTAGCTTTCTTAAACCCATAGGATTTCCTCTAATGAAGAAAGCTTACTTCTTCTTTTCTTATAGTAGACCTGTGGGGAAACTGCTTCTTTGGTGGAATGTTGGATGAGGGTGTAAAGGAAATCTGTGTAGATGTGGTAGGTGTGTCACTTGGATAGTAGGCACAAAGATTCACCATGCTTGGCTGCGTCATTTTGGCAATTTGGTGTTGGAGGGTCGAGATACGTTCTGTGAGTCGGTGTTGGATGGTGAAATCTCCTGGTGTGAGAGAAGAAATATGAGATTGTATAGATGCAATTTCAAAGTGGAGGTCTATAGGATTTTCTAAATGAAACATCTTAACATCGGAAATGAAGTCAAGATCTAAGGTGGATAATGAGAAAAATGAGCCTTCAGGATGTGGAGATCGAGGGTTGGGATCATCTAAATCTATGATTGAAAAATATTCTTCATTTTGTGGGGGCTGATCTACTTGCTCCCATTCAATCGGATCATAAATATTAGAAAAAATGTCAAATAATTTATTTTGGAAATGATTTTTACCCTTCAAAGGACATTTTCTTTCCCAGTGGCCCGACTTCTTACAAATGAAAGAAGTTCCTGATTGTGCTCTTTGGGCACCTTCTTTCCTTTTCTTGAAATATCCTTTTCTCGGTCTCTGAAACCTTTGTCTTCTAGGGTAAAACCTTCTAGGCTAGATTTTCTTCGTGCATTTTCAACATTGGCAATCACTTCCACATTGTCCTTTGCTAGTGTTCTTCTTTTTTCTTTTGCAGCCAAAATGATAGGTTTTTGCATAGATATCACAAACACTTGCATTGAAGCCAAGTTGTTTCTTCATTGATTTGGTTGTCTTCTTTTGGAGGCGTTGTTTCTGTAGAGTAAATACAATTTGTTCATGGAGTCCTGCAAGAGAATAATTTTTAGCTTCAAATCTAGCCCTGACAAGGTCTGGGATCCTGCCAGGCATTGCAGACAAATATTTTCTCAAATAAGCTGTATTCTATGGCTCTCTTGCCTTATAAAGAAGATCCTGCATTGTACAGAAGAACTCAGGAAGTTCCTTTATATCACAAAGTTTTTGGCTCATGAACATATCTGCATAATGATGGCCATCAACTTTAATTTCTCCATAAAAATCATGGAGAACTGCATTGACAAGTTCAGCGACTGGCTTATCACTATTCATAATATTGAGCTTGTCAGATTCATGCATTCTAGACCATCATAATTCTAATTTACGTTGGAAACCCCAAGTTATCCTCAAATCTAATTCTGAACATGAGACTTTGTTTCTGTTAATGGACTTTTGAGTACTTGCCCATGCACTCCAAGTATGGATTGCCATGAGGCTTTCATTTTTAGAGTTACAGTTCAGATTTGTCATTGGATCTTAGTCTATGTTAGCTCGACTAAGAGTAGGGAACTGATCAGTGTTTGAAGGATCATATGGATTTTTCCCAGGAGAACCATACTTAGCATCACATCACTTTTCCCATGCAGATTCAAAAGGTTGGTTTGTTCTATCACTTTCTGCACTTCTGGGTCCTTTACTAGATCCTTCTCCATCTTCTTTAACCATTTTTATTTATGATTTGTTATGTGGTGGCATATCAAAGACTAGGATTTGTGATTGGACTAGAGCCAATTTTTCTCTAGAAAATGAAATAGCATTTTCAAATTGAAAACTTTTGGGATTATGTACAGAGAATTGTTTGAGCAACAATGGAGTATTTTTCTTTTCAAGGTTGTTTTCTTCTAGCTGGAATGTCTAGCTATAAACTTCTACTGCAGTAGGTGCTTCTTCTAACACAGGATTTTATTTCTCCATACTCGGCTTTAAATCGACTACTACTTCCATAATTTTCTCTAACTTCATATTTACATATTTTAACATATGAAAATGCTCAGAAGCTTTTTGACTCAAATCATCTAAACTAGAATGGAGTCCTGACACATGGGACTGTACTTTCAACACTTCTTGTGATAGGTCATCTAAGTTTTGTGCTACACATGTTAGCTGATAATTTTTGTATTTCTGAAGCCTTATAATCTCATAGGGCTTCTCATCTATCACTTTCCTATAATGTAGGAAATCCACATTAGCTACAACATTCCCATCTTTGAATTTTTGTACAAAATTGCTAGGAGCAAGCCTCCTTTCTGGGAGTAGAAGCTTTTCTAAATCTTTCCCTACCTTTTCTCTAGGCAGTGTGTATCTCATGAACTTAATATCTCTTGGAGAGGAAATTTGTAAACATTCCTGACATTCTGTATGTTGGCCCAAATGTTCCTCTTTCAAGGTGGACTGAGGTCTGTGAAAGACTTGAAATTTTCTGAACTTGGACTTCTAGAGGAAATACAGAACTTGCATTGAGAGGATGATCCATACTTGTGTTTTTCCAGATGCCTACTGAGGTCTGAAGTATCATGGCTTCTAAGAGAGTGACTTCTAATAGGGCTTTTGGGTAATGTGGTTTCATTCCTTAGTCTAATGACTGGTCCTCTACTCGACTCAGAAATAGACAATCTTTTAGGTTATGGAGTCGGAAAATACCTTTGAGACAATGGATGGTATTTTGTAGTCCATTCATTAGGGATTTTTAATTGAGAAAACCCTATTGTGATAGGAGTGACATTACCAGGTGTTAGCTACATATACCAATAGGTTTCATATTTCATGATTGGCTATAGAAGTTCCAAATATGCTCTGCTTTGGTCATGCAAAGATCACATATTTCCAAAGAAGTACAAAGTGTGTAAATAGCTTAATGCGTCCCAATTTTGATGGATGGTCCAACAGTCTAATTTGGATCATTCCATGGTTTAAATTTGTTGTTGTAGATTAGAGAAGGAAGTCTGTCCAAACTGTTTAATCTTGGCAGACAAGTAGTTCAGGTAGAGAAGAAAAGGCTCCCAACAGCTTAATATGGGACCTTGGAAGAAATAAGGGTAGAAGTAGATAGAAAAAACAAAAGAAAAAGCCAAATAAAAGAAAAGGCAAGTAAGGGTCTGCAAGTCCAAGTGCACCCTCCAAGAAGAAATAAAAAATGCTAGGCAAAGTAGCTGGGTAAGTAGATGGGGTTGCAGAAGTGGTATTCATTCCAGATTGAATCTTGCTGGTTAAATAAGAAAAGCAAGGCAAAGGAGCATGTCTAATTCCCCAAAATCCCCTTCCACTCTTATTACTAACATCCCTTCATCCATGGAGATTGATGAGAAATTTCTAAGGTTTTATGATGGTTCTTGTTCATCTAAAAGCCACATTTCCTGTGTAAAATTCTTTTCATTTTGATCTACTCCCTAAACTAAGTAAGTTTCAAATAAACTTAGTGGTTTCCCCTTCATTTACCCTCTCATACATCCTAACCCCTAACTCTACTATCTAAATCCCCTATGTTCCCCTTTCCCTACTATAATAACACTATGGTGTATAAATCCCAGCACTATGTACATATCCTCCTCTTGGCACTATAGCCAAATAAATGGTCAAGGGAGACTTTGGTCCATCTGGGACTGTGGTCAACCCTATCTTGGAGCTGCTCTAACCTCTGGTTATGAGCAACAACCTCTTCCCTCAGCCCTCACCGTCCCTTTGCTCAAAAACACAAAAAACCCCTTTTTCCCTTGCTAAAATCACCCCTATAAACCCCTTTTTCTTATAAAAACCCTTGACAAACCCTTGAAAACCCGAAAAATCCCCAAACATATGAAAAACCCCCTTTCCTATAGTTCTCTGCCCGAAATATTAAATTGAATATTATAATGGGCCGGCGGGACCCCCCCCAACCTGCACGATCCGTCGGAGGACCCGCCAGCCATCCGATCTCCGCCGCCCAGATCTAACGGTGGGCGGTCATTTTCGTCCCCCAACCTGCCGACCTTTAGTGTCCGGGGAAAGTGGTTTCCCGCTCCATACCCTAGACGCGTGTCAAACGCCGGGGTTGTTCGGAGCCCCCCTCCCCAATACCACTCATCAGCAAAGGCGGTACGGGGAACCCACTTACCACTATTCCGATACCGCTGTCCCTTATGTCATCGTTGCATCATCCTGACGTAGCACCTTTCGCACACCCCCGCGCCATGTGATCCTCCACGTACTCCTGCCACCTTATTCACCCGCCACCGTGTCCTGCCACCCTGGCTCACACCTCAGCAGCCACGTCACCTCTATACCCGGGCCCCACCATGACGTCATGCTAACGTCATCGGCGGAAAAGAGCCAAATGCATACTTTTTCCAAATTTAACGTTATAAACGACCAAATAAGCCCTTTTGGGTCATTTTCACGCGCAAAAGAAGTAGCTATTGTCAACCAGCTTCCGCGAAATTCGTCCCCAGCCATCAAATTCGACATTTCGACCGCTACAAGTCCAGAATTCGACGGCATTGAACCTCCATAGCCCGGCCCGCAGGCTTCCAAGCTAGTTTTCCAGGTATTTCACCAGTTTTCCCCACTTTTGCCCATGCATTCCAATTCTCTGTAAATTCACCATTAAAAAACTGGTAAAAGTCCCAAGTTCAACTCTGCTGGTTACCTAAAGTAAGCCCAAGAAACCTGCACCACCCCTGAACTATAATTCGACATTAGAGCGGTCATTCCACGAGCTAAAACCATAAAATTGTCCTCAAGGTGCTCGGCATTGTTCCCTTTTGCCGAGTATAGGCCAGCTGCATTCTTACCAAAAGAGACCTCATTACCTCTGCAACTTACCCTTGGCAGTTCACGTCCCTGAGAGGTTGCAGCAAACTGCACAGACCAGCTTTCATTTTCACTGAGAAAAACACTTCAGACTTGGTCTAACAATTGCCATCACCTTATTTCAAATCAAGCTTTACAAATGGCTGCTTCTGCATCCTCATCCCTCAGTGTAGCTCCATTGAATCCAACAAATAGAGAGCTGGAGGCCTTGCCATTGGTTGACAAGGACTGTCTTATTGAAGACTTTGAGGGCAACAGGGACTTCTTGCAAACATTCAGTCAGTTGAGAGAGGACTATAAGGATGGTCATGGCACACATGGGATATGGGAGTCAAACCTACCATATTATTGTCTCCCAGCTGTAAATATCTTCCCTGAGATCATTCACCTATGTGCTGAAAACTATAATGGGTAGCACAGAACTGTTAGCACTCCATCTGGAAGGATCCTTTTCTACATTAATGCTGAGTCTATCAACAAAATGTTACATTTTGATCAGACAGAATTGCTAATCCCATTTTCCATGAGCTATTTGATAGAGACTGGTGAAAAGATGACCAGTGAGGAGATTCAAAAGGTCACCAGAGATTTCATGAGACCTGAGTGCCAGCCTACAGAGCCACCTCCCTACCTGGGTATCCATTTCAATGATATAGGCAGAATTTTACTGGACATGATTGCCTATGTGCTAGGATACAAAAACAGTGAGCATGTGGACAAAACGATGCTGGTATTGCTATCTGCATATAGCCCACGCCAACCCCCTGCCAGGAAATATAACTTTGCTAAATTCATTGCCAATAAGATTCATGATCAGCTGAGCAAGGTGGACAGGCAGGGGGTCTTCAGGTACTCAGCCTATATTTACCACCTATTCATGTACTACCACTCTGAAGCCTTCCCATGCTACATCAGAAGGCTGGATCAGAAAGGGGAAAGAAGATCTGTTATCTTCTGGACCTCTGTCTTTCATAAGGTCACAAACTCACCCTATACCTACTGTGAATTTGTTGACCAATTTGTATACCCAGTCTCTTTCCTGTTAATGAGGTCCCCTCCTCCCAGAGTATCAAATGAGATAAAGAAAGCCCTGCAGCTTTCTAGAAAATATAAAATAGGTGACTGGTACCTATATGAGAACCATACTGTCATTAGGATCTATGGCTGTGAGCTCTGTCCATACAGGCTCCCAAAATATGTACCGATGAGGTTATTTGCCTTGGAATATTACAGGCAGTTGATTCAGTCAGACCTCACCCATTTCCACAGCGCCAAAAAGAAGGCCCACCTCAAGTTCAAACACGAGTTGGGCCCCTTCATCATGAACAAAAAAGAAGGGTGGGAAGAGGCAGACCTAATCCTCAAGGATAAATACAAGTTATCCTATAGTTTTCGGTGGGTCCATTATGACCCTCAAGGTTTCATCACTGCTAGAAGAAACAAGTATAGGCTTATCGGCATTAAACATTGCCAGTACTCTCACATTGAAAAATATGCCAACCTGCAAGAATGGCAGATGGACACTCTAGTTGAAAATCTAACTGAGGAAGAGAGAATGCTAAAGAGTAGGAGGGAGCTTGAAAAGACTATTGACCTAGACTATGTGCAGCAGGTACCTTTCAGACCGCCTTATTCAATAGGAGAAGGGACCTCGGCTACAAAGACTGCACCACAGGCACCTTCTACATCAGCACCAGTGTTAGATAAAGGCAAGGGTATAATGGGTACAGAAGAGGAGGTAACAAAAGAAAAGCCTGCCCCTGAAGTAGAGCAGCAAACAGGGCAGCAATAAGAACAACAGCAAGGGAAAAATGTCCCCCCACAGACTCAGCTACCAGCAGCTCCAACACTGCAAATTCCACCTCCACAAAAAGAGCCAGTAACTGCCCCAATCTTACAGACCCCAGCACATGAGGACAGGGGAACTAAAAGAGATAGAGAAGAGTCCACTCCTCTCAGTGGATCCTCCCACCAGCCAGAAGCCAAAAGGCAAAGAGCAGACTCCCCAGAGGTAGAAGACATTACTGATGATGTCTTGGAGAGTGAAAGAAAAGACAAGGAGGGCAGTCAACACATAGGTACAAGCTCCTTTCAGCAGGAGCAAACTTTACAACACGGCTTAGAGGTGTCCTCCTCTTCCCAGCTGACCAAGAATCCCAAAAGCACCAAGGCTTCTTTGAAACAGATAAAAGCTCAGAATGAGCTGCTAAGGGCCGAGGTCTACAAGCAATTCGTAGATGCAACACCAGCCCAACAAGAGACACTATTTTCGGTATATGACATTCAGGAGGAGAGACTGCTCCTGAGCCACTTCAAGCCAATGGGGCCGGAGCCTAAGACACCTGCAGATTTCATAAAGACAAGGGTGGAGGTCCTAGCCAGGGATATACATCCCATGGACCAGATTGAACTGCACAAGCAAACTGGAGAGATGGTCTATGCAACCCTAATAGAGAAGGCCACCTTGGCCCATGAGCTGAAGGAGTCCCTAAAAAACACCAACACCCAGTTGGATTTTGAGAGATTGTCATCCCAAGCCAAAGACAACAGAATAAAGTCCCTGGAGGAGATCATCATCGATCTAGGACATGATCCTAGTGATCTAACGGGTGTAAAGGCCCTCATGAAGAAAAACGATGATGACTTGAACGCATTAAAGAAGAGGTTGAAGCTGTAGCCCACAGAGCACCCTCAAACAGCAGAACTTCAAAAGCAAAAACGGGCTGAGGACCAGCTAGACCTCCAGCAAGACCAAAGGATTAGGGAACTGGAGAAAGAGCTGGAAGGAATATTACAGGAAAAACAAGCAGATTCCACTTCCCAAGCTCCTCCAACTACATCAACAACAGCAACAACTTCAGCGGCAGCAGTACCCCCTACAACAGAAGTAGCAGGAACAGCAGCAACCCCAGATGCTAGTCCAAGTGTAGAAGAATTGACCAAGGCCGTCAAAGCAATGGAGCTCCAAGCAGACGAAATAAGGAAGGCCAAGGAAAAATTGGCAGAACTGGACTCCAAGTATACCAACTCCAAAATGACTGTAGCAGAATAGGGCAGAGAAATAAAGGCCCAAAGAGACAAGATAAAGGCCTTAGAAAAGGAGCTGAATCTAGAGACAGCTATGGCTGACATAAAGAGAATCCTATGGGCTAAAATTGGCCAATCCATCAAACAGCAGTGGAGGTCAATAAAAATAATACATGAGCAGATGGATTTGATGGGCCAAGCACAAGCGGAAATTCAGAAGGCCAAGACAGTACTAGGAAACAGAACAGAACAGGCAAACGGGATGATAGACTTCCTAAATAGACAGGAAAGGGAAGAATTGGCAGCCATAGGCATTCCCAACATAACAGAAGTTGTCCTCTCTGCCAAGAAGGCACTAACTCTAAGAAACTATATACAAACAGTAGAGAGGAAATTTTTTGAAATGCAAGCAGATGTGGAGGAATACAAGGCCCAAATGGGAGTGCTGCAAGCAAAAGGCCTGCCCAGCTTGCTAAGTAGTACAGGAAAGCTGATCTCCCTAGATCAAATGGCCAACAGAATGGCAACCACTATTGAAAATCAGATTATTGCATCTGGCAGTACATCTGAACCAGCAGGGCCTCCTACAGGACAGAGTTTATATGAAAAACTTGAGGCATGTTCTACATTGAGAATGAGGTGAATCACCTGTTTGAGACCCCTCCCAATCTTTACAAACATAGAGAGGCAAAGGAAACATTGATAAAAATACGCAGGCATCAAATGCCTAAGGAGGATTGGTGGCAGTTTATGCTTCAGATTTTGCCACGGTAAGTCCAGCTGTTTGGTCACTGCCAGCTCCAGGTCACTAGAAGACAAACAACAGAAAAGGGTTAGCATTTAAGAACCGCTAAGAAATGACTCATCACATAAGACGATGACAGCTAGCCAAGTTTTGAACAACGCATCTCCAACCAACTCTAACAGCCATAAAGACCAAATATCTTCTGACTATGTGACAACTGAAGCATAAAGGAATTTCAGCTGCATTCACTCCTTCAGCTACTGCATTTCGGAGATTAGCATATCATAAATGAGATATTAACTCATTTCGTTGATATTTTTTGATGTAAATTTTGTATATAAACTCCCCTGAGTAACTCATAAGAGGTTGGTAATTTTCTCTATGAGAACACTTGTATTGTACACTTTCAATTATCTAATACAAAGGGCTGGATGAGCTCAGTGATTTCCTGAAATTATTTGATGTCTAGAGGATGCTCCATGTGTTGATGCAGAATTCCTGTGCTGTCTGACGAGATAACAAGTTTTCTTCAAAACTCTGTTCTTGTTTTCTTATGTTTATCAAATCATACTTATCTCACACTAAGCTAGCAGTAAAAAAAAAAGAATAGTACAAGATTTGTTTTATTACACCTTGTGCTCAATTTTTTCTGCTGTAAATGTTTGTCTTCAGGGTTAAATATGTACATGAATTCTTAATTGCTCATGTGTCTATTAATTCTATATGTATGAATATCACCTAGAAATTCTTAAATGCTTCTGGGTCAATATTCTCACTGTCTTACTCCAACAGTTAAACTGCAAGATTCTTAATTGCCTTGCACTAACTGGATACACTCCATTCCATCACTATTACAAACATTATTTCTCATACACTAATCTGGCTCTGCAGCATCACTACAGTATCACAGCAGCACATCAAACATTTAAAGGACCACTGACTCCATAGCCCAATGGACTAGAACTCTTTGGAAATTACATAAGAACCTAGACTGAAATTATCATCCAAGCAAACAACTCAAAACAGACCTGAACTTATAGCTAGCCTAAAATCATTACAAACAAAGATAAATCATAAAGAGAGAGCCCTCTCTGATTACAGTGTGGCTAGGCACTGTAATCCAAAGATTGGTTAGTGGTTACCTCGGTCGTATTCCCTTGGGAGTCATAGGGAACAACCTGGGTGTTAACACCAGGTCCAACCACGACTCCTTCTATTGTGGCTCTCTGAGTAAGCTGAGGATTGAGTGTTGGCAGAGTTTTTGAGACAAATCGTAAACAAATAGTGGAATGTAACTGGGCAATATTAGATTGCTCAGTCATATTAAAGCCAGAAAAATGGATGTAAGCTTGGATTAGTTCATTAATATGGGGATCGATTAACAAAACTTGGTATCACAGAACGATGGATGACCAAACTAGACCATTGTGCAAAGCGACCTCAAAACCACCTAGCAGGGCATAAATAAATTGATTATGGGATGAATCAATCACACAAGCTAAGAAAGATACATTCAAACCAGGTCTAACAAGAGGGTTAATGCCAAATTGTATTAGTCCAAGATGCACATACTTATAACCTTGTTCTAGTCCCCATTGGACATCTTCTGGTTTTATGAGAGGTATCTAATACATAGGTTGGGTAAGATTGATAGGCACATTTACAGAGGCATATCGAATAAGATTGGTTGCATGAAACTTAAACATTGGAAGGTCATAAATCTTGTTAGGAGATATATGAGGAAGCTGCCAATTAGGAGTAGGGGTAAATTCCTGAATTACTACCCTGGTATCATACAAGGGCTCATATTTGTTTAATATCCTTCCAATCCAACTAGTTTTCTTTGAAGTTTTCATATCAGCATAGAAATCAAAACTACTTGAGGCCATTTCTTACTACAATTCACTACTCAGTGTTGCACAAGCAGGTAAGGAAAATAAATACGTGAAGGTAAAATACTATGCACCTGAGGAATGGGACTCCCTCGGAATTACAATGCCTTCCTTTGGCTTCAATTATCTAGAGACACGGTCCACCAACAATCTTTGCTGCAACAGGATTTCGTATAACGTCTTCATGCTACTAACCACATCTCGCTTGCTATACTGATAGTTGATATGGCTCAAAATGCTTACTCAAATAATAAAGACAACTCTCAGAATGAAAAGGCACAACTTTTATTGACTGATCGAAAATATTACAATAGATACATTATAAATACAGAGATTGACTGTAAGAGCATTTATCAACTAGACTAAAACGGGAAAGCTGAAGCTAACACTATTTAGAGGTCAAAATCTTTTTGGCTCATTATAGACTCTGCTTAGTACAATGGTCGAACAATGTTTACATTCAAACAAATTAACTGGTCGAATTCCATATAGCCAAGGGAAATTAAAAACCCTAGTTGTACTTGACATCTATAATAATAGTTTTTTTGGGAATATTCCGGACAATATCAATGGTTTGGTTTCACTTCAAGAATTAAATATATCACAAAACAAATTGGAAGGACACATTCCTAGTGAGGGCATTTACAATTGGATCGACTTAACTATTTTCTCTGCTCATTCTAACAACTTTTCTGGGACTCTTCCTTCATCATTAGCCATTTGTTCCAAAATTTGGGAATTGAATTTAAGGAAAAATGGCTTTACAACTAAACTTCCTCCATACCTTACAAGTTTTGATAACTTGAAAATTTTGGATGTTGGTTATAATAATCTTCATGGTGGTATGCCTTCACGGATCACAAATATCAGAAATTTGTTTGTGTTGAATTTATCGAACAATAACTTCAGTGGAAAAATACCTTCAAATCTTGAAAGACTCCATGAATTTGCAATAAATAGGACCTCACAGGGGGCCTATTATTTTCATGAAATAACATTTGATATAAAATGATTTGAGTATAATATGTCATGTTTGTGGAAAATAAATATGTTGTTGGGTTTTTCTCAAAATATTCTTACAGGAGAAATCCCTAATAGCATAGGGAGTATGAATGGCTTGAGACTTCTAAATTTATCTGGAAACTAATTGGAAGGGAGAATACCTCCATATCTTAGTGAGATACTTACTTTTTTGGAGTTGGACCTAGCGAAAAAGACATTGCATGGAAAAATTCCTCAAGAACTTTCTAAATTATCAATGTTGGCTTCTCAAAATGTTTCCTCTAACAACCTGTGTGGGCCAATCCCAATAGGGACACAATTTTACACTTTTAGTGACACTTCATTTCAAAAGAATAAGTTCCTATGTGTGTTTCCTCGACCACAATGAAAGAAAAAGGATAAGTCAAAGAAAAGAATGGCTAAAGATAATGGTAGTGGGAGGAATGTTAAAATAGACTAGTTGAGTCATGTAAATGAAGAAGTCTCTTTGATAGCATTGGAAATGGGAATGGGGATCAGATTTGGATCAGTTGTTTTTATGTTCATTTTTTTGGACAGGGAAAGGTGTTGGGTATTTGGTTTTCCTCCCAATAGCACATGAAGACCATTTTATGGACTCTATCGATTCCCTACATAGCTCAATAACACTTCTTCATATACGTCAATGTTGTACTATATATAATAGTGTTTTTTGGTATTGTATTTGAATCATGTTTACCTATAAATATTATCATCTTATTCAGTTTAATTATATATCATTTGATTGTAGGTAAATAACTTTCAAGATATGTAAAAAACAATCCAAAGAGCTTATTTGAATTTCTATTAATTACTGAGATACAAATATATATGTAAAACATGAATTGGACTATCTGGATGGGAATCTCATGCTCATTTGAAATGGTTTTTATCAAGGGATTTTATGGTCCACTTATCTTAGAGGATTGCACGTTGATTTCAAATGTTTATTTCCCTACAACATCCAAATCTTTGGAATGTAATAGAGGTTCTATTTTATTCAATAGAATACATTCTTATACTCTAAATTAGCCTAAAAGAGGACAAAAATTTCTCTATTTTATTATAAGAACATGTTGATTATGCCTAACATAAAAATTTTGTATGTTGGTGGCTACAAGAACTTAAATATAAATTTGTTAATAATTTGTTCGTTTCCAAAAATCTCCAAGAGGAAGCTTTTAAAAAATTTAAATATTGCGCCAATTACATCCAAACCTACCTCATAATTTCCAGCCACTGATCTTATACTAGATCAATGTATTCATAATAATATTATTTTTTTCTTATTGTATGTTTGAGTATGATGCATTACACAAGGTCTCCAAGGACTATAGTGTATTCTTATAATACTTATGGCCTTATTTTATGGTGATAAATCAAATGCTTGTAAAATGTAATTATTTATTTGTTGAGTATATTCTTAGATTTATGAATGTATATCCTCTTATTATGTATAGATATTATTCCCTCTCTAGAAGATAGCCAAGAGCATGTGTTCCAATAACATAATGGATCTCACACCTGTAGCCATATTTTGTGTCTAATGGACCAATTTAGAACAATCTTTTCAAAATTGACAATGGTGGTAGCAAGGAATATTATTGTATTAACAAACACGTTCATTCCATGTAGAAAAGGCGGTAAAATTCAAGAACTTATAATATGTGATGTGCATATATGTTTCTTTACAAATGGAATTTAACTTCAGCTAATTTTTCACTCTTTTAAAATATTTTATAACTGCAAGATTTATCATTTAAATATTGTTTTGTGGATTATTGCAAAGCTTATTCAATCTATTATTATTAAATATCAAATTAGCTAAATACCTAAACAATGCCAATTTCAATAATGACTATATGAATTATATGAACTTTGAGTTGGACCACGAAAAAAACCACGAAAAAATAATCACTACCATGTACTAAGTAACATTCAAAACCACAAACTTAATATTGGAATTCATCACATTAAACTATTAACAAGGACACATCCAGCACACATCTTAAGTTAAAGAGACTATGGAATATGGTTGTAAATAAACCACTCACTACCCATCCATAATGATTCTAAATGATTACACTCAAGTGTCATTGATAAGATATGGCTATAAAATAATAGGAGTAATTTATATATGTGACGTCCTTTAAAATTTAAGATTGTATATAGAAACACTGAGTCAAATCATACTGTATTATTTTAAAATCTTTAATAAATTATATTAAATGATTATAAAAAGAAAATGTAACGTGCTAAAGCACTTACATAACATGGAAAAATATACAAGAATCCTCTTCGTTTACAAGTTCCTTTAGAGAAGGCGTGTGTTCATAATGTATGTTATTAAATGATTATTATAACATATGTCATTTCAATAATGTATATGCTTTTTATTATTATTTTATAGTTAATACCATCATATATATATATTATTGAGAATGGAGCAAGAAAAATCTGAGTTTCATTTGTCTTGGTGAAACTAGAGAAAATTCGAATTTCCATTTGAACAGATAACTTGGATGAGTTAACTTGAGTGACATGGGTTGTGTCACCCATGGAGATTCGAAGGCAATGTACTATCAGTTGTAGACTATTCCAAAGTGTACAGGTGGTGGATGCAGTCTGAGGATGAGCCTAGAAGGATTGTGCAATTCCAATTGAAAATTTTCCTAATTAATAGGAGAATAATTCCTCAAGGAATAACGCAAGGAAATAAGAGCTTGGAGGGCTTTGAAATTGACTAAGTGTTGGCTAGAGTCAATTAGTCAGGTAGGGGGATAGACTATACACATGTAGGTTTTTCTCAACCTTGAGAAAGGATATGTATTCACCCATATTATTTGATTAATGCAATACATATAGGAAGGGGTTTTGAGTAGTTTGTTTCCCCTAGATAAATCTTTGTGTATCTTTGATAAATATTTGTGTGTGTTTATGATTTGAGGTTTAGAAATATATTTACCTCAAAAAGGAAAAATCCATATGTTTGAATAGTATGAAAGGTAAGGACAAATCTTTGGCAGAGTAATTTATTATCAAAATGAGTAATGAGAAACGAACAACTCTGGTAGAAAAAGTATTTTCAGAAGGTAGACCAAAAACCCCTAAAGTTAGCTAAGCTTGTTGTTACTTGGAATGCAAGAAAATAAAAAATGTTATTTAGGTGGTCGGTAAATTTAAATATGGAGAATCACCTTTAAAACAATATAATATTTCTGATGAGTGATAACTTTCATGGGCGACTTCTCAGTCAAATTGTTGAATATCTCGAGGGTTCTTGACTAATTCCTTTTGCATAAATACAAATCTGGTTTAGTCTTTCTTATTTATTCTGAGCATAAATGCGATAAATATTTTTAGAATAAATGCAAAAAAAAATTAGAACATACCTTCTCTATTCAGATCTTTAGATAGAAATTCCAGTAAAAGAGCGTAGTAATGAAATTATATTGTCGCATAAGCCATACCATGGATAGAATATAATGTCTTAGATATTTCTATAGATTGAGATTTGGCGATTGAGAGATTCCACTGATATATATAAATTATTATTATTAAAGAGTCGTCATATATTTATAATTACAAATATATTAATTATTACAAATATATTGATTACAATTGAGATGACATTACAAATGTTTACAAATTTCTTACATTACATCTACACATGTGCCCCATATTGGGTTATAGAGCACCGAATGGGTCATCTCTGAGTGACACGCATCACCACTCAGATAGTCACATGTTGCATATGAGACATTAGCATGACATCATCCCATTGGTGGGACCCCAAAAGTTCTTAGAGAAACATGCAACAGAAACATCAGGATGATGGATGTTGGACTGATGTGGCTATTGTCAGAGACGAATTGGGCTAGAACTAGTAGTGATTGGTGAGAAGTTGTAGTGGGTGGTCTTCATACGACAGTTATGTCTACAAGGAAAATCCAAGCAAAGTTTAAAGGTGTGCAAATGGAAATGTCAAGATACAGGTGTCAAGTTGATAGTGGAAGCACAACAAAGCAACAACCAAGAAAAAAGAGTATGGGCTGGCCCCACTTAACAACTCAGCCCATAAGGTAAAGCTTGGAGGTTTATAACATGGAATAGAGAAAAAGTGTTAGGATAAAGGTGTCAGGAACCAAGTACTAACACTTGGTTTGGTTAAACAAAGATACCAAGCACATGGGAGCATATTTATAAAGAAAATTAGTTCGTGGAGGCTTACAAGTGGATAAGCAACTAAAAGACCAAGGTGGAGGTCACGACATGAGGTTTTATTGTGGAAAAGAAACAACGAGCTAGTGCAAGAGGGGCTAAAGGATATTATTGGAAGAAAAGACAGTTTTAGTGGTGGAATTGGAAATTAAGCTAAAGTTAAAAGCTCACTAATTATAGTAAAGCCCTACTAAACCCTATAAACCACCAAAATAGAAAAAATTCATAACTCAACTCAAAGATTGAGCCCATAATAGCAGGACAGAGGGTGTTAACTTGAAAAACATATTTAGAATACATATTGTGAATAGGAAAAACCCATAAATAGAGAATTCATGCAACAGTGAATGAAAAGCAAAGAGGCCTAAAATAGAAAAACAAAAATATTTATAAGCAGGTTTGATCAAGCAAGATGTACAAGAGTTTATTTTGTGAAAAGAATTATGTGCGAGGTGTTGATGTTTTTAGTAATATAAAGGTATTGGTGTAAGGAAGAAATTGTTCTATTTGTATGAAAATGAGGCATTCATGGTTCTAGTGTGAAAATCGATGAAAGATGAACCATTGATGTGAAGAAAGTAGTAGCTTGCAAATTAGTGATTGGTGCTCCTTCTAGTAGGTGTTGGTAAATATTTGGAGTTGTAGCTCCATTCAGTTGTAGCTAATTAATCAGGAAGTTGTTGCTTCCTGTTGGTTGTAGCTAGAGAATTTGTAACAACAAGTTATAGCCTACCTTGTGAATTAATTGAATGAATGTTTGAAGAATATGTTTATTCCTTGTGTTACTCAAATTATTTCATGTCATGCTCATATACGTTAATTGTTGAAACTTTTTATGGTGTCCTAATATCATATGATAAGTGAAACAAAGTTTTTAAATAGTGGAAATTCCTACAATACTGATTCACCCCCCCTCTCAATATTGTCTTGGTTTATACGAATTGGTATTAGAGCCAAGTTACTTTAGATCAATTTAACAATTGGAAGAAAGATCAAGGACCATGGGAAACCAAGAAGGAGGACTTACCAATAGGGAATTTATGTTCAATGGAACAAACTATGTATTTTGGAAGTTAAGGGTGAGTACCTACATTCAGCCACTTGAAGTTGATGTATGCGATGTTGTGGAAGAAGAATATAAAAAAAATCCAACAGTGATTATGAAAGATTAGAATATGGAGTTCACATGGAATGGTAAAGCCATTAATTCCCTACTTTCTAGCCTCCTGAATCAGAACTTGTCAAAGTGATAGACTACATAACTGCCAAAGATATTTGGGACAATATGAGTAGCTACTATGAAGGTGACAACAAGGAAAAGAAAGCTAAACTTCAAGGTTTAAGAATGAAATTCAAGTCATTAAGGATGCGTGAAGATGAAGATATTGACAAATATTTTTTAATAGTTGATGAGGTTGCGAACACCATAAGGGGTGTTAATGAGAAGCTAGATGAAATTGAGATAGTTCAGAAGGTTTTGAGATATCTCTCTGAGAACTTTAATCCCAAGGTTTCAGCCATTGAAAAAATGACTAATTTGAACACTCTTAATCTATATCAATTACTTGGCATCCTTACTACCTATGAGATGAGAATATCAAATGGAAAGCCCACAACAAAAGAATTAGCCTTCAATGCAGATAGAAATCCCAAGGAGGAGCATGATGATTCATGTTGTGAATATGATGAAGAAGAATCCAAGGTTTTGAGGAAGTTCAAGAGAGGCCTGGGTAAGTATAAAGGTAAGATAATTTTTAAGTGTTTTAATTATGGAAAAGTTGGTCAATATGCATCAAAGTGTCCTGAAAAAATAAGAAATATTATGATCGAAGAGAAAAATTCAGGAAAGTGTAAAAGGATAGAAAGAAAGCTAAAAAGAGAGGCCTCTATGTTCAAGAATAAAATTCCTCTCAAAGTGATTCCAACCAATCCTCAAATGAAGATAGATGATGAAAGCCCAAAACAATTCATGTTGATGGCCGTCGAAAATATACAAGTTGAAGCTATCAATTCTATTGATGAAGAGGCAAAAGTAGATCTATAAGGAGAATTGATAAGTGAAATTGAAGAGATTGAAAGGATGAGAAAGAAAAATAAATTCCTGAAGGAGTTACTAAATAGGGACAAGGCTGAGGTTTTTGAACCATTTCTCCTGCAAATTGAAGAAGGTAAGAAAATTAAACAATCTTCAAATCAGCAGTTGAATGAGAAAAAACAAACTTGTCAAAGTTTGGAAGGTGAAATTGTTTTGCTTAGAAAAGAGCTAGAGAAAGCCAAAATGTTGTGATGGTTCAATCAAAAGTTTGGACAGGTGACTGATAATTTGAATGAGATATTGGAAAGACAAAGAATTTCTAAAGACCATAGTGGTCTTGGGTTTGAGGCCTAATCTAGTTCAATAACAAAATTGAAGGAATCAATTTTCTTCCAGCAATAAAGGAAGGGACTGTGCAACAACAAAGAGATGGTATGTAGCCCAATATTTAACATCAACAACAAAAGAAAAATTCTAGCCAAGCAAATTGCAATAGTAAGAGATCAGCCTAGAGTAGAAGATAATGTTCAATGTATGCAAACATTTTTCCAAGATACTGCTTCACCTCCTCCAATTATGGTCATAAAATAACAAACTATAGATTCAATCTATCCTATAGGAATTTCAGATCGGCGAGAAGAAATCAATAAGATAGATAGAGGAATAATAGACCAAGGTAAAACAACTTTTTTTCTCCCTTGAACTATCTAGTGGAATGTTTTAAGTGTCAAATTTTTGGGTATATAGTTGTTGATTGCAGACTTAAGGAAAAGAGGTCTAAACCTATTATTGAGGAAATCAGTCAAAACCCCAATATCTAGAAAGAAAGGGAGAAAATAGAGCAATGTGATATTGTTATATATTCCAATAATGAAGGCAATCATTGGTATTGGGACAGTGGTTGTTCTAGGCACATCTCAGGGGACAGAATCAAGTTCTTGACATTGAAACCAATTGAAAAAGGTAATGTAACATTTGGAAAAAACGCTCTTAGTAAGATTGTTGAAAAAGAAGAAGTTAGTCTATCAAATGGAAAAGGTAAAGAGAAGAATGTTTTATTTGATGATGGGTTAAATCATAATTTGCTAACTGTGTCATAGATGTGTGATCAAGGCTATTATGTAATTTTCAAGTCTAAAATTTGTCAAATCAAGTCTAAAAGCATAGGTGAAATAGTGGTTGAAAATCTAAGAACAAACAATAATGTTTATGTTCTAAAGGAAAAAACTGAGGTATTTCTTATGAAATATTGATGAGATTTGGTTGTGGCATAAGAGACTTTGACATCTGAACTTTGTTTAGATAGTAAAATTGAGAGAGAAGATTTAGCAGAGATTTTGGGTACAAGCCATACACAGAGTAGTGATTATTCTCAACAAAGCTCATTTCAGAGAAGACAGTGACAAAACTCCCTATGAGCTTTGTTATGGAAGACCTGCAATAGTCAAGCACTTCATAGTTTTTGTTATCATATGTTACATCAAGAAGAATGACGATAAACTTGGTAATTTCAATGAAAGAGAAGATGAAGGTATTTTCATGGGTATTAACATAACAAAAAAGGATATAGATGCTATAATAAGAACACTAAGAAGATTATTGACTACATTAATGTTAAAGTAGATGAATATGTTGAATCTAAAAATAAACAACTAGTAAATACCAGTGCTAATGAACCCATCACCAATGGTGAGGAGAAAAGTGATCCACGTACAGAATAAGACAATGAAGAGCCCTCCAATCCTCAAGCTAGGGATCCTTCAAGCTATGTTAAAAAATATCAACTAGATGATCAAATCATTGTTCATTTAACAACAGGTGCTCAAACAAGAATGAAGTTTCTCAATCCCCTTATGAAATCACATGTAACCCTACTATGGATGGAGAAACCAAAGGATGTTGCAAAGAAATATCGGAGGAAGTTTACAAAGAGAAGTCAAATGGTTTTTAGCTAACAAAAAATCCGGAATATGTTTGCAATATTAAGAAGGCCTTGGATGGTCTCAAGCACACCCCTAGAGCTTGATATTCGAAGTTGGAAAGATACCCTCTCAAGTATGGATTCAAAAGAGGTGCAATTGACATAAATTTATATGTAAAATCGAATAATAGCAAACTCATAGTGTTGGTTGTTTATGTTGATCACATTATTTTTTGTAGTGATTTAACTTTGTTAACCAGTCAATTTGCATATGATTTGATTGAAGAAATTTATTATTTCCTTGTATTTTAGATTGCACAAACTCCCAAAGGGAACTTTATCTCACAAATAAAATATCTCAAAGAACTATTGAAATTTTGGCATGGAGGAATGCTCTGTAGTGAGCACACCAATGGCGACAAGTTGCAAGCTTAGTAAGTTTGAAGAATCACCTGAAGTTGATCAGACTTCATACAGATCTATCATTGGCAACCTATTTTATCTAAAACATTCAAGACTATACATTATGGAGGCAGTTGGTATTGTTGGAAGTTTTCACGCAGCCCCCAAACAGAGCCATCTACTAGCAGCTAGGAGGATTCTTAGATATCTCAGAGCCACAATGGAAGATGGACTATGGTACCCTAGAGGTAAATATTTTTCATTAACTATTTATACTGATGTTGATTGGGAAAGTAATGTAGATGATCGAAAGAGCACTAGTTGTGGTGCATTCTTTCTTGGAGAATGTCTAGTTTCATGGTTAGCCAAGAAGTAAGATTCCATCTCTTTATCTATGACTGAAAAAGAATATATTGCAACAAATTATTGTTTCACTCAACTACTGTGGATGAAGAAAACCCTGCAAGATCTAGAAGTGTGTTATGGGAAGCATATTCCTATTATTTGTGATAACGGAAGTGCAATCAACATGTCAAATATTTCTATTTTCCACTCCAAGACAAAATGTATTCCAATCAAGTATCATTTATTGAAAGAAAAGTTGGAAATCAAATTATGCAACTTGAGTATGTACCTACAAAAGAACAAGTTTTTGACATTTTCACCGAGCCACTTCCTAGAGAAAAGTTTGAGTATTTTAGGAAAATATTGGGAGTTGTTCCTCTTGTCTCCCTCCACTAGATCTTCCTTCCAGAGGAAGAATGGCAGCTGGCATATCTTCAACATATCAAGAAGAAGCTACCAAGTCCACATGATAAAAAAGACAGAGGAAGATTGTTGCAAAGGAGAGTAAGGTTATAAGGGGAGAATGTTGGTGTACTTGTCATTGATGTTGTTGGACACCTAATCCTGTACGGGTTAGTGCGGAAGCAGAATAGACTAAGGAAGTCCAAGAGACCTTGGGATGTGGAACCCAACAGTCACATAATGTATTGTAAATGTATATCATTTGTTAATAAAAAATGTACTCTCATGTTTTATCTTTCCTATTTATCTTTTCCATGTGTGTGTTTAACATGGTATCAGAGTAGGCGATTGTTGGTCCTGCTCCATTTTGAGCCATTATAACGAGCCATTATTTTCCTACGAATACTAACCTATCATTTAGGTTGCCTTGAGTGCTTGTGAGTCATGCGCTCTGTATATTCTGCCATGCAAAAACGCTTCTATTCTCTGTGGTATCGGTTCACCGAATTGCTGCTCCTCTCTGCCATATAATAATATGCCTGACAATTTTGTTACATGCGTTTTCTAGGGCATTATAAGGGCTATTCATGGCATTTGCACCAGTGGTTGGTTCTGTCAGAGATTCTGATGAGCTTTGAGTGTTTGATGTAGAAATGGTGCCCGTTTCTGAAGAACATTGGAAAGTCCTCTAATTCCCGCACCTTTAGCTATGGTGGTAGCATAGAACAACAACCCATCCTTCAGGCCATGGAAAGGCACTTGTCTGGTCAGAATATCAGGGCATTCACAGAAATCACTCTCTGCCTTGTCCAAAATCTGATAAACCCTAACCCATTCTAGGGTTTCATTGTCGAGCCTGCTGATCGATAAGTATAACCGCTCCATCATTTCCCCATACAGCAAACGGTTCCGACATCTACACCATGTAGATGCCATTTGTTCCGTCTACTACTGTATGATAATGAAGGTAGAAGGATATGTTGTAAGAAACAAGCTCATTTTTCATTTTTAAATCCTCACGAATGTATCCCGCAATATTCCATCTCTTTTGAGAAGGTGTATAAATTTGCACCATCTGTCTCTCGATCTGGCCATTCCTATCCCTTTCGTTCTTCTTGACAGTGACAACTCTGTATGAAGCGTCAGATGTATTATTCTAATTGACAACTATGCACTCATCAATGTGGAAGGGCTCTTCCTGTGGTTCCGGAATATCAGCGAATGCTCTCGTATAAGGATTGCAGAGACTACCATTGTAGGAACAACTTCGGATGACCAAGATGAGTCCTGGAACAGACTCATTGCAATAAATGTTACAGGTTTCATATAGCTTGTCCTCCATGAAAGAAAGGGTGAAGCATGAGTTTATCCAGATGCATTTGTAGAAACAGAAAGCCATCGATGGCATATTGAGAATCTTACTATAGAAAACCAACCGTGGCTACCGGTTGAGAGCTACCTCAGACCACTTTCTTAGGAAGTATTGCGAAGAAAGAAATTCCTTCCATTTCTTATTGATGATGTGAAACTTATACACAAACTCCACAGGTAGCGAGCTAATATCTCCATTTGAAGGTCACAAGACACTTCATTGAACGATATTTGAGCTGCATTTTGCATGTCCATATCTATAATAGAACAGAGGTCAACATTTGTGAAACCCTGCATCACAAATTGAATATATTTTCTATTGTATCTTGCAAGCCAGAATAAATAACAAGTCGTGTCACATGTTTGTGGCATCAAATAATTTCTCAAGAGGCTGCATCCCCTTTCTGAGCATAACCACGAATCTGGAGCATTATAGAGACAGTCAAAAGATTATTCCTCACTGTTGTAACCTCATTTAGGAGATTGTCTACCATCTCAAGGCATAGTTTAAGAGTATTGTTGATGTCAAAGACCCTTGTGCAAGGTGAACCTGTGTAGCCATTTCTGGACCAACATCTAATTTCTGAGCAGTGTCCCCATTATTGAATGCTGAAACGAAGTGCTTCAGGGGCTAACATGTATAGTTGAGAATATTTCAGGGCTATCAACAATTGCCAGAATTACGCTGAAACTGAGAAGTTCTGTAGAGAATTTCTTGGGGCTTGGAGAGAAGTTTTGTAGCTGTAGTTTGTGCAAGGACGTGTCTGGAGCAAGACTAGAGATCAAATCGAGTGGAATATCAGCCCATCTTTCTCACTGAATGAACATGGAAGATATTGGAGCAATTTGCATATGACTAGGACGAGTTTTAGAGTTAATAACACTGCTGGACACGGCCAATTAAAGGCTAATATGTATGGTTGTTTTCCTTGCAAGGAACTAATAAGTTGGAGACATCTTTGCTGAAGCTACATTACTAGGTTCCTCTAGTCTATTGTTTTTTCCAATATATTTTCACACTAATGAAATAAAGGGACTGTTATGGCTATTTTCATTGTGATGAAGTCAATGTACCAGTATTTATAAATTTCTGACCAAAGAAAATGTATCAACGAATTCGAGCTACACTGGTGGTGTAGTGAACTCTTAACATGGTATTTCTAGTGTGACAGCTCTTTCTCTGGTGATTAGTTATCCCACAATTGTAGCTATTCCACATGCTATCATCAATGGTTACAAGAATGTATTAGTAGTCGCTATTGAACTTGACTATTCTTTTCCATAGGCCGAGAAAGTGAAGGAGTATTTGAAGGATCCAAGCAAGTTTTCAATTGCTGCTGCCCCAGTTGTGGCATTGTATTTAAAGCTCATTATGGTTTTCGTGTTTAGTGTTGAAGATCCCGTAGAGTATTAAAGTATATATAAGTTATCCCCTTATTCCAAAAGTTGTATGATTTCACCATTCAGCCAAAACCTGGTGCAAATCAAAATTGGAGCAACTTCTAATATCTTTGAAAATAAGTTAAAATAAGTGTATTTAATAGAGTTTGATTTGTTGATAAAATGGGAAGACTTTATGGAGTATTAGAGTTACTGAATACACTAATACATTCTAGTGTCGAAAACATAGTCAAAATCAACAAAGACTCTCTCTTTGAAATTCAGACATGTCTACAATATGCACAAGAACAGATTGATTTTTTGCAGCTTGAATCTCAACTACAGCAAGAAGAATTACAACAATGGAGTCATCATTCTGAACCTGTTTCTGTTCAGAACAATGAAATAGACTCCCATAAACAGCAGGACAATAATGTTTCAAATTCAGATTCAGTGCCTAATACAACAACAGATTTGCATGCAAAAGTAGAAATTCAGCCTACCCTTCCCAAGCCCATCATCAGACTGTGGGAAAAGCTTGTCCACAACAAGCACAAAACTAGTCTTGGATATGACAAGGACGTGCCCTTTCATATTCCAGACTACTCCAAACCAATCCAATTTCAAAGTGCTGGATTTCTTTAGGACGGTTCATCTTCACCTGCTCCTCATTACAGTTCACCTTCAGCTGTTCCAGATTATGCCCCTCTTCCACAGTAATAACAATAGAATGTGAAATGCCAACACTGTGACCAAGTTGGCCATCTGAAAGATCGCTATTTTGATCTTCATCCATGTAAGCACTGTAATAAAACCAGTCATTCTTCAAACAGATGCTTCAGAAACAAACCTCATGCAAGAAAAAAGATTCATCTTGGATGGATCGCTTCTTGGCAATGGGCATCAACAGCCAAGAAGATATTTCAGTCACATGTCAGAACTTGTTCAAGAGTATTGAATAGTCTTGTAGTTGAGTTTCCTCCATCATCTCACCTTGTATCTGATGGGGGGGAAATGATGGTCATCTACAAGCTTCAAAGCCACATCAAGCGAGCCTGAGTCACAGCCTGCCACACCAGTTTCAGAGTTGTAGCCAAAGACAAATATGCCCCTGAGCATGCCTTCAGTTGGTAATGCCTTTTCAAAGAATCTTGGACACTTCCTCTAGCAGAAGGCATTAGCTTCTTGCCAGTTTTGGAAGAATTCCAGGAATAGAGTTGGGGAGAATTCCTCTAGCAAAAGACTTCATCTTCTTACCAGACTTGGAAGAGTTTCAGGAATTGCATAAGCATTCCAGAGTTGTTGGTCATCCTTAAACCATCACAGGTTGAGACTTCCCTTTTTAGGTTGAAGTTCTCCCTTTTATGCGAGGTGAGACCTCCCTTTATTGGTTGAAGGTTTCCCTGTTCAAAACATCAGGAGCACTTCCTCTAGTAGAAGACCTGAGCTTCACGCCAGAATTGGAAGAGTTTCGAGAACTGCACTAAGCGTTCTAGTGTTGGTGGTCATCCTTAAACCATCGCCCTTTATACCAACATTTCAGAGAGCACATTCAACATAGTGCTGCCATGCATTTTTTGCACATTTTGTATTACAGCTCTCTTCTTGGACTCATACATAACCATTCAGGTTAATGGGGGGAATGTTGGACACCTAATCCTCTATGGGCTAGTGTGGAAGCAGAATAGACTAAGGAAGTCCAAGAGACCTTGGGATGTGGAACCCAACGGTCACATAATGTATTATAAATGTATATCATTTGTTAATAAAAATGTACTCTCATGTTTTATCTTTCCTATTTGTCTTTGCCATGTGTGTGTTTAACAGATGTAAAAGGGGGAGATGCATTGGTGATTAAAAAAAAAGTATAGCAGGAGATGTTTTGGAGAGGTCTTGATGTAGAAAACTAGCAGAAATACCACATCAACTGAAGCATCTTATCACAAGAGAAGTGCATATCGAGGGGAGAAAAATCCAAATGATACATAAGAGATAAGAACACAAGTACAAGCCCATTTTGTTTTCATGATGAAGTTTTGTTTTATTATGGTGTTTCCATTAATGCCAAAAGGGGAGAATGCTAGAAATATGGTTTCATTGATGGAAAAGGTGTCAAAGTGCCACATGTGACCAGGTTCAGGAAACAATAAGAAGAATGAAGATCAACATTCAGGGTGAGATGGTGTAGATATTTTAGAGCTATTTATTTTATAAAAAATCATGTCAAATGTAGGTGAAACCCACTTACACGGAAATATATATGAAAGAGCTTTCCATTGGTATGTGGAAGTCTAGAAATATCCTCCTGGATCAAAAGTTAGAGCTAGTCAAAGTTAGGGATCCCAAAAGTCAAGTATGTTGAGCCAAAGTGGATGGAGGACCCTTTTGTCACATAGTTAAGTTTGGCATATAGAAAAACACAAAAAAATCTTTGGTAGAGCCATTATTTAAAGAGTTGGTCAGATGTGGCTGACAACACATTAGTGGGGAGAATTATTATTGGTCGACGATGGAGCCCATAGCTCAGCCCAACAATGGAATATCGGTGGATGTACCCTGGAGAAAATTTGAGCACATAAAGGTAGAAATGGGATGATGTAGGTCACATGTTAAATGACATGTAACTTTAGAGAATGATCGAGCCCAACATGTCCTCACCAACACATCGGCAGTATTATGTGGCGGTCCACAACTCGACCATTAAAAAGTCAAGGGGTCACACAATGTGTAGTTTTCATAAACCATTGATGGTCAGATCATTAGTTGTGGTCAATTGCACTACTCCCCCCCTTAAAACCACAAATAACCTGAGGGGGGAGTGCAAACCACAAAGTGTTTTTGTGATAGTGGAGCACGATGGGGCAACATGGCAGCATGATACAAGCTTGAATTTGGTGGTTTTCTTTTGAAAAATTTACAAAGGAATATGGTGAAAAACCAAGGCTTGGACCCTTTCTCTCTCCTCTCTGATAGAAGGATAGGTGGAAGAAATTTAGTGACTAGACAATGGAGCCCATGATATCTCATCCCGCTGAGTTAATCTTGGAGGATAAAAGAGCACAATGAAGCTAAGCACCAAGATGGTTCAAGTGGGATACATGGCGACATTTGATTGGTTCACAAGGATGACATAGGTGCGCAGGTGGATGATGATGTCAGCATTGACATGGCCCAATAATAGGTCAACACATGGAAGGTGTTTTTGGCCATTTTGGGTGACCAAATGGGCCATTTCTAGTTGACATGTTTCACCACTCAAATATTGACATGTGCGATATGAGACATTACCATGATGTCATCCCATTGGAAAAAATAAAAAGGTTTTTATAGCAGCACACACTGGAAGCATCGGGATGACTAGAGATTAGGCTAATATGGTTGTTCTCAGAGCTAACTCGGCTTGGAAGTGGCACCAATTTGTGAGACGCTATTGTGGGAAGTCCCCACAAGACAACTAGGCCCATAAGGCAAACTCTGATGAAGCTTAAAGGTCTGAGAAGGAAAGACAGAGATACTAGTGCCAAGTTGACAGTGGTGCTATGATAGAGCGACAACCAATGGAAAGAGTGTGGGAAGACCCGATTTAACAACTTAGCCCGCAAGGTAAATCCTGAAGGTTTGTAAAGTGGTATAAAGAAAAAGCATTCGATAAAGGTGCCCTGAATCAAGCACCAACACTTGGTCCATACAGTAAAGAGAGAAAGGGCATGGAAGAAGATTTATAAAGAAAATTAGCCCATGGAGGCTTAAAAGAGGATAAGCGAATAAGAGACCAAGGCAGGGTAATGACATAAGGTTTTATGCCATAAAAGAGACAAGGGCCCAAAACAAAAGGGGGTAAGGCTATTATTTGTGGAACAAACAATTTAAGTGGCAGAATTGGTAGTTAAGCTAAAGTTAAAAGCCTAATAATTATAGTAAATTCCTACTAAACCCTCTAAACCACTAGAATAGCAAAAATTCATAGTTCAACTTAGGGATTGAGCCTGGGATAGTAGGCCAGAGGGTGTTAACTTGAAAAACAAATTCAGAAGACATATTTTGAAGATGATAAAGAAAAAACATAAAGAATTCATGCAATAATACAAGAAAAAAAGAGGCATAAAATAACAAAGAAAAAATATTTATCAGTATGTTTGATTAAGCAAGATGTACAAGAGATTTTTTGTGACAATAATTGTGTGTAAGGTGCTAGTGTATTTAGTAATTTGAAGGTATTGGTGATTAAGGAATATATTTTTTTATTTGTATGTAGAGGTGGCATTCATGCTTCTAGTGTGAAAATGGATGAAAAATGAATCATTGATGTCAAGGAAGTTGTAGCTTGTAGATTAGGGGTTGTCACTCCTTCTAGTTGGTGCTAGTAAATAATTGGGGTTGTAGCTTCGTTCAGTTGTATTTGATAAATTAGGGAGTTGTAGCTTCTTGCCGGTTGTAGCCAGAGAATTTGTAAAAGAAATTTGTAGGTTTCCTTGTGAAATAATTGAAGCAAAGTTTGAACCATATGTGTGTTCCTCGTGTTACTGAAATTATTTCATGTCATGCTCATATAAATTAATTGTTGAAATCCTTTATGGTGTCCTAATATCATAGCATAAGTGAAAGAGAGTTTTTAAATAGTGGAAATTCCCACAACATTGATTCACCCCCCTCTCTCAGTATTGTCCTAGTTTCTAACAAATATTGAGTTGGAAAGAAATCCATTATTGGAGAATAAAACAATTTTAATGGAGTTGTAGACTTGGAAAAGTTTAAAGGAATTATAGAGAGAGACTAGAGATGTCCATTTTAACTTTATTTAATTGGGGCATATGAATAAATAAAGGATTGAAAAAATTATTTAATAAAGAAAAACACTATGAGTTGATAAGAAAGTGGTTGTTGGGGAATGAAACACGTCAATGGAGGAGGGTTGGAAAATTTTAATGGAATTATAGAGGAGAGATATTAGAGATGTCTATATGGACTTGACTTAAGTAGGGCATAGGGGTAAATAACTCAATGGGAATTTTCTTTAATAAAATAAAATAGAAAAACACTATAAGTTGAAAAGAAAACAACTATTGGAGAATGAAACATGTTCATGGAGTAGAGAATTGGAAAAGTTCGAAGGAATTATAGAGGAGAGAGATTAGATTTGTCCATATTGACTTGAATTAAGTGGATCATAGAGGTGAATAAATCAATGGAAATTTTCTCTAATAATCAAAACCACTCTGACTTGAAAAGAAAACAATTATTAGAGAACGAAACATGTTGACGAGGTGGAGAGTTGGAAATTTTTAAGGGAATTATAGAGGAGAGAGATTAGAGATGTCCATATTGACTTGAATTTAGTGGGGCATAATGGTAAACACATGAGTGGAAATATTTTTTAATAATAGAAAACACTATGAATTGACTCATAAAACAATTGTTGGAGAATGAAACATGTCGATGGAGTGAAGAGTTGGAAAAGTTTAAGGGAATTATAGAGGAGAGAAATTAGGGGTGTGTTGATGCCTCTAAAATCATAGCACCAACATTGGGGGATAATCACCCAGTGCGGACCTTAGTACAACTCCTTTTCCGTTTGGGATGGTGGCTCCGACTAGGGATTTATGGGACTAGTTTCCCAATAATGTGTGGTTTAATGAATGAGTGTTTTAAAATGTATATCGAAGGTGGTAGATGGTTTAATCTATGACTTTAAAATATACAAATATACCTACATAACCCGAGTAATCTTATAACAATGCGATTTCTGATAATTCCTAGCAGACAAACAATCATATAGATGATTTACTTATCCATAGAAAGATGCATTTAAATAATGATTACTTTGTTTAAGAAATTAAAGAAAGTAATTATAAAAACATATCGCATGACATCGTAATATTTATCGCAGATATATATCTCTAATTTAACAGTTATAGATCATTAAGAAGTGACTCAATATAGAATTGCTTGAAATGTGTGAATACATCAACAATAGAAAATTAAATGAAATGCTAATTAAATCAAGACAAAAAGAACAGTGATAGAAATACTGCATGCATTTGAGTCTTGATATGTAAATAACATTCTGGTTCCACCTCTTTATTCCAAAAACTTCTAGGAGATACAAAAATGCAGGTCTTGAAAAAGTTCTTTCAAAAAAATCTAAAACCTTGATCCACTGCTCATAAAAAAATAAATTTAGAAGTGCAGAAGTGCAACTTCTCAAGTCTAGTTTTTGTACAAATTGAGGACCCTTTCTTCAATAACATGAAAGGGTTTATATAATAGAACTAAAACAAACTGTCAACAAAAATCACTTAGAGTTGTTGGAACTATAAACATTAAAATCTAGGATTTGAATTGCAAAAATAGTAGTGCGATTGCCTTTGGAAAGATTCATTGTATTTATTTCTTTTCCTGTATCCATAGCTGACAAATTAAGAGCATGTTTTGAATTTGCAGAGGATGACTCATCCTGGAGTGCAGTTCTCCCATGTACGTGGCATCTGAAAGCTCGGGCACCATGCAATCAACAACATCGGTAAGGCATTTGATGGTCATCTGTTAGCTATGTGGCTTGACCAAAAAGGACCAATATGCATCCCAAGTAAGGCTATGTACTCTGTTGAGTTGTTCATCTTTGGTGGCCAATTCTTGCTTCCATTGATTTTCTAACACCTTTGCTTTTGGAAGCTTTCCCGGGGAACAATCAGAAATCAAATTGGTTGCATATAAATTATCATTTACCAGGTCAATCAGATTGTTCATTATAGCTCTGGCTCTAGAAGTAGCCCTTTCTCCCTTTATTAACTGTGTTTCCCATTCCGAAAACAAAATTTCTTTACGCGACTCTTGAATTTTCGGTAGGTTAGAAGCTCTGCCTTCCACTATGCTTTGCCAAGAGAGGAAATTTGTGACCTTATCATCTGTGTCCTCAAACTCTAATTTGGTATTAACTGCCTGATCGATAAGTGATGTAGTTATGATCCATAATGGGTCAGCAGGTGATATTTTATGGCAAAGTCGATTGAGTTGTTGCAATAAGGCCTTATTTGCTTCTAGGGCTTTTTTCTTAAATTTCTCAACCTTAGGATAATCTCTGAACTATTCTATATCTAGTTGTAGCTGTGAGATTTGCTCCTCTTTAGCCTTCATTCCTTGTTGATGTGTCAATTGAAGTTGTTCAAGCTGTTGGGACAACTGTTGTTGTTTCTGGATGGCATGTTGATCAATATTTTGTTTCTCCAGGTTTAATTGCACTTTAAGCTGCTCGTTCTTTTGTTCTTCTATCAACTATTCATCAAGCTGATTAATCTTCTATTTTTCTCCTGTTGTTTACTCTTCAAGCTGAGCAATCCTTTGATCTTTTTCTTTGATTAATAGGTTAACCTCAGTGGCTTTATCAATTGTGGTAGCTCTGTATGACCCTACAAATTGGGATAAATTAGTCAAATCCTCAGATGGATTGACTTCTGAATCCTTCCATATAACATTCATGAATTCAAATTGAGGAGCTGCCGATGATGTCTGGTCAATTTTCCTCTTTTTTCTTTGTCTCTTGACTACAACCCTGTGCTTTTTCCTGTAAAATACATCCAAAGGTGGTATCTCCTCAATATTAAATGTAATTTCACTTGAAGGATTTTCTGGGATTATTTCAATCTCTTTCTGAGCTATGTTTTTTTTGGGTGTCCCTTCAATCGCGCTCTTAGTAACGATGGGTTGTTGTGTTGCGGGCAATGCTGATGCAATACTGTTTTGGGGGTCACTCTGGCTTTTGATCTGCTAATCAAATTGCTCCCATTCTTTTATCAAGATGGGGTCAATATTAACATCTGAGCTAAGGGGTTCAATATTTTTTTCAACTGTTTCCCCTTCCCCGGAAATCTCTTCAATAGTCTGCTCCCCGCTGTGCTTTGCTTGTTGAACAGTAGGGGTAGTATTCAATAAATCTAGAGGCAATGTTTGTAACCTCCATGTCCTGTATTCCATGAATTTATCCATCTTTGCAGCTCCTAGTTTGAATCTTGCTAGATGAGTTACTTGTGAGAATAGCTCTGCTGAAGTGAACAAATCATCAAACTCATCTTTCTCATGTATAAATTTACTAATTTTCACCTGACTGGTGAAATTGTAAGCGTCTTTGTTTGGATCATACTGTCTGTTAGGAATCACTGCTAGACTCAGGTCCTTAGTTTTCTCTGCCTCTTTCTCAGCATGTTTAAAATCATGCAATGTATAAGTGCCACAACAGAGGGGAAATGGAGGCCACACTTGTTTTTTAGAGTCTTTAAGGTTTCTAGTCATCCCCTTTTCTACTATCTGGTATGCTATTTCGCTAGCTAATAGATTGTCTGGAATATAGAGTGGAAGGACATGAGGGTTTGTGATACTCCCAAAAACCCTAATATAGGTGAAATTTTCCTCCCCGAACCAACTGTCGATTGAAGTTAAGTCAATGATGGCTTCGTTAGACACCCGAGGAGCATGTTTGTTAAAAATGGCTTGATGAACCGGTAAAACAAAGCCATGGAAAATTCTGTATATACGATTCTTGTAGTCGGACTTCCATAGATACTTATGATAAATATGAATGGGAGTTGGGTCTTGAACACTCCATTTCCAACCTAGAAGCGGAAAGTCGAAATTAAAACAAATTGTTTCCATTATGTAGGCACTTATATAAAATGCAGGCACAAATCAGGTGGTGACAAATCTGTTCCTTCTATAATCTAATATTTGACTGATCATTTTATCTGATAGAATGGTTGCCTAATCCATAATGAAGGATTTAACTACCGCTTCTATTAATGGGACCATTTCTATAGAAAACCTAGCGGAATCAGGGCTTCCAAAGAGCCTACATACCATTGCAGCAGCATAACAATACGTAGATGCTAAGGAGTCCACAGAGTACATAACAGAGGATTCATGTTTATGCTTGTTTGGAAGATGTCTCCAATGTTTGATAGGGTCTGATTCTATGTCACTCTCCTTAGCGAAAGCTTCCAGAAATTCCTTGTTGTAGTGCCACTGGGGATCTGGTAAATCATACATCTTCTTGACATCTTCAATCTTGAATGTCCCAAACATCCTCCCATCGGCTATGAAAAAATCTCTATCTGTTATATTAATATTTTTGATTACCCATCTCATTAGATAATTATATGGTAAAACTTTAGCTCGTGCTGCTATTTTATGGAGGACGGAGCTGGCCAAATCATTGAGCATGCTTTCTGTTCAATTAGTTCCATCTAATTTTTCTTCTTCTTCTATCTCCATTGGATTTTCTACTTCGAGTAAAGCATATATGCCTTCCCACAAGATTTTACCAATGCCTAGATAGGTAGTATCTGCAATTACCACCAATTTTTCTGGTGTTTCTTCCACTACGATGGGGTCCTTTGTCTTTTGAGATTTCTTAGACATCTTGCCTAATTGTGTGATTCTCAGTCAACTCTGCAAAATGAGAAAGAGGAGCCTAACAGTCGGAAAACTCGAAAAGAGATAATGCAAATTATAGACCAAATGCAGTTAAGTGCATTAGATGCATGATATGTTATATTGTACTTAACTATCTCAATTGAAATCTTCAAAGGACTTACCCATAACTTCTCCTTAATGTTTTGTCGTAACTTACAACGTGAAACCTGTTGGAATTATGATGCATGTGTTGTACTTGATGGCAACCCACTCATAGAAGAACATCTCACTTATATACAATCAGATGAATCTACAGAAGAGATGTCACATGTGACATAATACATGGGATGCAGGACAACTCAAAGGAATCAAATGACAAGTCCTTAGTATGAAAAGTTAGCTTTGCCATCAAGTCCAAAGGGGGAGATTGTTGGCATTATGGCTCAAGTGTTGTCCTTGATGGCAACTCACACAAATGACAGATAATAGTGCAACAGGTCAGTAGCAAAAGAGTTGATGATCAAATTACAAAGAATGAAGAAAATGAGAGATCCACAGGTTCCTGTACACAAAGATGCGGTCCTCAGCTGGGTTTGTAGGAGTGTCGTTCAAAAGGTGCGGACATGTTCGCAGGTTCACAGTTCAAAAGGTGCGGACCCCAGTTCACACACTTTCATGCAGAGAAAATTACGCGCACGTGGGAAATCTTATGAGCGGTCCATGGTATTTAGTCCGACACTTTTGAACCTATGGTTTGGTCCGTGGTTTTGCATCTAAAGGTTTGAACCCCGGTTTTGGATCCCTAGTATTGAATCACTATGGTTTTGGTCCATGGTTTGAGAAAGGCTTAGACTATAAAAGGGGGAAGGAGATCATTCGGATGGAGCACTCATGTGTTGAATATCTTAAGGTGAACAAGATCTGAAATACTGGTAATCGGTTGGTGAGTTATAGTTGAACCTGAGCACGAGAAGTCAGATCAGGTGATGGGTCGAGATCTCCTTGGCGCATGACCAGATCTCTAGATCTGATAGTCTGGGGTATAAGTAAAGTCTGAAAAATTGATCTATACCTGCAGGACCGCAGGTGCAGAGGACTACAGTCCAGACACAGCTCAGGTGCAGGGGTGCGTAGGAAAGACACAACATCAAGTGCGGAGGTGCGCAGGTGATTCACAGCAGTAGGTGTGGAGGTGCGCAAGTGATTCTCAGCAGCAATGCAGAGGTGTGCAGGTGATTCTTAGCAGCAGGTGCGGAGGTACGCAGGAAAGACACAGCATCAGGTGTGGAGGTGCGCAGGAAAGACACAGCAGCAGGTGTGGAGGTGCGCAGGAGAGACACAGGCGCAGGTGTGGAGGTGTGCAGGCAAGCCGGAGACGCAGGTGCGGTGATCCGCAGGTCAGACATGGAGAAAGTGTGGATACCCGCAGGCTTCCTATTGGTCAAGTTGCGGACTTCTCAGAAAATATGTTTTAGCTGATTTTACTGTTGTGTTCAGGGTTCTAAATTAATGTCTGGTTACTGGTACTGTGTTTTGATAACAGCATTCTGAGGAGTGATTGATTGATTGATTATATTTAGTTTCAGTTTTGATGGATGAGATCTATAATGGATTAGGTTCTTAATGACTTATCTTTATGTGATCTGATGGACTAGATCTGGTTGCTAACACACATATTATCCATGTATATGTAATGATCTGGTGATTGGGTGATTCAGAAGATTGATTTATTTTGTGCTTCAATGATATTGATGGGTCCAGTATGAAAATTGGATGAAATGTGGCCTTCATATTATGTGTTGTGCTTCAGGAGTATCCAATCTGAAAATGTATGAAATGTGGTACTTGGAGGAAGAAAGAGAAGGTTGTAGCCTTCTATAGGTCAGCACCTACATACTAGTATATCAGCTAGTACAAGAGCAAAGGGGGTGGTAGCTCCCTTCCAGTAGCAGCTGGAAAACAAGTAAAGGTTGGAGCATTTCAGTAGGCCTGCACCTACGTACTAGTAAATGGATCGGCTAGTACAAGAGCAAAGGGGGTTGTAGCTCCCTTCCAGGTGTGTCTAGAGAACGAGAGAAGTTTGTAGCCTTCTGCTGGTAGAAGCCCATGTACTGGTATAAGACTGCACCAGTACAAAATATTGTAAAAGGAAGTTTCTTATTAAAGGAAGATAGAGACGACTTGCAGCAGGTGGTTTTCACCCACATTGGGTTTCCACCTTACATCATGGTGTTCGTGTGTGCTTCTTGTGCGTGATGATCTGTTCTGTTTTACTGCTTTGGTTTATTATTCATATGGTTAATAATGTTCTAATGCACTCATTAAGGATCAACTAACTGAATCATAAGTAGTTGTGGAGGTAGCATATATGAATCTGAATATGGAAATGAAAAAGTTTTATTGATGTGATAATACTGATTCACCCCCCCCTCTCAGTATTATTTCCAACAATTGGTATCAGAGCAGGTCCTTTGGTAGAAGCTTGATCGCTTGAAGGAGATCCGTAGAACCATGGGAAAGAATCTTAAGAAGAAAGCACCTAAGAAGAAGAAGACATCTCAGAAGAACTATGACAGTGTGAGTATCGATTGGGGAATATGTGGAAAAAGCACTTCAGATTCAGAATCACTTCAAGATGAAGATGAACAAGCAAATGAACTATCAGGTATGAATTTGTTATCCTCTGGTGATATGGGTATCTATCCATTTGGAAAAGATGAAAGTGATAGCGAAACAACTGAATTTTCTCTTATGGGTGAGCAAGAAAGATATCAAATAGAGGCAGAATTTAAAAGGCTTACAGACAAAATTAGAGATCAACAAGATCTATTGAACAAAAGTGAATGTGCCTTCAAAGAAGAAGCTACCAAACTAAAAGCTCAGCTACAGGAAGGAAATAAGGTAAGGAAGTTATTCAAGGACAAATATCAAAAGTTGCAGGATGAAGTAACATCACTAAGAGATGAAGTCAATGAGAAGAGCACAACAATCAAGAAACTCAGAGATAGATCCAGTTACTATGAAAGTCTTGAAGCTACGATCCTCTCGCTAAAGGAAGATCTTGAAGAATCAAAGAAGAAGAATAACGAACTTTTCTAAGCTCATGAAAAAACAAGAAAATGAAGTTCTCAATCTAAGACATAAGTTGGAAGAAGGAAGAAAAGCTGAAGAAAACATGAAGAAGCGGTATCTTGAAAAGGAAGAGCAACATCAGGTTGAGGTAAATATGCTAAAAGATAAGCTAGAAGAAAAAGATAAGCTCTTACGATTTCAAGATAGTACTAAGATCTTGGATGATATTCTTAGTAGTCAAAGGTCTCCTGCTATCAAAACTAGTCTTGGTTTTCATGAGTCTATTGAAGGTGAATCTAGTTCAGAAAATAAGACAAGGAACTCTAATGCAAAATCTGAAATTCTCAACAAGGAGATGAAAGGTCGACCCCATCAACAACCAAGGAAAGAAACTCTTCAAAGAAAATCTTTTACTCCTCCAATGAATAATGTTGAATGTTATGAATGTCATAATCTTGGACATGTTGCAGCCAGATGCAGAAGAAGAGTGGTTCAAGACCATCATGCAGAAAGATCATCACATTCCAGGTACTTTAATGGTTATTGCTTTTCTTGCAATATGTTTGGTCACAAAGCTGCTGATTTCTACAAGAGGAATATGAAATATGTAAGATGTTATGCATGTAACAAGCTTGGACATATAGCAAAGGAATGTAGGAGCAAAGTACGGGCATCACACCAAAAGGAGAAAACATCACCACACTTGAAGTTATGGAAGAAGAAGGAAGTACAGTCAGAGAGGTGTGGCACAGCACAACATACAGACATAACAGACTCAGGGGGAGCTGAAAGTGTAAAACTTCAGTGTCCTAAATCTCATATGCAAGTTTGATAAAGGGAAGTCGCATATATACACGATTTGGTTACTGCTCAGTCGCATATATGTTAGTTTGAGGAAAAGCTGTGGGATAGACTCTGATATGATTCAGTCCATTATTTGCTCTGTTTCATAATGGTTGCAATCTGTTGATGTTGTGTGGGAATGTCTTGACACTTGAATGATTTGATCTTAACTAGTTGATGCCTTGATACTTCTTGCTGATATATGCATGATCAGATCTGACAATAAACAAGATGGCACAGGTTCAGGGGGAGCATACACTTTCAATAATGCATTGTTGGCATTATGGTTGGTAGTCCTTGGTAATGATGATTACATGGCTAAATGATATATCTTGCTATGATATAGTTGTGAGTTGTCTCATATGATTCTTGGGATTACATAGTTGATGTTCAGATCAGATTTGTGGTTGATTCTCTGATGATGCATGTATGGTGCTTACCTTGAATTCACATTACTTGATGATGAGTCACTCATATGCTGTTGTCTTCATATGAATAAAGATCATATAATACAGTTATGATGCAGGATTCCTATAGTTCTTAGTGCTCATGTGGAAGAGGATGGTTGTTGTTGATGATATCAAGGAGTCATTTTGAGCTCAATATACACTGTACTGGATACATGGATGATTATTCAAAGTTGTAGTGCTGGAGACATGATGATGATAGGTTGATGCTTACATATGTTGATTGATGCAGATGTTCCCAAGTGATGATACTTGGATCATGTAGATCTTGATGTTGATGAGATGGCTATGGTGTCTTCCGCATATGATAATGATCTTATAATGCTCAAGATCAAGAGAATGAATTGATATCTATATACAGGCATATCTTGTCACAGGATGATGTTATCTACACTAATGGGCATATACAAGATTGCTAGTCTAGATGCTATTGGTAGATGCTTATGGAGCTGATCATTCACCATGTATGATAGTTGATGATGACTATCATGGTCTTATTTAGATGTTTGGTCTCTATAATTCAATGTAAAGGTCATATCAAGTCTCATGATGTAATAGTGTGTCTCTAATCTCTTCTGGTCATATGATGTTGAAATATTTCAGTCGTTATCAAGGTCATGTAACGGCCTATGTTGGTTTCCCCACTATGCCTGGGATGGATGATGTTATACTCTTGTGCTATCATGTGTAAACCTTGATGTATCCCCACTTGATTGGGTGGATGAGTCAAGTTTGGTATATCCCCATTTTGGTGGGAGATGGATGAGTCTTTGGTGATAGGAAGGTCATTTATGATGTATAGAGTCATGTTCTTCTTGTAGAACATCTTTTTGAAGACCTTGCTTACAGTCAAGGGGAGCATGAACAACACTCTTCAGTAGAGCAGAGATTTCAGAAATACTCAGAGGAAGCATGGTCAGATTAGCACACCTTGGCATATACAAAGGGGGAGCTCATTTAGAGATTTCAGCAAGATACTCAGGGGGAGTATGGACAGCAGAATGTTTATCAAGGAAAGAGAATAGCTTGGTCAGCCCTTTGCCCTTGATGTCAAAGGGGGAGAGTGAGTTGGTGTTGTTGCCATCAAGTCCAAAGGGGGAGATTGTTGGCATTATGATGCATGTGTTGTACTTGATGGCAACCCACTCATAGAAGAACATCTCACTTATATACAATCAGATGAATCTACAGAAGAGATATCAGATGTGACATAATACATGGGATGCAGGACAGCTCAAAGGAATCAAATGACAAGTCCTTAGTATGACAAGTTAGCTTTGCCATCAAGTCCAAAGGGGGAGATTGTTGGCATTATGGCTCAAGTGTTGTCCTTGATGGCAACTCACACAGATGACAGATAATAGTGCAGCAGGTCAGTAGCAAAGAGTTGATGATCAGATTACAAAGAATGAAGAAAATGAGAGATCCGCAGGTTCCTGTACACAAAGATGCGGTCCTCAGCTGGGTCCGCAGGTGTGCCGTTCAAAAGGTGCGGACATGTTCGTAGGTTCACAGTTCAAAAGGTGCGGACCCCAGTTCACACACTTGCATGCAGAGAAAATCGCGCGCACGTGGGAAATCTTACGAGCGGTCCATGGTATTTAGTCCGACGCTTTTGAACCTATGGTTTGGTCTGTGGTTTTGCATCTAAAGGTTTGAACCCCAGTTTTGGATCCCTAGTGTTGGATCACTATGGTTTTGGTCCATGGTTTGAGAAAGGCCTAGACTATAAAATGGGAAGGAGATCATTTGGATGGAGCACTCATGTGTTTAATATCTTAAGGTGAACAAGATCTGAAATACTGGTAATTGGTTGGTGAGTTATAGTTGAACCTGAGCATGAGAAGTCAGATCAACTGATGGGTCGAGATCTCCTTGGTGCATGACCAGATCTGTAGATCTGATAGTCTGGGGTATGAGTAAAGTCTGAAAAATTGATCTATACCTGCAGGACCGCAGGTGCGACACGGCTGCAGGTGCGGAGGACCGCAGTCCAGACACAGCTCAGGTGTGGGGGTGCGCAGGAAAGACACAGCATCAGGTGCGGAGGTGGGCAGGTGATTCGCAGCAGCAGGTGCAGAGGTGCGCAGGCGATTCTCAGCAGCAGTGCGGAGGTGCGCAGGTGATTCTCAGCAGCAGGTGCGGAGGTGCACAGGAAAGACACAGCAGCAGGTGTGGAGGTGTGCAGGAGAGACACAGGCGCAGGTGCGCAGGAAAGCCAGAGAGGCAAGTGCGGTGATCCGCAGATCAGACACGGAGAAAGTGCAGAAACCCGCAGGCTTACTATTGGTCAAGTTACGGACTTCTCTGAAAATATGTTTTAGCTGATTTTACTGCTGTGTTCAGGGTTCTAAATTAATGTCTGGTTACTGGTACTATGTTCTGATAACAACATTCTGAGAAGTGATTGATTGATTGATTATGTTTAGTTTCAGTTTTGATGGATGAGATCTATAATGGATCAGGTTCTTAATGACTTATCTTTATGTGATCTGATGGACTAGATCCAGTTGCTAACACACATATTATCCATGTATATGTAATGATCTGGTGATTGGGTGATTGAAAAGATTGATTGATTTTGTGCTTCAATGATATTTATGGGTCTAGTATGATAATTGGATGAAACGTGGCCTTTAGATTATGTGTTGTGCTTCAGGAGTATCCAGTCTGAAAATGTATGAAATGTGGTACCTGGAGGAAGAAAGAGAAGGTTGTAGCCTTCTGTAGGTCAGCACCTACATACTAGTATATCGGCTAGTATAAGAGCAAAGGGGGTGGTAGCCCCCTTCCAGTAGCGGCTGGAAAACAAGTAAAGGTTGGAGCATTTCAGTAGGCCTGCACCTACGTACTAGTAAATGGATCGGCTAGTACAAGAGAAAAGGGGGTTGTAGCTCCCTTCCAGGTGTGTCTGGAGAACGAGAGAAGGTTGTAGCCTTCTGCAGGTAGAAGCCTGTGTATTGGTATAAGACTGCACCAGTACAAAATATTGTAAAAGGAAGTTTCTTATTAAAGGAAGATAGAGACGACTTGCAGCAGGTAGTTTTCACCCACATTGGGTTTCCACCTTACATCATGTTGTTCATGTGTGATTCTTGTGTGTGATGATCTGTTCTGTTTTACTACTTCGGTTTATTATTCATATGGTTAATAATATTCTAATGCACTCATTAAGGATCAACTAACTGAATCATAAGTAGTTGTGGAAGTAGCATATATGAATATGAATATGGAAATGAAAAAGTTTTATTGATGTGATAATACTGATTCACCCCCCCTCTCAGTATTATTTCCAACAAAACTTTAATGTTGAAGCCATATGTCACGTCGCAAGTCTTGTAATGGTCATTTTTAGAATAGGTGTTGTGACTCTATGATTTGCGATCAATGATTGCATTATTTTAATATTTGTGTAACAATCGCGTATCGCAAATTGGGAGTTACAAGCACCATGCTCAAAAGGTTTGTTTGCATAGTTGCGATTGCGATGAGTGCTAAGCTGGCATGGGGAGACAGTGGGTTTTAATCTTGGCAAATCACATTATTTCTTTATAATTGATTTATCCCTTTACCGCATGTATTCATAATATTTATCACTTTGTTTTATCGAGAACGCGACATGCGATAATTAAATTGCATCGCGATTGTTCGATGCAGTGTATTGGACACTTCACTATGAATCAACGATATGCGATTGCGATAGCCTTATCACATCGCAAGATTTCAATGGAGCTTTAAATCATTCCATGGATTTAATGTTGTGTGAGATGTGATAGTTTTATTACATCATATGTATAAATGGCTTACCTTGATAAAACTTTGCGATGAGGGTTTTTTTATGACTTTGATTGCATCGCAAGCTCTCCAAATGGATGTTCACAGGTTCTAAAGAAATGCGATTTGCGATGAGTGGTCCTAAATACTCTAAAAGCAATTTTCATACGACTTTCTATGGAAAAATTATTATACTCAAAATTTTATTGCTTTTATTTATATTCTAAAGGGGATCCATTTCTTATTTATATTTTTAAGACTAAGAGTTTAAAAATTGAAATGGGGGGGGGGTGGGGGGGTTGTTGTATAGCACAACAATTGGCGATTCACTGGGAGAACCAGTTATCTCTGAAAAATAATGAAATTTCTAAAACTTTCTTATGTAGAATCAATTGAGGAAAAGGAAAACTATCTAAGAATTGGTTAGATAAAATTTACTCTGAAAAAAATATATGAATTTTGCAACTTCTTGTTCAAACCCTTATGATAAAATAAAAACATTTTTTTGGTTTCTTCAAGCTTTGATTGGTTGTTAAAGATAAAGTAGGGGGCTCTTCCAACTTAGCTTTTTAAATTTACTCTTTTGTCACAGGTAGTGCCTCTGCTACCAGCAAACATCTATAGTCTTGACAGGGTTACCTTTTAAGTTTTTTTTTTTATATTTTTGGATGAAAGCCATTGTCCTGGTTTGGGAGCCAGATGATGACAATTCCATTCATTAGTTGTAATTGAACTAAACAAGCTGCCTCGTAATGAGACCCCTTGTCTTATGATTATTAGCCATTACCCTGTTTTGATATGCAGTATTGGTAATGTTAGTTTAATTAGTTCCCTATGATCATGGTAAGCAAGTTCGTCATGAGACCTCTTATATTTTAAATTAGATACAGTTTAGAATTACACTCTGAAAAATCATAAACCTAGTGGATGGGGTGAATGACTTACTCCTTAAGAGTTTGTGGATGACAATTTTAGAGTTGTGGATGCTTAGCTAGAGAAAGTCTTTACCTTTTTGTAAATACCCTTTCTCAACTTTATAAAAATTGAAAATGCTTTACTGTTTTTTGAAGGTTTGGAATGTTTCACAAATTTAAAGAGGTTCTCAAAGTTTCATGTTTTATCTAATTTCCAAAACTGTAATCATTTCCTTAAAAGGTTCTATTTTTTGAAAGCAAGTATTCACAATATTCATTCAAAGAGCTTTTCAATAGTGAAAAAGCCAATGGGAGACTATTTACAACATTATTTCCTAAAAGAAACTAGCTTGCATAAAGAATATGTACAAGTAAGAAAGGGTTACCTCCTTAGGAGAAGAATTTCTTTAAAATTAGCCCATTCACAGGAAGAGAATCTCTCTTTCCTGATAAGTCTTGTAGTAGAAACATTAATGATCCTATCTTTTCAACGATTTGAAATGGTCCAAGCCACATCTTTTGAAATTTGGTATGCTTACCTTTGTCTTCATGTGCTTTATACCATTTCAAAACGAGATCACTGATCTATAATGCTTTTGGGCCAATAGAACTTGCATCAAAAGAAGATTTAATGATTTGTTGATGTTTGGCATGAGTAATTTTGACCTTTTCTCTTTCCTCATCTAATTTAAGGATTTGATCAAACCTCAATTGAATAGAGGAAGAAGGGATTTCTTCAATAAATTGCACTAGGGCTAGAGATGGGAGTGCTAAATTTGGAGGTATTACAACTTCTTTTCCGTACATCAAGTTAAAAGGAGAAGTACCTATTGAGGCCTTCTAAGTTATGTGATCTGCCCATAATACAAATATCAAATATTTATGCCAATTCTTTTGGTTTTGATCAATAGATCATTTAATAATCTTGATGAGATTCTTGTTAGTTGACTCTGCTAAGCCATTTCCTTGAGGATAGTAATTTGCAGAGTACTTTAACTTAAAACCTTTCTTAAGAGAAAATTCAACTATATTATTTCCAGAAAAATAAGATGCATTGTCAAAAATAAGCGTGTTAGGTAAACCAAACCTTGTAATGATAAACTGATCAATAAATTCGATAATTGCATCAGAATTGGCTACCTTTAGTGGTATTGCTTCTACCCACTTTGTGAAGTAGTCTGTGGCTATGAGGATGTATCTGTGTTGCTTGGAAGAATGTGGAATAATTTCTCCTACAATATCAAGCCCCCACTGTTCAAATGGTTGCTCAATGTTTATTGGTTGTAAAGGAAAGGCTGGTTTCCTTTGTTTTCCACTAGCAGTTTGGCATATCTTGCATTTCCTTATGTAGTCATGGTCATATTCAAAAAAAGTTAGCCAATAATATCCAACATGTAGTATTTTGTGAGTTGTAGTGTCTCCTCCAAAATGTCCACCTACTGGGCCATCATGTAATTCCTGCAAAATAGTTTGCGCTTCAGTTTTTTCAAGGCATCTTAATAAAATTGAATCATAATTTCTCCTGAATAACACATTATCAATGATTTCAAAGTGTTTGGCTTTTAATCTTAAGGCACGTTTGTTCCTGTCACTGAATTCAGGGGGAGCATATCCATTTTTCAAGTAAAAGATCAGATCAGCATATTGAGATTGCAAATTAGTGATACTTATCTCATTTACTTGTGCAATATTATTTGAATCTTCATGATCTGGAATATTGGAAGCTCCTGCCAATAACCTACAAAAACCTTGCCCTCTAACAATTTTCGCTGGTTTAATATCAATATCATATTCTTGTAAAGTTGTTACCCAATTGGCTCTCTTCTCTCCTACTTCCCTTTGAACTAGCAATTGTCTCACTGCAAAGAATGGGACTATTACTTTAGTGTGTGTTTTTAGGAGAAATGGTCTAAAGTGTTTGATAGATTTAAATACAGTGAAAGCTTGTTTTTCAACTTCGGAATAGTTGAGTTCAGCACCTTGCAAATTAGAACTAAAGAAAGATATGGGTGCTTCTACTTGCTGGTCATTGATTTGTGTTAAAACAACAACGTAAGATGTTTCAGTGGCTAAAGTATACAAAATAAAATGACTAGAAAAATTTGGAGTATTCAATGCAGGAGCATTAATGATTGCTTGTTTGATCGAGTCAAAAGCCTCTTTTTCATTATGTCCCCATTTGAAAACTAAATTTTTCTTAATCATATATTGCAAGGGTAAAACTATCTAATAAAAATCAGGAACAAATATTTTCACAAAATTTATCTATCCTAAAAATGATTGCATAGATTTCTTGTTATGTAGCAAAGGAATATCAAAAATCTCTTTTATCCTGTCCGGATCAATGTATATGCCATCTTTGGATACAATAAACCCTAAGAGCTTACCTTCATTAAGAGCAAAGAATGATTTCTTGGGATTTAAAGAAATCCCATATTTTTTACAACACTCAAAGATCTGTTTTAAATCCTACAGATGGTTGGTCCTTTTCTTAGAATAGACAGTTATGTCATCTAAGTAAACAATGACTGTTCTATTGATCAAACCTTTGAAGGCTATATCCATGGCTCGTTGGAAAGTAGCTCCAACATTTATCAAACCAAAAGGCATTTTCTGATAAGCATATGTTCTCCATTTAGTCCGTAATGTAGTCTTTAATATGTCATCTGGATGTACTAGTATCTAATTATATCCTTAAAAACCATCAATAAAAGACGTTAACTCTGAGCCAGCAACTGATTGAAGTATTTGTTCCATGGTTGGCAATGGGAAATTATCTTTTTGACATGCTTTTCTAAGATTTCTAAAATCTATACAAATCCTAATATCACCATTCCTTTTCCTTATAGATACTGAGTTTGAGACCCATTTAGAATGTCTGACAGGAAAGATTATATTAGCCTTAAGGATTTTATTCAACTCTGCTTTGATTTGACTTCTAAGATTTGGGTGAATTTTCCTTAGCTTCTTTTGTACAGGTTTCTCATCAAAAATCATTGGAATTGCGTGTTGAATGATAGAGGTATCATAAGTTTTCAGATCTTCGTAATTCAAAGCGAAAACATTTTTGTTTTTTTTTAATAATCTGATGAAAGCAAATCTTTCCTCTGATGAAAGTCCAAGTCCTAGATTGAAATTCTGGGATTTGGCCTCAGTGCCAAGATTTAGTAAATCAAACCTTAAAGTAGAACCTTGAAGTTTTGCATTAGTTACCTTTTTGAATATATCATAAATATCATAAATATCTTCTAGCTTGACCATAGATTTAGGAATAGGATTTTCATTTCGTCTTTGTTTCAATTGAAGGTCATGATCACTTTCATTGATAATCTGCTCGTCATAAGATCCTTCAGAAGTTAGGAAATTTAAGATATCCTCATTGTGATTAAATACACACCAATTGGTGACATTATCTGGGACAGATGGTCGAAAAATTAATTCAATTGAAAATCTATCTGGACTATAATCCTCGGATGGAAGGAGTTTAGAAGAAACATTAGCCAAAATATCGGCTGCTACATTCTGTGATCTAGGAATAGGAGAAATGTCAAATGCTAGAAAATGAGTGATGAGATCTTGAACAAGTAATTGATAATGTTTGAGATGACTCGAGAGACAATGGATAGTATTTCTTACTTGTTTAATGACAATTTCAGAATCACCAAATACTTTCAGATATTGGATATTCAGGCCTATTACTTTATAGAGCCCTTGAATCAATGCCTCATATTCCGCAGTGTTATTGGTACACTTAAATTCTAATCTACATGATAACATCATTTTTTCCCCTTCTGGACTAACTAAAATACATCCTGCTCCTGCATCATCATTGGATTTTGATCCATCGAAATACAAAGACCAAAATAAAGGCTTATTTACAAGTTCATCTGCAACACTAACACACTTTGAGGTATCAGTATGAGAGAAATTTTCAATTTGCGATATGACACTATTAACAGGAAAAGGAGATTGTTGAGCATTAAAATTCCCAAAAAATGACTCAGCCGAATAGTTTCCGAGAATATTATTATTGAAGGCTATAGGTTGATTTTCTTGTTCAAACTCAGTTACTGTATGAGTCAAATGTTTTTCGTGATCTATTCTGATTTGATTTGGTTTCCCATTATAGGGAAGCCACATGTGAGACCAATCAGTCGAAATGTAACCGTGAAGTTTTTCAGACCAATCTCTACTAAGGATCAAACCATAAAACTCAGGGATGTCAGCAATTAATATATCAATTCTTTGGACAACCTTGGGATTAGCTGCTAATCTGATAGTAACTGAATTTATCTCTCCTAAAACTTGTACCTTAGTTCGATCTAATTGAACAATGTGAACTGCGGACTTCTGGGGCTCAATATTTAATTTGGAGCAAACTGAGGCTGGCATTATATTTGATGAAGCCCCTGAATCTATCAAGCAGTTATGAAAATTTCTATTGTAGATCTCATAAGTCAAGAGAAAAGGAGGAGTATGAGAATTTGACATATCCCCAATTAAAATTGCATCAATAGCATATACCTTATCAGATGGTGGCTTACTTGATCCTTTAGCAGCCTTGGATAATACACTAGTTGGAAGAGGAGAAGAAGGTATGACATTTAATTCTTTAAGCAACAACTTTTGTTGATGTTTGAGCTTGCTAAGTTCATGCAAAGAAATATTTTCTCGAGTCTTCTTCATGTCTTCCATAATGTTATAATCCATGGAGTTTGCAACTACTAGCGTTTTAGATGATGACAGAGGATTGGAAGATGATGGTTGATTGTGGGGAGGTGCAACTAGAGTTTTCTTTATGGGAGCTTTGCCTTTAGTAATAGGACTTGAGTTTTTCTTCTTAGAATTTGCCTGATTAGGCTCAGCTATACTTTTTCTTCTGGTATTTACTGGGAGAGCTTCCTGTTCACTTTCATTATCAAAATTGGGTAAGATAAAGTCCCACATTCCATGAAATTCAACTATTTCATCTTCTTCCATTTCTTCAGCTGATAAAACTGTATCTTCATCTTCATCATCTTCCAAATCAGATTCAGCATTAGATATAGCATTAGGTGGTTTAGGATCAGTTGGTTGATTTCTTTTAAAGTTCCTAAAAGGTTTTTTTGTAGAAGTCTCAATTACCTGCTTTTTTATTTCAACCATTTCGTTAGACATAGTTTTAAGAACTTTTTGTAAACTTTCCATGTCATATGGACTTTGGCTACTTTCTTCTTTGAATCATCTCTAAAGATAACTTTTTTTGATTTCCTTTCTTCTATAGTGTTTTTCTTTTCCAAAGTTAGGATACGTTTTTCAACAGCGATTGCTTCCTTCATATTTTCTGCTAATGTTGGTTTAGCAGCCCTATCAATGAAAATGGCTATGTCTGAAGGTAAGGCAGAGATATACCATTCATTTCGGACTTCTTCACTAGGTTTGGATGTCACAGGAATTTTATTCAACAGTTTATTGAAGCATGAGTTGAAGTCTTTGATGGGTTCCTGTTGTTGGGAAAAGTATCCAATTCGGAATGCCCCTATCCCACTCTAAGGTGTGATAGTGCCTTAGCAACAAACAAGGAAAACTATCTGAGTATTCTTCTTTATGAGATGTAAATAGAGAAAGAAGGATGTAACTAACCAGTGTCTTCCGCTATTTTGTCGATCCAATCACTCTCTCTTTTGTTCGCTTCCCGCTTCCTGCTCTTTCACTGGTCCAGCTTCACCAAGTTCCTGCAAGATCACAAGAGAGGAAAACTACACAAAAGACATAGATTTACATTCATAACTAGTTTAGGATCAGATATAAACTAAATATGCAAATATAACAAAACTTCATTGATATACAAGCATATAGGAGAAACTAAAATAGCTTTATTGATATGATAAGAAAGTCCAAGAGGAGATACAACCAAGTGAGTCCCGATCCAGCATCTACCTCCCAGCAAAGGAATCCCTTCCTCTCCTCCAACAAAGCATAAATCACCCAATTTACTAATCTCAATCTCAAACCAACAACAATTCTCTGCAAAGTACAAAATTCCAGCCTCCTGGACCTCTGGGTGAGAGATCCATATATAGATGTAAGCAGAGAGGATGAGTCAGCTTATGTTTTGACTTGTGGCTTCTCTCTGTCAGTTCTTGCTTCCACTTGGAGGCTGAGAGCCTCTTACTCATCACTAGTCGAATTCATTGAGGCAAGTGTCATTGGAGAAGATTCTGGAAGCTTCCAGGGTCTTTCCACCTCATTGAACGAACTTGCCATTTGTCATTTCCCGCTCAGCGCACCCTGGTAGTGCTTTTAGGTGCGTTGCAATGCACCCAATTAGTGTACTGGGGTGCACTGCAACGCAGGCAGCTAGAAGAGCTTCTGAATTGATCCTGAATTTACTGTTTTTGAGTTGGTTTTGGTGGAGAACTTCTGGGAGAAGCTGTCATTGGTTGACCTTGTTCCTTTAGGGGCAGGAACAACTCTTTTAGGGACTTTGGATCCCTTGGATTATGGACATTTCATGCTCAATGCTGTAAGGCACAAAAATGTCTATAACAGTTGCCCCCTAAAGTATGAGGTCGTTTATTGGGTGAAATTCTTTATTAGGAGGATCCGAAGTTCTTTCAACGCTGGGAGGAGACCTGTAATAAGATACAATACAATACATTATTTTTCATACTGCTTTCATGATCTAGCTGAGGCGGGCATTCCCATGCTCAGCTTTATAAATTCATTTTTCTGTACATAGAATAGACAATCGTCTGATGGTAGATTGATGATTTTAATGAAATCATCATCCTTTTGGTAGGATGATTATCTATGCTGCAATGCCATACATGTCAATGTCTTTATTTTTCTTGAATATATATCGCAGCCCAGATGGATGAAACTAGATCCGGGGTCTTCAATCTCGTTCAATCTTCACTCTAAGTACAAGTCGATCAATGTGAGAAATGTTCTGAAGTCGAACATGGAAAGACATCACTTGATTACCAGTCAATGATGTAAATTGTTAACAAGCGTGAGAGGAATCACCGATAATGATAATGACCCTCAAGGTACTGCAGTACAATTCACGTGGTGTGAATAAAGGACTTGGCGTCAAACACCACGCAAAATCTTTCGGTCGAAGGTCATTGATGTATACCTGTCGCCGGAAGTGAGAAACTTTCCATTGAGGCATGCAAGCTTCAAAGTACTGAAGGGGGTGTTCCTAGATCAACTTCTTGGATAATGAGCTGATGTCGAAAAGAAGCGATCCGTCAAAGGCGGGCCTTAATGTATCCCACATCAGTGACACAGAACGGAGCAAATGATTTTGATGGAGGTGAAAACAATCTGATGATATATGGTTCAGGGTGGCGGTCATGAAAGGATGAAGGATAATGTATGGTAGTGGATGGGACACGGTTGACTTCTCTGGATGACTTCTCTTGAACATATCAGCGACACTTGTGTGATGGATCGGTAGCATTTACCCCAAAGTTGGATGGTATGGCGAGACCATGGTGATGTGACCGGTGAATGAAACAACCCAACCTGACTCAGGCACAGAGTGGAAGTGTCATGTTCAAGAGCGACTTGCTACCAATAAAAGTTCTTTGAGTTTCTTCCCGATTTTCCCCAGTCATTTCTGACCAGTACCTCTTTATTTTTTGTTAAGCTTGAGGAGGATAACATATGCTTGTTCTATAATTTTCCCTTTGGGCAAACCCATTGCTATGTTTTAACGAGCCTAGCGATAGTGAAACTCGTTCTCGTCTAAAGACGCGTTTGTCGCTATTAATGTTTTTTAACGAGTCTAACGACAAAGATAACTCGGTCCTTTTCATTTTTAGAGAGTCTGAAAAGGTAGGTAAAGATAACTCCGGAAGTCCTTTTTCGTCATCTAATCCCTTAAGTCCAAAAAAGTATAAAACAATACAGAAGGGATGAGTTTTCGATAGTTTTAATGAGCCGAACAAAACAAGCGCTCGATATTTTTGTGCAATAATCCCTTAGGTCCAAAAAGATTAAAATCTAGAGGAGGGATAGCACTTCCGGTCGCTTTAACGAGCTGGAAGTCCAAAACTCGACAATCTTTTCATATTTTACGAGTCAGATGAAAAGAGCTTAAAGAAGACTCGTCTTTTGAGGAACGAGTGATGAAATGGGTTAGCAGCTGATTCCAGGTAAGGGTTGGAATTTTTCAATCACGGCAGTGTCACAAGGATGGCTAGTGAAATCACTCTTCGTAGCTGTTCCTCAAAATGGGTAAAAAATCAAATGGAGGTGAATGATTGGCCAATGGAAAAGTGGAGGTGACGGTGCAAACACGACCAAGGCTTTAATGGCTGATAAATTTACATTCACGGTGGTTATTTACCGAAGGATAGTTCATTTTTTAACGAGCTTAAACGCGGGTTGAAACACTTTCTCGATCTTATGTTTATTTTTTAACGAGCATGAACTATGTGCTAAAACTGCTCGATTAATCCAGTCATATGATAAGAATGTCTCATTTAAGATGCCATTTTTTATGGGGCTTGCACCTTATAAAGCTTTGCCCCGGAATCCTTTCTTTATGCAAGCTCGAAAATGACTAATCCTACGAGTTTAAAGGGTTAGACCTACAGGTTTAAAGGGAGGACCTAAAAATTTAAAAAATAAATAGCCGCCCCTTGCTTTCACTCCAAAAGGTTTGCATGCCCCCAAGTATAAAATACGATTTCAAGGTTACCCCTCAATTTGCAGATAAAACATTCGTTCTACCAGAAAAGGCCTACCTCTTTCAGGTCACCCAAAGATTGTTCCATTAATCTTTCAAACAAAACACTTCTTCGGCAATGTCTACTGAAATAGACAAAGGTGAGAGACTCCGTCTGTCAACTCACATAACTTTGACAAAAGAATCTTATTCTAGAACAACCCCTCTTCCAATCACATACGGGGTATGGACTAGTCATATTCTCCCGCGGAAACCTACCCTATACCCAAAGTTTTCCTGCCAAAGCAGACCAGGATGCATGCCCCCTGGGTTCCAGTCATATCCTTCTGAATCACTCGCGCTCATCGGGAGGACGGACCGTGGGTTGAGACATTTCTTGCGTGAAGAGACCATTTAGGGATGGTATATGACTATTTTCGATGCCTGATCCGGGAAATGAAAGTTGGTCCACGAGCTTGACCACTCTTCCTTCGTGCGGAAAACACATTACTCTAAAGAGTGAGGAGACGATTGCTCCCATGAAATATATATAGTCTCGTCCAAGGAGTAGGTTATAATCCAAGGGTCCTTGAATGACCATCATGTTCATTTGAATGGTCTTCCCTTTCAATGTGATAGGCACATTGGGGAGGATCCCTAAAGGTTGACTGGTTCCTTTATCGAAGCCTGTTAGATTTCTCATTTCAGGAAAAAGCGTTGGTGAACCAAGCGCTTTCCAAGCAATAGAGGAAAGGATACTCACAGATGCCCCCTCATCAATGATGGTGCCAGCCATGACCATTCTGTATATTTGGACGATAATTCTGAATGGTATGCTGGCTGGAAAACCGGGTCTGCCTAGTTGGTTCCAGTCGAAGGATACAACTACGTTGCTTGGTGGTGGGACCGAGTAGACGGCCGGATATCGCTTGACGAACTTCCTTCCTGCAATAAAGGAATGGGTGCATTGCCCCCGTGTTCTTCGGAGTCTGTGTTGATGAAAAGAATCTGGATGGTGTCATCCTTATCCTCCTCAGTGACTGTATCATTCGAAGAAAAATCCTCTGAAGGCAAGACCGGGTCAACTGCCGCCTCGACCTTTTGACTTTCATCTGGTATGGATTCAGTCGGTTTATCTTCAATGATAGACGCTTCAGCTGACCACTTGAGCGGGCCAGCTGTATTCTCAACTAACGAAGGACTTGGCAAGAGTTTTTTATATCCAGGAGGAAGTCGTAACGGTGAAACCGGACGATCTTCCAAGACTCTTTTAGCCTCGTCTAAGAAGGGACAACAGCGGAGGGCATGGCTGCCTTCGCACAGTCTACAGGGAGGTCTAGTCCTCCCTTTTTGTCCAGGGACTTCACTTTCGCTAGTTGATGGTGTACTTTCAACATGGCTATCAGAGGTCGATGACACCAGATTGTGCAAACGGGGAGACCAGTCCCTTAGTATCCGAGGGATGAAAGGACAATCTCTGTGAAAGTGGTCTCCCTTGCAAATGACACATGACGATTTAGGCCTGGTCAGTGCTGTGTGTGGATTTTCATTAGATGACACTTGTTTTCCCTTATTTTCCTTTGGCTCCTTCTTCTTTTTCTCCTTCTTATTCTTTTCTTTTTTCTCCTTAGGAACTTGGTTTTTAGCTTTACCAGTCCCGTCATGTGAAGAGGAAGGAAGAGAGGAAGAATTAGAAGAAGTAGAAGGTTGGTGGGAAATTTTGGACTCGTCTAATTGTTGATTCGGCTGTTCAGGAATAGTGGTGTTCTGAATGACATTGGTTGAGAAGAGCCAGACCGGCAGGCCAATTGTCAGTCCTAGAAGCGACAATGTGGCCATATGGGGCGCACCAACATCTCCCCAAGAGGAGAAGGGACTAGGATTTCCACCAAGGGGAATTCCTTGGTTGGTGGGCTCCATTTTCTCAACCTAAAGATCAACGCAGGAAAAAGGGGTGATTGTTCCGTTTAAAATAAATTTTAACGACGCTTAGACACAACTTGCTTTTTCAATTTTAAAGAGTCGAGAAAAAACAAAAGATGACTCTAGTCTCCTTCGATTTTTAATGAGACTGAAGTGACAAGTGCTCAGATGGACCTTTTCCATTAAGGAGTCTGAAAAGGAACGAAAGGGACTGCTCTGGAGTTCTAGGTAGAGGGTGTGCCAAACTTTTCGCAAAACCGCAGAATACTTTTTAAGGTACGGGCGGTCAATCTTACCGAATGCTGTGTTCAGTGCATTGCGATCAGTAGGGCAGCCGACACGGCTTCCTATGGATAAAGGTTTTATGCCTATAGGGGTCTCCCAATATATACTCGATGGTACGTGGGAGCACAATTCGTACTGGCACTTATCGTCTCTCAGGAGGAATCACCCAACCATCAGTGAGGTGACCAGTGACCAGGTTTTACGACGCCGGAACACGTCTCTAGCCTAGACCTCTATGTTGTGCATTAAGTTACAAAGCGTTGTTAATTTCATTCAATTTATTTTAGGTTGATCTTTTTTAGAAGTTTGCCTTTTTGGATCACCACGAGATGTATGATACAATTCCTAAATGCAGTCTAAAGATGACAAGCAAGCTTTTATATCTTTTCAACAATGAAAATCCTAGCTACAAGGGGAAAAGAAAGACACCATCTTTTCTCAAAGAGAATAGAGCACACTGTAAATGCACTTTTCATAAATCAACATACAAACTGTCAAAATCAAAATGCACATATGCATGTATTTGTTTTCACTTTCTTAATATTGATGCCTAAAAAGAAAGTTGTTGTAAAAATTTGAATTCGATTTCAAGTGAAAAACATAAACAAGCTCCTTTTTCGAAATCAAAAAGACGATTACGACACTTTATGATTTACTTGGTTCGACACTAGAAATGCATAAATTCAAACCAAACGACAAAAGTAAAAGCTTAATCAACTGTGAACAGCAAACAAACTCACTCCTAAGATCAAAACGACACTTACGACAGGTCTAGATCTAAGGGCGACAGTATGATTAGTTTACTTTTGTAATGGGAAACTGCAAATGATGTAACAAATACACAAAGAACAAATACAGTTTCTTTATACAACTGAGGCAGAATTGAGGCAAAGAAAAGGGGTTTCAGATAGGTACACACACTGATAACAGGCTGCAAAAAATAGAGATAAAACTGAGCAAAAGGAAGCAGGGAACCACATCTGCACAAGGCAAAGGCTGATCAGCGCACCCTCAACACAGAGAAACTGAACTTCAGCGCAGGTAGCCTTCACAGGACCTACGTTGAAATGGAAAATCTCTTCACAGAGTCTGTGCTGAAGCAGAAACGAGAGTTGTCTCTGGGTTCTGGGTCACGGTTTGCAGTTTAATCTACGGTTTTTGGCTGGATAAAAGCTATCAATTAGGTACAATTAGAGGGATGACTTAAAGGAGGAATAAGATCTATCACAAAGGGCTGTTAGAGCACTTGTGGATCAGGTGTTCAGATCATAAACAGGCTCAGCGAATGGACTAGAGTAGCAGATCTCTACTTTTCATTTGTAAATGGCAAATGTAGTTCGATTCGGCACTCTTGAGTTTATGAGATGAACAACAATGGAAACACAAATAAACTAACAAGATACTCTCCCCAACGAAGTCGCCAATTTGTTGTTGGGAAAAGTATCCAATTCGGAATGCCCCTATCCCACTCTAAGGTGTGATAGTACCTTAGCAACAAACAAGGAAAACTATCTGAGTATTCTTCTTTATGAGATGTAAATAGAGAAAGAAGGATGTAACTAACCAGTGTCTTCCGCTAGTTTGTCGATCCAATCACTCTCTCTTTTGTTCGCTTCCCGCTTCCTGCTCTTTCACTAGTCCAGCTTCACCAAGTTCCTGCAAGATCACAAGAGAGGAAAACTACACAAAAGACATAGATTTACATTCATAACTAGTTTAGGATCAGATATAAACTAAATATGCAAACATAACAAAACATCATTGATATACAGGCATATAGGAGAAACTCAAATAGCTTTATTGATATGATAAGAAAGTCCAAGAGGAGATACAACCAAGTGAGTCCCGATCCAGCATCTACCTCCCAGCAAAGGAATCCCTTCCTCTCCTCCAACAAAGCATAAATCACCCAATGTACTAATCTCAATCTCAAACCAACAGCAATTCTCTGCAAAGTACAAAATTCCAGCCTCCTGGACCTCTGGGTGAGAGATCCATATATAGATGTAAGCAGAGAGGATGAGTCAGCTTATGTTTTGAATTGTGGCTTCTCTCTATCAGTTCTTGCTTCCACTTGGAGGCTGAGAGCCTCTTACTCATCACTAGTCGAATTCATTGAGGCAAGTGTCATTGGAGAAGATTCTGGAAGCTTCCAGGGTCTTTCCACCTCGTTGAATGAACTTTCCATTTGTCATTTCCCGCTCAGCGCACCCTGGTAGTGCTTTTAGGTGCGTTGCAATGCACCTAGCTAGTGTACCGGGGTGCACTGCAACGCAAGTAGTTAGAAGAGCTTCTGAATTGATCCTGAATTGACTGTTTTTGAGTTGTTTTTGGTGGAGAACTTCTGGGAGAAGCTGTCATTGGTTGACCTTGTTCCTTTAGGGGCAGGAACAACTCTTTTAGGGACTTTGGATCCCTTGGATTATGGACATTTCATGCTCAATGCTGTAAGGCACAAAAATGTCTATAACAGTTCCCTTGATTCAGATTTAATATTGGAGAGATCATTGATCAAAGTTGCTGTAGACCTATCATCTCCAAACATAGTTACAAATTGCTCCTGGAAAGCATCCTAGCTATCAATAAAACCTGGTGGTAATGAAAAGTACCACGATCCTGTTGCTTCTTGTAGACTGTATGGAAATAGTCTAACAACAACATCTTCTTCCGTTACTCAATTCAAGTTGATTGATAACATGAAATTATTTATATGTTCTTCTGCTAACAGGCCAATGTCAGGGTTAAATTTTAGTAACCATTTTTCAGGATGAGCTGGCAATTGGCTCAAAGGTGTAGGCATTCTGACCACTCCTGGATTGGTCCATGGCCTCGGTTGAGGTTGATTATGTGCCATTGTGGTGCTAACAGTAGAAGAGGGTGATGAAGGGATTGAAAGTGATTGGGTAGAGGATGTTGAAGTTCATGTACCTATTTGGACTATGATCTAAAGTTGGGAAAGGGATGGATGACTTTGCAATGGTATGGATGGAATAGATGATGAGGAGGAAAAAGTCTCACTATGAGATTCTAATGGTGTCTTCCTAGCTGTTTTTCGACTTGGTAGAGGAAATTCAACTGGTGGAATATCGAGTTTTTCACTCTTTTCTCTAGTAAGAGGTTGCGATGGGATATATTGTGAAGTCACACTGCCTTGGGATAACTCAGATTCTTCTTGGGATATCAAAAACCCTTGCAGTTTATTGATCAAAGACTGTACTTCAGGGGGTTTAGGAGAAGAATTATCTGGTGTGTTTATGATTTCAGCAGTGGGTGTTGTATTATTCTTTTCAACTTCTCGCTTAGGAATATGATATTTAGAATGTGGAGGAGAAGTTGGAGGAGATGGTGAGCGAGCTTTACTCTTAGAATGGCCTGTGGATTTAGATTTACTCACCATTCACAGTCAGGCCCTCCTTCTAGCACCAAAAATGTTGATGTCTCTAAAATCATAGCACCAACATTGGGGGATAACCACCCGGTCTGGACCTTAATACAACTCCTTTTCCATTTGGGATGGTGGCTCCGACTGGTGATTTATGGGACCAATTTCCCAATAATGTGTGGTTTAATGAATGAGTGTTTTAAAATGTATATCGAAGGTGGTAGATGGTTTAATATATTACTTTAAAGTATACAAATATACCCACATAACCTGGGTAATATTATAACAATGCGATTTCTGATAATTCCCAGCAAACAAACAATGATATAGATGATTTACTTATCCATAGAAAGATGCATTTAAAGAATGATTACTTTGTTTAAGAAATTAAACAAAGTAATTATAAAAACATATTGCATGACATCGTAATATTTATTGCTGATATATATCTCTAATGTAACAATTATATATTGTTCAGAAGTGACTCAATATAGAATTGCTTGAAATGTGTGAATACATCAACAATAGCAAATTAAATGAAATGATAATTAAATCAAGACATAAAGAACAGTGATAGAAATACCGCATGCATTTGAGTCTTGATATGTAAATAACATTCTGATTCCACCTCTTTATTCCAGAAACTTCCAAGAGATACAAAATGCAGGTCTTGAGGACCCTTTCTTCAATAACATGAAAGGGTTTATATAATAGAACTAAAAAAAACTGTCAACAAAAATCGCTTAGAGTTGTTGGAACTGTAAACATTAAAATATGGGATTTGAATTGCAAAAATAGTAGTGCGATTGCGTTTGGAATCTATTTCTTTTCTTGTATCTGCAGCTGTCAAATTGGGAGCATGTTTTGAATTTGTGGAGGATGACTCATCCTAGAGTGTAGTTGTCCCGTGTATGTGGCATCTGAAAGCGCGGGCACCATGAGATCAACAACATTGGTAAGGCAATTGATGGTCATCTGTTGGCTATGCGATTTGACCGAAAAGGACCAATACGCATCCCAAGTAAGCCTCTGTACTCTGTTGAGTTGTTCATACCTTGGTGGCCAAATCTTACTTCCATTGATTTTCTAGCACCTTTGTTTTCGGATGCTTTCCTGGGGAACAATCAGAAATAAAATTGGCTGGATATAAATTATCATTTACCAGGTCAATCACATTGTTCATTATAGCTCTGGCTCTGGAAGTAGCCCTTTCTCCCTTTATTAACTATGTTTCCCATTCCGAAAACAATATTTCTTTATGCGACTCTTGAATTTTTGGTAGGTTAGCAGCTCTGCCTTCCACTGTGCTTTGCTAGGAGAGGAAATTTGTGACCTTATCATCTGCGTCCTCAAACTCTAATATGGTATTAACTGTATAATCAATTAGTGATGTAGTTATGATGCATAATGGGTCGACAAGTGATATTTTATGGCAAAGTAGATTGAGTTATTGCGATAAGGCCTTATTTGCTTCTAGGGCTTCCTTCTTAAATTCCTCGACCTTAGGATAATCTCTGAACTATTTTGTATATAGTTGTAGCTGTGAGATTTGCTCCTCTTTAACCTTGATTCCTTGTTGATGTGTCAATTGAAGTTGTTTGAGCTGCTAGGAAAACTATTGTTGTTTCTGGATGGAATGCGGATCAATCTCTTGTTTCTCCAGGTTTAATCGCACTTTAAGCTACTCGTTCTTTTGTTTTTCTTCTGCCAACTATTCCTCAAGCTGATTAATCTTATGTTTTTCTACTGTTGTTTGCTCTTCAAGATGAGCAATCCTTTGATATTTTTCTTTGATTAATAGATTAACCTCAATGGCTTTATCAATTGTGGCAGCTAGATTGAGGAGTTGTGGATGATGTCTGGTCAATTTTCCTCTTTTTTCTTTGTCTCTTGACTATAGCCCTGTGCTTTGGGCTGTAAAATACATCCAAGGGTGGTATCTCCTCAATATTTAATGTAATTTCACCTGAAGGATTTTTAGGGATTATTTCAATCTCTTTCTGAGCTATGTCTGTTCTGGGTGTCCCTTCAATCACAGTCTCAGTAACGATGGGTTGTTGTGTTGCAGGTGATGCTGATGCGATACTGTTTTGGGGGTTGCTCTAGCTTTTGATCTGCTGATCAAACTGCTCCCATTCTTTTATCAAGATGGGGTCAATTAACATCTGAGCTAAGGGGTTCACTATTTTTTTCAATGGTTTCCCCTTCCCTAGAAATCTCTTCAGTAGTCTGTTCCTCGCTGTGCTCTGCTTGTTGAACAGTAGGGGTAGTATTCAATAAATCTAGAGGCAATGTCTGTAACCTTCGTGTCCTGTATTCCATGAATTTATCCATCTTTGCATCTCCTAGTTTGAATCTTTCTAGATGAGTTACTTGTGAGAATAACTCTGCTGAAGCGAATAAATCATCAAACTCATCTTTCTCATGTACAAATTTACTAATTTTCACCTGACTGGTGAAATTGTAAGCGTCTTTGTTTGGATCATACTGTCTCTTAGGAATCACTGCTAGACTCAGGTCCTTAGTTTTCTCCGCCTCTTTCTCAGCATGTTCAAAATCATGCAATGTATATGTGCCAGAGCGGAGGGGAAATGGAGGCCACACTTGTTTTTTAGAGTCTTTAAGGTTTCTAGTCATCCCTTTTTCCACCATCTAGTATGCTATTTCCCTAGCTAATAGCTTGTTTGGAATATAGAGTGGAAGGACATGAGGGTCTGTGATACTCCCAAAAACCCTAATATAGGTGAAATTTTCCTCCCCAAACCAACTTCCGATTGAAGTTAAGTCAATGTTGGCTTCGTCAAACACCCGAGGAGCAGGTTTGTTAAAAATGGCTTGATGAACAGGTAAAACAAAGCCATGGCAAATTATGTATACATGATTCTTGTAGTTGGACTTCCATAGATACTTATGATAAATATGAATGGGAGTTGGGTCTTGAACAGTCCATTTCCAACACAAAATGGGAAAGTCAGAATTAAAACAGATTGTGTCCATTATGTAGGTGCTCATATAAAATGGGGGCACAGATCAGGTGGTGACAAATCTGTTCCTTCTATAATCTAATATTTGACTGATCATTTTATCTGATAGAATGGTTGCCTAATCCATAATGAAGGAGTTAACTATCGCTTCTATTAATGGGACCATTTCTATACAAAACCTAGCAGAATCAGGGCTTCCAAAGAGCCTACATACCATTGCAGTAGCATAACAATACAGAGATTCTAAGGAGTCCACAGAGTACATAACAGAGGATTCATGTTTATGCTTGTTTGGAAAATGTCTCCACTATTTGATAGGGTCTGATTCTATGTCATTCTCCTTAGCGAAAGCTTCCAGAAATGCCTTGTTGTAGTGCCGCTAGGGATCCGACAAATGATACATCTTCTTGACATCTTCAAGCTTGAATGTCCCAAACATCCTCCCATCGGCTGTGAAAAAAGCTCTATCTGTTATATTAATACTTTCAATTACCCATCTCACTAGATCATTATATGGTAAAACTTTAGCTCGAGCTACTATTTTATGGAGGAAGGAGCTGGCCAAGTCATTGACCATGCTTTCTATTCAATCAGTTCCATCCGTTATTGCTTCTTCTTCTATCTCTGTTGGATTTTCTGCTTCGAGTAAAGCATATATGCCTTCCCATGAGATTTTACCAATGCCTAGATAGGTAGTATCTACAATTACCACCAATTTTGTTGGTGCTTCTTCCACTACGACGGGGGCCTTTGCCTTCCGAGATTTCTTAGACATCTTGCCTGATTGTGTGATTCTCAGTCAGCTCTACAAAATGAGAAAGAGGAGCGTAACAGTCGAAAAAATTGGAAAGAGATAATACAAATTACAAACCAAATGTATTTAAGCACATTATATGCATGAGATGTTATATTGTACTTAGCTATCTCGGATGAAATCTTCAAAGGACTTACACATAACTGCTCCTTAATGTTTTGCTGTAACTTACAACGTGAAACTTTAATGCTGAAACCATATGTCGCGTCACAAGTCTTGTAACGAAATTTTTTAGAATAGGTGCCGTGACTTTGCAATTTGCGATAAATGATTGCATTATTTTAATATTTGTGTAATAATCATGTGTCGCAAATTTGGAGTTACAAAGGGTTTGTTTGCATAGTTGCGATTGCGATGAGTGCTGAGCTGGCATGGGGAGATGGCGGGTTTTAATCTTGGCAAATCACATTATTTATTTATAATCGATTTATCCCTTTACCACATGTATTCATAATATTTATCACTTTGTTTTATCGAGAATGCAACATTCGATAATTAAATCGCATGGCAATTGTTCGATGCAGTGTATTGGACACTTCACTATGAATCAGCGATATGCGATAGCGATGGCCTTATCGCATCACAAGATTTCAATCAAGGAAAATTTTAAGAACCACCCTAAATTTATATGTATAATAAATGGGTGAATCCCCATGATACATAGGAAAAATGGGAGGCGATTTTATCACTAATATAATATATATCTATATCTATATATATATATATATATATATATATATATATATATATATATATATATATATATATATATATATATATATATATATTTGGCGAATCTCTCACCAGATTATATTATCTTGTAAAGTCATGGCGAATATTTCACTCAATTATAAAATCTTGTAAGATCTTGGAAAATCTTTCACTGAATAATAAAACATTGTGAAGTCTTGGAGAATGTTTTATTAAAGTATGAAACCATATATGATAATAATAAAACATATTCATTAAACTGTAATATACTAACGTACATGTTTGGAAAAAAGAAACATAATTTTCACTTCCTACAAACAATGTTGCAAGTTTTAGTGGCCATGTTTCTCATGGTAGGAGAGATTAATGTTTTCTCTACCACTTTTGTCAAGCTACCACTTTTGCCAAGCTATCAAATTTCTTTCTTATTCCATAGACTCCAACTGCAAGATAAAAAAATCACATCAAGTTTTTTTACCCCAACACGCCAACAAGTAGCAAGCCCCAACTATATAATATAATGAAGTAGTAGGTATCCCAAAGGCCTGAAGGGGATCTAATGGAAAGAAGTGATCATTGTCAGAAGCCTTCCAATCAATATATAAATATATAAATGTAGATTTATTATTATTTTAATTGGAAATCTTGAATTAAATAATAAAATTTAATTACGTCTCTCCCAATCTAAATTTCTTATTAGCATAATTCACTACCTTCATACCATTTTTAATAGCATTGTAACATGTGGATTAATTTCCTTTTTGGTGCACAATCTCTGCCTTTTAGGAGAATATGGTGCAGTGACCCAACCCTTATAGATCATTATGACAAAGTAAGAATAGGAGAGAAGATGAAAGGTTGTACAAACCAGCATATTGTTCAGACAACTAATCCAAGATCAGTACCTTAACTTTTTCATGAAGATATCATATTGAGAATATTTGAAAAATGGTGGGAAATCTGGGCAGCTATTATCTCTCTTCTATGAGGGTGATGCAGAAAGAGTTAAGATTTCATTGTTTGGAATTTTTTTTGTTAAATCAGAAAAACCAATATTAATGGAGATATCAGTATTTTTTACTAAATTTTGTGAAGTGACTAAATGTAGCTTTAACCATTCACCTTAAGAATTTTCTAACAATATAATTTAAGTCTATTTAATATCTTCATTATCATAAAAACCAACCTATATCCATCTTAACTCCACATCTACCACTCTTAGAGGGATGAAATCTATTTATAAGATGGATCTAAGCTGATAGAATTTCCCCTTTAAATATTCTATGCTCACATAAATACCATGGTATTACCATGGGTCAATACCATGGGTTATCATAAACCTGGAGCTTAAAAACTACTATTAGTAATCTATAAAAACTAATAAAATTAATAATTGATTTTTATTTTTTTTTTTTATTTTAACCAAGTTAAAATGTTTAAGTGACATTAAATTACAAGATCCATTTTTACTCTTGATCTACCAAGCCCCAAGAGGGATCAAATATTTTTTCACTCTATGTTAGTTTGCATATCACAATAATTCCCCCCTTTAAATAGGTTGCATTCCATGTGAATACCATGGGTCAATACCATGTGCCATCTTTATTTTTATTAATACTAATATTAGGGTTAATAATGTTTTTTTGCATGGTATTAATAATAATTTGGTCCATGGTATTTGGCCTATAGGCTTCACCTAAATATAACACATTTTTTGAGTGTTCGTAAATATAACATGGCTTATGGAGTAAATAAAAAAAGGTTTTATTTATTTACCATACCTCTCATTTATTTATATTTTTATTAATTTACCATACCTTTTTTTATAAATATGGTATTTGGCCCATAGGATTCAATTAAATAAAACCTCTTTTTTGAGCCTTCTTAAATAGAAAGAGGGTTATGGACTAAATATAGAAAGAGGTTTTATTTATTTACCATACCTCCACTTTATTTTTATTTTTATTTATTTACACGCTTGCATGTTCATAAATATAAGGTGACATATGGAGTAAATATAAAAAATGTTTTATTTATTTACCATACCTCTCGTTTATTTATATTTTTATTAATTTACCATACCTCTTTTATAAATATGGTATTTGGCCCATAGGATTCACTTAAATGAAACCTTGTTTTTGAGCCTTCTTAAATAGAAAGAGGGTTATGGACTAAATATAAAAAGAGGTTTTATTTATTTACCATACCTCTAGTTTATATTTTTATTTATTTACCATACCATTGGAGTAAGTATAAAAAGAGCTTTTATTTATTTACCATACCTCCACTGTATTTATATTTTTATTTATAACTATCATAAATACATTTTCTTGAAAATGAGGGCTAATGGAAGATTGTAACTCCTAATTTCAAGGGCTAAATTTACTTTTTTGACCCTCTCCCTTAAAATAAGGTGGGCTAACCTCCATACCTAATTTTTTTATAAAATAAATTTGCGGCGATTTGTAACAATGTACTACGATACAAAATATTCGCCCAATAAAAATATAAAACCCCTTAATTTAGCCCAAGGGAAAAAATTCGCCCCTAAAATTTTCCATGATTTCAATGGAGCTTTAAGTCATTCCGTGGATTTAATGTTGTGCGAGATGCGATAGTTTTATTACATCGTATGTATAAATGGCTTACCTTGATAAAACTTTGTGATGAGGGTTTTGTTATGACTCTGATCGCATCACAAGCTCTCCAAATGGATGTTCACGGGTTCTAAAGAAATGTGATTTGCGATGAGCAGTCCTAAATACTCTAAAAGCAATTTTCATATGACTTTCTATGGAAAATTTATTATACTCAAAAGTTTATTGCTTTTATTTATATTCTAAAGGGGACCCATTTCTTATTTAGCTTTTTAAGACTAAGAGTTTAAAAATTGAAATGGGGGGGTTGTTGTATAGCACAACAAGGTGTCATATTGACTTCACTTAAGTGGTGTAAGCATGAATAAATCAACAAAAAATTTCTTTGATAAAGAAAATTATTAATATACACTTGTTGATGGTGCTGGAAATTCATCAAGAAAAGGGTCTCCTCGATGTGAAGTCCCAATTAGACCTCACACCATTTGGTGTAGGAGCCCCATCCGGAATATCGGCCTAGTTTCCATATATCTTAAAGATATGCCTTTGATCTAGCTGTCAGTAAGACTAAGGGATGCAATGGTTTCTTCGAAAAGAAATAAGGTGTGTCTAGTGATTGTTCAGTTGTAAATGTGTCAAGGTTATTATATTCTGGAGAGGGGAGAAAAGTAAGCCTCTAAGTGAGAGGTAGTAATACCACCCAAGAAGAGACACACATGAATGATAAGGCTCCGTCTAACATCCAACGGAATAGTCCATAGTAGATACGACAGTCATTACAACCAACCGATGAATAAATATTTGTCTAATATCCCGCAGAATAATCCACAAGGATGTGACAACAATCATAACCATTACAACACATTCTCAATAAGATAAGCACTAAAATAAATTAAATAGTTGAACTATCTTAGCACATGTGAAAGCAAACATGAAATACAAACATCCGCATAATAGTCTTACAAACATTCATTGTCCATGCATGAAGAATTTGTTGGCCTTGAAGACTTTTGTTATTAAGTAAAAGTTCCAAGACACATGTTTACAATGTACATCACCAACTCCAGTAGTGGAGCATTGGAGCCACTCCTTGCTCCTCAAAGAACTAGCTTATCTCTCTAATGCCTTGTGGAAGTAGCTAAGGTGAAAAGTTCCTTGCTCATAAAATGAGGGAGTATATATAACCAAGGGTGACTCTTTGACTACCCTCATGATGGTTTAACTTCCTATGAATTTTGAACTTACATGACTCTTTACATTCCATGCGTGTCCTTTGAATTTCCATTTTACAATACATTTTGAATAGAATATACATGATCCAAATAGTGATGTGGCATATGACCACTCATGACATGTACATGACATTGTTGACATGGACTGCTTGATGATGTGGCAATATCAAGTCACTATTGCTGGTAAGTGTTGGATGTCTTCTTGAAGGTGCTTTCTTTTCACCTCCACGTGACTTGATGATGCAGATCTTCAATGATCTCCAGTCTTGGATAGTGGTCGCAAACTAGTGTCCCTTCGCTTTCTCTTGTTAAATTAACCTGTAAGTTCAGCTACAAGAGGGTCTTTAGTCATGCTTACCTCCTTCTTCTCATTCTACATAATCTTGCCATGACATTATAGGGTACCTATTCCTGCAATTCACTCATGATGAAATGACATTAATTTGAAAACCCCCTAGTCTAAGATGATGCATTCTAATCCACTAACTGAGCTCAAAAGAAGTGACAGGTTGGGAAGAGGGACTCAAAGACTGCACAGTGCACAGTTCTAGTATCTAGGGGGAATATTAATCTCTAATATTTCGTAGTGCATAGCTCAGGCAAGCTTGAAGGATAAGATCGCATAGTTTCCAGAGTCAGTGGGGACATGCTGAGGGAATGGACACTAGGAGAGCCAATTGCACAGTTATGGGAGTCAAGGGAGGTTAGGCTATTGCACAACTACATATTTCAAGGACTCAAGGGATGAGCTTGAGGCTTGAGGATGTGAAGTGCATAGTTTAAGTTGGGTTGGAGGACATAACTATGAAATTATGGAGGTCAAGGACGAGGCTTGGGCACAGGAACTTCATAGTGCAGCAGTATTGGGAGATAGGAACTACACATTGTGCAGTGCCAAGCAGAAAGGTCACAACTTAGATGGTTGAGACTGCATAATGCATATTTCAGAAGGGGCCCAGTAAAGCTAAGTTGCTTAGTCAGGAATTTTTTCCAAAGATGGCCAAGTGTGGGATAGGTGATGAACTATGATGAACCTTGATTGTGAGCACATACTTAGAATACTTTGGCAAGAGGACAAAATAGATCACCCGAACACATGAAAATATTATTTCTCTCCATGTGAGTGCTTGACGACAAAATACAATAAGTGTGACACTTAAGATAGACTTTGGGATGACCGTGACAACACTTGTGTGATAGTGCTCAAGAATTTGTGCATGAGTGAAACACACATTTACATAGTTAGAACAACTGATATACACAAAGACAGACCATTGAAACCATCAGAATAGGCTTGAAAATAGCGCACGACAACCAAACATGCTGAAAGATGAAATTTAACCCAACATACAAAAGGGAAGAAAAAACTGCAAGAAAGCTCATTAAATAAGCGTTAATGTTTGTGACAACAATGTAAGCCAAAATTTTGGAGGGAGTTGGAGTAGCTACAATACTTTGTGACACATTGGTTGAAATCCAACTTCTGTATCTTACTTAGCTTATTCTATGTAGGGCCTTGGTTCTTTAGGGAGTATTGATTCGTCGTGAAAATTACTTTGGCCTTCCCACTTACCCCACGAATAGACACGAGCCCCCTTATACCTTCTCGGTTGAACACATCATAAGATTCAAAAATATCACAATGTTTCAATTCGGGAAGGGTAGTTTAGCTCACGAGCTTAAGATTTTCAGAGTATAATTTTCTATGTCTAGTATTGCTCCACTGCCATCATGGCTGGACAATACCCCGGCGGAGTCACGCAGGAACACAAACATTGCTTTGTTACCAGTGAGCCTGGACAATACCCTGATGGAGTTGCTTGCTTCACCTCTCTGCAAAGGAAGCCTTTCTCTTCTTTCATCTTTATTTATTTATTTTAAAGAGAATTGTTCATCTTCAATTATTTATTTTTGGGTGGAAGAGGGATCCCAACTTATTAAGAGCAGAAGAGGTTGTTCCTTCAAAGAAGCACATAGAGACCTTTGGTTTAGGTTTTCTCATTTAGATTTTTCCCCTCCTCCAATTCTACTAGCTGGATAAGCACGAAGACGTTGAAACATAAATATCGAGTGTAGGAATGAGGTTTTCCAAATACACACGGGTTCATGGTTGGAACAAAACTCTCCTTACAAACAAATCATATTTTCCGTCGGAACTTCATTGACCAAAAGATATAACCAACACAAGGAATATAGACTGGAGATTAACCAAATGTTAAAGTATCACAAGACTCTTTAGACTTCAGCCACACACATACTAAGAAGCCAAAATAGGTCCAGGAACAACACTTATTCACATGATGAAAACAAAAGGAGACAAACAACAAGAAAGAAAAACAAAAGAAACAAAACGAAAGGAAAGACAACACACAACAAGGAAGCTAAACCAAAGCATAATGCAAGAGAAAAGTAAGAAAAGACAAGAGAGACTAAAGAGAACAACATGGGATGAGTGAAAGATAAGGAAAACTAGGATGTAGCTAATCCTACTCCTAACCTAACAACTAGAAGGTTAGGGTCACGTATAATGGAATTTCCAATGTAGCCACCGTAATCGTTCCTGACCTGCAATCACAAAGATGTGATCGATTAAAACAGATATAAATCAATGTGCAAGAGAAAAGATGAGAGCTTGAATAATTTGCACAAAAAATTGAAGGTCTTGCCTATGGGAAGAAAGGTGTGTCACAACCACTACTTTCATCCAATTCACACTCTTACCTCTCCAACGAAAAGAATAATTAGACAAACCTTGAAGACTTCTTGCAAATGCACCTTCTTCTGTGTCATCCTTCTTAGCAATCATGAGAAAAGGTCGAAACTTGTTTATTGCAACAGATATTACCAAGTAATATTACTCCAACCACTGAACGATTGGATCATAAAATTCATGATCCTCTTGAAAACCTTGAAATATTTGAAAAGAAGGATGTTCAATTAGAGGCACGAGATTATAACAAGAATCTTGTGTGGGAAAATGGATATGATCATATTCAAAAACCATGTCGAGACAGTGAGGACTTGACATAACCATCCATGGAGACTCAAGTGCCTCAACCGCTCGACGAATATCCTAATAGTGAGATGTTGAACGATGAAGATCAAAGGATGTAAAAAAACTGCCATTGGATATACTGGTGGAAAAATGATAACATGAATGATAGTCATGAAAGAAAGAGTAATGATTAGATGAGATGATTAAAGCATCAGATTCCTTGTTTATAATAAATGAAGACAAATGAATTTGAACAGTTCTACAAATGCACTGAAAATTCAAACCAAGTTCCTCGCAAGTCAAATGTGACTGACCATTTTCGTGTAACTGGTGACAAACTATGCAAGCATTGTAATCATGAAAATAATTTAAAAGGGATGTCAGGACAAAAAATACATGAGACGAGTCAGGACATGGTGAATGGAGAAGAACTTGATTTTTGCAATAACTCATGCATTCATTATTACTCAAGAGGATTTTAGTTGTGATGAACGAGGAGATTTGTAACATAACATGTTGGCTTAGGGGGTCCTAACCTAGGTTCAGAGTTAGTTGTTCCAAACAATAAATCCCTACACTACTAGCCCTTTCGGCAACAACCCACACAGTGCAAGCTACAGTCTCACCCACAGCAGTATGGGGGGATGCAAGAACCAAGTTTCTGCATCCAGAGATGAGTGTGACGTCTTTTAGTGCCCAAAGGTCTACGATCAACATTTACGGACCCTTAACAGTTGATTTATCCACTTACGTGCATTAGAGAACAATCCTAAATTAGTGTTCGTGTAGATCTACTTAAGTTATTTAGTAAACATAACAAAATTTATCACAGTCTTCGCGAAAGTACTTAACATGCATTGCATACATCTATTAAGACTTATTCAAGAGAATCATGCATCATTAGATCAATATTTCATAAACACATTATTCATTCACAACATATATTGTAAACAGAAGTAAACAGAGATAAACAGATATACACAGGATTTCTTCGGTAAATTTCTTTATTTATCTTCAATTCAGCTTTACAGACTCAAAACTACCCTGTGCACTCAGTTGTAGGGGTCCACACACTCAGTTGCGGACTCTACCTAGGCCTCTGCACACTCAGCCGTAGAGCCTTTCTCTCCTATATGACCCACTTCTCTCTGCTATCATTTCTAAGACTCCATTCATTATCCACATAAAACATGCCTTAGACTTCTTAAGATACACGTATTTATACCCTTTTTCATATAATCCGATGGTCCACGAACTATGGGTGGGTCTCAAAACTGACTCAAACTTTACATACTCAAGGCACTAAAACCCCTTTGACTCCTAATCATCTACACAATCCGCATCCACAAATCATGGAGACTTTATATTAGTTACAAAAAATACATCCAAACTTGGGTTATTTTAACCCCAAAAATGACCCAGGGGACCCCATCCCAATAAGCCCCCAACACAAAGATTGTGACTCGCCCTCGAGTCACTCAGCTGGCACTGCGATCTTACTGCGAAGAGCCCCTAGCTCTACCTAAATTATGACAACCTCGACAACGCTCTGCGTAGCTGCCTGCTTGACCTCATCGGCTGACTTTTTTGTAGTTGGTCCTTCTACGACCAACCTCATTGTTTGTTGCATCCGCTGCAAGCCTTTAAGAATGTCTTGGATGGTGGTAATGACTTGATAAGCCTTTTCCAACCATGGCTACGACCTAGTCTTAAGAAAGGCTTCCTTTTTCTATGCTTCTTCTACCTGTGTGAGGAGCTACTTCCCCTCTTGTAATATAGCTAGGAGTTGCACTGGTGCGATGGAGCACATCATTGCCCTAACTTCATCATACTTCCACTACAGCTCCCTTACCTCTATATTCAGTGTCTGCAGGTTTGGATCCTCCTACAAATTTGTCACCAAATCCATTTATTGCTCAAATAATGTTGTACAGTCAACAACTGTGGCATCCAGAGTAGCCATTCCTTCCTTGGTCGCAGCTCCGCACTACTCCCGAACCTTCGGCAGAGTCATGGGCTGCAACTTTAATTACAACGTTGTAATCTTCATATTGAGTTCAAATTTAACTCGGCCAACCTCTGCTTTGGCTTCGCACACACCAGCGGCTAATTCTATGACCTTCACTTATCACTGTGCTTCCTCAAGAATATGAAGCTCAAGCACTCTCCTGCATGCCTCTGTGATTGTCGACTCTAGTCGTGAACTTTGCAGTTGCAGTGTCTTGTTTTCCTTTAAAGCCTATTGCTTCTCACCGAACATCTGCTCCTTGTTCACTCTGTATTCTTTGATGAGGTTGAGAGCGTGTTGCTCCCAAGCTCTTAATTCCTCTATCACCCTTGCATGCAGCACGTGGAGGATCTCACTGGGGAGCGTTGCTATCTTCAGCCTGATGTTATTGAGTTTTCTCAGGATGATGCGATCATCGGTTGACTCCACGCGAAGGGACCCATCTGGTAATGCAATAGTCCTAAGGTCGAGGATCCTTACCAAGTCGACTTCTTAGCTCATCCCAAGTGCCAGGCTCGCTTGTTCTACGCTCACTTGTCCAGTGCCCATTTGTATTTTGTTTTCCTTGTCCCGTAGCTCGCACAGATCCTTTTGGATACTCCCCAGCATTTACATATATTTCTACTCAAACTGCTGCAAAACTTCAGTTGTGGTATCCCTGATATTATCCTCGATCTCATCGAGATCACCCTCCATCAAGACCATGGGATCACCCTATGACTTTTTCAATTTCTATTTCTTCCTTATACCTCCTGGCTCTTCCTAGCCACGTTGCTTCAGAATAAATGGGGTTCTCTTCCCCTCATCTCCTCCACCACCTTGTTCTAATAGTTCTTCCTCGTCAGTCTCTAGTAAGGTGACTTGCCACTTATTTGTGACTCGCACTGCTCCTATTTTGCCTGCTCCTTGGCAATGCACTCCTGCTGCACATGAGCCTTCTTTGTGGCTTCTTTCTTTTTCTGCTCGGCGAGTGTGCGCTCAGTTTACTTAGATGCATCCTTTCTCTTCTTAGCTACAAAAAATCTCATGCCCTTGCTTGTTCCAACATCTAAGTTTGAAGAGGTGCGCTACTCTTCTGGCCATGGCGCTACTACCTCCTGCACATCTGTCTCCATCACCAATTATGGAAATTCATGCCATTTATGTTGTAGATCCTTCCGCGCTTGAATATATACTCTATGGAAGTCTGCCTTGAATGTTGCGTAGGTTGAGAGCTACGTGTACAAGGTTGGGGACAACCTTGGACACTGGTTAATGGACATGCAGAGACTTGCTTCCATAAGGACCCAAAATATTTTTGTCTCTGTGATCTGCGTGAGGTCCTTTGTAGCCCATAAGGAAGCAAACTGTGTTTCTTCCGACAATCCTTCTTCAAGTGGGGGGAACTAGCTATCCTCTAGAATTTCCCATGCAACCAACACGATAGACAACAATAATGAAGCATAATGAAATGGCTTGGTTTCACCCTAGGCCTCGTGGAAATTCATGAGGAACTCCTAGCATAGGTATCTGGACCAATTGAACTCTATGCCTTTTGCACATTGAGCATATAGGGAAACTACAAGCGTCGAAAATTCACCCGCATGACACTTTCTCATCACCTTCCCTGCTAAAATTTCGGTGGTAATTTGTACTGTTGGGTCTGTTATTGAGAGGATGGAATATCCTCATGCCTTCTTCACAAGGTCAAATTCTTTCCTCATTCTTTCTGCTAGGTCCTTTCCCCCATCTTTACACCAAACTCCTTGGATACATTCAGTCCTTCATATTGCAGGTGCGTGATTCTGTGGATTAGCATGTCAATGATGGGGATAAGCCCTCTTATCCAAAAACAACTATCGTGCACCAAAGTGAGTAGTTAGCACACACAAATTGTGTTAATTGGGGTGCGGTGATCCGGATTTAAACAAGAACGCAACAGATTACAGATATAACCATAAATATAAAGATGAGATAACCATAAAGATAGATATGCAGTGGAAATAATACTTCATTTCCTCAATGTAAAATACTGAAATACGCTTACAAACAGAAATGGGAATAAACCAGCTAGGGCGATGGTAGCTTATCTCTGAGAAGAGATGTGGCAGCTACATGCCTCTGAACTATGTTACAATGAGGCTCGAAGGCCTATTTATTGCTGAGAAACAATGGAAAACCCTTAATATCCCAAAACCTAACCTTATAAGATGAAACGCCAAATTGTGGGCCCCGTTTGGGTAAATTGGTACATCAATTTCTCGGGGTCATAAATTTGGCACCCGATCCCCGTTTGACACGTACAATAGCTCGTTAGAAAGATCAATCCAAGAAATATAACTTTTTGAAGAGCAACATCAGTTCGTGGACCCATGTTGCTCCCAAATTTCCCAAAAAATGTCGTTTATGGCCTCAAAACAGTTCCAGAAGTTCAAGACCCAAAAAGCTGCTAAAAATATTAAATTGTGCTACAATTACTGAAAGAGACAGTCGTGGGGGTCCAAATGGGACAGGTGGGTGGCCACCAACATCCACCTAGATCATTCCTCCCCCCTTAGGAAGCAATGGTCCCCATTGCGTTAAGTTCCTCCATCTGTTGAACTTGTTCTGCAATCTCTGATGTGTCCAGTAATGGTGGGAAGCATGGTTGACGACGGTCCACATTGAACACTTGGTGCAGGTGAAGGAATGGAGGAATGTTGTGCTCCAAAGAATTGTTCCCCACAGCCTTGGTACTACTGTAAGGACCATGTCAGAGTGGTCTGAGCTTCTGATGGGATCTTGTAAGGCGTTCTTTCTGTAGATGTAACCAAACTTTGTCGCCCACCTGAAACTTGTGTGGTACCCCTATGGGTGAGGAGAAGTTGTTCTTGTGTTCTGTCATGACCGTATCCCTTTGTTGTTGCTGCTACGTGGAGGAACCCTTCGTAGGGGTCATGGATACATGTAGCAACGACCTTCCCCTTACTTTGGGAGTGAACCAGATCGGAAATAAATTTCCTAGTCTGTGAGATGAGCTTGCTGCCTTTCTTAGCAGCGATCAAAGAGGTGGCAGTAGGTGGGGCTACCTCTGGTATCCTGTATAATGAATTACACAAAGAAATAATGACAGCACGAGGCCTTGACTCATACATAGCATGTCGCCTCCACAAGTATGGCTAGCCTAATAATACATCACAAACATCCAGAGGTGTAACATCACACAATACCTCGTCTGTGAAGGGCTTGATGCTGTAGGGAAGGCATCACTGCTGGCGAACTTTGAGATTGCGTCCTTCATGAAGCCACCCGATACTATACGGCTACGGGTGTGGTGTAGTCGGTAGGCCCAACCGCTTCACTACCTCTGTTGAAATGAGGTTCTTTTGGCTGCCACTGTCGACAATGAATTACAGCGGCAAACCCTTCACCCACATCTGTGAGTGGAAAAGACGTTCCCCCTCCTCTGGATCTTCTGGCTCATTCTTTTGGATCTTGGTGGTGGCAACAGACGCTGGGCTCTCCATCAATGATCTTCTTCCCTTTTCCATTCCCCTCATCCAGTTTTGGCTCAGGGTCGGAACATGCATTTGATTCTGAACCCTTCAACTCGGCCACCAGCGATTGCTTGGTCCGACACTCACTTGTGTTATGAGTGGGACTCTTATGGAACTCACACCACTTTCATGTGTCCTTCTTCGACTTTGTAGTGTTGTTCTTTTCTTGTGGCTTCGACGGGTTGCCTTGGGTCACCCTGCCTTGGCTTTTTCCTTTGGTCTTCGGATTTGCAGATCCAAAGTCTCGCTGCTTCCGTTTGAACTTTTGCTCGATTTTGATATCATATCGGTACGCCGTACAGAGCGAGGAGATGTTCAGGAACTCCATCTCTTCCTGGATGTATCTATGTACGCAGCTGCGGTATTTGAGTACCAAATGCATCTTAGAATATTTGATAGCCAACTATGTCCGAAGGGTATGAAAAATGTTCGTGAACTCCGGCACATCATGGTCTTGTCCCTCCCGCAGCATGGTCCACTTTATGTATTTTTCCTCATAGCTTTTGACAAGGTAATACTGCTCCTTGATGGCATCCTAGAAGGAATTCCAAGTGGGTGTGGCTAAAAACAGTGAGCCCGTACTTTCATCCTGCTGCTTGCAGTAGGTTTCCCACCAGTCCTTGACGTGGGGGGCTACTTTGAGAAGAGCGAAAACAATATTTTCCCGACTCGAAAATTCATGAATAGAAAAATACCCTTCTAGCAGATTTAACCATTTACCTATGGCATCTGAGATCTCTTCCTTCATGAAGCCACCCAATACTATACAGCTGCGGGTGTGGTGTAGTCGGTAGGCCCAACCACTTCACGACCTCTACTGAAATGAGGTTCTTTTGGCTGCCACTGTCGACAATGAATTGCAGCGGCGAACCCTTCACCCACATCTGTGAGTGGAAAAGACATTCCCCCTCCTCTGGATCTTCAAGCTCACTCTTCTGGATCTTGGTGGTGGCAACAGTGACATTGGGCTCCGCATTAATGATCCGCTTCCCTTTACCATTCTCCTTGTTAGGTTCTGGTTCAGGGTCGGAACATGCATCTGATTCTAAAGCCTTCAACTCAGCCACCAACGACTGCTTGGTCTGACACTCACTTGTGTTATGAGTGGGACTCTTGTGGAACTCACACCACTTTCCTGTGTCCTTCTTCGACTTCGTGGTGTTGTTCTTTTCTTGCGGCTTTGATGGGTTGTCTTGGGACACCCCACCTTGGCTTTGTCCTTTGGTTTTCGGATTTGCAGATCCAAAGTCTCGCTTCTTCTATTTGAACTTTTGCTTGATTTTGATAGTGTGTTGGTACGTCATGTCGAGTTAGGAGATGTTCAGGAACTCCATCTCTTCCTGGATGTATTTGTGTAGGTAGCCGCGGTATTTGAGTACCAGATGTAGCTCAGAATCTTTGATGCTTGTTTAGTCAATTTAATGTCCTAAATTGCTACATAAAATTGTCAATCTGGGTATCATAAACTGATGAAGTGTAGTGCACTATATGTGCTAGATGACCCTCTTACCTCACTGTTTTTGAGTTTATGTTTGTTTTGGGGTTTTTCTCTTTTGATTCCTAATGTTCTGCAAAGTAATCTACAAAATCTTAAATCTACTGCTGCTAAGAATGAAATGAAAACTAAAAGTGCTTCTAAGCCAGATTTGGAAGTAAGATTTTAAACAAGAAAATGAAAACAAAACTTCTCTTCTTGCTTTTATGATTGTTTCCAAAACATGAACTAAAAGGACTTAAAACTACTATCTGCTCAATTACAAAACCAAAGCTTAAATGAGAAAATGTGATTGCAGCTATCTATGATAAACCAAAAATGAAATACTGGAAATAAGATTACCACTATTGTCTAATCTATTGCAGAATCAAAACTTAATGAATAACTGAAAATGGAATTGTAGCTAAACTAAGTGAAAAACTATAATTGAAAATGAAGTTGCAACTATTCTATTATGAAAGCAAAGCTAAATGAAGCATTTATCACTCTGCTACACAATTTAGGGAGAACTACCTCCTTATGATAGCATTTTGAGAGATTTCATTCTTCACTATTCTAAGAAAAGTAAACATAAAAATGCAGAGAAAGACTCATTCACAAATGAACATTTCACCACTTAGTTTTAAGATTAACCATCAACTGAAAGGGTTTTTGGAAATATTCATTTATAACATGAGTTACTAAACTGATAAGAAAATGGCATTGAACAACTTAATTCAAAATCTAAAAACTAATGAACAACAAATGAAATGAACTAATTTATGCTACTGACATCAACTTAAAACTACTAGTAAGAAACTAGAAAGCAGTGAAAACAAAAGAACTATTCTGCACTGAAATCAAACTACACTGGGTTAGTGAAAAGATGACACAAGCTGCATTATAAACAGAGTTAGAAAACGATTATAAACATTATGGAAAAGACAATGAATTTACAATTGAACTATCAAATTACAAAACAGAAATAAAATATACCCTTGACCACGCAGGGGCCCTTTTCAAAGGTCTCAGATTATAAGCACTCAATCAGTACACCAACAACACTTCAGGTATCTATTGAAAATGGAGTCTTTATATTAAAACAGAGAACTGAGTTCTTCACACTATAAAGCATAAATCTAAACTATTACATAAGAAAAAATGTGAACTTGTTCTATGTTCTACACACTGGTATTTATAGAAAAATATACAACTGTTTTGAAGAGAGAAATCAGCTATAGCAAAACCCGTAGACAGGCCAGTATGTGGAATTCTTGTCACTAGTTGTTTGGAAACATAAAATTCCATTTGCGCAGGTGGCATATGAATTCTGTGGCCTCAAGAGATTGCTTTGGATCCATCACTGAGAAGTGTGTGTAAAACAGAGTTCTGTTTGCCGTAGGTCTCTAAGGTTTGACTTCCCTTTGACCGGAGTCCTCCTCATCGATCTAGGCCTAATGAATAGGATACGATCCATGCTCTGATGTTTCCCAAGCTACCCATGTGGTCCTTTTCCTCTCTTGACACTTGTAACCTACAAAAGAGTGGAGATGGCTACAAAACAGCTGATTAGATACAGAATGTGGCTGCATTCCGTAGCTGAAAGACAAAAACCTATTTAAATAGAAAACATAATAATATAACTTGTAAATCACTGAAATATACTCCTTGAGGCAATGTGTAATGGTTTGTGATGACTAAGAATGAATTTTTCATGGAAAAGCTTAGAAAGAAGGATGAGAAAGTTGCCTAAGGGAAAGGCAGTTTTGGAACTCAACAATACCCAACTGTGTGCGAAGGGTATGAAAAATGTTTATGAACTTCGGCACATCTTGGTCTCGTCCCTGCCGCAGTGTGGTCCACTTTATGTATTTGTCCTCATAGCTTTTGAGAGGGTAATACTGCTCCTCGATGGCATCCCGAAAGGAATTCCAAGTCGGTGCGGTTGAAAACAGTGAGCCCGTACTTTCATCCTACCACTCGCAGTAGGTTTCCCACCAGTCCTTGACATGGGGGGCTTCTTTGAGAAGAGCGAAAACAATCTTTTCCCGACTCAAAAATTCATGAATAGAAAAATACCCTTCTAGCAGATTTAACCATTTATCTACGACATCTGAATCTATTTCACCCTCAAATATGGGGATTTCAAAATTAACTTGTACCTTAAAGGGCGTGGCGTTTCCAGAGTAGCTATTGGAAGCCAATGCGTCGCCTCCGGGTAGCTACTGAAGGATTTGCACAAAGTTGTCCATCATCGTTTTCCTTTGTCGCTCGAGGACCTCTTCGAGCAAGATTTTGAAAGGATCTCCTACCCCCTTGTCTTTCTTCTCATCCACCATGGGAGGCCATTGGGATTTGTGAGGCTGGTCTTGTAAAGGTTCGACCGGTTCAATCCCTAACTCCTTATATCCCAACCTTGTTGGGGACATGTAAAGAAAAATAGAGAAAAATCAGACCGCTCTAATACCACTGATCCGGATTTAAACATGAATGCAACAGATTACAGATATAACCATAAATACAGATATGCATCATAAATAATACTTCATTTCATTAATGTAAAATACCGAAATACGCTTACAAACAGAAATGGGAATAAACCAGCTAGGCAATGGTTGCTTATCTATGAGAAGAGATGTGGCGGCTACATGCCTCTGAACTATGTTAGAGTGAGGCTTGAAGGGATATTTATTGTTGAGAAACAATGGAAAACCCTTAGCATCCCAAAACCTAACCCTAGAAGATGAAACGCAAATTGTGGGCCCCATTTGGGTAAATTGGTACATCAATTTCCCAGGGTCGTAACTTTGGCACCCGATCTTTGTTTGACACATACAATAGCTCGTTAGAAAGATCTATCTAAGAACTATAACTTTGGGAAGAGCAACATCATTCCATGGACCCATGTTGCTACCAGATTTCCCAAAAGAAGTCGTTTAGGGCCTCAAAATGGCTCTGGAAGTTTAGGACCCGAAAAAACTACTAAAAATAGTAAATTGTGCTACAATTACGGAAACTGAAAAACCGAAAGAGACAGTCGTGGGGGTCCAAATGGGATAGGTGAGTGGCCACCAACATCCACCTAGATCATTCCTCCCCCCTTACAAAGCAATGGTCCCCATTGCGTTGAGTTCCTCCATCTGCTAAATTTGTTCTGCAATCTCTGATGTGTCCAATAATGGTGGGAAGAATGGTCAACGATGGTCCACATTGGAAACTTGGTGTAGGCGAAGGAATGGAGGAATTTTGTGCTCCAAAGAATTGCTCCCCATAGCCTTGGTATTGTTGTAAGGACCATGTTGAAGTGGTCAGAGCTTCTGATGGGATCTTGTGAGGCGTTCTTTATGCAGATGTAGCCAAACTTTATCACCCACCTGAAACTTGTGTGGTACCCCTGTGGGTGAGGAGAAGTTGTTCCTATGTTCTGTCATGACCATATTCCTTTGCTGCTACTGCTGTGTGGAGGAACCCTTCGCAGGGGTCATGGATGTAGCAACGATCTCCCCCTTACTTTGGGAGTGAACCTGACAGAAAATAAATTTCCTAGTCTATGAGATGAGCTTGCTGCCTTTCTTAGTAGTGATCAAAGAGGTGGCGGTAGGTGGGGATACCTTTGGTATCCTGTATAATTAATTACACAAAGAAATAATGACAACACGAGGCCTTGAACCATACACAGCATGTCGCCTCCACAAGTATGGCTAGCCTAATAATACATCACAAACATCCAGAGGTGTAACATCACACAATACCTCGTCTGTGAAGGGCTTAATGTTGTAGGGAAGGTGGCACTGCTGGCAAACTTTGAGATCTTGTCCTTCATGAATCCTCCCGATACTGTACGGTTGCGGGTGTGGTGTAGTCAGTAGGCCCAACTGCTTCACGACCTCTGCTGAACTGAGGTTCTTGTGGCTACCACTATTGACAATGAATTGCAGCGGCGAACCCTTCACCTGCATCTGCGAGTGGAAAAAATGTTCCCCCTCCTTTGGATCTTCGAGCTCGTTTTTCTGGATCTTGGCAGTGGCAACAGTGACACTGGGCTCCGCATCAATGATCTTCTTCCCTTTCCCATTCATCTTTTCGGGTTCTGGCTCAGGGTTGGAACATGCATCTGATTCTGAAGCCTTCAACTTGGCCACTAGTAACTGCTTGGTCCGACACTCACTTGTGTTATGAGTGGGACTCTTGTGGAACTCACACCACTTTCTTGTGTCCTTCTTCAACTTTGTGGTGTTGTTCTTTTCTTGCGGCTTTGACGGGTTGTCTTGGGTCACCCCGCCTTGGCTTTGTCCTTTGGTCTTCAAATTTGCAAATCCAAAGTCTCGCTTCTTCTGTTTGAACTTTTGCTCGATTTTGACAGCGTATCGGTACGTCGTGCCGAGTGAGGAGATGTTCAGGAACTCCATATCTTCCTAGATGTATCTATGTAGGTAGCAGCGTTATTTGAGTACTAGATGCAACTCAGAATCTTTGATACCCAAATGTGTGCGAACAGTATGAAAAATGTTTGTGAACTCTAGCACATCTTGGTCTCGTCCCTACTGCAGCGTGGTCCACTGTATGTATTTGTACTCATAGCTTTTGACATGGTAATACTGCTCCTTGATGGCATCTCGGAAGGAATTCCGAGTGGGTTCGGATGAAAACAGTGAGCCCGTACTTTCAACCTACTGCTCGTAGTAGGTTTCTCACCAGTCCTTGACGTGGGGGGTTGCTTTGAGAAGAGCGAAAACAGAAAAATACCCTTCTAGCATATTTAACCATTTATCTATGGCATCTGCATCTATTTGACCCTCAAATATGTGGATTTCAAAGTTAACTCGTACCTTAAAGGGTGTGGCGTTTCCAGAGTAGTTGTTGGAAGCCGATGTGTCGCCTCTGGGTAGCCGCTGAAGGATCTGCGCAAAGTTGTCCATCATCGCATTCCTTTGTCGCTCGAGGGCTTCTTCGAGAAAGATTTTTATAGGATCTCCTACCCCCCATATTTCTTCTCATCCACCATGGGAGGCCGTTGGGATTTGTGAGGCTGGTCTTACAAAGGTTCGACTAGTTCAATCCCTAACTCCTTATATCCCGACCTCGTTGGGGACATGCAAAGAAAAACAGAGAAAAGGCAGACCGCTCTGATACCACTGATTCGGATTTAAACAGGAACGCAACAGATAACAGATATAACCATAAATACGAAGATGAGATAACCATAAATATAGATATGCAACGGAAATAATACTTCATTTCGTTAATGTAAAATATTGAAATATGATTACAAACAGAAATGGGAATAAACCAGCTAGGGCGATGGTAGCTTATCTCTGAGAAGAGATGTGGCAGCTACATGCCTCTGAACTATGTTAAAATGAGGCTTGAAGGCCTATTTATTGTTTAGAAACAATGGAAAACCCTTAACATCCCAAAATCTAACCCTAGAAGATGAAATGCCAAATTGTGGGCCCCGTTTGGGTAAATTGGTACATCAATTTCCCGGGGTTGTAACTTTGGCACCCGATCTCCGTTTCACGCGTACAATAGCTCATTAGAAAGATCTATCTGATAACTATAACTTTGGGAAGAGAAAGTAAGGAACGTGGATGCATGTGCTCCCAGATTTCCCAAAAAATTTCGTTTAGGGCCTCAAAACAGCTCCGGAAATTCAGGACCCAAAAAACTGCTAAAAATAGTAAATTGTGCTACAATTACGGAAACTGAAAGACTGAAAGAGACAGTCATGGGGGTCCAAATGGGATAGGTGGGTGGCCACCAACATCCACCTAGATCATTCCTCCCCCCTTAGGAAGCAATGGTCCCCATTGCATTGAGTTCCTCCATCTGCTGAACTTTTTCTTCAATCTCTGATGTGTCGAGTAACAGCGGGAAGCATGGTCGACGATGGTCCACATTGAACACTTGGTGCAGGTGAAGGAATGGAGGAATGTTGTGCTCCAAATCATTGTTCCCCATAGCCCTGGTACTACTGTAAAGACCATGTCGAAGTGGTCTAAGCTTCTGATGTGATCTTATAAGGCGTTCTTTATGCAGATGTAACCAAACTTTGTCGCCCACCTAAAACTTGTGTGGTACCACTGTGGGTGAGGATAAGTTGTTCTTGTGTTCTGTCATGACCATATCCCTTTGCTGCTGCTGCTGCGTGGTGAAACCCTTCACAGGGCTCATGGATGTAGCAACGATCTTCCCCTTACTTTGGGAGCAAACCAGACAGAAAATAAATTTCCTAGTCTATGAGATGAGCTTGCTACCGTTCTTAGCAACGATCAAAGAGGTGGTGGTAGGTGGGGCTACCTCCGGTATCCTGTATAATGAATTACACAAAGAAATAATGATAGCACGAGGCCTTGACTCATACACAGCATGTTGCCTCCACAAGTATGGCTGGCCTAATAATACATCACAAACATCCAGAGGTGTAACATCACACAATACCTCGTCTGTGAAGGGCTTGATGTTGTAGGGAAGGCGACACTGCTGGCGAACTTTGAGATCTCGTCCTTCATGAAGCCACCCGATATTATACGACTGCAGGTATCATGTAGTCGGTAGGCCCAATCGCTTCATGACCTCTGCTAAAATGAGGTTCTTGTGGCTGCCACTATCGACAATGAATTGCAGCGACGAACCCTTCACCCACACCTGTGAGTGGAAAAGTCGTTCCCCCTCCTTTGGATCTTTGGGCTCATTCTTCTGGATCTTAGCGGTGAGAATAGTGACGCTAGGCTCTGCATCAATGATATGCTTCCCTTTGCCATTCCCCTTGTTGGGTTTTGGCTCAGGGTCAGAACATGCATATGATTCTAAAGCCTTCAACTTGGCCACCAGTGACTGCTTGGTCCAAGACGCACTTGTGTTATGAGTGGGATTCTTGTGGAACTCACACCAATTTCCTGTGTCCTTCTTCGACTTCATGGTGTTTTTATTTTCTTACGGCTTCGACGGGTTGTCTTGGTTCACCCCACCTTGGCTTTGTCCTTTGGTCTTCGGATTTGCAGATCCAAAGTCTCGCTTCTTCTGTTTGAACGTTTTCTTGATTTTGACAGCGTATCGGTACGTCGTGCCGAGCGAGGAGATGTTCAGGAACTCCATCTCTTCCTGGATGTATCTGTGTAGGAAGCCACAGTATTTGAGTACCATATGCAGCTTAGAATCTTTGATACCCAACTGTGTGCGAAGGGTATGAAAAATGTTTGTGAACTCCGGCATCTTGGTCTTGTCCCTGTCGCAGCATGGTCCACTTTATGTATTTGTCCTCATAGCTTTTGACAGGGTAATGCTGCTCCCTTATGGCATCTCGGAAGGAATTCCAAGCGGGTGTGGCTGAAAATAGTGAGCCTGTACTTTCATCCTGCTATTCGCAGTAGGTTTCCCACCAGTCCTTGATGTGGGGGGCTGCTTTGAGAAGAGAAAAAACAATCTTTTCCCGTGTCGAAAATTCATTAACAGAAAAATACCCTTCTAGCAGATTTAACCATTTATCTACAGTATCTGCACTTATTTGACCCTCAAATATGGGGATTTCAAAATTAACTTGTACCTTAAAGGGCTTGGCGTTTCCAGAGTAGCTATTGGAAGTCGATGTGTCGCCTTTGGGTAGCCGCTGAAGGATCTACGCAAAGTTGTCCATCATCGCGTTGCTTTGTTGCTCGAGGGCTTCTTCGAGCAAGACTTTGATAGGATCTCCTGCACCCTCGTCTTTCGTCTCATCTGCCATGGGAAGCCATCGGGATTTGTGAGGTTGGTCTTGCAAAGGTTTGACCAGTTCAATCCCTAACTCCTTATATCCCGACCTCATTGGGGACATGCAAAGAAAAACAAAGAAAAAGAAGATCGCTCTGATACTAATGATCCAGATTTAAACAGGAACGCAATAGATTACAGATATAACCATAAATATAGATATGCAGTGGAAATAATACTTCATTTCATTAATGTAAAATACTAAAATAAGCTTACAAACAGAAATGGGAATAAACCAGCTAGGGTGATGGTAGTTTATCTCTGAGAAGAGATGTGGCAGCCACATGCCTCTGAAATGTGTTATAATGAGGCTCGAAGGCCTATTTATTGATGAGAAACAATGGAAAACCCTTAACATCCTAAAACCTAACCCTAGAAGATGAAATGCCAAATTGTGGGCCCCGTTTGGGTAAATTGGTACATCAATTTCCTGGGGTCATAACTTTGGCACCCAATCTTTGTTTGACATGTACAATAGCTCGTTAGAAAGATCTATCCGAGAACTATAACTTTGGAAAGAGCAACATCGGTCCATGGACCCATGTTGCTCCCAGATTTCCCAAGAAACATCATTTAGGGCCTCAAAACAGCTCCAGAAGTTAAGGACCCGAAAAACTGTTAAAAATAGTAAATTGTGCTACAATTAAGAAAACTAAAAAACTGAAAGAGATAGTTGTGGGGGTCCAAATGGGATAGGTGGGTGGCCACCAACATCCACCTGGATCATTCCTCCCCCCTTAGGAAGCAATGGTCCCCATTGCGTTGAGTTCCTCCATCTGCTGAACTTGTTCTGCAATCTCTGATGTGTCTAGTAATGGTGGGAAGCATGGTCGACGATGGTCCACAATGAACACTTGGTGCAGGCAAAGGAATGACGAAATGTTGTGCTCCAAAGAATTGTTCCCCACAGCCTTGGTACTGCTGTAAGGACCATGTCGGAGTTGTTTGAGCTTCAGATGGGATCTTGTAAGGCATTCCTTATGCAGATGTAACCAAACTTTGTCGCCCACCTGAAACTTGTCTGGTACCCCTGTGGGTGAGTAGAAGTTGTTCTTGTGTCCTATCATGACCGTATCCCTTTGTTGTTGTTGCTGCGTGGAGGAACCCTTTGTAGGGGTCATGGATGTAGCAATGATATTCCCCTTACTTTGGGAGCAAACCAGATAGAAGATAAATTTCCTAGTCTCTGAGATGAGCTTGATGCCTTTCTTAGTAGTGATCAAAGAGGTGGCGGTAGGTGGGGCTACCTCCAGTATCCTGTATAATGAATTACACAAAGAAATAATGACAACGCGAGGCCTTGACTGATACACAACATGTTGCATCCACAAGTATGGCTGGCCTAATAATACATCACAAACATCCAGAGGTGTAACATCACACAATACCTCGTCTGTGAAGGGCTTGATGTTATAGGGAAGGTGGCACTGTTGGCGAACTTTGAGATCCCATCCTTCATGAAGCCACCCAATACTGTACGGCTGCAGGTGTGGTGTAGTTGGTAGGCCCAACCGCTTCATGACCTCTGCTGAAATGACGTTCTTGTGGCTGCCACTGTCGACAATGAATTGTAGCGGTGAACCCTTCATCCACATCTGTGAGTGGAAAAGACTTTCCCCCTCCTCTGGATCTTCAGGCTCGTTCTTCTAGATTTGGTGGTGGCAATAGTGACGCTGGGCTCCGCATCAATGATCTACTTCCCTTTCCCATTCCCCCCGTCGGGTTCTGGCTCAGGGTCGGAACATGCATCTGATTCTGAAGCCTTCAACTCGGCCACCAGCAATTGCTTGGTCCGACACTCACTTGCGTTATGAGTGGAACTCTTGTGGAACTCACACCACTTTCCTGTGTCCTTCTTTGACTTCGTGGTGTTGTTCATTTCCTTTGGCTTCAACGAGTTGTCTTGTGTCACCCCACCTTGGCTTTGTCCTTTGCTCTTTGGATTTGCAGATCCAAAGTCTCGCTTCTTTTGTTTGAACTTTTTCTCCATTTTGACAGCGTATCGGTACACCGTGCCGAGCGAGGCGATGTTTAGGAGCTCCATCTCTTCCTGGATGTATCGGTGTAGGCAGCCGCGATATTTGAGTACTGGATGTAGCTCAAAATATTTGATACCCAACTGTGTGCCAAGGGTATGAAAAATGTTTGTGAACTCCGACAAATCTTGGTCTCATCCCTGCCACAGCGTGGTCCACTTTATGTATTTGTCCTCATATCTTTTGACAGGGTAATACTGCTCCTTGATGGCATCCTGGAAGGAATTCCAAGTGGGTCCGGCTAAAAACATTGAGCCTGTACTTTCATCCTGCTACTCGCAGTAGGTTTCCCACCAGTCCTTCACGTGGGGGGCTGCTTTGAGAAGAGCGAAAACAATCTTTTCCTGACTCGAAAATTCATGAACAGAAAAATACCCTTCTAGCAGATTTAACCATTTATCTATGGCATCTGCATCTATTTGACCGTCGAATATGGGGATTTCAAAATTAACTTGTACCTTAAAGGGCGTGGCATTTCCAGAGTAGCTGCTGGAAGACGATGCGTCGCCTCTGGGTAGCCGCTGAAGGATCTGCGCAAAGCTATCCATCATCGCGTTCCTTTGTCGCTCGAGGGCTTCTTCGAGCAAGATTTTGATAGGATCTCTGTTGGAAATAATACTGAGAGGGGGGGGGGGGTGAATCAGTATTATCTAATCAATAAAACATTTTCATTTTCATACGCTACTTCAGTTAAGTATACCCGCGTATATACGCGATTCTGTCTATTGCAACTAGTGTATAACCATTAAACTCATGATTCAGTTATGTGATCTTCAATGGGTGCATCAGAACATTATTAGCCATATTAATAGTCAACAGTAGCAGTAAAACAGATAGATCAACACACATAAGCAACACACATGAACACCATGATATAAGGTGGAAACCCAATGTGGGTGAAAACCACCTGCTGCAATTCGTTTCTATCTTCCTTTATTAAGAAACTTCTTTTACAATGCACTAGTGTAGTCCTTTACCAGCACGCAGGCTACAACCTGCAGAAGGCTACAACCTTCTCTCGTTCTCTAGACTCTCCTGGAAGGGAGCTCCAACCCCCTTTGCTCTTGTACTAGCTAAGATACTAGTACGTAGGTGTCGGCCTACAATCTTCTCTCCTCCGGGTACCACGTTTCATAAATTTTCAGACTGGATACTCCTGAAGCACAACACATAATCTGAAGGCCACGTTTCATCAAATTTTCATACTGGACCCATAACTATCATTGAAGCTCAAAACAATCACTACTAGCATCATCAAACTCTGAATCACTGAAACCCTGTTAACAACACCGTCACCAGAACACAGAGCAGACACAGAACTCTGTAATAACAATCAGACCCAACTGCAACTTCAAATATCATACTTTACAATGTATACGCTACTACGATGAATCAAACCCGCGTATATACGCGCTTATTCAAAGGCCAACCCGTGTACAGATCTAAAAATATAACTTTGCAGCTGTACCAGACATCAGTCATACTCATAACATTTATAGAACATTACTTGCGTCAGTATGCAGATCTAGAATAAGCATAATCAACCATATAAAGATAGTTCATTTCAAACCATTTGATCCCGATCTATCCTTAGATCTTGTTCTCCATCAACCGGTGAGATCCCTCCTTAGCTCAGATCAAGCAATGCATCATCAACCCATAACCTGTATACTGGATCTCATCCTTCCTTAGATATTCAAGACTTTTTGGATGCCCTTGCCTAATGATCTTTTTCTCCTTTTATAGTCTTAGGCCTTGCTCAATACGATGGTCCAAAACCATAATAAATCAATACCAAGAGCCCAATACTTGGGATCAACACACTTGTCGAGATACCATGGTCCAAAACCATAGGTTCAAATACCGAGGACTAACTACCACGGACCAAAAGTAAGCTTTCCGACATGTACACGCTTTTCTGTGCATAAAACTGCGTGGATACCCTACTTGGTATATAGCGAACCTGCATATACGCGACTTGGTATATAGTGAACCTGCTTGTATACCCTACTTGGTATATAGCGAACCTGCATATACGCGACTTGGTATATAGTGAACCTGCGTGTATACCCTACTTGGTATATAGTGAACCTGCGTATATATATTTTCTCTTCATACTTGTAGTATGATCATCAATTCCTTGCTGCTATCCTTCTGCACTATGATTTTTCATTAGTGTGATTTGCCATCAAGGAAAACACTTGTGTCATAATTCCAACAATCTCCCCCTTTGGACTTGATGGCAAAGCTAACTTGTCACACTTAGAACTTGATCTTCTTGTTCCTTTGAGCTGTCCTGCATCCCATGCATTTAGTCACATCTGTAGATTGATCTAGTTATATGTAAGTGAGATGTTCTTCTATGAGAGGGTTGCCATCAAGTACAACACATGCATCATAATGCCAACAATCTCCCCCTTTGGACTTGATGGCAACAACACCAAATCACTCTCCCCCTTTGACATCAAGGGCAAAGGGTGGACCAAGATATTCTCTTTCCTTGATAATCATTCTGCTGTCCATACTCCCCCTGAGTACCTGCTGAAATCTCCAAATGTGCTCCCCCTTTGTATATGCCAAAGTGTACCAATCTGTCCATGCCAAGTCTCTGTACTGCTGAAGTGTGTTGTTCATGCTCTTCCTGACTGAAGGCAAGATCTGCAAAAAGATGTTCTTCAAGAAGAACCATGACTTATACATCATAAGAGACCTTCCTATCACCAAAAGACTCAATACATACATCCATTTCCCAACCACGTGGGGATACATGAAGAGTTTACACATGATAAAGCAAGAACATTACATCTTCATCCCAGGCATAGTGGGGAAACCAATATAGGCCGTTACATGACCTTGACACCATGAAAGAGATATCACAAAAGAGATATATGACCGAAATATCTAGAGCAAGACTTTATGAAAGTCACCAATAACTGATATCGCCAGCATCTGTCAATCACCATACAGATCAGCAACCAAGAGATCCTTCTGTTCTCTCTCTGCCTTTGTTCTAACCAAAACAGCTTGTGTACACGAACCAAGAGCTTCTAAGATAATGCCAACAATGCATTATTAGAAGTTAATCTGCTCCCCCTGAACCTGTGCCAGATGGTCTCTGTCAGACCCATATCAGACTCTTCTCACCCACTGATTTTATTCAAACCAACATATACGTGACTGTATCCACAGAAACTTGCGTATATACGCGGATACTCCTTGTGAAACTCGCGTACAACTAATTCCAGATCACCAACCTATAAATGTCCTGTAAGTCATCAACCTATAACAAGGTATGTCTGCATCAATTCATCCCTTTGAACAGAATTCAGAGTCATTCACATTATATCATGTGTGAAACCACCATAGCCATTTCATCAACATCAAGCTCTACATGATCCAAGTATCATTACTTGGGAACATCTGCATCAATCAACATATGTAAGAATCAACCTATCATCATATAGATACGAACTCATCATTATGTCTCCAACAAAGCGACTTTGACTAGTTATCCATGTATCAGCACTATGTATCTTGTGCTCAAGCTCTTTTGACAAAACAACAGCAACAATCCTTATCCACATGAGTGCTTGCATCATAACTGTATGATCTTTATGCATATGATGACAACAGCATATGAGTGACTCATCATCAAGTAAAGAAGATGTGAATTATGTACTGCTCCTTATCCTTATGAAGATCACCATGTAAGCACCATTAGAGAATCAACCACAAATCTGATCTAAATATCTCCTAGGTAACCCCAAGAATCATTTGAGATTTTATCATAGCAAGATATATCATTTAGCCATATAAGCATCATCACCAAGGACTATTAACCATAATGCCAACAATGAATTATTAAAGGCATATGCTCTGTGCCATCTATTAGATCTGATCATGCATATATTAGCAATAAGCATCAAGGCATCATCCATCATCAAGATAGGATCAAAACACTTCTAAACATCTTACAAGTATCAAAAACATTTCCACACATCCTCAGCAGAATGTGACTATTAACCAATAGAGAAAATAATGGACTGAATCATATTAGACACTTTTTCTGAGCCTGTCCCCACTGCTCTTCTTCAGACTGACATATACGTGACTTTGCAGTGACTAACTCGCGTATATACGCGACTTCCCTTTATGGAACTTGCGTATGAGATTCAGGATACTAAAGTTTTATACTTTCAGCTCCCTCTGAGTCTGTTATGTCTGTGCTGTGCTGTATCTGAGTACATTGTGTTGTGCCACATCTGTCTGACTGTACTTCCTTCTTCTTCCATATCTTCAAGTGTGATGATGTTTTCTCCTTTTGGTATGATGTCCGTCCTTTGTTCCTGCATTCCTTTGCTATATGTCCAAGCTTGTTACATGCATAACATATTACATGTTTCATATTCCTCCTGTAGCAATTAGCAGCTTTGTGACCAAACATATTGCAAGCAAAGCAATATCCATTAAAGTACCTTGAATGTGATGATCTTTCTACATGATGGTCTTGAACCCTTCTTCTTCCACATCTAGCTGCAACATGTCCAAGATTATCACAAACATAACATTCAACATTATTCATAGGAGGAGTAAAAGATTTTCCTTGAGGAGTCTCTTTCCTTGATTGTTGATGGGGTTGACCTTTCATCTCCTTGTTGATCATTTTAGATTTATCTTTAGAGTTCCTTGCCTCACCTTGTGAACTAGATTCACCTTCAACAGATTCATGAAAACCAATACCAGTCTTGATAGCAGGAGACTTTTGACTTCTAAGAATATCATCCAAGGCTTTAGTACTATCTTGAAATCTCAACAGTTTATCCTTTTCTTCTAATTTACCTTTCAAGATATTTACCTCAACTTGAAGTTGTTCCTCCTCTTCTAGACGTTGCTTCTTCATGTCTTCTTCAGCTTTCCTTCCTTCTTCCAATTGATGCCTTAGTTTTAGAATCTCCTTTTCTTGTTCTTCATTCAGATCCTGCTGCATTTGACGAATTCTGAAGGCACATTCCAGTTGAGATTTTAAGCTGATATCTCCGTTTACCTGTTTTTCAATAGCTTGGAGTAGATCTTTATTTTGCTTCTTTGATTCTTCAAGATCTTCCTTTAGCGAGTGGATTTTGGCTTCAAGACTTTCATAGTAACTGGATCTATCTCTGAGTTTCTTGATGGTTGTGCATCTTTCATTGACTTCATCTCTTAATGATGTCACTTCACCCTGCAACTTTTGACATTGATTTTCCTTGTCCTTGAGTAACTTTCTTACCTTGTTTCCTTCCTCTGATTGAGCTTTTAGTTTGGTAACTTCTTATTTGAAAGCACATTCCCTTTTGTTCAATAGATCTTGTTGATCTTTAATTTTGTCTGTAAGCCTTCTAAATACTGCCTCTATTTGATACTTGTCTTGCTCACCCATAAAAGCAAATTCAGTTGCTTCACTATCACTTTCATCTTTTCCAAATGGATAGATAGTTGGAACATCAGAGGATAGAAAATTCATACCTGATAGTTCATCTTCATTCTGAAGTGATTCTGAATCTGAAGAGCTTCTTATACCTAATCCCTAATCGATTCTCCCACTATCATAGTTCTTCTGAGATGTCTTCTTCTTCTTAGGTGCTTTCTTCTTAAGCTTCTTTCCCATAGTTCCACGGATCTCCTTCAAGCGATCAAGCTTCTACCAAAGGACCTGCTCTGATACCAATTGTTGGAAATAATACTGAGAGGGGGGGGGGGGGGGGGCGTGAATCAGTATTATCTAATCAATAAAACATTTTCATTTTCATACGCTACTTCAGTTAAGTATACTCGCGTATATACACGATTCTGTCTATTGCAACTAGCGTATAACCATTAAACTCATGATTCAGTTATGTGATCTTCAATGGGTGCATCAGAACATTATTAGCCATATTAATAGTCAACAGTAGCAGTAAAACAGATAGATCAACACACATGAACACCATGATATAAGGTGGAAACCCAATGTGGGTGAAAATCACCCGCTGCAATTCGTTTCTATCTTCCTTTATTAAGAAACTTCTTTTACAATGCACTGGTGTAGTCCTTTACCAGCACGCAGGCTACAACCTGCAGAAGGCTACAACCTTCTCTCATTCTCCAGACTCTTCTGGAAGGGAGCTCCAACCCCCTTTGCTCTTGTACTAGCTAAGATACTAGTACGTAGGCGCCGACCTACAATCTTCTCTCCTCCGGGTACCACGTTTCATAAATTTTCAGACTGGATACTCCTGAAGCACAACACATAATCTGAAGGCCACGTTTCATCAAATTTTCATACTAGACCCATAACTATCATTGAAGCTCAAAACAATCACTACTAGCATCATCAAACTCTGAATCACTGAAACCCTGTTAACAACACCGTCACCAGAACACAGAGAAGACACATAACTCTGTAATAACAATTAAACCCAACTACAACTTCAAATATCATACTTTACAATGTATACGCTACTACGATGAATCAAACCCACGTATATACGCGCTTATTCAAAGGCCAACCCGCGTACAGATCTAAAAATATAACTTTGCAGCTGTACCAGACATCAGTCATACTCATAACATTTATAGAACATTACTTGCGTCAGTATGCAGATCTAGAATAAGAATAATCAACCATATAAAGATAGTTCATTTCAAACCATTTGATCCCGATCTATCCTTAGATCTTGTTCTCCATCAACCGATGAGATCCCTCCTTAACTCAGATCAAGCAATGCATCATCAACCCATAACCTGTATACTGGATCTCATCCTTCCTTAGATATTCAAGACTTTTTGGATGCCCTTGCCTAATGATCTTCTTCTCCTTTTATAGTCTTAGGCCTTGCTCAATACCACGGTCCAAAACCATAATAAATCAATACCAAGAGCCCAATTGTACTTGGGATCAACACACTTGTCAAGATACCATGGTCCAAAACCATAGGTTCAAATACCGAGGACTAACTACCACGGACCAAAAGTAAGCTTTTTGACATGTACGCGCTTTTCCATGCATAAAACTGTGTGTATACCCTACTAGGTATATAGCGAACCTGCGTATACGTGACTTGGTATATAGTGAACCTGCTTGTATACCCTACTTGTTATAGAGCGAACCTGCGTATACGTGACTTGGTATATAGTGAACCTGCGTGTATACCCTACTTGGTATATAGTGAACCTACGTATATATATTTTCTCTTCATACTTGTAGTCTGATCATCAATTCCTTGCTTCTATCCTTCTGCACTATGATTTGTCATTAGTGTGATTTGCCATCAAGGACAACACTTGTGTCATAATGCCAACAATCTCCCCCTTTGGACTTGATGGCAAGGCTAACTTGTCACACTTAGAACTTGATCTTCTTGTTCCTTTGAGCTGTCCTGCATCCCATGCATTTAGTCACATTTGTAGATTGATCTAGTTATATGTAAGTGAGATGTTCTTCTATGAGAGGGTTGCCATCAAGTACAACACATGCATCATAATGCGAACAATCTCCTGCCCCCTTGTCTTTCTTCTCATCCGCTATGGGAGGCTGTCGGGATTTGCAAGCCTGGTCTTGCAAAGGTTCGACCAGTTCAATCCCTAACTCCTTATATCCCAACCTCGTTAGGGACATGCAAAAAAAAAACAGAGAAAAAGCAGACCACTCTGATACCACTGATCCAGATTTAAATAGGAATGCAATAGATTACAGATATAACCATAAATACAGATATGCAGCAGAAGTAATACTTCATTTCATTAATGTAAAATACCGAAATACGCTTACAAACAGAAATGGGAATAAACCAGCTAGGGCGATGGTAGCTTATCTCTGAGAAGAGATGTAGCAGCTACATGCCTCTCAACTATGTTACAATGAGGCTCGAAGGCCTATTTATTGTTGAGAAACAATGGAAAACCCTTAACATCCCAAAACCTAACCCTAGAAGATGATACGCCAAATTGTGGGCCCCTTTTGGGTAAATTGGTACATCAATTTCCCGGGGTCGTAACTTTGGCACCCGATCTCCATTTGATGCATATAATAGATCGTTAGAAAGATCTATCCGAGAACTAAACTTTGGGAAGAGAATCATCGGTCCATGGACCGATGTTGCTCCCATATTTCCCAAAAAACATCATTTAGGGCCTCAAAACGACTCTGGAAGTTCAGGACCCGAAAAAACTGCTAAAAATAGTAAATTGTGCTACAATTACAGAAACTGAAAAACTGAAAGAGACAGTCATGGGGGTCCAAATGGGATAGTTGGGTGGCCACCAAGATCCACATGGATCATGCGGTGACAATGGGGCACCCGCAATAGATTAAGTAACCCCGCGTTCTCCACACTGCAACAGAACCATTTGTTGGATTAGGGGGTCTTGACCCAGGTTCAGAGTTAGTTGTTCCAACCAATAAATCCCTACACTACTAGCCCTTTCAGAAACAACCCACGTAGCGCAGGCTACAGTCTCACCCGAAGTAGTATGGGGGGATGCAAGAACAAAGTTTCTACACCCAGAGATGAGTGTGATGTCTTTTAGTGCCTTAAGATTTGCCTTCATGTAGATCGATAAGCCCTTAGGGCTTGGGATTGCAACTCTACTAAAATAGACTTCAGACCTCCTTAAAAGTCTATGATCAGCTGTTGCGGACCCTTAACAGTTGATTTATCCACTGAGGCACATTAGAGAACAATCCTAAATTAGTGTTTGCGCAGATCTACTTAAGTTATTTAGTAAAAATAATAGAATTTATCACAAGGTTCGTGAAATTACTTAACATACATTGCCTACATCTATTAAGACTTATTCAAGAGAATCGTGCATCATTAGATCAATATTTTATAAACACATTATTCATTCACATCATATATTGTAAACATTAGTAGATAGAGATAAAAAAATATACATAGGATTTCTTCAATAACTTTCTTTATTTATCTTTAATTCATCCTTATAGACTCAAAACTACCCTGCACACTCAGCTATAGCGGTGGGCGAACTCAGCTGTACAACCTTTCTCTCCTATCTGACCCACTTCTCTGCGCTATCACTTCTAAGACTCCATTTGTTATCCACATAAAACATGTCTTAGACTCCTTAAGACACACCTATTTATACCTATTTTGTCATCTTTTCCTTAAATTCATAACTTCTTTACATTATGAACTAAGTATATGGCGAAAGATTATGATAAAGTCTAAAAGATTTGTGCGCAACATAAAATGACTAATAATTACCCTTTTTCTATGCAAAAAAAGGGGAAAACGGAGGATCGCCATTCCAAAGGAAAAGACAAGACAAAGTTAACTGTTGTCCCTTTGACAGGGAACCACATCCAAACGAGGCAATCCAAATTGGAGCGTATCAGCCAAGAAAAGGAAGAGGAGATACCAAATTGGTGCAAAAGAACAAGGAGATAACTGAGAGCTAACAGTATGGCGAATCCATCGGGATCCTTTGATCCTGAGGGATCGCTACCTTAACAATTCTCTGTATCGTTGATATCTCCACTCAGCTGCTATAAGAAGGGGCAGCATTGCTAGCATAGGGGACAGACTATTGTTGTTTTTATGAAATTCACTATTGTAATTGAAACTTTGATCATCGACTCTCTTTAAAAGAGCGATTACTGTAACTCTATTTTGATGCTTAATATATAAAATTTGTTGCTGTTCCATCTTTGATTCTGGAGTAATCTTAAGCAGTGTGTCCCTGGAGGCTAAGGGCCTGGCCCTGGTGGATCACTTGCTCCTGTACCATTATTTTCTGATTCGTGTGTGGTTTGATTTCTCTTATTCGCTTTGTTCAGTAATCTGTTGTTCCTTATTATTTCACATATCAGTTCTGTTATATTTTGTTTCTACTTGAATAAGTAATGTTATTCTCTGCAACAGGAATGTTATGCTATTCATTCTAAATTTATATCGCATCGTTGTTCCTTTAACAAACTGATATTATCATATAACATTGTTGTTCCTTCCAGATTGCCATTGCTGTTCGATTACAGAGTAACAGTGCTGTATATTCATAAATCGGTATTATTGTGTATTTATCTATGGTTTACTTTTAAACGTGATTGCTGTTCATTTGGGATTGTTTTTCCACCATGATCACAATTGTTGTTTCTTCATAACTACGATTAATAATTGTTATGCTGAAACTTAGATTACTGTTTCTTTTCATATAGAAGCACCGTGTGTAATTTTCGATTTGGGTTTGTTGTGCATTTACATCTGATTCAGGTTGTTGTTCAATATTTCATTTCCTTTAGTTTGTAGTCCCATTTCCATTTGCTGTTCAAATCATTTCTAAAGTAAAGATTGTTACTCAATTCCTATAGATCATGATTACTGTCTCATTCATTTCTGTAGGTTAAGAATTTGATGTTCAATCTTGTTAAATAGATTAGTCACTGTTCCATTTCCTATCATTTGAATTATCATTGCTTTGGTGTGCAGAACGATCTGAAACTATAGTGAACATTGACATATGTTGTCCAGTTCCCAGGTTGATGATCTTTTCCTTGATTGCTTTTTAATTGCATCAGTTTACAAAGGGAAGAGTTACCGTTACTGTACCCTTGATTGATAAATTGTTGTAGCTTTTTGAGTGCATGATTTAAGTCTTAAGTTTCTTTTTGTAAGTAGATTTTATTCCAAGCATCCGTTTACTCTTGTATTTAAAGCACTATACTACTAGCATTACTCTGACAAATGACCGCCTCAAACTGAGTACACTCTTTGAGATAACAAATCGTTCCTGGATTGATAATTAATGTAGGGTAAATAGAGGTGAAAAAGACCCTTTTTACTGCTCGACATTTTGGTGCCATTGCCGGGGAAGAGTGTAGCCATTTGTTTCTTTTTCAGAGTAGTGTAAGTACCTGCTAGGAGAGAATTGGGTTTTAAAAATGCAAGGTAAGAACCTGCGTACGGAGCATGTAACAGCCTTATTCCCCTGCCCACTTTCCTGCAGATTTGTTGTTGTTTTTGGGTAGAAATCAGCATTTGATTTGTGTGCATGACTAAGCAGAAAAAGCTTGAAAAGAATCCAAAACCACTACTCAAGCTTGATAAAGGTAAGGGGCCGGTGACTCTTGGCCGATTGACCTTTATAGACGAAATCCTTAAGAAAGCAGAATCTCAGCCTTTAGTAGGACCTAGAAAAGTTGCTTCTAGACAACCTACTAGCCTTTGCTAAGGTGCATAGCCAAACTGAGGAGCAATATTTTCAAGAAATTGAGAATTCTAGCCCAAAATCATTGCAATAAGGGAACCTTAGCAACCTCTGCAAAGGAAGAGGAGAAACATGGGAAACTAAAGAACCAAGATCTCCTCTTGGAATAATTCAGCCATTAAGTAGCCCAGATAAGGGAAGTGCTACAAAAATCATTCATAATGAAGTTGAAGAACCTCAAGAGTCAAAATCCCCCCAGACATTAGGAACTCTCATCATCCTAGACAAAGGAAGTGTTGTTAAGGCCATTCCTGTTAAGGCCATCCCTGCTCCATCTAGCCAACCTAAGAATACCCTCCTAGAAATCCCGGAAGGTTATTGGCACATATTTGACCAAATGGCCCAGAACCAGCCAAACACCCAAACCTCCACACTGCAATATCCCATTGTAGATACTGCAGCCAATGCACCTATGAAAGAAATTCCTCTCCAACATATCCCTACATTTCATGGCCTAACATCAGAAGACCCAGATGCATTTTTATTTGAATTTGATGTGCTATGCAAAGGATATGACTATACCACCGACCCTCAAAAATTGAAATTATTTCCCTCTACATTAAAAGGAGCTACTTTATGATGGTTTATGGGGTTGGGTGGAGGTGTTATCAATGACTGGGATCAGACGAAAGGTGATTTCCTGAAGAAATATCAAGATTATTGTGGATCTAGAGAGTTAAAAGATGAAATATTTCAGATGGTAGCTAGACCTAATGAAACCCTAGAAGAATATGTCAAACGTTTTCAGTATAATCTTCAAATATCTCCTTATGCATCATTACCCTTACCTGACAATGTATTAAAAACAACATTAATTAAAGGTATGAAGGAACAATGGATTGAAACATTGAATATTATGGGAAAATGAGACATCTATCAAGAGGATTTTGCTAACATCACTGATTTATGTATCAGGAGCTCACGAGGAAGCACAACGCTAAAACCAGCAGAGCATGACAGGTTTACAAGGGACAACAAGACCTCTACAGAAGGAGTAACTCACGCGGAAATTGGAAATTTATTAGAAAATTTCAAAACTGACATATTGGGGACTCTAACAACGCAGCTCGATATTATGCAAGCCAAGCAGAAACAAGCAGAGGCAGAGCAGAATCTGGAAATCTTCTGTCCCAGATGTAGAAAGAAACACAGCCACAAAGAGTGCCCATTAGATGTGGTTCAAGTTTGCGCCATTTGCACAAAATACCACTCTACAGAAAGTTGTCCCTCACTTCCTAGTTTGAAAGCAGTATACAAAGAAGTGGAAGAAGAACCAGAATCGGTGTACCTACTTAATCAGCGCCATCAATGGAAGCCGTGACAACCAGGTATGTTCCCCGATCCACCTTCTTCTTTTTAGCCTCCACAATATCATGCTCAGCAATATAATACAATGTGGCAAAATTAACCTCCCTTCTCAAATTGGTCACAACAACCATTTCCTTCATCATCACCATGGCCAAATCAAGCAAGCCAATCTAATTGGCCAAATTTTCCCTACACCCCACCATATTGGCAAAACAATGTGTATCCAGCACAATGGTCCCCTCCTACTTCACAGAGTCAAGCTTGGCAGACAAACTGGCAAAGACCGATGAATCAGCCAGTAGGAACTATTCCACTCCCTCAACCTACACTGCCAACATTGCAACAAAACCCCTAGTCCAACTTAAGACCGCAACTCCCAGCCCAACCCAACCCAAACCCAAATAATAGATTGGTCCAATCTGTTCAAATAATTGAAACACCAGAGCTAGAAACCGACCTAAGGGAGTGCAATGACCTTCAATTGAGGTCTGGGTGCATTATAGAGACTGAGGGAGATAAAAATGTTCAAGTTGAAAATCAGTTACCTGTAGAAAAACCATTACAAGAAGAAGATGTGATCAGAAAACAGACTCATGACCAAGCAACCAAATCTTCTCCCCCAATCCCAGAATGATTAATTATACCACGACCTATAGAACATCGTGATTTTGACATTCTAGGAGAACTTAAAAACCTGTACATAAAAATCCCACTCCTCCAAGCCATCCAAGACATTCCAATATATGCAAAGACCATCAAAGAGCTATGTATAAAAAAACCAAGGAGGAGAATAAAAAATAACCCAATAGTCCAAGTAGTAGGCACCTTATCTGACCTTTTATCAGGAAAAGAAGCACCTGTCAAATACGAAAACCCAGGAAATCTAATAGTAACAGTACAAATCAATGGACAAACCTTTTCAAATGCCTTAGTTGATCTAGGGGCTGCAATTAATATCTTAACAACCACCACTTGTCAAAAACTGGCAATTACATCAGTAGAACCAACTTCCACTTTATTAGAACTGGCTGACCAATCGGTGGTTAGGCTAGAAGGCACACTACATGATGTCATGGTATTCGTTGATTCCTGGGAATATCCTACCGACTTTCTGATAATAAACCCCAAAAACTGACTTGATGGACACCCATTAATTTTAGGCAGACCTTGGCTTGCGACCACTAATGCTTACATTGGCTGCCGACAAGGAAGTATGACCATAACTAGAGGGACTAATATCAAGAATCTAGCCTTATACCCTCCAGCCCAGCCAAGTGTCACAATAATAAAAAATAACAAACATCCTGTATCATACCTTACTGAAAACATTAGATCCCCATTAACTATAGAAGATGCCCTCGATTTCAAAGATCAAACAGAGGATGATGTTATTAATAACTTTATTAACCAAGCTGAATCTAGATCCCACATACAATGTCACATGATAGAGGTAGTGTTTGATAATGAATTGGAAGAAGATCCTCTCAAAGACACTCATGATCAAACAATACCTACTGCCTCTGTTTCAAATAGCAAAACTGTAGAGATTGAGCCAGGAAAAACTTTAAACATTAATAGTAACCTAAGTCCTGAACAAGAAAAGAAACTGATCCAACTACTGAGAAAATACAAGGAAGCATTTGCATGGGATTATATAGAAATGAAGGGAATCGATCCCCAGCTATGTACACACCACATTTATACAGAAAACGATGCAAGACCTGTTCACCAACCCTAAAGAAGACTTAACCCTCATCTAAAAGACATTGTGAAAGCTAAACTACAAAAACTTTTAGATGTAAACTTTATTTATCCTATCTCTGATAGCAAATGGGTCTCTCCACTTGTATTAGTGCCAAAGAAGAATGGGAAGTGGAGGATTTGTGTAGATTACAGAGAATTAAATAAAGCAACACAGAAAGACCACTTTCCCCTTCCATTCATTGACCAGGTATTAGATACATTAGCAGGAAAGAAATTCTTTTCTTTCTTAGATGGCTTCAGTGGATACAATCAGATTCAGATTGCCCCTAAAGACCAAGACAAAACTACTTTTACCTGTCCTTGGGGAACGTTTGCCTACAGAGTTTTACCTTTTGGCCTATGCAATGCCCCTGCCACATTTCAAAGGGCTATCCTTAGCATCTTTTCAGATTTAATAAATGAAGGGCTCGAAGTATACATGGATGATTTCACACCATATGGAGATGATTTCGACCCAGCACTAGACACATTGGAAAAGGTGCTACAACGATGTATCACTACCAGGTTCTGCCTGAGCCATGAAAAATGCAATATGACGATGACTAAAGGACTCATCATAGGTCATTATATCTCAGCAGCTGGAATACAGGTAGATCCAGCCAAAATTCAAATAATTCTGTTAATACCTACTCCTACCACACAGACAGAGGTACGCAATTTTCTTGGATTTTCTGGTTATTAGAGGAGATTTATAGAACATTTTTCTCACATTGCTACACCTCTATATGCACTAACAGGGAATGTTGACTTTGTTGGGACAGATAAATGTGACCGTGCTTTTGAGGATCTGAAAAATCTTGTATCAACAGCCCCAGTACTTAGAGGTCCAAATTGGGACCTGCCATTTCAAATTTCATTAGATTCTTTAGACACAACTATTGGAGCAGTCTTTGGGCATGAAGAAGACAAAAAACCATATGCAATTTATTATATTAGCAATAATTTTTCTCTTGCTGAGTTGAACTATACTGTTACTGAAAAGGAATTTTTAGCTGTAATACATGCTGTAAATAAATTTTGGCATTACATCACTGGATATCATGTTGTTGTATATACATATCACTCAGCCATAAAATATTTAGAAAATAAACCAATCCCAAACGGTAGAGTAACAAGATGGCTGATTTTAATGTAGGAATTCAACATCACCATAAAAGACTGACCTGGAAAAGAAAATCCTGTAGCTGACTTTCTTTCAATAATGCCAAAGTAGTGGACGTAGCAGCAGTTGAAGATCAATTTCCAGATGAACATTTGTTCGTTGTCAATGTTAAAACACCCTAGTATGCTGATGTTGCGAATTATTTAGTAGTAGGAAAATTACCGAAACATCTGACTCCCAATGAACGAAAGCAGATTATCTAGCAAGTACTCGATTTTATTGGATTGGGGGCTACTTATTTCATACAGGGGCAGATATGCACATTAGGAGATGCATCCGTGAAGATGAAATTTTTGACATTCTGAAAGCCTGTCATGATGGACCATGTGGTGGACATTTCGCAGATCAATGAACTGGTCACAAAGTTCTACAAGCAAGGTATTATTGGCCCACAATTTTCAAAGAAGCAAAGAAATTTGTTCAAGCTTGTGACAGTTGTCAAAGAGCAGGACGCCCTAGACAGTCCGACGAAATGCCCCTGAACCCATAGCTAGTCATTGAACCATTCGAATGATGGGCGCTCGATTTTTTTGGTCTGATCAGTCCATTATCAAACTAGAAAACATATATTTTGGTGGCAACAGAATATGTCACCAAATGGGTTGAAGCAGAAGCTTTGCCAAGAGCTACAGAGGATTCCGTCATTCAGTTCCTGTTCCACATATTTGTGCGATATGGCCTCCCAAGAGACATAATCACGGATGGAGGACCATAGTTTGCTGGTAATAAAATTTCTGCAACACTAAAAAACTATCATATTCAGCATAAAATTACTACTCCATACCACCCACAGGCAAATGGCCAAGTAGAGAGCACAAATAAAGTAATAGAAGCAATACTGACAAAAACCATTGCATCACACAGATGCGATTGGGCTACAAGATTTTTGGAAACCTTGTGGGCATACAGAACAACATGGAGAAGTGCTACTGGTTATTCACCATATCAGCTAGTATTTGGAAAGGAACCCATCTTTCCAACAGAATTCGAAATACAGACCTTGTGAACAACACAAGAAGTCGGTCTAGATTTAAACGAGGCCCAGATTAATATATTATAGCAGATCAATGAGCTAAATGAAATCGGACTCTCTTCTCTTCAACATACCACGTTAATCCAACAACAACGAGCCAAATCGCACGACGCCCTCATAAAAAAGAAAGTCTTTCACGAAGGAGATTGGGCACTCCTATACGATTCCAGGTTTCAGGATTTTTCAGGGAAACTTCAAACTCGCTGGCTGGGACCATACGAAATCCAGAAGGTACATGATAATGGCACCATTACTCTAACCACCATTGATGGATCGAGACATACCTTTAAGGCAAACGGCCACCGAGTTTGATTATACCGCAAACCACTTACTCGGGAATCCTTCTACCAGCAACTCCGCGAAGACTCCGACATGTAGATTCTGGTTGAGGAAGAGAAATATTCGTCACCTTTGGGTCATTAAGTGGTTTGATTGCTTTTACATTTTGTACATATCTTTTGTTTTGTTTCTATAAATTACTTTTTTTACATATTTTTGCATTTCTGCAACTTCTGCATTTTCCTATTCCTTTCGGAAGGAACAACATTTTCACCATTCTGTTGTTCCTTTTTGAAGGAACAATGCTTCTCCATTTCGCTGTTCCTTTCCGAAGGAACAATAGTTCCACCATTTTTCTGTTCCTTTTCAAAGGAACAACACTTTTCCATTTTGCTGTTCCTTTTCGAAGGAACAGTACTTTCACGTTTTGTTGTTCCTTTCCGAAGGAACAAGACTTTCATGTTTTGCCATTCCTTTTCGAAGGAACAGTACTTTCATGTTTTGCTGTTTCTTTCTGAAGGAACAACATTTCTGCATTTTTGCTGTTCCTTTCCGAAGGAACAACACTTTTACGTTTTGTTGTTCCTCTTTGAAGGAACAACACTTCTGCATTTTTGCTGTTCCTTTCCAAAGGAACAACATTTTCGTTTTCTGTTGTTCCTTTCTGAAGGAACAACACTTTCATTTTTCTACTATTCCTTTCGGAAGGAATAACACTTTCATTTTCTACTATTCCTTCCCGAAGGAACAACACCTTCATTTTTCTGTCGTTCCTTTGTGAAGGAACAACATTTTCGCATTTTTTGTTTGCGCTTAATTTTTTTTTTTTGTTCCAATTAAGGGACATCTATTGTTCCTCTCAATGAACAACAATTTCAAGTATATTTTTCCTTTTTCTTGCGATTTTGTGTACAATAGTTGTTCTATCTTTTTAGAGTGCATTTTCTTCTTTGTGTGTTTTACCATTTAGATAATTTTTGAAAGTCATGGTCATCTAAAGCACAGCTACACATTTATGCAATGAATACAAAAACTAGAGGATACTAAAATCAGAAAATTACATAAAAATCGTTATCTTTAGAAGAAATTGCTTTGAATTGATGAGAGAAAAGAGGAAAGGACATAACTATTGATCACCTTGCTATCATTATTCTACTAATACCGATATGATTGATTATTTTTATCATGATGGTTCTTTCTAGATCCCCATAATTTTCTTTGATCATTATTATTGAATAAGAATAAGGGCATATTTTTCTCTATTGAGATGTTAAGACTTCTTCCACCATCCCTACTCTAAGGAGTGTTGAACCACCCTCTGTATATAAATAGGAAAAGTGCTATAAAAGAAGAAAGAAGAAAAAGAAAAATGTTTATATGATTGCTAACATGATTTGTTAGATGAAGGATAGGGGTTCTCGTCAAGAGCCAACCTACCATGATCATAAGGAAGAAAGTGAAGTGGCATTCCCACTATGGCCACCACACTAGGGATATGATCCAAGAGGCACATCAGAAAAAGTAAAGAGTCCTTGGAACAGGAGGTCTCATCACGAGCCAACCTGCCCACCTTTCACTCCTTCCTGGTGAATGGCATTATGATTCATGTGGTTACCAAGCCAGCATAATGGCCTCCATTCTCACATTGCACAACACTTTCCTAGGCATACACAAAGGATTATGATTCCAAGGGTGAAATAAACAACATTTTCAAGGTTATGGACACCTGTGAGAAACAGAGCTTTGTTGATGGTATTGAAGTCCTATTTCTTATACACCAATAGTAATTATAAAACCATTCCTCTTATATCTTTATAAATGATTCAAATGAGACTATGTATGTAACCCCTATGAACCTTTGATACATGAAAATCAATTACAAATCAATTATGATGGTAAAAGTTGATAATGATCGCATAAGACCTTTTATGCACGTCAACTGTACTATCCTCCAATTCTCGCATCATATCATGGCATTTCCTTATTTATTAAGTGATTCTATTATACACCTCGATTTCGGCAATCCACTCATCATTGTAAACATGGCATTTCTGCATATGTTGTTCCTTTATGACTCTGTACTATGGCAGTTCAACACGCTACTTCTTCATTTGACGGCCGAGGTCAGCCTATCACATTGCAGGGGGGGCGAAGGTGACTAGGTGATCCCCATAATTCGCTGGCATACGTGTTAGCTTATCATTCGGAGAATTAATGACTTGGGAATAGCAAAGCTTAACAGTATTTTGTTTCCCAATATGCATGGCTTGCTGTTCTGAAGCTATTTTCGTGTTTTGCTCTGCAAAAATTAGCAGTAAATTCGAAATTCGAACAGCTTGTTGTTCCGTCATCTTCTCTGTGTTTGCTAAAAATTTGAACAGCCTGTTGTTCCATTGTCGTCTCTGTGTTTTTTACAGTGTGCTAAGCATGGGAGGAAGATCAATTCACAGTGAGCCACAGGTGTTGATGGTCTTCGATGCTACACAAGAGATCCTAGCAAGGGCAGGATGGATAGTTTATCTTAACCGTCTACAACAATCCAACGAGACGGTGGCAATTGAGTTTTTACAGAACTTGCAAGAACATCATTCCATGGTGAGAGGGAGACAGATAACAGTCACTGACGATATAATTGCAGAGGTTTCGGGACTGCCAGCCACTGGACCTGTGTGGACTCTAAAAAAGGTGAGACTGTGAGATGCCATGAAAATCTTCCAGGATGAAGGGCAGAACCTAACTGTAAAAGGGAAGGGAGTTTTACCAACAACCTTGGGAGAGCCATGGGCGGAATTGGCGAGAATTATCCAGAGCTACATCACTTGTGATGGCAGGAAAGACGTGGTAAGACCACGACATCTTAAACTTTTAGCTGTGTTAAAGCAAAAGTGCGCTGTGAATATTCCTGTGTTTTTAAATTCTTTATTACACGTTGTTGCCTGAAGTATGAAGAAATCTAGCCATTGAGAGTCAGTATTAAGCCACCATGGGTTAATACGACTGATAGTTAGCCACATACTTGCCCAACAACAGAGTAGTTGGGAAGAACTGATTTTCACGATAGACGGAGGACTAGCTTTGCTATGCCCAAAACGAAAGCATGTTGCCAGTACATTAAGAAGACCACTGAAGTGGAGAAAATCTATTAGGTTGGCATGGATAAGAGGAATGCTGGGAAATTCCCAGGGAAACATCAGTCAACTTGTGGAGATACATGATTCAGGAGACAAAGAACCCCCACAATTGGAAGGTGGGGAGAATGAAAAGGAATTGGAGGACAACGATGAAGGAGAACTGGAGGAAGAGATTGAGAAATCCGGTCAGGAGGAAGAGGAAGCAGAGTAGCGCAGTGAAATTCCACTGTAAAACCCGCTACAGAAAGATGAATTGGTCTAGATTCTGGCCAATATGGGCGAATATGTCCAAGCGCATATCCTGCTTAACCCCCACACCGAATAAGGACTGCAGGAGCACTCTGTTCATGAAAAAAGTGCACCCAAGGAACTGGGTGATGAGGAAGAAGGACCGCAGGAGCACTCTGCCCATGACAAAAATGCACCTAAAGAACTGTGCGACGAAGAGGAAGGAGAAGAGGATCACTCTGATGAGAGTGTATCTGGAACAAAGAGTGACGAGAATGAAGAAGAGGAACAATCTGTTCCTAGTCAGAATACACCAGAAGAATTTCTTGATGAAGAAGGGGTAGAAGAAGAGATTACCCAGGAAGTAGCAGAGCAAGCTAGGGTTTCTACCCCTGCACAACCTGATCAGCATAACACTAAAGAAGCACCCCGAGAATAAAATAAGGAAATTGGCCAAGACGAAGGCACAACACTTGAGGTACAAAGTCCAGCCTGAGTAAATGAACTGTTGTTCCTTCCAAGAAAACAAAGGAAATTAAAAGATTGTGAAAGGAACAGCAGAGACTGCTTAACGTGATTAAGCAACTTCGACAACAGATAAGGGTTTTGAAAATGGGGAAGAAGTCAAAAGGAACCTCTCTGGTAAAGCAGGTAACTGCTCAGAAAAAACCCCTTAAGAAAAATATCAAGAGGATGCAAGTCCAACTTGCTATTCAAAATTGAAAGGAACAACATCGGGTTGTTGCCCATGTCGAAGTACAAACAGATAATGTATCGGCCCGTGACAAGGAAATTTAGACAGAGGCACCGTCCTCTCGGACCATAAAGATGAGACACTGTAATAAGAAGATCCAAGTAGATCTCCCGCCTACAACTATTATGTTGGATAATGACCCGAGGATAGTAACTCTGTGGACAGATTTGGCACACGCCCAGCAAACAATAGAGAAACTTACAGAGCAGGCTGTCCCCTGAGAAAAATATGAGAAATTACAATAGTAGCTGAGGAACATTAACATATCTGAAAGCTAGGCCTTTGAAGGATGGCGAAAGGAAGAAGAAAGAGTCAAAAAGGTAACTCATAGACCAGACATAGTCATCAAACAAATGGATACTTTATGCTCTCTATATATTGACGTTCTAGCATGTAGGGCACCTGCTAGGAATTATGCTTTTTTTTTAATGGACAGATATTTGCAATTGAAAATTAAAGCTATCAAAGCAGGAGTACCTATAGAGATAAATACCATTGATGACTTCATAAATTGTTGTAAGCATTATAGAGTGAAAGTTCAGCGACTGTTATGTGAATTCTATTTGCACAATCTTGTATTAGATGGAGAAACAGATCAGAACCCTAGCCCTTTTGTGGGTGATGTCCAACTGCAAGCATTCATTTATTTTGGTGTTAATCAAATAAAGTGGCTTAAAGCCTATAATATCTTTCAAAGACAAGAGAATGGACTAGACTTATGGGTAAGAGGTGAACCTAGAGACCCACAGCAATTATGGAATAAACATAGGAGCCTAATGAGAACTCGGGGAGTGATCGAGGCATTGGGACCTATCCACACAGCAGTCATATGGCAAGGGGTAGAATACTTCTTTACTATTAAAGACCTTTCCATAGCAGCAACCAAATTTCGATAGCAGACTTCTAATCCAAACATCCAAAACCGAGAACCATTCAATTATGAGAACTTTAAGCTAGCTGCTGACCACTTGGGTATCTATGGTGACCTCGTTTTGAGAGAAGGCCCGTCTTGGTTAGGTTGTAGGTTCAGAAGTCCAATTATTTGGCACCGTGCACCAGGATATCAAGCCTTATATGAAATTCCTGAAGAACAGACAAGACATTTCTTTGAATTCCTAGCTAGCAATCATGGTTGTAGACCACCTCATGATATCCCTTCTCTAGCCTATTCCCTAACTGCCTTGCATGTCAATTACAATGTTTTCATGAGGGCATGAAAAAGGGTAAGTAGGGGGGTGTGTTGAGCACTAGAGAAGGTATGTAATTACCACCTATTTTGTCATCTTTTCCTTAAATTCATAACTTCTTTACATTATGAACTAAGTATATGGTGAAAGATTATGATAAAGTCTAGAAGATTTGTGTGCAATGTAAAATGACTAATAATTACCCTTTTCCTATGCAGAAAAAGGGGAAAAACGGAAGATCGCCATTCCAAAGGAAAAGACAAGACAAAGTTAACTATTGTCCCTTTGACAGGGAACTGCATCCAAACAAGGCAATCCAAATTGGAGCGTATCAGCCAGGAAAAGGAAGAGGAGATACCAAATCGGCGCAAGAGAACAAGAAGATAACTGAGAGCTAACAGTATGGCGAATCCCTCAGGATCCTTTGATCCTGAGGGATCACTACCTTAGGGATCACTACCTTAACAATTCTCTGTACCATTGATATCTCCACTCAGCTGCTATAAGAAGGGGCATCATTGCTAGCACAGGGGACGGATTATTGTTGATTTTATGAAATTCACTGTTGTAATTGAAACTTTGATCATCAACTCTCTTTAAAAGAGTGATTACTGTAACTCTGTTTTGATGCTTAATATATAAAATTTGTTGCTGTTCCATCTTTGATTCTGGAGTAATATTAAGCAGTGCGTCCCTGGAGGCTAAGGGCCTGGCCCTGGTGGATCACTTGCTCCTGTACCATTATTTTCTAATTTGTGTGTGGTTTGATTTCTCTTATTCGCTTTGTTCAGTAATTTGTTGTTCCTTATTATTTCACATGTCAGTTATGTTGTATTTCATTTCTACTTGAATAAGTAATGTTATTCTTTGCAACAGGAATGTTATGCTATTCATTTTAAATATATATCGCATCGTTGTTCCTTTAACAAACTAATATTATCATATAACATTGTTGTTCCTTCCAGATTACCATTGTTGTTCGATTACAGAGTAACAGTGTTGTATATTCATAAATCAGTATTACTGTGTATTTATCTACGGTTTACTTTTAAACGTGATTGTTGTTCATTTGGGATTGTTGTTCCACCGTGATCACAATTGTTGTTTCTTCATAACTGTGATTAATAATTGTTATGCCGAAACTCAGATTACTATTTCTTTCAATATAGAAGCACCGTGTGTAATATTCGATTTGGGTTTGTTGTGCATTTACATCTGATTCAGGTTGCTGTTCAATATTTCATTTCCTTTAGTTTGCTGTCCCATTTCCATTTGTTGTTCAAATCATTTCTAAAGTAAAGATTGTTACTCAATTCCTGTAGATTACGATTACTGTCTCATTCATTTCTGTAGGTTAAGACTTTGCTGTTCAATCTTGTTAAATAGATTAGTCACTGTTCCATTTCCTGTCATTTGAATTATCATTGCTTTGGTGTGTAGAACGATCTGAAACTGTAGTGAACATTGACATATGTTGTCCAGTTCCCAGGTTGATGATATTTTCCTTAATTTCTTTTTAATTGCATTAGTTTACAAAGGGAAGAGTTACCGTTACTGTACCCTTGATTGCTAAATTGTTGTAGCTTTCTGAGTGCATGATTTAAGTCTTTAGTTTCTTTTTGTAAGTAGATTTTATTCCAAGCATCCGTTTACTCTTGTATTTAAAGCACTATACTACTAGCATTAGTCTGACAAATGACTGCCTCAAACTGAGTACACTCTTTGAGATAACAAATCGTTCCTGGATTGATAATTAATGTATGGTAAATAGAGGTGAAAAAGACCCTTTTTACTGCTCGACAAACCCCTTTGACTCCTAATCATCTACATGCTCCTCATCCAAAAATCGCAGAGAATTTACATTAGTTACAAAAAATACATCCAAACTTGGGTTACTTTAACCCCAAAATAGATCCCGAGGAACCCATCCCAACATAACCTTTGCAAGAAAAACCGGTAGCTGATTATTGAAATATGAATCTGATAGGCATGATTCCTTTGTCCAAAGGTAGTCTTTGAAATGATTAACTTCAAAATTGCATAACTCTATGAGAGATACACATTTCAAACCTGATTTTGATGCGAGATATTTGCATGAGTATGAATAAACTGAAAAAAATCCTAAATTCGGTCAGAAGTAAAATCTTTAAAATTTGAAATATCATACCCGAAATACCAAACATTTTTCAAAAAAAAATTACATCGAGTGAAACCATGCAGAGAGAAGGGTTTGTGTCGGAGAAATCAGATTTGGCTTAGTTCGGGGGGATTACCAGAGTCGGAAGATCCTGACATAACCATCAACGGGAATTGAAGTGCCTCGACTCCCTGGAAGGTCCGATAACTTTCCAAAATTGTAAAATCACATTTTGAAGACTAAACCAAATCGTGCATGGTGTGAGGATAGATGCTACCACTGGTTTCAATAAAACCACTTCTCACCAAATGGCAGCCACCTCTTTCACTCGTTTGACCATATTACTCAACTTCAACAACCAGATTACTCAATTCAAAAGATCCTTCTGATCGCAAATTCAAAGATAAATTTTCATGAGTAAGTTGATTTGAAATTTTTTCTTAATGCAAGTGGAGAGATGATGAGGGATGGGAAGAGTACTCAAATATTTGATTGTTTTCATTTTCATGATAGATAATATCACCAACTTATGCTAATTGAGAGGTTAGTTCATTGGATGATGGAATTGAAGAGTACCCCCATCCCCAGTAGATACATCGCAGACGATATAGAACAAGGGTTAGTTAGATGAGAGGAAGTTTTGATAAGAACATCTTTTTTGACTGAGTCAGATTCTGGATCCAAACTAAAATCTTCATGAGAAACCAAAATATCAGCTGATGCACGTGGGAAATCATGATCATATACATCAACAAAGTGATCATCGTTGGAATGATTGTTGCCTGAGGCTATAGATTGATTGAAAGAATTGATTACATTTTGTTCACTACTGAGATTAGGATATTGAGAATCATCCAAGAATGGAAGCACATTGTTTTGAAATGGATGATTATGAAAAAGAGAGGAAATATTGAAAGCATCTCCACTTTCCTGCTCCTCTACCTCCGTAATGTGACTACCTTCTACCTAATTGAAATTTGGACCAATAACATGAAAATAAAGAGAGTATGAAAAACTAGATGGTGGATTAGATTGATTGAGTGGGTCATGATACAAAGAGTCATGTCATGTATATCATAGAGGATAACAGAAATCTGGATCAAATTCGAGACTTGAACTATGAATAGTGACAACATCTTATGGAATGGAGGAGTTAGTGTTTGTCGTAGGCTTCATGAGACATTCTGGAATTTCCTCCATTGCATCTGAATCATGAAAAGCAGAAGGAAAATGAGAAGATGGATTGGGAATTTGATTTGGAGATTTCCCAACTTTACAAACTACACAAGGAGGCACCCTCGTCATGACTAGAGAAGGAGGAGGATACGAAAAAAGAGCAATAGATTCCTCCTCTGAAATTAGAGGTATCTCATGATTCACAAGAGCTTAGGGAGTAGTAAAATTAGTGGGTTCAGATTCACCATGTAAAGAGATAAGAACCAAGAGCTCAAACTCTTTCTTCAAGAAGTCCTGATTCATGTCCTTTTTAGGAATTTCACAACAAAGGTGAAGGAATCGATCAAAAAACTCCTCAACTGACTCATTATGATTCATTCTTAAGAGATTGATTCTTTTACATACATCTGAATAATTATACCTTTCAAAGGCTTGATAAAGCTCCCCGAGGAAATGATGAAGGGAATTGATGGAAGTAGGTGGCAAGGTATGGCACCATCAATTAACACGACCTTTCAGCATGAGGAATAAGAGCACACACGCAAGCTCTTCAGATTCAAAAAATTTAAGAAAATTAGAAATGTGCTCGGTTATGGATGTTCCATCCTCACCATCAAACTTTAACTGGGACAAGTGATAGAGAGGCTCATCGGGGATCGAAAATTGATATAGGGAAAAATTAGAGAAACACCCCAAGAGTAAGATTTGAGTATGAGACATTTTAGATAAGAGGTTCAAACTAGATTCAATGGGCTCAACCTGTCATTTAGCCCCCCTTCTAGTGCCACTATTGAAGGTGTTGGAAATATTTCAACTGAGGGTCTCGCCGATGTGAAGTCCCAATTATTCCTCACATCATTTGGTGTAGGAGCCCCATCTGGAATACTGGCCTCGTTGCCATATATCCTAAAGATATGCCTTGGCTCTAACTAATAGCAAGAGAGAGGGGTGCAATGGTGTCTTCAAAAAGTAAGAAGTGTGCCTGGTGAGTGTTCAGTTGTAATTGTCTCAAGGTTCTTCTAATTTTGAGAGGGGATAAAAGTGAGCCTCTAAGTGAGAGGTAGTAGTACCACCCAAGAAGAGACACACATGAACCATAAGGTTTTGTCTAACATCCATAGGAATAGTCCACAATGGATGTGATGATCGTTACAACCAACCAATGAAGAAATATTTTTCTAATATCCCACGGAATAGTCCAAAAGGATGGGACAAAAATCATAACCATTACAACACATTCTCAATAAGATAAGTACTAAAATAACTGAAATATTTAAACTATCTTAGCACATGTGAAAGAAAACATGAAATAAAAACATCTACATAATAGTTTTACAAACATTCGTAGTCCATCAATGAAGAATGTGCTGGCTTTGAAAACTTTTGTTATTAAGTAAAATTTCCAAGACACATGTTTACAATGTACATCACTCACTCTGGTAGTGGGGCAATGGATCCACTCCTTGCTCCTCAAAGAACTAGCTTATCTCTTTGATGCCTTGCAGGAGGAGCTAAGGTGAAACATCCCATGCTCATACAATGAGAGAGTATATATAACCAAGGGTGACTCTTTGACTACCCTCATGACTATTTGAATTAAATTGACTTTTCAACTTACATGACTCTTTACATTCCATGTGTATCCTTTGGATTTCTACTCTACAATACGTTTTGAATACAATATACATGATCCACAATAGTGATGTGGCATATGACCGCTCATGACATGACATGACATGACATGACACTGTTGACATGGACTACTTGATGATGTGGAAATGTCAAGTAATTGTTTCTGCTAAGTGTTGGATGTCTTCTTGATGGTTCTTTCTCTTCACCTCTACATGGATTGATGATGCAGAATCTTGAGTGATCTCCAGTCTTGGATAGTGGTCAAAAACTAGTGTCCCTTCGCTTTCTCTTAATCGATCAACTTGTAAGTTCAGCTACAAGAGAGTATTTAGACATTATTTACTCCTTATTATCCTTCTCCATCATCTTTCCATGACATGATAGGGTACATGTTCCTGCAATTCACTCATGATGAGACAACATCATTCCGAAAACCCCCTAGTCTAAGATGAATAATTCTGATCCAGCAGTTGAGCCCAAAACAAGTGACAAGCTAGTGAGAGGGACTCAGTGACTACGCAATGCACAATTCTAGAAGTAAGGGGGAAAAGCTTGAGATTTGAGACAACGCAATGCATAGCTCAGGCAAGCTTGAAGGACAAGAATGCACAGTTTCTAGAGTCAGTGGGGACAGGCTGAGGGAATGGACACTGGTAGAGCCAACTGTGCAGTTTTGGGAGTCAAGGGAGGTTTGGATATTGTGAAACTGCATAATTCAAGGACTCAGGGGACGAGATTAAGGCTTGAGGATTCGAAGTGTGCAGTTTAAGTTGAGTTCAAGGACATAACTATGCAATTATGGAGGTCAAGGTCGGGGCTTGGGCACCATAACTACGCAATGCAACAGTCCTAGGAGATAGGAACTGTGCATTACGCAGTGGCAAGCAACAAGGTCCCATCTTAGAGGGATGAGACTGCGAAGTCCACAGTTCAGAAGGGACGTGGTGAAGCTAAGTGGCTCAGTCAGGATTTTTTTTTCCAAAAATGGCTAAGTGTGGGATAGGTGATCACTGTGATGAACCTTGAATGTGATCACACACTTACAATAATTTGATGACATGACAAAATAGATCATTTGAATGCATGAACAAATAATTTCCCTCTATGTGACATATTTATGAAAAAATACGACAACTGCGACACTTAAGATAGACTTTGGGATGACCATAACAACACTTGTGCAACGACGCTCAGGACTTTGTGCATGAGTGAAACAAACACTTACATATTTAGAACAACTCATATCCACAAATATGGACCTTTGAAACTATCAGAATAGGCTTGCAAACATTGCGTGACAGCTAAACATGCCAAAAGACAAAAGTTAACCCAACATACAAAAGGGGACAAAACACTTCGAGAAATATCATGAAATAAGCTCTAATGTTTGCGACAACAATGTACAAGACCAAGGAAGGCTTTGAAATTGAGTGTAACCCAAAATTTTGGAGGGTGTTGTAGGAGCTACATGAACACCAAAGTTGATGAGATCTTTGTATTGACTTGACTTCAATTGGATGCAGAAAGGGGTCATTGTTTCAATAAAGAGAAAATCACTTTGATGTGAATATTTCCTTACTTTGAGGCTTCAACTTCGTCTCAAACTTTGTGAAATGGAGTGAGAGAGTGGAAGAAAAAGAAAGATTACGATATAATTGGAAAATTGTGAGATAGTGAAAGGAAAGGACAAATCCTTAACTTCACTTGGGAAATAGATGTAAAGAAATAGGTAAGGAAATTTGGAGACTTGGTTTTATTCATTGGTATTTATTTATCTTTACAACCCCGCCTTAAATTTTCTTTCAATAGAAAATGAGAGACTAAAACCATGATTAAATTTGCAATATTTGTGCATAAAATCACTAAGACATTTCAAATGTATAAATTTAATCTATTAAGTATTGAAATAAATAAAAGTAAATCTTTTAATAATTAAAAGTTCTATATTTTGTTAGTGTTTAAATTTTATTATTAGCTTAATTAATTAATTAATTAATTATATAACTATTTAAATAATTAATTAATTTTTTATTAAGATTTATAATTCTTCTCTTAATTTTTTAAGTCTAATAATATTTTTCAAAAGTATATATATTAATGTTACATCACTCAACCTCACCCATGTAGGAATGGTATTTTATTTTATGATGGGAGGGTGCATGGTTACCATCCCACCAAGTAATAATGGGAGGAGATGTGCCATAGTGTCCTCCCATATTAAAAGTGGATGAAGGCTATTTATGTATGCAACATAATGAGAAATTATTACACTTAGATGTCATATCACCTCATGTGTTTATATTTTACAGGGGAGAATTGTGAGTGTAGAACCCTATGTAAGGTTATGATATAAGGAAATCCATTGTAATCAGTTCTATTAACGATGATATATATATGGATTTTGAAGTTTGTTGTAGGTATGATTTGGGAGAAAATCTTTTAGCACACTTTCTTTGGATATTGGTTAAGTTGTTTCCCCCACACTTTATGCTTTTAATAGTGGGAAAGTCTAGAATGGTTGTTTTTTATATTCTAGTAGGGTGCAGAAAAATATTATTTGTTGTCTTACTATCCATCCAAGAAGATAAAGGGGTGTGGATCCTCTCTGTCATCTCTAGGTTGCATTGAAATATCAATTCATAAAAATATCATTCTGTAGAAGTCTTAGAACTCTGTTGCACCCATGTTATATCAATATGCTTGTTATTGATGTGATTTTCATACTACAAGGCATGAGGAAGTTCTAGAGCTAGATATCAGGTTGTCATCAACTCAAAAGGTATAGTGGCCAAAATCCACTAGGTATTCAGCATGACCACCAATATATGAAGTAGGAGGTGGTATGGGAATGTGGTTGCTTGTTAGATTCAAAACTTGCAACAATAATCCCCTCCTAGAAACTCGGCATAAAGGAAAAAAAAGAGCCAAGAGAATCAATATCTGAATATGGTAATTTTATACTATCAAATGAAATCCTGGATAGCTAAGTTGTTGTTGGAAATCTTGTTGTACCTAGATGAGCTCCATCTCTAGGTGAAGGAATTAGATAGGCATATGGAAAGAATTGAAACTCATTTTTTCCCTCCCCAGTTACCAAGAAACTCCACTCAAAAGGAAAATCGATGCATAAAGGTGGAGCCATCTGACTCAACATAATTTTCATGTTTTTTTCTTGGTTTAGTTTTCTTTTACTATAATCTACTAGTTATAAGTCTAGGCGTGCAAGGTGGTTAGAACTTGTCAATTTTGAAACGTTCCTATTGTTATTCTTGTTTGGATTTTTGAGACCCAAATTTTGAGAAGCGAGAACTCTATACACTACCACTAATCTAGTTTATTAAGTGGCAATTTAGGGTGTGCACAAACTATCTAGATATATAATTATTTTGAAGCATCAATAGAATTTTAACTTAGAAAATATAAAAATGTATTAATTAAATTACAAAATAAATTTAAATTTTTATATTATTAAATATTTTCTCATAATAATAAATATTATTATGACTGTAGATGTTTGTGTCATATTTTAAACACTAAAAAATGATACTACAATGAACACTAAGAAATGATACTACTATAATTTATATAATGAACCACATATGAGCCTTTATACAACATACATCCAGGGTAGCCTTAAAGCCTTAACCAAGGTCTTGCAAAGGCTTAAATTATGCAAGTTTGGGAAAGGAGACATGTCTCTACCAAAGATGATAACTCCTTTGGCTTGCATATTTTGACTATGAGAAAGGCACCCTCCCCATGCCCTCCTACTTTTGAGTAATTCACTTGGCTTTTCTTTAACTTTTTTGAATCGAGTCATTTAATGTCCCTCCCCCTTTCACTAGTAAAATTACTAACTCTTTTATATATGAAATCAGATTTTCAAACATAAATTTATAACTAATTTCTATTATTACAATAAATTCATATATATATATATATATATATATATATATATAATTTTAATTTAATTATATATATTTAAAAATGAATTATTTTACACTATATTTTATATTAGATAATTTATTTTATTAATATTAAAAAAATCATTTATTTTTAAATATTATAATATTTTTCCAAAATTATAGATATTAATGTTACAGTACTCTACATAGATACAAATAAATTATGATATTCTTATACACTATTGTTTAAAGAGTAGTAGTTGGATCCATGGTCCTTTAAGGACTATAGGGGAGAAAAAGTTGGAAAGTGAAAGGCGGTGATAGAGTTCACCCTCACAATTACAAACAAAAGATAACAAAAATGTTTGTCTATTTGAGTTGAGTGGGGTATAGGAAAAATAAATCAACAAATTTTATCTTTAATATATTCCAAAGCATGCAGGTTATTTATTTTACCTTGATTATTTTAGAGAATGCAATCTATTTATGTTAAGTTGATTTTAGTTGGGGCAAAGAAATGGGTATTTTGTTCATAAAAATAATATTATTATAGTTTTAATGTTTTTTTTTAATTTCGTTTAATTTTACTTGAAGAATATAAACAAAATAATTAGGTGAAGATTTTTTAAAAAATTTACTTTAATTTTAATTTCAATAGTCAATATTTATTTAATTCTATCTTTCTATTTCATAGAATCAATTGAAAAGAAATATAAATATAAATTTTCCATTAGTTAAAAAATTCCTATTTTATTAAAGATTATTTTTTTCATTTATCATTATAAATATATAAATCTTTTAATTTCCACAACCCAAAAAAACTACTTCTCTTATTCATATTTAAATTATTTTTAAATTATTACTATCAATTATTTTTTTGATATTCATCTCATTCATTTTATTATAATGTTATCATTTCTTTATTATTATTAAATATTCTAATTTAATTTATAATATAATTACAAAAATATTTTAAATTTTATTTCATAGGTTTATTTATTTTATATTATTTTTAATTATAAATATTAATGGTATATAGCTCATCCATATAGACAAAAGAAAAATACGACATATTATCAAATTCATTTTCTTTTAGAGACTATGAGTTAAGAAAAAAAAAAATCATTTAACGAAAATAAATCATGGCAGATGAAAGACGATATGAAGTTAAAAAGTTGGAAAGAAAACAAATTTTGGAAATTAAAAGATGGTGTTGGAGTTGAAAAGTTGGAAACACAACAAATTTTGGAAATTGAAAGATGGTAATGGAGTTGAAAAGTAGGAAGGATTAATGAAAATACAAAGGAAAGAGATCAAAGATGTACATATTGACTTGAGTTGAGTTAGGTATAGGCAAAACAAATTAGAGGTATGTTATCAAATTTCAAAGTCCATTAGAGATTCTGAGTTGGAAAGAAAACAAATCTCAAAAAATGAAAGATGGTGATGGAGTTGAAAAGTTGGAAAGAAAACAAATTTTGGAAATTGAAAGATAGTGCTGGAGTTGAAAAGTTGGAAGGGTTAAGGAAAATACAAAGGAAAGAGTTCATATATGTACATATGGACTCGAGTTGAGTGGGGTATAGAGGCAAACAAAATTATAGGAATATTATCAAAGTTCATTGTACCTTAGAGGTTATAAGTTGGAAAGATAGAACAAATCTCCAAAAATGAATGATAGTGATGGAGTTGGAAAGTTGGAAAGAAAACAAATTTTGGAAATTGAAAGATACTGATGGAGTTGAAAGTTGGAAAGGTTAAGGAAAATATGAAGGAAGAAGATCAAATATTTACATGTTGAATTGATTTGAGTGGGGCATAGGGACAAAAAATATTAGAGGATTTTTTTAATAATGTAGTTTAATGCATGTGGGCTATTTTCTATTTGTATTGACTTGACTCAAGCGGGGATAGAAAAGGGGGAATTTTTTTCGTAATGAGAACGTTACCATATTATGAGGTTTTAAGTTTTTTCTAACTTTGTGAGTTGAAAAGATAGAAAAAAAAAAGATGATGATAGAGTTGGAAATATGTGACACAGTTACAAAAAAATATAGATTCCACTTGGGGAATGAAGACAAAAAAATTAGGTGTAATTTTTTTTCAATAATTGGTTAGGAACATGGCTTTATTCATTAGTATTAATTCACTTCTATAATCCTACTTTAAGAAGGTTTTCATTAAAAGAATAAAAAAAAATATTATCAAAAATTTATGATATGTGTATATAATTTGATGCAATATCTATTAAGAAATTAACCTATTACGCACCAAGAAATAATTTTAAAAATCTCTTGATATTTAAACTTTTACTATTATTCTATTTTTTTCCAAATCATAAATATAAATATTATTGTTACCCATCTTATATCTTATATTCATCTCATCCCTTCTTTTAATTTTATATTGTAATATTATTTAAACATAAATTTGAAAGACCAAATATCTCGTCACTGACGCTTTATACTCTCCAAGATATAATAAAAAAAGAAATGCATATCATCTTTAGAACCAAGCTCCATTTCTTAAAGAATGGATCATGTACCATGCTATGTAGGTGTCCAGAGGTGGTTTCTTTATGATAACAACAGTGATGAAAACATAGAAGTGGTAGCTAAACAGCATAATGCATTTTCTGATGACAAGACACCAATTTATTGTATCTTTTTGATAATGGGCATTATTTTCTGAACGGGTTAATACACACCATCGCATTGACTTAATTGTATCTGGTTTGAATCAATTATGGGCAAAATAAACCCCCCTCTAAAATCTGAACAGAGAATACGAAAGGCCTGATTTCAATATACTGGGTTCTGAAAGAGCTGGGTCCCCAACTAAAAAAAAGGAGGGGAAGCAAGGAACAGTGAGCTGAAGGGTCACTACCTTTGAAAGAAATGCTGCACGTCCGTTCAAAATTTTGAAAAATATATATTCTGGACCCTTCATCTTTAAATAATTTTTCCGTTGGTATGCCAAGAGATGGTCTACGGATACTCGAACACGTGGTGGTGTAAGCAACTGGAGTCTCTTGAAATTGAGGAAAAGTGGATTGTGAGAAGACAAATGCCAGTGGGGTCACATTAATTTTTTTCAACGATCCTGAAAGGAATTCTCAGTCGATACTGAGCATATTTCAATCGGGGTGATGCGACGAGGACTTGTCTATTAGTAAATAAATCTAATTTGCTTTGAGTGACCATTTAACGATGAATCTATAGGTATAGTTTTTTAAGATTAATTCATCGTTAATGACCCCAACATGGAACAACTAAAACCTTTACTGTTACTAAATAAATCTAACATGCTTTCAGTGACCATTTAACGATGAATCTATAGGTGTAGTCTTTTAAGATTAATTCATCATTAATGACCCTCAACTTGGAACAACTAAAACCTTTAGGCTGGCTGCTGTTAGAAGCTGATAGTGTGAATCCTCTGTCTTCTTAATAGTCTGCTATTGTATTCTCTTCAAAGACTTAAACATACCAAGCTGATAATTTAAGTATATCTGCCAATGACACAAACAAACACATATATAATATATATAATACTGGCTGATAACCTTTAGTTCTAGTGCTATTTTTAGTTTGTTTCTTGTTATCCTCTCCGAGTAGGGTACAGTATTTTGAGATGTTTAATATTCTTATTGGAAGATTTGTAGAAAAAATTACAAGGGACACCATAGATTTGCGCAGCAAGATTTTTCTTACCAAGGTTTTGATGGCTGCTCAAGTGATCAGATGTGAGAAGCCTAATGGCTTAGAATACATGAAATTGAAGGGATGAAGGCTTTCATATGGAGATCCAGAAGTGGTTTACTTCCATCTGTAGATAGGGTTGAAGTTAAATCCATGATGATCTCAAAACCTGTGCAGATGTTTAGGCCTCTCCATCAGGTCTGTGCTTGCACAATGCTTTGGAACCAAGCTCCATTTCTTAAAGAATGGATCATGTACCATGCTATGTAGGTGTCCAGAGGTGGTTTCTTTATGATAACAACAATGATGAAAACATAGAAGTGGTAGCTTAACAGCGTAATGCATTTTTTGATGACAAGACACCAATTTATTGTATCTATTTGATAATGGGCATTATTTTCTGAACGGGTTAATACACACCATCGCATTGACTTAATTGTATCTGGTTTGAATCAATTATGGGAAAAATAAACCCCCCCTCTAAAATCTGAACAGAGTATACGAAAGGCCTGATTTCAATATACTGGGTACTGAAAGAGCTGGGTCCCCAACTAAAAAAAGAGCAATTTTTAGACACTTTAATTCTATGTATCGCATTTGTAATGGCATCACTTCTCCAAGTCTTGCTTGAATCAGTTGTGGGCAAAATAATTCCACCACCAAATTCTCAACACGCTAATCTAGAACTATGTAAACTCTTAAGTAGTACAAAATCTACCAACCAATTCCTATCTGGACAGCTCTGCATAACTTTCAGAATCTATTTGAGAAGAACAACCTTGCTTCCGAGTACAACATCAGACTCAGGAATCCTCATTTAACGTTTATGCATGGTAGATATGTGAAATGGAAGCATCCAAGAAAATTCATGAAAGATACTGCAATTTTCTGATATTTTGTATCTCTGCATCAGCCTGAGATGCTTCTTTAGAAGCACCAGCTGCAGTTTCTAATTCAGGGAGGATGTAGTTTGGCTGTTAGGGAGGGCACCCACAGTTTGTTTCCTCCTTCTCTTTACTTCCACCTTCATCCGCACAGAATGCAATGTTGTATTCTTATTGTTTCTCGATAGAGGGATTACTACTACCATTAAAAATAGACACCCAACTTTTGTCTTTATCATTGCCAAACATGTCTTGAGGTAAAGCATTTTTTCTCAAAATGTGTTACTTTACATTAAGAGATTTTTTACAAAAGAACAAGCTCTTCTGTGTCAAGTCCTCTTCATCATGGCCTGGAACTCATTTCTTTTTTTTCTTTAGCTATAGCCTCATCTTTGTGTTGGTGCCCAATAGGGATCCTCCCAAGTGAAGAATACACAGTTTCTATAAGGATGCCCAATCTTGAGAAGTGCTGCTATTGGGTCACTATCCCTGTTTGTAGAAATATCTATAACAGGGTAAATCAGTTCCAGTTGTGTCCCTATCTTTAGTTCCAATCGATAATTGAATATCTGCATATTATAATTTAAGTATATCTGCCAATGACACAAACAAACACATATATAATATATATAATACTGGCTGATAACCTTTAGTTCTAGTGCTTTGGAACCAAGCTCCGTTTCTTAAAGAATGGATCATGTACCATGCTATGTAGGTGTCCAGAGGTGGTTTCTTTATGATAACAACAGTGATGAAAACATAGAAGTGGTAGCTAAACAGCGTAATGCATTTTCTGATGACAAGACACCAATTTATTGTATCTATTTGATAATGGGCATTATTTTCTGAACGGGTTAATACACACCATCGCATTGACTTAATTGTATCTGGTTTGAATCAATTATGGGCAAAATAAACCCCCCTCTAAAATCTGAACAGAGTATACGAAAGGCCTGATTTCAATATACTGGGTTTTGAAAGAGCTGGGTCCCCAACTGAAAAAAGGAGCAATTTTTAGACACTTTAATTCTATGTATCGGATTTGTAATGGCATCACTTCTCCAAGTCTTGTTTGAATCAGTTGTGGGAAAAATAATTCCACCACCAAATTCTCAACACGCTAATCTAGAACTATCTAAACTCTTAAGTAGTACAAAATCTACCAACCAATTCCTATCTGGACAGCTCTGCATAACTTTCAGAATCTATTTGAGAAGAACAACCTTGCTTCCCAAGTACAACATCAGACTCACGTATCATCATTTAACGTTTATGCGTGGTAGATATGTGAAATGGAAGCATCCAGGAAAATTCATGAAAGATACTGCAATTTTCTGATATTTTGTATCTCTGCATCAGCCTGAGATGCTTCTTTAGAAGCACCAGCTGCAGTTTCTAATTCAGGGAGGATGCAGTTTGGCTGTTAGGGAGGGCACCCACAGTTTGTTTCCTCCTTCTCTTTACTTCCACCTTCATCCGCACAGAATGCAATGTTGTATTCTTATTGTTTCTCGATAGAGGGATTACTACTACCATTAAAAATAAACACCCAACTTTTGTCTTTATCATTGCCAAACATGTCTTGAGGTAAAACATTTTTTCTCAAAATGTGTTACTTTACATTAAGAGATTTTTTACAAAAGAACAAGCTCTTCTGTGTCAAGTCCTCTTCATCATGGCCTGGAACTCATTTCTTTTTTTTCTTTAGCTATAGCCTCATCTTTGTGTTGGTGCCCAATAGGAATCCTCCCCAGTGAACAATACACAGTTTCTATAAGGATGCCCAATCTTGAGAAGTGCTGCTATTGGGTCACTATCCCTGTTTGTATAAATATCTATAACAGGGTAAATCAGTTCCAGTTGTGTCCCTATCTTTAGTTCCAATCGATAATTGAATATCTGCATATTATAATTTAAGTATATCTGCCAATGACACAAACAAACACATATATAATATATATAATACTGGCTGATAACCTTTAGTTCTAGTGCTTTGGAACCAAGCTCCATTTCTTAAAGAATGGATCATGTACCATGCTATGTAGGTGTCCAGAGGTGGTTTCTTTATGATAACAACAGTGATGAAAACATAGAAGTGGTAGCTAAACAGCGTAAAGCATATTCTGATGACAAGACACCAATTTATTGTATCTATTTGATAATGGGCATTATTTTCTGAACGGGTTAATACACACCATCGTATTGACTTAATTGTATCTGGTTTGAATCAATTATGGGCAAAATAAACCCCCCTCTAAAATCTGAACAGAGTATACGAAAGGCCTGATTTCAATATACTGGGTTTTGAAAGAGTTGGGTCCCCAACTGAAAAAAGGAGCAATTTTTAGACACTTTAATTCTATGTATCAGATTTGTAATGGCATCACTTCTCCAAGTCTTGTTTGAATCAGTTGTGGGCAAAATAATTCCACCACCAAATTCTCAACACGCTAATCTAGAACTATGTAAACTCTTAAGTAGTACAAAATCTACCAACCAATTCCTATCTGGACAGCTTTGCATAACTTTCAGAATCTATTTGAGAAGGACAACCTTGCTTCCCAAGTACAACATCAGACTCAGGTATCATCATTTAACGTTTATGCGTGGTAGATATGTGAAATGGAAGCATCCAAGAAAATTCATGAAAGATACTGCAATTTTCTGATATTTTGTATCTCTGCATCAGCCTGAGATGCTTCTTTAGAAGCACCAGCTGCAGTTTCTAATTCAGGGAGGATGCAGTTTGGCTGTTTGGGAGGGCACCCACAGTTTGTTTCCTCCTTCTGTTTATTTCCACCTTCCTCTGCACAGAATGCAATGTTGTATTCTTATTGTTTCTGGATAGAGGGATTACTACTACCATTAAAAATAGACACCCAACTTTTGTCTTTAACATTGCCAAACATGTCTTGAGGTAAAGCATTTTTTCTCAAAATGTGTTACTTTACATTAAGATATTTTTTACAAAAGAACATTGGAAAGCTCTTCTTGTGTCAAATCCTCTTCATCATGGCCTGGAACTCATTTCTTTTTTTTCTTTAGCTATAGCCTCATCTTTGTGTTGGTGCCCAATAGGGATCCTCCCGAGTGAAGAATACACAGTTTCTATAAGGATGCCCAATCTTGAGAAGTGTTGCTATTTGGTCACTATCCCTATTTGTAGAAATATCTATAACAGGGTAAATCAGTTCCAGTTGTGTCCCTATCTTTAGTTCCAATCAATAATTGAATATCTGCATATTCAGGCTTATTCAAAATAGGATAAATCAAAGTTGATTTCCATAGCTTTGGCCCATCTAGATTGAATAAATACCTAGATGGTGGTCTGATAGTAGGTTACACCTGCAGGTTGAAGAGAATGGAGAGGCATAAATCTAGCGTTCTATTATCTGCATTGAACCAAAGCCTGATAAACATAGTCCATCATTTTCATCTCAGACATAATTATCATTACATGAACCTTCTCAGAGGATTTGCAGTGTTCCTGAGGTGATATATCTATGTTCATCTATTCTAGCGACACATCTGTGTTGAGGTCATTTCCAACTCAAAGACAGAAGAGAAACACATTTTTTGCAGATGTAATTTCTGTCAAAGAGTTTGTCGCAATCTATTTTTATAGGTATTACCTCCAGAATTTTGTATATTGTGCATCCATCCTGTGTTTGAGCTTGAGAGCAGGAAAGTTGGGTGGAATGGCCTTCCTTTTGTTTATCACAAGGTTAGAGTTGGCCAAGGAGAAAGACTAGAACATTGTTGTAAGTTTTTGGATGTATTTGCAAAATAAGGATGTAGGATGGTTGAGATGTCATGTGCTGAATATGATCGCCATGCTGCTGAAAGTTAATTTAAAAACTACAGGTATTACCTCTAGAATTTCGTATATTGTGCATCCATCCTATGTTTGGGCTCGAGAGCGGGAAGTTTGGGTGGAGTGGCCTTCCTTTTGTTTGTGACTAAGGTTAGAGTTGGCCAAGAAGAAAGAGTAGAATGTTGTTATAAGTTTTTCGATATATTTGCAAAATAAAGATGCAAGATGGTTGAGATGTCATGCGCTGAACATGATCGCCATGCTGCTGAAAGTCAATTTAAAACCTAGACTGTGGGAAGGATGTTATCCAAGTCGAACTTAGAATCTACTCCAATTAATATTAAAAGCTATGAAACATTGCTCAAAATTGTTGACAACACTTGTGGAAATAGCTTTGATCTTTATTATGGTTTATTTATGTATAATAACAATGCAACATAATAGTAGGAGAGATTGGAAATGGCTTTCGATGCTTTAAAGAAACAGTTTGTAGGGCAGTTGCACGAAATAGTTAGAAAACAATTATTTGAAGGGATTAGTAGTGAGAAAGTTTCTCAACAAACTTCAACATTTGCTGAAATGCAAAATTCTCCACAATTCAAATAATTCTTCCGATAAGCAAAAAATACATGAACTGTCTAATGTCGTTAAGGGGCTATCTGATGTAGTTAATAAAGTTCAATAGGGATTTATAATTTCTATCTGCTCCTCGCCACTTCTTGGAGGTATTTAGACTGCAACATTTTTAGAGATTTCTTTCACAATGCTTTGTATCTTTTGTTTATTACGCCGTAAGGCGTTTCCCTCTGAAATGAACTCCCCCAAATGCCTTTCTGTCCTAATCGTAGCCGTTAGATCTTTTGTTAGACGATTGAACAAAAATCCGCCGTCTGATTTAATAAAAAATGTTTTAAAACATTAAAAAACCTTAAAAAACGTTTCACTTTCCACTTGACATCTGTGCGTCGAGCTTCCGGGAGAGTTCATGGAGTTTATGGTTGTTTCCGTTTATAGTTTTGTGGAGTTTATGCTTTTTTCAGTTTACGGGATCCAATTTCTGTTTCTATAGTCGAATCGGCATTGGCAATGGCATCCCCCGTATCCTCATGCCCCCAAAACCCTTCTGAAACTGAAATTGGGATAGAAATCGCGCAAACTGGTGAAAGGAAACCGCGATACGACTCCACTAGCGTTCAAACCTGGAGAGATGTCGTTTCTCGTGTTGCAGAAATAAGGGGTTTCGATCTAGACGCATATAATGGGTGAGATCTCAACCCTCCCCTCTCAGTTTTGTAGTACTTCACACTGATTAGATATACATAGGTTAATGTTGATAACCCAGATAGCGATGACAAGAGCTCTCAAATATCATGCTACAAAAGCTGGAGTCACCAGCTACTTCAGCACTGCGTGAAGAAGCTTTGCCACAATACAGCTTATCGTGGCATTGCTATGAAGAAGTTGCAACTTCTTGATAGTAAAGGTGGTTTGGTGGAGCGATTTTTGAGGAGGGTGCGATTACCAAACCTTAGATGGCTTCGCTGGAATAAATGCCTCTGGTTTTCTCTGCCTTCTTGGATACCTATGAAGAACCTTAGGGTTTTAGAAGTGTGGGGGAAGAAATTGAAATCATTGTGGCAATCCGGATATCAGGTAAATAAAATTTTGGCAATTTAAAGTATGTGTTTATTCGTTATTGATTTCGCACAGTAGGATCTGCAACGAATTTAAATGGTTTTGCAGAAGCTAATCGTCGAATTCTTTCTTATGATTAAAACCCTGGAACATTTTGCAGGAACCTTTGTTGTTGTGACAGTTAGTTATTTATTCTCCCTTTCAAAGTTACCAAAATCAATAGGGCACCTTAAGCACCTCGAACTGATTGTCCTCCATAAGATTAATCCTAAAACTTTGTTGGATGAATCTTGTCATTTGGTGTCGTTGAAACGATTGGAGTTAACAAGTTGCCCAAATCTAAAGTCACTGCCAGATTCCTTTGGGTGCTTAATAAGCTTGGATTACATCAATCTGTCTCATTCTTCTCATTTGCAGGTGCTTCCAAAGTCTTTTGGTAATTTAATAAACCTAAAAGACATAGGTCTGTCTCACTCCCTATAGTTGTAGATGCTTCCAGGTTCTTTTGGTAATTTAATTCGTCTTCAATATCTTGATTTGAGTTGGCGCTATAATTTAACAGTCTCTAGCGAAACACTGGGAAACATTGGGAAACATTAGCACACTTGAATGTTTAGATGTTTCCTATTGTAAGAACATTGAAATATTACCTCCGCAAATAGCATATCAATGAGCTGAAGGGTCACTACCTTTGAAAGAAATGCTGCACGTCCGTTCAAAATTTTGAAAAATATATATTCTCGACCCTTCATCTTTAAATAATTTTTCCGTTGGTATGCCAAGAGATGGTCTACGGATACTCGAACACGTGGTGGTGTAAGCAACTGGAGTCTCTTGAAATTGAGGAAAAGTGGATTATGAGAAGACAAATGCCAGTGGGGTCACATTAATTTTTTTCAACGATCCTGAAAGGAATTCTCAGTCGATACTGAGCATATTTCAATCGGCGTGATGCGAGGAGGACTTGTCTATTAGTAAATAAATCTAATTTGCTTTGAGTGACCATTTAACGATGAATCTATGAATCTATAGGTGTAGTTTTTTAAGATTAATTCATTGTTAATGACCCCAACATGGAACAACTAAAACCTTTACTGTTACTAAATAAATCTAACATGCTTTGAGTGACCATTTAACGATGAATCTATAGGTGTAGTCTTTTAAGATTAATTCATCATTAATGACCCTCAACTTAGAACAACTAAAACCTTTAGGCTGGCTGCTGTTAGAAGCTGATAGTGTGAATCCTCTGTCTTCTTAATAGTCTGCTATTGTATTCTCTTCAAAGACTTAAACATACCAAGCTGATAATTTAAGTATATCTGCCAATGACACAAACAAACACATATATAATATATATAATACTGGCTGATAACATTTAGTTCTAGTGCTATGTTTAGTCTGTTTCCTGTTATCCTCTCCGAGTGGGGCATAGTATTTTGAGATGTTTAATATTCTTATTGGAAGATTTGTAGAAAAAATTACAAGGGACACCATACATTTGCGCAGCAAGATTTTTCATACCAAGGTTTTGATGGCTGCTCAAGTGATCAGATGTGAGAAGCCTAATGGCTTAGAATACATGAAATTGAAGGGATGAAGGCTTTCATATGGAGATCCAGAAGTGGTTTACTTCCATTTGTAGATAGGGTTGAAGTTAAATCCATGATGATCTCAAAACCTGTGCAGATGTTTAGGCCTCTCCATCAGGTCTGTGCTTGCACAATGCTTTGGAACCAAGCTCCATTTCTTAAAGAATGGATCATGTACCATGCTATGTAGGTGTCCAGAGGTGGTTTCTTTATGATAACAACAATGATGAAAACATAGAAGTGGTAGCTAAACAGCGTAATGCATTTTTTGATGACAAGACACCAATTTATTGTATCTATTTGATAATGGGCATTATTTTCTGAACGGGTTAATACACACCATCGCATTGACTTAATTGTATCTGGTTTGAATCAATTATGGGCAAAATAAACCCCCCTCTAAAATCTGAACAGAGTATACGAAAGGCCTGATTTCAATATACTGGGTACTGAAAGAGCTGGGTCCCCAACTAAAAAAAGGAGCAATTTTTAGACACTTTAATTCTATGTATCGCATTTGTAATGGTATCACTTCTCCAAGTCTTGTTTGAATCAGTTGTGGGAAAAATAATTCCACCACCAAATTCTCAACACGCTAATCTAGAACTATGTAAACTCTTAAGTAGTACAAAATCTACCAACCAATTCCTATCTGGACAGCTCTGCATAACTTTCAGAATCTATTTGAGAAGAACAACCTTGCTTCCGAGTACAACATCAGACTCAGGAATCCTCATTTAACGTTTATGCATGGTAGATATGTGAAATGGAAGCATCCAAGAAAATTCATGAAAGATACTGCAATTTTCTGATATTTTGTATCTCTGCATCAGCCTGAGATGCTTCTTTAGAAGCACCAGCTGCAGTTTCTAATTCAGGGAGGATGCAGTTTGGCTGTTTGGAAGGGCACCCACAGTTTGTTTCCTCCTTTTCTTTACTTCCACCTTCATCCGCACAGAATGCAATGTTGTATTCTTATTGTTTCTCGATAGGGGGATTACTACTACCATTAAAAATAGACACCCAACTTTTGTCTTTATCATTGCCAAACATGTCTTGAGGTAAAACATTTTTTCTCAAAATGTGTTACTTTAAATTAAGAGATTTTTTACAAAAGAACAAGCTCTTCTGTGTCAAGTCCTCTTCATCATGGCCTGGAAATCATTTCTTTTTTTTCTTTAGCTATAGCCTCATGTTTGTGTTGGTGCCCAATAGGGATCCTCCCCAGTGAAGAATACACAGTTTCTATAAGGATGCCCAATCTTGAGAAGTGCTGCTATTGGGTCACTATCCCTGTTTGTAGAAATATCTATAATAGGGTAAATCAGTTCCAGTTGTGTCCCTATCTTTAGTTCCAATCGATAATTGAATATCTGCATATTATAATTTAAGTATATCTGCCAATGACACAAACAAACACATATATAATATATATAATACTGGCTGATAACCTTTAGTTCTAGTGCTTTGGAACCAAGCTCCATTTCTTAAAGAATGGATCATGTACCATGCTATGTAGGTGTCCAGAGGTGGTTTCTTTATGATAACAATAGTGATGAAAACATAGAACTGGTAGCTAAACAGCGTAATGCATTTTCTGATGACAAGACACCAATTTATTGTATCTATTTGATAATGGACATTATTTTCTGAACGGGTTAATACACACCATTGCATTGACTTAATTGTATCTGGTTTGAATCAATTATGGGCAAAATAAACCCCCCTCTAAAATCTGAACAGAGTATACGAAAGGTCTGATTTCAATATACTGGTTTCTGAAAGAGCTGGGTCCCCAACTGAAAAAAGGAGCAATTTTTAGACACTTTAATTCTATGTATCGGATTTGTAATGACATCACTTCTCCAAGTCTTGTTTGAATTAGTTGTGGGCAAAATAATTCCACCACCAAATTCTCAACACTCTAATCTATAACTATGTAAACTCTTAAGTAGTACAAAATCTACCAACCAATTCCTATCTGGACAGCTCTGCATAACTTTCAGAATCTATTTGAGAAGAACAACCTTGCTTCCCAAGTACAACATCAGACTCAGGTATCATCATTTAACGTTTATGCATGGTAGATATGTGAAATGGAAGCATCCAAGAAAATTCATGAAAGATATTGCAATTTTCAGATATTTTGTATCTCTGCATCAGCCTGAGATGCTTCTTTAGAAGCACCAGCTGCAGTTTCTAATTCAGGGAGGATGCAGTTTGGCTGTTTGGGAGGGCACCCACAGTTTGTTTCCTCCTTCTCTTTACTTCCACCTTCCTCCGCACAGAATGCAATGTTGTATTCTTATTGTTTCTGGATAGAGGGATTACTACTACCATTAAAAATAGACACCCAACTTTTGTCTTTAACATTGCCAAACATGTCTTGAGGTAAAGCATTTTTTCTCAAAATGTGTTACTTTACATTAAGAGATTTTTTACAAAAGAACACTGGAAAGCTCTTCTTGTGTCAAGTCCTCTTCATCATGGCCTGGAACTCATTTCTTTTTTTTCTTTAGCTATAGCCTCATCTTTGTGTTGGTGCCCAATAGGGATCCTCCCCAGTGAAGAATACACAGTTTCTATAAGGATGCCCAATCTTGAGAAGTGCTGCTATTTGGTCACTATCCCTGTTTGTAGAAATATCTATAACAGGGTAAATCAGTTCCAGTTGTGTCCCTATCTTTAGTTCCAATCAATAATTGAATATCTGCATATTCAGGCTTATTCAAAATAGGATAAATCAAAGTTGATTTCCATAGCTTTGGCCCATCTAGATTGAAGAAATACCTAGATGGTGGTCTGATAGCAGGTTACACCTACAGGTTGAAGAGAATGGAGAGGCATAAATCTAGCGTTCTATTATCTGCATTGAACCAAAGCCTGATAAACGTAGTCCATCATTTTCATCTCAGACATAATTATCATTACATGAACCTTCTCAGAGGATTTGCAGTGTTCCTGAGGTGATATATCTATGTTCATCTATTCTAGCGACACAGTCTGTGTTGAGGTCATTTCCAACTCAAAGACAGAAGAGAAACACATTTTTTGCAGATGTAATTTCTGTCAAAGAGTTTGCCGCAATCTATTTTTATAGGTATTACCTCCAGAATTTTGTATATTGTGCATCCATCCTATGTTTGAGCTTGAGAGCAGGAAAGTTGGGTGGAATGGCCTTCCTTTTGTTTATCACAAGGTTAGAGTTGGCCAAGGAGAAAGACTAGAACATTGTTGTAAGTTTTTGGATATATTTGCAAAATAAGGATGTAGGATGGTTGAGATGTCATGTGCTGAACATGATCGCCATGTTGCTGAAAGTTAATTTAAAAACTACAAGTATTACCTCTAGAATTTCGTATATTGTGCATCCATCCTATGTTTGGGCTCGAGAGCAAGAAGTTTGGGTGGAGTGGCCTTCCTTTTGTTTGTGACTAAGGTTAGAGTTGGCCAAGAAGAAAGAGTAGAATGTTGTTATAAGTTTTTCGATATATTTGCAAAATAAAGATGCAAGATGGTTGAGATGTCATGCGCTGAACATGATCGCCATGCTGCTGAAAGTCAATTTAAAACCTAGACTGTGGGAAGGATGTTATCCAAGTCGACATTAGAATCTACTCCAATTAATATTAAAAGCTATGAAACATTGCTCAAAATTGTTGACAACACTTGTTGAAATAGCTTTGATCTTTATTATGGTTTATTTATGTATAATAACAATGCAACATAATAGTAGGAGAGATTGGAAATGGCTTTCGATGCTTTAAAGAAACAGTTTGTAGGGCAGTTGCACGAAATAGTTAGAAAACAATTATTTGAAGGGATTAGTAGTGAGAAAGTTTCTCAACAAACTTCAGCATTTGCTGAAATGCAAAATTCTCCACAATTCAAATAATTCTTCCGATAAGCAAAAAATACATGAACTGTCTAATGTCGTTAAGGGGCTATCTGATGTAGTTAATAAAGTTCAATAGGGATTTATAATTTCTATCTGCTCCTCGCCACTTCTTGGAGGTATTTAGACTGCAACATTTTTAGAGATTTCTTTCACAATGCTTTGTATCTTTTGTTTATTACGCCGTAAGGCGTTTCCCTCTGAAATGAACTCCCCCAAATGCCTTTCTGTCCTAATCGTAGCCGTTAGATCTTTTGTTAGACGATTGAACAAAAATCCGCCGTCTGATTTAATAAAAAATGTTTTAAAACATTAAAAAACCTTAAAAAAACGTTTCACTTTCCACTTGACATCTGTGCGTCGAACTTCCGGGAGAGTTCATGGAGTTTATGGTTGTTTTCGTTTATAGTTTTGTGGAGTTTATGCTTTTTTCAGTTTACGGGCTCCAATTTCTATTTGTATAGTCGAATCGGCATTGGCAATGGCATCCCTCATATCCTCATGCCCCCAAAACCCTTCTGAAACTGAAATTGGGATAGAAATCGCGCAAACTGGTGAAAGGAAACTGCGATACGACTCCACTAGCGTTCAAACCTGGAGAGATTCCGTTTCTCGTGTTGCAGAAATAAGGGGTTTCGATCTAGACGCATATAATGGGTGAGATCTCAACCCTCCCCTCTCAGTTTTGTAGTACTTCACACTGATTAGATATACATAGGTTAATGTTGATAACCCAGATAGCGATGACAAGAGCTCTCAAATATCATGCTACAAACGCTGGAGTCACCAGCTACTTCAGCACTGCGTGAAGAAGCTTTGCCACAATACAACTTATCGTGGCATTGCTATGAAGAAGTTGCAACTTATTGATAGTAAAGGTGGTTTGGTGGAGCGATTTTTGAGGGGGGTGCAATTACCAAACCTTAGATGGCTTCGATGGAATAAATGCCTTTGGTTTTCTCTGCCTTCTTGGATACCTATGAAGAACCTTAGGGTTTTAGAACTGTGGGGGATGAAATTGAAATCATTGTGGCAATCCGGATATCAGGTAAATAAAATTTTGGCAATTTTAAGTATGTGTTTATTCCTTATTGATTTCGCACAGTAGGATCTGCAATGAATTTAAATGGTTTTGTAGAAGCTAATCGTCGAATTCTTTCTTATGATTAAAACCCTGGAACATTTTGCAGGCACCTTTGTTGTTGTGACAGTTAGTTATTTATTCTCCCTTTCAAAGTTACCAAAATCAATAGGGCACCTTAAGCACCTCGAACTGATTGTCCTCCATAAGATTAATCATAAAACTTTGTTGGATGAATTTTGTCATTTGGTGTCGTTGAAAAGATTGGAGTTAACAAGTTGCCGAAATCTAAAGTAACTGCCAGATTCCTTTGGGTGCTTAATAAGCTTGGATTACATCGATCTGTCTCCCTCTTCTCATTTGCAGGTGCTTCCAAAGTCTTTTGGTAATTTAATAAACCTAAAAGACATAGGTTTGTCTCACTCCCTACAGTTGTAGATGCTTCCAGGTTCTTTTGGTAATTTAATTCGTCTTCAATATCTTGATTTGAGTTGGCGCTATAATTTAACCGTCTCTAGCGAAACACTGGGAAACATTAGCACACTTGAATGTTTAGATGTTTCCTATTGTAAGAACATTGAAATATTACCTCCGCAAATAGCATATCAATGAGCTGAAGGGTCACTACCTTTGAAAGAAATGTTGCACGTCCGTTCAAAATTTTGAAAAGTATATATTCTGGACCCTTCATCTTTAAATAATTTTTCCGTTGGTATGCCAAGAGATGGTCTACGGATACTCGAACACGTGGTGGTGTAAGCAACTGGAGTCTCTTGAAATTGAGGAAAAGTGGATTGTGAGAAGACAAATGCCAGTGGGGTCACATTAATTTTTTTCAACGATCCTGAAAGGAATTCTCAGTCGATACTGAGCATATTTCAATCGGGGATGCGAGGAGGACTTGTCTATTAGTAAATAAATCTATTTTTCTTTGAGTGACCATTTAACGATGAATCTATGAATCTATAGGTGTAGTTTTTTTAAGATTAATTCATCGTTAATGACCCCCAACATGGAACAACTAAAACCTTTACTGTTACTAAATAAATCTAACATGCTTTGAGTGACCATTTAACAATGAATCTATAGGTGTAGTCTTTTAAGATTAATTCATCATTAATGACCCTCAACTTGGAACAACTAAAACCTTTAGGCTGGCTGCTGTTAGAAGCTGATAATGTGAATCCTCTGTCTTCTTAATACTCTGCTATTGTATTCTCTTCAAAGACTTAGACATACCAAGCTGATAATTTAAGTATATCTGCCAATGACACAAACAAACATATATATAATATATATAATACTGGCTGATAACCTTTAGTTCTAGTGCTATGTTTAGTCTGTTTCTTGTTATCCTCTCCGAGTAGGGCACAGTATTTTGAGATGTTTAATATTCTTATTGGAAGATTTGTAGAAAAAATTACAAGGGACACCATAGATTTGCGCAGCAAGATTTTTCATACCAAGGTTTTGATGGCTGCTCAAGTGATCAGATGTGAGAAGCCTAATGGCTTAGAATACATGAAATTGAAGGGATGAAGGCTTTCATATGGAGATCCAGAAGTGGTTTACTTCCATCTGTAGATAGGGTTGAAGTTAAATCCATGATGATCTCAAAACCTGTGCAGATGTTTAGGCCTCTCCATCAGGTCTGTGCTTGCACAATGCTTTGGAACCAAGCTCCATTTCTTAAAGAATGGATCATGTACCATGCTATGTAGGTGTCCAGAGGTGGTTTCTTTATGATAACAACAATGATGAAAACATAGAAGTGGTAGCTTAACAGCGTAATGCATTTTTTGATGACAAGACACCAATTTTTTGTATCTATTTGATAATGGGCATTATTTTCTGAATGGGTTAATACACACCATCGCATTGACTTAATTGTACCTGGTTTAAATCAATTATGGGCAAAATAAACCCCCCTCTAAAATCTGAACAGAGTATACGAAAGGCCTGATTTCAATATACTGGGTTCTAAAAGAGCTGGGTCCCCAACTAAAAAAAGGAGCAACTTTTAGACACTTTAATTCTATGTATCGGATTTGTAATGGCATCACTTCTCCAAGTATTGTTTGAATCAGTTGTGGGCAAAATAATTCCACCACCAAATTCTCAACATGCTAATCTAGAACTATGTAAACTCTTAAGTAGTAAAAAATCTACCAACCAATTCCTATCTGGACAGCTCTGCATAACTTTCAGAATCTATTTGAGAAGAACAACCTTGCTTCCCAAGTACAACATCAGACTCAGGAATCCTCATTTAACGTTTATGCATGGTAGATATGTGAAATGGAAGCATCCAAGAAAATTCATGAAAGATACTGCAATTTTCTGATATTTTGTATCTCTGCATCAGCCTGAGATGCTTCTTTAGAAGCACCAGCTGCAGTTTCTAATTCAGGGAGGATGCAGTTTGGCTGTTAGGGAGGGCACCCACAGTTTGTTTCCTCCTTCTCTTTACTTCCACCTTCATCCGCACAGAATGCAATGTTGTATTCTTATTGTTTATCGATAGAGGGATTACTACTACCATTAAAATTAGACACCCAACTTTTGTCTTTATCATTGCCAAACATGTCTTGAGGTAAAACATTTTTTCTCAAAATGTGTTACTTTACATTAAGAGATTTTTTACAAAAGAACAAGCTCTTCTGTGTCAAGTCCTCTTCATCATGGCCTGGAACTCATTTCTTTTTTTTCTTTAGCTATAGCCTCATCTTTGTGTTGGTGCCCAATAGGGATCCTCCCCAGTGAAGAATACACAGTTTCTATAAGGATGCCCAATCTTGAGAAGTGCTGCTATTGAGTCACTATCCCTGTTTGTAGAAATATCTATAACAGGGTAAATTAGTTCCAGTTGTGTCCCTATATTTAGTTCCAATCGATAATTGAATATCTGCATATTATAATTTAAGTATATCTGCCAATGACACAAACAAACACATATATAATATATATAATACTGGTTGATAACCTTTAGTTCTAGTGCTTTGGAACCAAGCTCCATTTCTTAAAGAATGGATCATCTACCATGCTATGTAGGTGTCCAGAGGTGGTCTCTTTATGATAACAACAGTGATGAAAACATAGAAGTGGTAGCTAAACAGCGTAAAGCATTTTCTGATGACAAGACACCAATTTATTGTATCTATTTGATAATGCGCATTATTTTTCGAATGGGTTAATACACACCATCGCATTGACTTAATTGTATCTGGTTTGAATCAATTATGGGCAAAATAAACCCCCCTCTAAAATCTGAAGAGAGTATACGAAAGGCCTGATTTCAATATACTGGGTTCTGAAAGAGCTGGGTCCCCAACTGAAAAAAGGAGCAATTTTTAGACACTTTAATTCTATGTATCGGATTTGTAATGGCGTCACTTCTCCAAGTCTTGTTTGAATCGGTTGTGGGCAAAATAATTCCACCACCAAATTCTCAACACGCTAATCTAGAACTATGTAAACTCTTAAGTAGTACAAAATCTACCAACCAATTCCTATCTGGACAGCTCTGCATAACTTTCAGAATCTATTTGAGAAGAACAACCTTGCTTCCCAAGTACAACATCAGACTCAGGTATCATCATTTAACGTTTATGCATAGTAGATATGTGAAATGGAAGCATCCAAGAAAATTCATGAAAGATACTGCAATTTTCTGATATTTTGTATCTCTGCATCAGCCTGAGATGCTTCTTTAGAAGCACCAGCTGCAGTTTCTAATTCAGGGAGGATGCAGTTTGGCTGTTTGGGAGGGCACCCACAGTTTGTTTCCTCCTTCTGTTTACTTCCACCTTCCTCCGCACAGAATGCAATGTTGTATTCTTATTGTTTCTGGATAGAGGGATTACTACTACCATTAAAAATAGACACCCAACTTTTGTCTTTAACATTGCCAAACATGTCTTGAGGTAAAGCATTTTTTCTCAAAATGTGTTACTTTACATTAAGAGATTTTTTACAAAAGAACATTGGAAAGCTCTTCTTGTGTCAAGTCCTCTTCATCATGGCCTGGAACTCATTTCGTTTTTTTCTTTAGCTATAGCCTCATCTTTGTGTTGGTGCCCAATAGGGATCCTCCCGAGTGAAGAATACACAGTTTCTATAAGGATGCCCAATCTTGAGAAGTGCTGCTATTTGGTCACTATCCCTGTTTGTAGAAATATATATAACAGGGTAAATCAGTTCCAGTTGTGTCCCTATCTTTAGTTCCAATCAATAATTGAATATCTGCATATTCAGGCTTATTCAAAATAGGATAAATCAAAGTTGATTTCCATAGCTTTGGCCCATCTAGATTGAAGAAATACCTAGATGGTGGTCTGATAACAGGTTACACCTGCAGGTTGAAGAGAATGGAGAGGCATAAATCTAGCGTTCTATTATCTGCATTGAACCAAATCCTGATAAACGTAGTCCATCATTTTCATCTCAGACATAATTATCATTACATGAACCTTCTCAGAGGATTTGCAGTGTTCCTGAGGTGATATATCTATCTTCATCTATTCTAGCGACACAGTCTATGTTGAGGTCATTTCCAACTCAAAGACAGAAGAGAAACACATTTTTTGCAGATGTAATTTCTGTCAAAGAGTTTGCCGCAATCTATTTTTATAGGTATTACCTCAAGAATTTTGTATATTGTGCATCCATCCTATGTTTGAGCTTGAGAGCAGGAAAGTTGGGTGGAATGGCCTTCCTTTTGTTTATCACAAGGTTAGAGTTGGCCAAGGAGAAAGACTAGAACGTTGTTGTAAGTTTTTGGATATACTTGCAAAATAAGGATGTAGGATGGTTGAGATGTCATGTGCTAAACATGATCGCCATGCTGCTGACAGTTAATTTAAAAACTACAGGTATTACCTCTAGAATTTCGTATATTGTGCATCCATCCTATGTTTGGGCTCGAGAGCGGGAAGTTTGGGTGGAGTGGCCATCCTTTTGTTTGTGACTAAGGTTAGAGTTGGCCAAGAAGAAAGAGTAGAATGTTGTTATAAGTTTTTCGTTATACTTGCAAAATAAAGATGCAAGATGGTTGAGATGCCATGCGCTGAAGATGATCGCCATGCTGCTAAAAGTCAATTTAAAACCTAGACTGTGGGAAGGATGTTATCCAAGTCGAACTTAGAATCTACTCCAATTAATATTAAAAACTATGAAACATTGCTCAAAAATGTTGACAACACTTGTGGAAATAGCTTTGATCTTTATTATGGTTTATTTATGTATAATAACAATGCAACATAATAGTAGGAGAGATTGGAAATTGCTTTCGATGCTTTAAAGAAACAGTTTGTAGGGCAGTTGCACGAAATAGTTAGAAAACAATTATTTGAAGGGATTAGTAGTGAGAAAGTTTCTCAACAAACTTTAGCATTTGCTGAAATGAAAAATTCTCCACAATTCAAATAATTCTTCCGATAAGAAAAAAATACATGAACTGTCTAATGTCGTTAAGGGGCTATCTGATGTAGTTAATAAAGTTCAATAGGGATTTATAATTTCTATCTGCTCCTCGCCACTTCTTGGAGGTATTTAGACTGCAACATTTTTAGAGATTTCTTTCACAATGCTTTGTATCTTTTGTTTATTACGCCGTAAGGCGTTTCCCTCTGAAATGAACTCCCCCAAATGCCTTTCTGTCCTAATCGTAGCCATTATATATTTTGTTAGACGATTGAACAAAAATCCGCCGTCTGATTTAATAAAAAATGTTTTAAAACATTAAAAAAACCTTAAAAAACGTTTCACTTTCCACTTGACATCTGTGCGTCGAGCTTCCGGGAGAGTTCATGGAGTTTATGGTTGTTTCCGTTTATAGTTTCGTGGAGTTTATGCTTGTTTCAGTTTACGGGCTCCAATTTCTGTTTGTATAGTCGAATCGGCATTGGCAATGGCATCCCCCGTATCCTCATGCCCCTAAAACCCTTCTGAAACTGAAATTGGGATAGAAATCGCGCAAACTGGTGAAAGGAAACCGCGATACGACTCCACTAGCGTTCAAACCTGGAGAGATGCCATTTCTCGTGTTGCAGAAATAAGGGGTTTCGATCTAGACACATATAATGGGTGAGATCTCAACCCTCCCCTCTCAGTTTTGTAGTACTTCACACTGATTAGATAGACATAGGTTAATGTTGATAACCCAGATAGCGATGACAAGAGCTCTCAAATATCATGCTACAAACCCTGGAGTCACCAGCTACTTCAGCACAGCGTGAAGAAGCTTTGCCACAATACAGCTTATCGTGGCATTGCTATGAAGAAGTTGCAACTTCTTGATAGTAAAGGTGGTTTGGTGGAGCGATTTTTGAGGGGGGTGCGATTACCAAACCTTAGATGGCTTCGCTGGAATAAATGCCTCTGGTTTTCTCTGCCTTCTTGGATACCTATGAAGAACCTTAGGGTTTTAGAAGTGCAGGGGAAGAAATTGAAATCATTGTGGCAATCCGGATATCAGGTAAATAAAATTTTGGCAATTTAAAGTATGTGTTTATTCGTTATTGATTTCGCACAGTAGGATCTGCAACGAATTTAAATGGTTTTGCAAAAGCTAATCGTCGAATTCTTTCTTATGATTAAAACCCTGGAACATTTTGTAGGCAGCTTTGTTGTTTTGACAGTTAGTTATTTATTCTCCCTTTCAAAGTTACCAAAATCAATAGGGCACCTTAAGCACCTCGAACTGATTGTCCTCCATAAGATTAATCTTAGAACTTTGTTAGATGAATTTTGTCATTTGGTGTCGTTGAAACGATTGGATTTAACAAGTTGCCCAAATCTAAAGTCACTGCCAGATTCCTTTGGGTGCTTAATAAGCTTGGATTACATCGATCTGTCTCACTCTTCTCATTTGCAGGTGCTTCCAAAGTCTTTTGGTAATTTAATAAACCTAAAATACATAGGTCTGTCTCACTCCCTACAGTTGTAGATGCTTCCAGGTTCTTTTGGTAATTTAATTCGTCTTCAATATCTTGATTTGAGTTGGCGCTATAATTTAACCGTCTCTAGCGAAACACTGGGAAACATTAGCACACTTGAACGTTTAGATGTTTCCTATTGTAAGAACATTGAAATATTACCTCCGCAAATAGCATATCAAAAGTACCTAAAAAAATTAAATTACTGCATTAAATGGGTAATATGCATTAAATTACCCAATCCATGATGAGGAGGGGTCCTTCGCATCCAAGCATCCATATTCATAAGACCGTCTTTCATAAGATCCTGGCTCAACGCATCAAAGTGCCCACTGACCTAATCAAGATGCCAAAATCAGGGTCCTCACAGTTCCCTCTGCTCATCGTGCTCGCCAAGACATAGGATCAGCCATGCAAATCCTTCTTCCAATGTGTTCTTCATTAGGCACCTTGAGAGATACCATACCTCTGATTTTATGTTCATACATGCTGCTACAAGGGTCTACTCCAAAGTGCGTCGCACTTCTTCTATCTTCCAAATTTCCAAGGGTACTGTCACCGTTATCCAATGGTGCCAACACAAAGAAGTTGCATACTTGTCTTGGATGAACTTCCTTTGCTTCAGCTACTAGACAAAAATAGGATCACATGGAGGGCTGCCACTAAACCTTCTCAACAAAATCACATCAACTGGTTGATAATGACATTATGGAGGGCTTTTACTATTCTTCAAAAATCGTTTTCAGATTGATGTCTAAAGGAACCATCCCTTCTCATAACTGCATCCTCTATTTTTATTTGCTTCTACGCACCTCTTATGAAGGTTTCAAAGACATGAATATATATTCCTTATTGATTTGCAAGTTGGCTTGAATGGAACAGGCTTTTAACACTTGTATATATATATATATATATATATATATCTATATATATATATATATATATATATATATATATATATATATATATATATATATATATATATAGGCGCTTGTAACAGTGATAAGGACTTGGCCTCTTCTTCAATACACAAAATAAGGTTCCTTGATTTTACTAATATAGATGACATAGGATGCCCGTTGATTATCTTTTCAAGGCTTGCAAATATATGCATACAAAATCTCGACTTCCTTAAATTATGAAGGGCCTTAGAACTGTCCTTTAAAATATTCTTCGCTTCCTTATAAATATGTGGAATGAGAAGTCCACCACCTTTCTTCTTTTATAACCCGGAGATCAAGAAATCACAGCCCCAATGACCTATACTGGTCAGCCAAATTCACAGAGCATGATAGTATATAGCAGTGCTTTATGTAACATAGGCTTCTTGGCCTTATTACAAGCACAAGGAATAAGTAGGCATCTTCTTAGATAAAACAATCGACATTAACAAAACTTTTTCTCTTCAATAACTCAGAGAACAAAGAGGCATGAATAGGTCGGATTCACTGTCTGAATTGAAGAGCGAGAGAGAATATAAGACAAAGTTCACTGAGCCATAACATTTTTGCCTCCATACCACAAGATCGAGAACAGAGTAATCCTTTCTCCAAGGTTGGCTTCATGAAATGACCTTTGGCATATTCTTGTGTTCTTGCACTTTTCTTAGCCTCTTAGGGGAATAAACTTCTTTTCAAAAGACTTATCCAAAAGCATACTTATGCCTAGAATGTAAAAGAGAGATAACTCCATTGCATAGCAGACCTTTATTGTTTCTTGTGCTCAGAACAATAGGAACACTTGGCTCCTTCTTAATGGTTCAGAGAACTAGGCCAACAACTCGGTTCTTCATTGCTCCATAGGAATCTCTTTAATTCATTGATCAAATCCAAATAAATATATGTATCCCTAGAGTCACTTATTTGATCCTCAACAAATTTGCTTATTGGACATATTTGTTTACAAGAGTTGAATTTATGTGAGCATCAGTGACTGGATGGAAGGAATTCTAGCTTCAGAATTCTGATGCAGAGGTGCCAAAGGGATCAGATCTTCAAACATACTGTTGACTGCTTTATCCAATGAGAAGCTTGGACTCAGATCAACAAATTCTTAAAACAAAACTCTTCATTGACTTCTTATCATGACACGTGGTTTAGCTACTGAAGGAGGACTTTAGCATCTTCAGATTTGATTAATGGCCTTCATGAGCTATTTAGCCCAGCTCTTGCATATACCTAGACTTATATTATTTTTCGAGACCTCTCATGTTTTCTAAGGCTTGCAACAAGATACTTCAAATACATTACCAGTCCACTGCTTCATCTCTTGAGATTGCATTCCTCCTCTTGCTTGGGCTTGACCTCAGCTAGCTCTAATACCATGTTAATTTTTTAGTTAACATGTTCTTTGCTTAGGTCAGAGGTCAATTACTTCATTAATCCATTAGCCCATTATTAATTCCATTAATCCATTAGCAATCACGTTGAACATTATCACATGACAGTAACTGATGAAAAAACATCAAACATAAATGCAAAAGACAAGCCAAGACAAGAGGACACCATGATTTAGCCTTAAAGCCAGGGAAAAACCTGACAAGGGGGAAAACCCACAGATCTTTTCTTCTTGATAATATCAAATGTTCACAGAGAGAGAAATCCATAAGTATAATTATATATTAGTCAAACTCAATATTATTGACTTGCCATAGATGATCCCAATCAAATGTCCAAAAGTCAAAGTCACATATGCAGAAGTCAACAATAGTCAAAGCTATCCTAGCCAGTCAGCAGTCAACGGTTAACAGCTCAGTCAAATCAGCCCAATCTATTCAGTAAAACGAGAGAGAAATTCACCCTCTCTAGGCAATCAAAATGCAGTCAAGGCAACCTTCAAAAGTCTGGTCAAAACTTGGTCAACGGTCTGCGGTTAAACCTGCCTCAGAGTTGTGGTCAAACACCTCAGTTTGTGCTCGGTTCCTCTGCTCACAAGTGCAGCCTAGCTGGCAGAGTAATAATCCATCCAGGTCACAGTCAAACAGTTGGTCAAAGTGCCTGGTCAATGCTGCTCTGTGTACTAGAAAAGTCAACCACAGAAAATCACAGGATGATTAAGATTGTTTATAGGTTTAGCCAACAGTTTATTGGTAACATGCTTAGTTTGAACTTTTGGTGATATTGTTTCATCACATAGGCTGACTATGGTTTGGTGAATTGTTACTGGAAATATACTTAAATCAAGATAAAATATAGGTGGTAATACCTAGTTGAATGGAGAGTCCCAGTATATTGGCCCTTTTGAGGATTATTACTTGACCAATTTGTTGCCTTAGTCTGCTGAGTACATTTTTTTTGTTTTTGTTGGTTGGTTGTTGTTGTAATTGGTAAATTGTATAGGTGATTTTCATTCACATGCTTATTGGAATAGCTGGCTCTTGAATAGGGTAGTCATGCAGTTGAGTATGTGAGAGGGGTTTGTAGAACGCATTATCTAATGAACTCTTATGTAGAGGCAAAAAGTCTCACTCATAGACTGATCAACTTACTAGAACTACTACTGCACTTTCTTCATCAACAGAAGCCACTTGAAAATGCTTGAAAATGAACTCTCTATAAGGGCCATTGTCAATAAAAATATTTGTAGTGGAGGGGGTTTCTACATGTTGACCAACCATGTAAATTGGATCTTATAAATTATAATTCTTGTTTTCTAGCCTTCTATTTATGTAGATATCAATTTTGTAGTTGATGGCATACTTTTTATAAATAAATTTCCGTGGCTATTACGGTTCACTTAAGAGCCAATCTCTTGAAGGAGTTCAGAATTGAATTCATCAGTAAATGCCTTTGATTTAGGGAATGATCTAGAAAAAACTTTATTGCCTAACAAGACTATGATAATCACAACCATAAATGCAACTTGGGCAGAAGAAAACAGTGTACTACATTTGTACATGTAGAGCCTTCAAATAGTTATTGAATCATGTTCTCCTCGTTGTAGTGGACCAGGGGTCATTTAATCGTTGCCAACATATTCATCACACTGCTATATTTTGCTGAAAGAAATATCTGATTTCAATGAATCTGCCTTTGCATACCAAGACTGGCATGAATGGTAAAATTCAATGAATCTGCCTCTGCCTGCCACTAGAAGTTGTTGGATGAAAATATTTGTTTTAAAGGCAAGAAATGGAATGGTTTTTTTGTTATTTGGATTACCAAAATAAATGGCTTATTTAAGATAGCTTATAAATGGAGGCATAAGTTCTGAGGATCTCATGGTGTTATTTCAATATATTGGCCCTATTCAAGTTTTGAATGATTCAGAAATTAGCAGATCTGTTAGATAATGGAGGCAGGAAATTTGCACTTCTTTTCTGTCAAACCTGGTAGCTGATAAAAGATGAGAAACAGTTTAATCACACACATGTTGGTAAAAGCCTAATACTAAGAAGGCAGGTAGAAGTGGATGATTAAGATTGTTTATAGGTTTAGCCAACAGTTTTATTGGTAACATGTGTAGTTTGAACTTTTGGTGATATTGTTTCATCACATAGGTTGACTACAGTTTGGTGAATTGTTACTGGAAATATACTTAAATCAAGATAAAATATAGGTGGTAATACCTAGTTGAATGGAGAGTCCCAGTATATTGGCCCTTTTGAGGATTATTACTTGACCAGTTTGTTGCCTTAGTCTGCTGAGTACATTTTTTTTTTGTTGGTTGGTTATTGTTGTAATTGGTAAATTGTATAGGTGATTTTCATTCACATGCTTATTGGAATAGCTGGCTTCTTGAATAGGGCAATCATGTAGTTGAGTATGTGAGAGGGGTTTGTAGAACACATTATCTAATGAACTCTTATGTAGAGGCAAAAAGTCTCACTCATAGCCTACTCAGGGCTTCAGATGGGAATTTCTTTTATACACTGATCAACTTACTAGAACTACTGCTGCACTTTCTTCATCCATAGAAACCACTTGAAAATGCTTGAAAATAAACTGTCTGTAAGGGCCATTGTCAATAAAAATAATTGCAGTGGAGGCCCTCAGCCCAACAACCATTTTAGCCAGCCTTGGAAGGCAAATAGTTGAGTTCAAACATGATGAAAATTTAATTCCATGTATACAAAAGCATGTATTAGGTGTTGATAATGGCTAGAAATATGAACTAAAGATGTATATACCTCCTTCTATACAAAAAAGAATGGAAGAGGCAGAGGTATAAGGTTCACCTCGAATTTTCTTGCAAGTTCAATCCATTGTAGGATGTGAAAGGAAGTGTCATAATGCTAAGAGCGAAAAAGAGGGGAAGGAAGAAACTAATAATTTCAGAAATTTTAGCTTTCTATCCGTACCTTGATTTGTTCTAATAAAATAAATATTAATTGTTTGACGGCATCCAGGGAGCTATCTGGTAATAATAATAATATTATGATTAGTATTATAATAATAATAACAACAATGGAAAGGTGGGGAAGGAAGAAACTAATAATTTCATAAATTTGGACCTTTTATCCTAGCTTTATTTGTTCTTCAGATCCAACTAATATTTTGTAGATCCAACTTATGGTGAACCAGAAGCTTGAAAGCCAATTGCAAGTCATTCATCCAACAACGATCTATAAGCATGCCATAGTATTATGTCTCTGCATATTCACAATAGTGATTCCATTGTCATATTATTATTCCCCACTTGGACAGAGCGATGACACAAAGGGTTTCTACATGTTGACCAACCATGTAAATTGGATCTTATAAATTAAAATTCTTGTTTTCTAGCCTTCTATTTTTGTAGATATAAATTGTGTAGTTGAAGGCATACTTTTTATAAATGCTTCCACAACCTATTATTATTTACAAAATATTCATTTTCAGAATACACATAACTAATTATTGCAATTGTAACTCATTATCATCCACCCTTGCTTTCAACAATGTCCATTCACATGTCCCTATTCTTCCCCACTCTATACATGTCTCTATTCTTCCCCACTCTATGCTATTCTTCCCCACTCTATGCCTTACGGCGTTTCCTTTGCAACATAAGGTGCAAATGCTAGTTTTATATTGTAATATTATTTAAGCATAAATTTGAAAGACCAAATATCTCGTCACTGACGCTTTATACTCTCCAAGATATAATAAAAAAAGAAATGCATATCATCTTTAACTATTTTTTATGTTATATATTTAAATATTTAAATGAGAAATATGTGTTGTGTTCTCAATCTGATCTTTATCAGCGAGAAAGAACCTTTTTAATATTTTCCCCGCGGTAACGCTGTATGAGTTGATACCACAAAAATTAAATGGCAATTTACCATGCTTTTCCTTATCTCTGCATTCTACGGAATTAATCATTGCCACGCCTTTGTTTCAACGAAGTCTTCCAAGCACTTCAGATTTGATTTATAAATATGTATGCACCCCATAACTAATATGTATATGTGAAACTAATATGTAGAGGCTCACATTCTATTCTTCTAATTATGTATTTTTATAGAAAATTGGGCTAATTTCTCATAATTTTTCAATAAAAAGGATTCACCAATTTTTATTTTTTTATACAAATGATTAGCCTAAAATTTATAATATAAAATTATCTTACCTTAAAAATTGACAACATTATATAGATGCTATATATAAAATCATTATAAATTTTAAGAATTTTACAAATATATCAATAAAATTTTTATAATTTGCATATGAGGGACTAGTGAGATTTGCCTATGCTTTTAAACTTCAAGATAATTTTCCATCCTTAAGATTTTCCTTATGTATTTCATGGATTTCACAAAGTTGAAAACAAATTGTGAATATGATCACGAGGCCTCCCGACATCTCAAGAACGATTATTAGAATTGGTATTTTCTTGTTGTTTACCCCCCTTCCTAATTCTAGACATACGAATGTGTTTACCTCAATTTATGTCTAGTACTTGAACAAGGTTGCCTTTGTTACCTACTTAGGTCATTCTTTGGTCTTGTTTACTCCATGGTAGATTTCTTGTATAGGAATTCTCTCCTTCCCATAGATCAACCCATGTGTTTGTTCTTTATTTATGCTACTTATGTTAGTTAGAGATGACTTCTTGAGATTCTTGGTACACATGAATGTTGACAATATTAAAATTTATCTTATCCTCTCCATGTTTCTCTCTAAGACATGATATGTAGGTCATATAAGTAGATAAATGTTGATATCTTGTGGCTAGGTGGATCAAAGGACCATTTTCAAATGGGAAACTCCTGAATCTACTAAGGATAATGAATTCCTAACTTTGATCCATAAATAAGGAGTTGGTAACTCCAAAGTATTCTAAAGGGATAGTTGTCATGCCTTTTACACCTTGTACTTTATTTTCCTTATAATTAATCTCTTTTAAATTTTGTTTAGGTTCAAAAACAATTATTTCAGTGTCTCAAATCTTCCCAAAACTTTATCATATTTGTGCAAAGATTGGATCTCAACTTCAATAATTAAGCAACTAAACCACCTACATTTATAGTCTTCATTATCAACCTCAAACTCATAGTGATAAATTACCCTCATAATTGTCCACTTCTTGTTGGTTGAATTCCTCCCATTCTTTAGTTAAAATCTTCTCATTTTTCATCCTAGCTAAGTTTGGATCTTCTTCTTTTCCCTTGTGCATGTTGGGTTGTATTATATATTAGGTGGGCAGACCTACCTATGGTTTTGTGCATGGATTTTGCACATGGTTTTGGGCGTGATGGTTTTCTGTCCATGGTATTTTGTAGATCCGATCAAGGGAACTATGAATATGTTCTAATCCAGGGTTAATGGACTGGGGTTTATGGATGTTTTGGCATGTATATATATGTATTGTAACATTGAAAGGAACGTAATGAAAAATCATTATGGTAGTCCCGGTTTTGGGATCTAGAGGAAAATCTATGTGTGTATTTGTTTCATGTCTTATGCTTTCGCCATTGTTTACTTACTATTTTTAGAATTCGTATGTAGGTAATTATTGTATGGGGTTAAAATCTACAGTGCATTTTTACTAGATCCTCTCAACCTGACTTTCATGACAGATTATTAATGCCATCTTTTAGGGAGAGTGCCTCCCAACCAAGGGATAAGTTTATCTTCCAATTGGTGTTTTTATCAGTAGGTTTAGTGTGTTATTGAATATATATTTCATTGTGTTGGAGACTTATGTTTTTAAAATAAAAAATAAGAGATTGTTTAGGGAATGCAGTTGAGCATTTTTCCCAAGATTTCCTTCAATAGCACGTCATATATTAGTAAACATAGGAGTTAATTCTTTCTCTATGAGCCAAATGTATCTAGGAGTCTTTTTAGTTTCTATCTCTAACTTGACACAAACATATAGTATGACCCAACATTATCTTGAAATTTTTTTCCTTCCCATTATTCAAGTGGGTGTGTACATTACTACTAGTCTTTCCAAGTGTTCATGTGACATGACCTACAATGTTTGACATGAGACCAACTCATATCCCAAGTGGAGACTTATTTCTGGGACAAAGACAATATCTTAGGAACACTTTGAACCTCCTAAGAGATCCCCATCATCTCCCTGTAATTATGATCTATGGAAATATTAACAATAAACCCATCCCTGCACCTATGTACCTCCTTCCTATACAAGAGAAGGAATCCTTACTAGCGACTAATGGCAAGAGAATTTTTTTGCTTAGATTTTGTTGCCACAAATGTGATTATATATATATATATATATATATATATATATATATATATATATATATATATATATATATATATATATATATATATATATATATATATATATATATATATATATATATATATTGTTGCATAGCAATTATGAATACCTATGAAAGTATTAATAAACCTATGGCATTAACTAAACTTATAATTTTATCAGCAGAAGAACGTAAGCATATATAAATACATATGAAAACCAATAAATGCACACAAGTGCTCAAAATCCCAAACTAGGGTGTACAATGAAACTGCACGAAAATATCAAACTTGGCATGTAAATAAATTACCAATTAATTACAAAATTTTAAACACATAACCCCCAAAATTAGGGTTTCTTCATAGCATTCATAATTTAGAAAAGTAAAGCACATGGATACTTTTATGCATAAATTACTGATTGGATATAGGATCTCCACATTCCACCCTCCCATAGTCTGCATGGTTCGTCAATTTCAACCACGGGTCACCCCTGAGCCAAGGATGCAACTCCACATGCAACAATAACAAAAAATAACCATATATCCATGACCAACGTGCCAACCCAACAGCCATGTTTTCCATGGCTCTGGACACCCTCTAGGCTAACTGCTAAGGTGCCAATCCACAACCGTGCCACTGTAGGGCTCCAAGCACCCTCCAAGCCATCAAACTAGCAAAACTCTCAGCTGGTCCAGAACCCAACCTCAAGGCTTACCAACTAGTTTCTTTGGACTAAAGTCCAAAACCATGATCCTCCTTAGAGTGTGATCATTATCAAAATGATATTGAATAATAATGTTTGTGGCAATTACACACACACACACACAGATATATATATATATATATATATATATATATATATATATATATATATATATATATATATATATATATTCTCAATGAATGTGACTCTCTTTTTTCCATGTAGTGATCTTGAAGCCACATGGGCCTCAGGTGCCTTTGTTAATGGAATTTGTCATCAACACTTTGTTTCCCATCAGCATGGAGTTGCACCACCCCTCATACTCTTACCATGGAGTGGTTTCTTAGCTAGTCTTTTTATTATTATTAAAATATTTACAAATTATATCATATTTACAATTTGAGACCTCTAGCCACTTAACCAACACTCACACATATGCTCGGTCATGTTGGCCCCATAATATATAACATATCTATATGGGTATTCAGGCCACATATTATAAACATATAGGCACACAAGCCCGCAATATACATCCAACTCACCATCCTGATAACAAGTACATATATCTACATTATAAATGGATGGGGGTATTGCATTCCTCCCCCCTTATTTTATGCAATGTCCTCAATACCTCTTATTCCCACAAGCTGGATCTATTATGGAAATTCCATGTCTTCATTTATTGCTTCATCCTAGGGCATCTTCTACTTCCTAGTTCTATTTTCACATTGGCAGGATCTGAAGATCCTTTCCCCATGTTGATGAGCATACCATCTCCACATTCTCAACCTTGTTACACATATAAGACATCAAACCCATAGCAATAATGACATCTGCAGTCAGTTCTCACATACATAAACACATATATATACATATATATGGAAATATTTTTCTCTTTTCATTAAGGGTAGCAGCAATCAAATATATACAATCATAACTAAATAAGAATTATGAAGAATGAAATTTCATATAACATGAAAAGCCAAAGTCAAAGATAGCTTTCAGATTCCCTAATCACAAGCATGGGCCCTACATATAACTTTATGCAAAAAACTATCTATTCTTTGATGCTAGTTGTTTCATTTCCAAATTCCCTCACTCTTGTTGGTTCATGTCCTATAGCATTTCCATTTCACCATTCTTATCTTGTAGCTCACTCTTTAAAACTTCTATCCTATTTTCTAGACTATTTCCATCTTTCACTTCTCTTAGTGTCTCAATATATGTTTTAAAACATTATATATCCAATTTTCCTTTCTCTATGTATCTTCCAGTACTTTATTTTTGATGGTGCACTTGAATAGACAAATCCATGTTTTCTTCCTCGTGCAATTTAGTAAGTTTGAACATTTTCTAGTCATTATGCTTTTGTATTCCATTAACTCCTTGAAATCCCTCTTCCTTTCTATAAACCTTCATCTGTTCATATTCTATATTTTGAAAATCATTTTGAGCTTCTCTTTTCTCTACTTCTTAGTCTTTATACTCAAATTCCAACATTTGTCTCTCCAAATCCCTACTAAACTGCCTATTTTATTCAGTGTTGTGATTAACCAAGGATCAAACTTTTGGTTGAAATTTATTCAAGTCTATTGCCAAAGTTGTATCAAATCTGTCATCAGTCTTTACAACTTGTCACATACTTGCTAATTTGATCATTTCCATACATATTTTTTCATAAATAGTAGCTTGTTTCTCTTGTCCTTGTGCCTATAATGATTTATCACATCCTACATACAAAGCCAGTTAGAAGATCTATTGTAGATATGCTACAACCTGTATACAATCTCGTCAAATGACTTGTTATAAACATATTATAACCTGTTATGTCATTGTCATCCACCTGCACAAAATTTGTGAAAACCTAACATTAACATGTAATCAACCTATGACAAACTTGTGGTAATCGGTATGTAATAATCTGTGATAAACAAGTCATAAACATGTCATAGAACCTGTTATATACCGTTTTACTCCTTTTGACCAATTAATCAGTTGTAACATGTAATTAATGTGTCAACTACTAGTGACAAAATATGTGATTACCTATACTTAATATGTAGGGAATTCTGATATCAGCCCGTTATCATCCTACTTATAATGCTCTGTCACATCTTGTAAATATACGCGTTCTCCACCTGTGAGAAGCTTCTCGTAAACCTGTAAGAAACCTTGCAACCACCAAATCCACTTGTAACACTTTGTTACAATTTTTAATATACCCATCACCTACATGTGACAACCTATTATTAAAACTATAATATAATTGATATAACCTATCACCACTCATTGCAACCTGGTCACCCACGGATGACAAACTCAACTACGGTAACCTTCCATATAACTATTACGAATATTTTGTAGTCTTGCGATTATAACCTGTTGTGCTTATCAACAACCCCCTCATTTATTAGTGTTAGTAATAACATTAATAAATGGGGACCCTTCCAAAAAATCAAATCTTAGCATTTAAATCATGCCTTTCTTGTTTTTAGAATAAAATAAGATGTCAAAGTGGAACTTGCTAAAACATGGAAATTTACCTTTTTATACTTTAAGCGCATAAAACTTCACAACCATAAGTTTCTTATAAAAAGCACCACATGATCAAAAACCTAAGAATAACTTTATAACAGAAAGTTGTGAATATTAAAGAAAACCTTTAAAAAGTCCCGCTTTAAGAGGATTATTCTCGCATCACAAAACAATTTCGGCGGACTTCCTTTATAAACGTTACCCCTTGAAAATGCGATCTGCGAAAATGCAAGATCATAAAATTCTATAACCTTATCGCATCGCAGTTTCAAACCCACGGAATTACTTAATAAAGCATAAGAAAAAAATCGCAAAATGTGATAGCATCTCACAAATTGCATATCGCAGTAACTCATGTAGTGGTGGGTTTTAACGAAAACAAGTTTTGCAATATTGCTAAGAAAATCACAAAATTGCTTTTATCGCAATTCGAAGGGCTCAGGGTTCTAGGAAAAGGTACTTCCCGACTTTCGATGTGAAGTTATGAACATTAAAGTTAAGCATAACAGTTCATTAGTGATAATTTATTAAAAGAACGATTAAGATCAGTGTAAAGGACTATTTGACGCAAGTTGATATCTTTTGATATGATTTAGAATTAAAAACCTTCCGTCACCTTATTTTCGTCTTTCTATTGGTTATTCCTGTATTCACTATCATTCTTATCATATCTTTCTCTCTGCTTGCAACTTTCAGGAAGAACACACAGAACACAACATACAGAGAAATGGGTAAGAAAGGAAAGGCACCCGTGTCTGAGAAGTCAGAAATGACCCCATTGTTCACAGACACTACCTGCAGTCAGGATGCAGGGACATCTACATGGGAAACTATGCATCAGTTGTTGGAGGAAGTAACAGTTACAACGGATGGATGCGGCTCTTCTGATGCATCCCTAACTGAACTTGCATGTTCGTTTCTACACCGCATTGCTGCAAGGCCAAAGATACTCCCCTACACCGACATGGTGAAATGGATTATAGATGATGCAGACATATTTGATAGAGAGTTCAAGATGGTAAGTCGGGAAGTCATGGGGTCATTTACTCCAGAAAATATGAGGCTTATGTACCACTTACCAGAACACCATGCCATCTACAATAAGTAATTTGTCGATAAGTTCGCCAAGGAGAACGAAGAATTGGTGGAATGCACAAAGAATTGGTCTCCCAATGAGGAAATACTGAAGAAAGATAAATATGGTATGTACTCCACTGGTTCTTTTTATTCTCCTTACTGTTTTGCCACCGCAACGTTATGTAGACTATTTGGTACATCCGACATCAACAAATTTTCATCAGAATGGTTACCCCCAGTGGATGCGGCTATCAATGCCACAATAATGAATTGGGCCCAAATCCTGTCAGATAATTTAGCCACTGCAATTTTAGAATACAGAAGAAAAAGAAGCATTTCTTCCAGGGTTTACCCTCCTTTTTTTATGAGCGCCTATGTTATGGATGCTATTTGTTTTGTTTCCAAATTTCCTGTTATGGGATGGAAGTGGACGGTTCAAAATCCACTTCCCATTCAAATTTATCACAAAGCCATGTGGGAATCAAATTTTGTGCCACATTTATTCAAAATTTGTCACGAAGTTATACTCCTGATCCATAAAAAGATCTACAACAGAGATGCCCCAAGGTTTTCCCAAGAAGCTGAGGTAGATATTCTCCCCGTGGCAAGATGGTTTGGGGAAGAATTATTCACATATATCAAAGTGTTTGGTAGCATTGCTTCACCCCATGTGCTACCTTTTTACATCGCACACAAACTGATGGCTAGGGAGATAGCCTATTAGACATGCAGTGAGGGAGGAATGAGAAAAATACTGAAAGATTCCAAGAAGGCCATTTGGCCTCAATTTCCTGTAGCATGCAGAGCATTTGCATTGCATGACTTAGGTCATGCTTTCAAAGAAGTTAATAATGTATTATCTTTACAACTACCCAAGTTCCCAGGAAGGCAATATGATCCCTTTGGTGTTGTAAGTGATTTTAACACAATGGTTAAAATAAGAGTTTTTACTCATGAAAAAGATCCCTTTGATGATGTTTTCCTGCAGAAAAACACCTTCAAAGAGGTTCAACATACAGCACGAATTCTTTTTGACCAAGAAGGTCTCCAAACTTTTGAGAATTACAGAAAACAGAGGTTATCTAAGGTCCCATTGGACCAATTACTCATCGAACCAATAAGAGATCCTACTCCCAGCATTAGCATAAGTGATGATTCAAAAGAAAAGTCCAAAACAAGTTCTAAAAAAGAATCAGCAGAAAAGTCTGGCAATCAGTCTAAGAATGAACACAGTAAGAATGAGGAGTCAATAAAAGACACAGCTCAGTCTACAGTAGAGTCTGATCAGCAGACTTCGTTAATAAAACAAGCTGAGGCCTCAACTCCCCTTACAAAGAAAACAAAGCCACTAGTAATTGATCTAGAAGGGGAATGGGAAAATTTTAATAAGATACTTAACATAGAAGAACAAAGCGCAGAGCCACCAACAAATCCAAAAGAGACGACCACGGAAATGGTAATAGAAAGGGCTGTCAACACTCAAGAAATGGAGCACATTCCCATTGCTCCCTCATCCTAGATTGTACTAAGAATAGAGGGGATTACTCCTCTAGATGTGCTCTACAACCCTCAACATAAAGTTGTCGTCAGGAGGCAAAGAAAGAAAATAAAGTTGGATTCTGTGCTCGCTCCTGAGGATGAACCTATGGATGTTATTTGGAAAGACCCATCTATAGATCCATCGGCAAATCTCACTAGGCTCTCACTGTTGGAAATAATACTGAGAGGGGGGGTGAATCAGTATTATCAAGTCAAATATTTCCTTTTTCAATTCCAGATTGTATACGCTACTTCAATTAATAAAACCTGCGTATATACGCAACTACAGATAAAGAAACCCGCGTATACAAAGAAGACTTATAATTTGATTTATCTTTCAGATGTCAGTTATTAATCTGTGAATCAGCAGCAAATAAACAGTACCAGAAACAGTGAAATAAAGTAGAAGACAGTCACACACAATAACACAAGATATAAGGAAGAAACCCAATGTGGGTGAGAACCCCCTGTTGCAATTCGTCTCTATCTTCTTTTTAATTAGAAACTTCTCTTTACAATGTTTTGTACTGGTGCAGTCTTTACCAGTACGCACGCTGCAACCTGCAGAGAGCTACAACTCTCTCTCGTTCTCCAGCTTTCCTGGAAGGGAGATCCAACCCCCTTAGTTCTTGTACTAGCTTGAGATACTAGTATGCAGGCTCCTACCTGCAGAAGGATGCAACCTTCTCTTTGCTTTCAGGGACCTCGTTTCATTAATTTTCAGATTGGATCCACAAGTAACATCAATCAAACATCAAGACTTTATGCATCAACCAAACTCCTTTTCACCAATCAAATTGAATCAGATAAACACTTCTCTATTAGCTGTACCCAGAACACAGTAACTGTAATCAAACACCAATTCTGAACCCAGAATATTGTAGCAATAAACCAGAAGTAGATAGAACATAAATCAAGATATGTACGCTACTTCACTATTTGTCAATCTGCGTGTATACGCTTCTGCACCACAACCAACCTGCGTATACGCTTCTTTCATTCATAGTAAAAGTGTGTATACACACCTGCACTTAACTGAACCTGCGTACAAATCTATAAAGGATAATTTATTCTTTTAAAACATTCAGTCATTAGTTAACCCAGATTATCAGATTTATAGATCAAGAGTGTGCCACATATAACAGATCAAAATCATACAGAGATACCAATGTTCAAGCCTTGAGATTTTGATCCATCAATAGTCCTTATCCTTCTTGCGCTCAGGTTCTTCCTTCATTCAGATCTAGATCTTCACCATAACCCAATCACCAGTATTCCAGATCTAGCACGATATCAAATATTCAATAATTCAGATGATCCTTTGCCACATGATATCCTTCTTCTTTTATAGTTTTAGGCCTTCCAGAATACCATGGTCCAAAACCATAATAAACCAATACCAAGGACCCATGACCAAGGGTCAATGCTTCTGACGAGATACCATGGTCCAAAACCATAGGTTCAAATACCAGGGACTAACTACCATGGACCAAAAATAAGTTCTCCAACATATACGCGCTTTTAATTGCATGAAAGTGCGTGCATATGCATACGCGCCTTTGAAATGTCTAACCCGCGTGTATACGCGCCTTCGTCTATATGAACCTGTGTATGTCTTTTCCTTCATTCTGAAAACCTGAACTGAGATCTGTTACCAAAGAGAGTTGCCATCAAGGACAACACATGTACCATAGCGCCACACCGATGCCATAATGCCAACAATCTTCCCCTTTGGACTTGATGGCAACCCAAAAATCCTCAAAGTCATTCTCCCCCTTTGTCATCAAGGGCAAAGGGTTGTGCTCCCCCTGAGTACATGCTGATATCTCTGCTCTGTTGTGCTGAACATGCTCCCCCTGACTGTAGGCAAGATTTGCAAAAGATGTTCTTCAAGAAAAACCATGACTTATACATTATAAAAGACCTTCCTATCACCAAAAGACTCAATACATACATCCAACACCCAGCCAAGTGGGGATACATCAGAAATTTACATATGACAACCAATTACATTGCATCAATCATCCCAGGCATAGTGGGGAAACAAAAATAGGCCGTTACATGACCTTGATAAAAAGAAGATATACATGACATAGAGACAAAAAATCAAGACTATGCAAATCACAAATAACTACTATTAGCAGCATCTGACAATCACTGTATATATCAGCAACCATGTTCTCCTTCTGCTCTTCTTTCTGCAGTTAACCCACCTGAACCAAAACCGCTTGAGTACTTGAACCAAGAGCTTCTAAGGTAATGCCAACAATGCATTATTAGAAGATTATCTGCTCCCCCTGAACCTGTGCCAGATGGTCTCTGTCAGACCCATATCAGACTCTCTTCAACCAGAGTCTGTCCTTGCTGATTTTCTTCAGAACTCCATATACGTGACTGCACCTGCATAAATCGGCGCATGTACGCGGATTCCCCTCATCCAACTCGCGTACACAAACTTTTCTTTGAAACAGACAAATTTCAATAGCAGGATGAAGCATCAACTACTCCCAGCTTCTGTCTGAGGTATTCAAAAGTTTCCCTGGGCAGTGGTTTGGTGAGTATATCAGCAACTTGTTCCTTAGAAGGAACATACTCCAACTTGAATTTTTGCTCAAGCACTTGTTCCCGAAGAAAATGATATTTGATAGGTATGTGCTTGGTCTTTGAATGCATTACAGGATTCTTTGAAATGCTTATTGCACTTGTATTATCACATAAGATAGAGACAGGTGGAGTACAAGTGATTTGAAAATCCTGCACGGTTTGCATCATCCAAAGAAGTTGTGTGCAACAAGATGCAGCAGCCACATATTCCGCTTCAACTGTAGATAAAGCAATCGAACTATGTTTCTTGCTGAACCAAGATACTAATCTAGACCCCATAAAGAATGCACCACCACTTGTGTTATTCCTGTCATCCACGCTTCAAGCCTGTTAAATTGGCAACTAGGGCCAAACTCCATGTGGGTCGGCTTATTTATGGCAGCTGATATTTTTATTGGATCCCTCTCGTCGAGAGGTGTAGGATTGATCCAAAGATCATCCGATTCCGATAAGTATTTATGGAGATATGAATTTATTTTGTTTATGTAATTATTATCAAGCCGACCAGCTCTTATGTAGGCTCTAGAAGCCCAACCGACGTGTCTATTCATCATCCTCATTTTAGTATAAATATAAGAGGATTTGATGTCATTTAGACACACTCTTTAGGTGATCTCCTCTCCACATCTGGGTTTTTGGAGAAGGAGAAAACGCTAAGAGTATTTGCTATGATGCCCTAAGATGATCCAACGTAGTAATGGAAGAGCCCTAGCCACAGTAACATGAAGCTTAATATGCTAGTCATTGAAACAACATAGACAGCAATGTATGCACAGGTCAGGAAGATATTGTATACACAGCACGTTGTAACATAGATGGTGGCTGCAACAATATAATGCCACAGTCAAGCTGCAGCCCGCATGTATAGAGTGTAATCGCAGTCAACATATGGAGCTGCAGTCACAAAGGCCGCAGTCCTGAGGTGCAGCTACAGTCAACACATGGAACTGTTGTATCAAAAGAAGAACACGCAGTCATATATAATAAGCTCTCTGAAATCCATGTACAGGTATATGCTAATTACGCTGGGCAGTCATGGTGACCTTATCCACGCAACCATACGTTGAGATGCACGCCGAAATGAAATATATATACGCTACTTGTTGGAAGACAATGCCACAGTAAATACATATACGTTGCTCGTTGCTTGCCAGAGTAAATACATATACGTTGCTTGTTGTATATATATGAGTTACTTGCCACACTAAATAGATACACGCTGCTCGTTGTGTATATATGCATTGCTAGCCACAGTAAATATATATACGCTGATCATTGAGATAACCTACGGAGCAAGGTATATGAAACAGTAATACGTTGTACACTGTTAATATAATGCAGTCATGGCAGCAACACTCTAATGACTTATGTACGCTGGCAAATGTATACACTGGGCATAGAGATTAATACGCAGACATGGAGACTCAATAATGGGACAGTCATATGCAATCTATGGTGACACTCAACCCTAGCCGCAGGTCATAATAACAGATCAGACACGCTGTACTTAATGATCTTAGGCACAGGTCATGGCATATCATCATATACGCTGGAAATTAACGCAGCAAAATATATTACAACGTGGGTTAGTCTGACTACAGATTATAAAGGTTAGACATATGCATGATAAGAGGATGCAGTCTCGGCATATCTGGGAATGAAGAGACACAGTCTCGGCATAATGGTTATCCTAGTGAAAATATCCAGACCTGACTTCTAGCAGCCTCATTATACATTAGCAAGGACAAGATCTGAATGAAGAAGTGATGGATGAATGAAAAAGGTATGTGTATTAACATATATATCAGTATATATATGTGTGTGTTGATCTGTGCTCCTACTAGCGGATCCTAGTGTTTATATGATGAAACCATGATTATATGAATGAAAAAGAAAAGAGCACAGTGAAGATCTCAATGGATCTCATCATTAGAAGATGCAGCAGTGACAAAGGTACAAGTGCAACAATGATGCAACTATGATGTCAACATGATGTATGTGATCATGAGCAGCATGATGATGCATTGTTGCAACATGATGAAGCAACAAGAAGGCAGAGGCAACAGCATGGTGGGCAGCACTATGAGATCATGTGCCTGGGCAGTGTAATGATACATTAGCAGGGGTTGCAGCATGATTATGATGGATAAGATCATGGACATGGGCAGCATGATGATAATCATGATTAGAGCAGCATGGTGCAGTATGAAATGGTGCAACTAGAGGACCAGATGCAGCATGATGGTAGGTATCAGTTGAAGCAAAATGTCTTCAACTGATCTCATCGTTATAGGAGATGATCTATGCTTAGATCTAGAGAAAGTCAAAGTGTTGACTTTTGTTGTAAATGTACTCTCTCTCTCTCTGCTGAACTTTGAAGATAAAAGAAGATTTGATCAAAGGGTTCCCCACACATTGTGGGGTTTGTCCCTGGCTCGCGCCATATCTTGTGTCCTTTTGCCTTGGCTTGTCTTCTGCGATTTATATTTATGTTCTATCTGCAGTTTATCTTAATGCTGATGTGATTGCTAACTGTGAAAATTTAAATAAATTGCTCTAGCATAGAACATACCAAATCTTAACATGGTATCAGAGCTGAGGTGAAGACAATGCCCAAGCAAGAGTGAAAGAGCAATCACCAAATACAGTTGGGACAAGACAAAAGGATCAATGGGTTCCTCATAATTCACCTAGGGTGAAGTTGAAGTAGAGAATGTTATTAGAATGGCGCAGCAAAACTTCTGATGGCATCACTTCATTGGAAAGTTCAGATCTAAGGGTAGGAAGGAAAGGTAGATGTCTTGGTTATGAGTTTGGCCCTTATGCGAAGGAGTGCCCAAATGACAGAGATGCGGGTCATCAAAGACAATGGTCGACTCTTCCACGAAAGCAAGGAACCCCAAAATCTCTTTTATGTACCTGATTGAACCTGATGTCCATCTCGGAAATGGAAGTCAAAGGTTACAAGGTGGCACTTATCGATGGAAAGGTATGTGTTTGAAAATAGATCTTTTAAAGATGTTTTTGAGTTCAGGGTTCTATCAAGTAGCAGGAAGTCCACTGGGGACCATGTCCATTGACTCAGCACCGGAGGTCTGTGAGACAGATGGTGACTAGGATGCCTGAATTCAAAAAGAAGCATGAAGGTACACGTCTGAAATGTACCAAAGGAAAATATTATAAGGGGACCATTCCCCTCATGCAGCAGGTTCACAGGTTTGGAACAACCTGAGGAGTTTGAGAATCATGATCAAGGAATCTCATGTATACAGGTGGAAGAAAGCCCTCTATGGCTTGAAGAAAAACACCTTGGGCATAGTATGAGAGGATTGATAGCTGTCTAATGCAGCTGAGATTCACTAGGAGTGAAACCGATCCAAACCATTACTCGAAGGTTGTGGATGATAAACCTCTCGTACCAGCACCTATGTCTGACAGGTGCAGACCCTCTCATTTATAGGAGACAGAGGGAGTTGGATTCAGAATGTGGGAAGATAATCTGCAAGCTTGTGACCGCCTCAAGGATCTTAACTTTCAGAAGTTATATGGTAATGATGTCAGACCAGATTTGGGAAATGCCTCTGAGTTTCATAAACTCATTCGCATTAATGTTCTTGGAGAACCTCCGTCCGGACATCTGTGTTGCAGTTACCATGGTGAGCTCATATTTGGTTGAGCCTCACTAGATTGTTGCCAAGAATCTTCTAAGGTATCTTCAGGGCACAATCTCTCATGAATTGAGATACACTGTCGGAAATATGAAACCACATGATTATTCGAATGTTGAATGGGTAAGCAGTGTGAGCACTTCTCAGTGCTGGTTCTCTTTGGAATCTGCCTCGATATCCTAGATGAGCAGGAAGTAGAAGTCGGTGACTCTGAGCACCACCAAGGCAGAATACATTGTTGATAGTATGGCCTTCTGTGAGGCAGTCTGGTTGCTGAAGCTCTTCAGTGAGCTGTTTGTACACATGATGAATACCACTGTGATTCTCTGTGACAACCAGAGATGGGATTTGATTATTGAGGAATCCCATATTTGGCAATGCTCCAGCAGATAGACATCAAATACTGCCTTATCTGGGATATGGTAAGTCGATGATCAAGGAGGATCCATCGCACTGAGATGATGTACAGGACAGAGCCTTGAGGAAAGATCAAATTTGTGATTTTCCCGAACGACTTGGAGTCGTTGAGAGACCTTTGTAAAAGGGTCCTACATGTTGCATACATTGAGCTCTGGGAGCTCTGGGGGGCTTACAGTTCTACTGGAGCAACATACGACCACAGGGTGACTCACCCTCCCCTGGTGGTGCACACTGGAACAAGATGATTCGCTCTCTTGTGTAGCAGGATGATTAGTTCTCCTGTGAGGCCTGGATTGATGTGTTCTCCATGGCAATTGTAGCAGGATTGATGTGTTCTCCTGTGAGGCCTGGATTGATGTGTTCTCCATGGCGATTGTAGCAGGATTGATGTGTTCTCCTGTGAGGCCTGGATTAATGTGTTCTCCATGGTAGCCTGGATTGATGTGTTCTCCATGGCGATTGTAGCAGGATTGATGTGTTCTCCGGTGAGGACAGGATTGATTAAGTTCTCCTGTCAAGGCATCCTACCCATGCAGTCTGGGACTCATGGGAAGTACCTCTCATCTGATCAATGAGCAGGGAAATGAAGTTAGGGACCATAGTAGTACCGATGGACGCATCGTTGTATCTACCGTACTCCCTACGCTAGGATGTCCTCCATTGATCTCGGATCAATAGTACTGGTCTGGGACTAGTGGTAGGAGTTGTACATACTATGATGCTGACTTCGGGTCAGCTGAGACTGGTCTAAGACCAATGGTACATACTCCGAGACTGACTTCGTGTCAGTGCAGTACTGGTCTGGGACCAGTGAGAGTCGTACATACTATGACACTGACTTCGAGTCGGTTGAGACTGGTCTGGGACCAGTGGTACGCACTCTGAGACTAACTTCGGGTTAGTGGAGAATGATATGACTCATTCTCGATCAATTCTTCTTCTTCATAGTTCAGCAGAGCAGAGCTGAGCAGAGGAGAGGTAGCAGATCCAGCAGAGCTGAGTAGAGCAGAGTTAGTAGAGCCAGCAGAGCAGAGCTAGCAGAGCCAGCAGAGCTGAGCAGAGTAGATCTACCAGAGCCAGCAGAGCTGAGCAGAGCAGAGCTACCAGAGCCAGTAGAGCTGAGCAGAGCAAAGCTACTAGAGCCAGTAGAGTAGAGCAGAGCCAGCAGAGCTGAGCAGAGTTGGGTAGAACAGTGCAGGGCACGGATGGCAGAGATAGTCGGACATATGGATCAATAAATGGAGTTCTCCCTAGTTGAGAGGGAATGTTAAATTGGAAACTAGGGCCAAACTCCATGTGGGTCGGCTTATTTATGGCAGCTGATATTTTTATTGGATCCCTCTCGTCGAGAGGTGTAGGATTGATCCAAAGATCATCTGATTCCGATAAGTATTTATGGAGATATGAATTTATTTTGTTTATGTAATTATTATCAAGCCGACCAGCTCTTATGTAGACTCTAGAAGCCCAACCGAAGTGTCTATTCATCATCCTCATTTTAGTATAAATATAAGAGGATTTGATGTCATTTAGACACACTCTTTAGGTGATCTCCTCTCCACGTCTGGGTTTTTGGAGAAGGAGAAAACGCTAAGAGTATTTGCTATGATGCCCTAAGATGATCCAACGTAGTAATGGAAGAGCCCTAGCCACGGTAATATGAAGCTTAATATGCTGGTCATTGAAACAACATACACAGCAATATATGCACAGGTCAGGAAGATATTGTATACACAGCACGCTGTAACATAGATGGTGGCCGCAGCAATATAATGCCGCAGTCAAGCTGCAGCCCGCATGTATAGAGTGTAATCGCAGTCAACATATGGAGCTGCAGTCACGAAGGCCGCAGTCCTGAGGTGCAGCTGCAGTCAACACACGGAACTGTTGTATCAAAAGAAGAACACGCAGTCATATATAATAAGCTCTCTGAAATCCATGTACAGGTATATGCTAATTACGTTGGGCAGTCATGGTGACCTTATCCATGCAACCATACATTGAGATGCACGCCGAAATGAAATATATATACGCTGCTTGTTGGAAGACCTTGCCACAGTAAATACATATACGTTGCTCGTTGCTTGCCACAGTAAATACATATACGTTGCTCGTTGTGTATATATGCATTGCTTGCCACACTAAATAGATACACGCTGCTCGTTGTATATATATGCATTGCTAGCCACAGTAAATATATATACGCTGATCATTGAGATAACCTATGCAGCAAGGTATATGAAACAGTAATACGCTGTACACTGTTAATATAACGCAGTCATGGAAGCAACACTCTAATGACTTATGTACGCTGGCAAATGAATACGCTGGGCATAGAGATTAATACGCAGGCATGGAGACTCAATCATGGGACAGTCATACGCAATCTATGGTGACACTCAACCCTAGCCGCAGGTCATAATAACAGATCAGACACGCTGTACTTAATGATCTTAGGCACAGGTCATGGCATATCATCATATACGCTGGAAATTAATGCAACAAAATATATTACAACGTGGGTTAGTTTGACTACAGATTATAAAGGTTAGACATATGCATGATAAGAGGACGCAGTCTCGGCATATCTGGGAATGAAGAGACACAGTCTCGGCATAATGGTTATCCTAGTGAAAATATCCAGACCTGACTTCTAGCAGCCTCATTATACATTAGCAAGGACAAGATCTCAATGAAGAAGTGATGGATGAATGAAAAAGTTATGTGTATTAACATATATATCAGTATATATATGTGTGTGTTGATCTGTGCTCCTACTAGCTGATCCTAGTGTTTATATGATGAAACCATGATTATATGAAAGAAGAAAAGAGCACAGTGAAGATCTCAATGGATCTCATCATTGGAAGATGCAGCAGTGACAAAGGTACAAGTGCAACAATGATGCAACTGTGATGTCAACATGATGTATGTGATCATGAGCAGCATGATGATGCATTGTTGCAACATGATGAAGCAACAAGAAGGCAGAGGCAGCAGCATGGTGGGCAGCACTATGAGATCATGTGCCTGGGCAGTGTAATGATACATTAGCAGGGGCTGCAGCATGATGATGTCGCACATTAGTTTGAGCAACATTATGATGGATAAGATCATGGACATGGGCAGCATGATGATAATCATGATTAGAGCAGCATGGTGCAGTATGAAATGGTGCAACTAGAGGACCAGATGCAGCATGATGGTAGGCATCAGTTGAAGCAAAATGTCTTCAACTGATCTCATCGTTATAGGAGATTATCTATGCTTAGATCTAGAGAAAGTCAAAGTGTTGACTTTTGTTGTAAATGTACTCTCTCTCTCTCTGCTGAACTTTGAAGATAAAAGAAGATTTGATCAAAGGGTTTCCCCACACATTGTGGGGTTTGTCCCTGGCTCACACCATATCTTGTGTCCTTTTGCCTTGGCTTGTCTTCTGCGATTTATATTTATGTTCTATCTGCAGTTTATCTTAATGCTGATGTGATTGCTAACTGTGAAAATTTAAATAAATTGCTCTAGCATAGAACATACCAAATCTTAACACGACCCAATCTGCATCTGTGTAAGCATGAAGTGTGAGATCTGTATCTCTAGGATACCATAAGCCATAGTTTTGAGTTCCTTGAAGGTACTTGAAGATTCTCTTGACTGCCTGAAGATGAGTTTCCTTTGGATTTTCCTGAAATCTTCAAACTATTCCCATTGCATGCATGATGTCTGGTCGGGTACTTGTAAAATAAAGTAGACTTCCAATCATGGATCTGTAGGTTGGTTGATGCACTGCTGCTGATTCATCATTTGCACTGAGACTGCATCCTGTAACCATTGGGGTACATACTGGTTTTGCGTCTTCTATGCCATATTTCTTCAAGATTTTCTTGAGATACTTGGTTTGAGATAAAAAGATACCACCTTTATTTTGTTGGATTTGCAATCCAAGAAAATATGTCAGTTCTCCAAGCAAGGACATTTCGAATTCTTTCTGCATCACCAAGGCAAGGCTTTGACTCATAGCCTCTTCATTGCTCCCAAAGATAATATCATCTACATACACAACAAGAATTAGCAATTTGTCATTTTCAATTTTTATATAAAGATTGCTATCTGCTGATCCTTTTGAAAAACCTTGTTGATGAAGATATTTGTCCAAACGGTAGTACCAAGCCCTTGGAGCTTGTTTAAGACCATATAGAGCCTTTTTTAGTCTGCATACAAGATTTGGATCATTCCCAAGAATGAAACCATCTGGTTGCTCGATGTATACTTCTTCTTCTAAGTCTCCATTCAGAAAGGCTGACTTCACGTCCATTTGAAATACTTTGAACTTCTGAAAGCTTGAGAGAGCAAGGAACATTCGAATGGCCTCAAGTCTAGCAACGGGAGCAAAAGTTTCTTCAAAGTCTATTCCTTCTTGTTGAGCATAACCCTTACAAACCAGTCTGGCCATGTTTCTAATTACTTCCCCATTTTCATTCAACTTATTTTTGAAGATCCATTTTGTCCCTATGACATTCTTATCTTTTGGTCTAGGAACCAACTCCCAAGTGTTGTTCTTTTCGGTCTGCTCAAGTTCTTCATCCATATCCTTGACCCAACATTCATCTTTGCATGTCTCTCGTACATTTTGTGGTTCAGTGGAGGAGAGTAATGCCAAATAGCTTGAAGCTTCTGCAATTGTTCTTCTTGTTTGTATGCCTGCTTCTTTCTGCCCCAAAATCTGAGATTCTGGATGATTCTTCTGAACGTACCTGGATGGAGTCTTCTCTTCTATCCTTATCTATTCCTCTGGTGCCTCTTGAGGTTCTTCTTCATCATCTATATGATTTGAAGAGTAGTCTTCATCCTCTTCGATATTTTCATGATTTACTTGCCTTGGGATGTATCCCTTTTCATCAACCACTACACCAATGCTGTCAACAATTCTTCCAAGTCTTTTATTGTAACACTTATATGCTTTGCTATAGGGAGAATAACTAAGGAGAATGCCCTCATATGCTCTAGGTTCAAGTTTGCCAAGCTGCTCATCAGTATTCTTAATATAGCATTTGCTCCCAAATTTTTTGAAATGCTTTACCGAAGGAGTCTCACCATACCAGAGCTCATGAGGAGTTTGAGTGCTGTTCACTCAGACATTTGTTTTGTTGAGAATAACAACCGCAGCATATGCAGCTTCACCCCAGAAGGTTGCGGGATTTCTAGACTCATCAAGCATAGCACGAGCCATTTGTTGGACTGTTTTGTTCATCCTTTCCACCACTCCATTTTGCTGAGGACTCCTAGTTGTAGAGAATTCCCTTCTTATTCCATGTTCTTCACAGAAATCGAAAAATTCATTTGAGGTAAACTCCCCACCTTTGTCAGACCTGAGGCACTTAATTTTGTAATCTGATTCATTTTCAGCCAAGGCTTTGAAGGATTTGAATTTTTCGAATGCTTCGTCTTTGTGCTTCATAAGTCCTAACCAAACAAACCTAGAGAAGTCGTCAATGAATAATATAAGGTATTATTCTCCTCGAGGTTACCTTGTCCTAAATGGACCACATACATCTGTATGGACTAGCTCAAGAGGTCTGCTAGCTGATCCTTCCTTCTCAAGAATGTTAGTTCTGGTTTGCTTACCAAACTGACATGATTTGCAGATGGTGTTGTCTGGAATTTTGATATCTGGAAGACCTCGAACTGCCTGGTACTTGCATGCTTTCCTTATTTGTGAAAAGCTTAGATGCCCCAACCTCCGGTGCCATAACCAGTGTTCATCATCCTTGCTCAAATAGCATTGTTGTCCTTCTTCAAATCTGTATAGATTATTTGGAGTTCTTTTGCCTTTGATCATTGTTTTTCCTGTATCAAGATCACGAACACTACATCCATTTGATCAAAATATTACCTCGGTTCCTTGATTGCACATATGACCAACACTTAGTAGATTATGCTTCAAGCCATAAACTTGCAAAACATTTCCAACCTTGACCTTTTCTTTCAATTGAGCAGTGCCTTTTCCTTTTATGGCGCAGGGGTATCATTTCCAAAAGAAACCTTCTTTCCCTTTCCTAATGCAGTATATGATTCAAGTTTTTCTTTATCCCCTGTCATATGCTTCGAACATCTGCTGTCGATATACCATAGATTTTCCTATCCTTCTGCATAAAAAGCTATCCCACATCTTTCTGGTTGTGGTTCCTTCATTCTCCATGTTCTGGCACTTGAGGTTTGTTCCTTCTGAGTTGTCTTCCAAAACCTGCTCCTGCATTCAAAATCTTCATGACCAAAGTTATTACAAATAGAACATTCAACTTCATTTTCAAGGGCCGAAAAATTGTTATAAGTCCTTTTCGTGATTCCAGTCATATTCCTTTGTTTTTGAGCTTCTCTAGTCATGATTGTCTTATAGGCAACATATTGAGCTGCTTTGTGACCAAATTTATGGCAAGAGAAACATTGGCCATTGAAGAAACTCCTGTGATTATCAAATCTATCATCCAGCCGATTGTAGTTTCTACTGACATCCATTCTTGAGGCAAATTGGGAAGATTTTACCTGTGGCTGATTGTAGCTTCTGTTTGTCCTTAAGGTAGCTTGCCCCCGATTTTCTTGATAGTCTTTGTTCGTTCTTGAGGTAAACTGTCCCTGATTTACTTGATGATTTCTATTATGCCTTCACTCGCTCCTCCTTGCTGCATCAAGATAACTTTGGAGGTGGATGCTTGAGATGTTTCTCCATTATATCCCAGACCTGTCTTGATTAGTGGAGAACGCTGCACATTGATAATCTCATCCAGAGTTTCAGATCCTTTAACAAATTTAAGATTAATAGCTTTCATTTTCTCAATCTCCTTTCTAAAACCAACAATTTCACATTCCAATTTTTCAAGATGTTTTTCCCTTTCAGCCAGTTGACATTGCAGAGAATCAATAATCGCATTTTTCTCTTCTAAGTAAATTTTAAGATTATACATCTCTTCATGAAAACCGTCTACATCTAAAGCATCCATGTAGTCATCAACTTCAAAAGCCATTAAAAGTTTATACTCATTACCTCGTTCATCTTCATCACTTTTTGAAAGACCATTACTATCTTCATGAGTGTAATAGCTTTTCTTATTTGCATTCTATTTCTTATTCCATCTAACAGGTTCCTTCCCCTTATCAATTTTATCCTTATGAGGACATTTGGCAGCATAGTGACCTACTCTTCCACAAGCAAAGCATTTGAAAGGTAACTTACCTCGGAATCGTCCAGCACCCCGTTGAAGATTTTTGACAAAATTTGATTCTTCTTCTTCTTCTGATATGTGTCCTGACTCATAGTAGTCTCCTTTGCCAGAAGCCTTGAAGGTAGCTTCTCTCCTGTCTGATGGTCCTCCTTTCCTCATTTCATAAGCAGTTAGAATTCCATGCAACTGTGACATTTTAAGGTTTTGAAGATTCTCCTTTTCTTCTATTGCAGAAACTTTAGATTCAAACCTAGGGGACAAAGATCTTAGAACTTTTTCAACCACAACAGCCTCTTTTACTTCTTCACCCAAATTTTTCATACAATTAACAATCTCATCTACACGAAGAAAATAGTTAGCCACACTTTCATCATTATACATTCTGAGATTTTCGTACTGAATTCTGAGGGTTTGAAGTTTTGCTCTTTTTACCTGATCATCTCCTTCATAGCTCAGAACAATCTTGTCCCATATTTCTTTTGCGGATTTATACTGCATAACTTTGACAAATTCTGATTGCGATAGACATCCCAATAGAGTATTGACTGCCTTTACATTTGTTTCATATTTCTTCTTCTCAGCCGGATCTGTGGGAGTTGCTGCTGGAAAAGTATACCCTGTTTCTATGATATCCCAGACTTCTGTACCCAGAGATTGAAGATAGGCAGTAACTCTTACCTTCCAATATACGAAGTTTGTCCCATCAAAAACTGGTGGCCTGATTGATGCTTCCCTCTCGTAGTTGCTCATGATGAGAGATCTTCCTTCAAGCGATCAATCTTCTTCAGAAGGACCTGCTCTGATACCAATTGTTGGAAATAATACTGAGAGGGGGGATGAATCAGTATTATCATGTCAAATATTTCCTTTTTCAATTCCAGATGATATACGCTACTTCAGTTAATAAAACCCGCGTATATACGCAACTACAGATAAAGAAACCCACGTATACAAAGCAGACTTATAATTTGATTTATCTTACAGATGTCAGTTATTAATTTGTGAATCAGCAACAAATAAACAGTACCAGAAATAGTGAAACAGAGCAGAAGATAGTCACACACAATAACACAAAATATAAGGAGGAAACCCAATGTGGGTGAAAACCCCCTGCTGCAATTCGTCTCTATCTTCTTTTTAATTAGAAACTTCTCTTTACAATGTTTTGTACTGGTGTAGTCTTTACCAGTATGCAGGCTGCAACCTGCAGAGAGCTACAACTCTCTCTCGTTCTCCAGCTTTCCTAGAAGGGAGCTCCAACCCCCTTAGTTCTTGTACTAGCTTGAGATACTAGTACGCAGGCTCCTACCTGCAGAAGGTTGCAACCTTCTCTTTTCTTTCAGGGACCTCGTTTCATTAATTTTTAGACTGGATCCACAAGTAACATCAATCAAACATCAAGACTTTCTGCATCAACCAAACTCCTTTTCACCAATCAAATTGAATCAGATAAACACTTCTCTGTTAGTTGTACCCAGAACACAGTAACTGTAATCAAACACCAATTCTGAACCCAGAATACTGTAGCAATAAACCAGAAGTAGATAGAACATAAATCAAGATATGTACGCTACTTCACTATTCGTCAATCTGCGCGTATACACTTCTGCACCACAACCAACCTGCGTATACGCTTCTTTCATTCATAGTAAAAGCGTGTATATGCACCTGCACTTAACTGAACCTGCGTACAGATCTATAAAGGATAATTTATTCTTTTAAAACATTCAGTCATTAGTTAACCCAGATTATCATATTTATAGATCAAGAGTGCGCCACATATAACAGATCAAAATCATACAGAGATACCAATGTTCAAGCCTTGAGTTTTTGATCCATCAATAGTCCTTATCCTTCTTGCGCTTAGGTTCTTCCTTCATTCAGATCTAGATCTGCACCATAACCCAATCACCAGTATTCCAGATCTAGCACGATATCAGATATTCAATAATTCAGATGATCCTTTGCCACATGATCTCCTTCCTCTTTTATAGTTTTAGGCCTTCCACAATACCACGGTCCAAAACCATAATAAACCAATACCAAGGACCCAATACCAAGGGTCAACGCTTCTGACGAGATACCATGGTCCAAAACCATAGGTTCAAATACCAAGGACTAACTACCACGGACCAAAAATAAGTTCTCCAACATATACGCGCTTTTAATTGCATGAAAGTGCGTGCATACGTATACGCGCCTTTGACACGTCTAACCCGCGTGTATACGCGCCTTCGTCTAGATGAACCTGCGTATATGTCTTTTCCTTCATTCTGAAAACCTGAACTGAGATCTGTTACCAAAGAGAGTTGCCATCAAGGACAACACCTGTACCATAGCGCCACACCTGTGCCAAAATGCCAAGACTCACAGGTCACAGGTGCATACGCTTCAACAACTATTGATAAGGCAGTAGAGGTTCAATTGCTACTTAAAGAAAAAGAAGATAGGATTTTGTTTTTGGAACAACAATTACAGCAAGTCAGCATCAATCAACAAGTGGAAACACAGTTGGCAAAACTTCAGCAAGACTTTCAGCAGATGTAGTTGGCACATCAAAGCAGTTTAGCTAGCAAAGAAGAAAAATTATAGAATATAAAAGAACTGCATAAAGATGATCCCAAAATTGGAGAGTTTATCACAGAGGCACTTGGTCTCAATTCCCAGCTCTTGCAACAAAAATAACTACTATGCCAGAAGATTTCGCAATGGAATTCCCATTGCAAAATGAGCGATAATATTACAAATCAAGTCGTAGAATTGCGACTTGAATATGATTCAATTTTTAAGAAGGTCTCAGACTTCTTAAACTGGCAGAAATCTGAAGAAGGGAAAAGAGTGGACATGCCCAAAATTGATGAACCGCACAAAGAGATTTTATTTTTGAAATGGGATTCTCAACTAAAGGAATTAGAGTAGGCAATGGACGATGCGGCAATAGCAGTGAACAATGTCATCGAATGCGTAAATGAAAATCTACATAAGGCTAACTTGGTAGCAGAAACTACCCGTGGTTTTCTTTCTAAAGCATAGCAGCTTCAAGCAGTATGGAAACAAGCAATGGAAGAAAGGGCAGAGGCAATTAAACAGGTAAATAGATTGAACTGGGAAGCATACTGGTAGTACCTAGTGAAACCACACAGCCAATGGATGACCCTGAAATGCCTGATGACTTCTACCGAAAAGATAGTGCCAGCTCTTACCAATGTCTTCTTTGTAGGACAGTTAAAAGCTGAAGTCGACCAACCGACACTCTTAAAAGTGATGCTAGATATTTGCGATATAAAGAATTAGATGTAGGATTAGTCATAGATATATTTTAGTTTTGTTTTTGTTTATTTTTGCTTAAAATGAGGCAGGTTGTTTAAACCTCCTCATCTATTTTTGTAATATTTATTTCATAGATTAGTATTTAAACCCCTCTCATGCATTTAGAGAGGGGTCCAGAGTTTTATCAAAAACATTCTTCAAAACGTGCATCTTGCCCCCCGCTGAGGAGGTTTTGATAAAATTAATGGAACGAGATTTATTTTCTATATGAGTTTAATATCTGCTACTGAAATTGCACTTTTGTACTCTTAGTTGATGTTAAGTGATTTGAAGATAGATCGATATTGCTGCAGCTCATGAGTAGGACGTATTACCAATGGTACTTTTATCTCCTGATGCTTTTTACTTGTTTGTCAAGCAATAACCAATTTTTCAGTTATTTATGTCTAAAAGTTTGAATGTTTAGTTATAATTATTGCACTTTTGTATGGTGATGACTTACTCTTTATGCTGAATATGTGAATGACTCTTTATGCGATATATTTCTCATATTTTTTCAGCTAACTTTTTATACAAAACAATCATTCTTAAATGGATTCTCTTCTTATTGTGATTGAATGATCTTCATTATCAATCGCTTTTAGAAATTATTTTAGATCGCATAAGTAAATGTTACTCCCGGGATAGTTTTAAAGTTAGATGTTTTCTTTGATTATGATAGATTGCATATAATAGTTAGAAGATAGATTAGATTTAGAACAAGTATTCACCCCATAAAACCCCAAAAAATAAAAACATCATCCCGTTAGCACAAACATCATAAATAGATTGGGAAACTGGTCCCATCATCCCCAGTCGGAGCCACTATTCCAAACGGAAAAGGAGCTGGTGGTTATCCTCCTTGTTGGAGTCCTGATTTTTTGAGCCTTCAACATATTTGGCACTACAAGGAGCGCCTGACTATGAATGGCAAGTAAGTCTACATCTTCACGCTATTCTAAGAGTAAAACTCCCTCACCATCACCATCAACTTCTCGTTTGCATTCCAAATCGTCCATCTCTGAACTAGAAGTTCAAAAGAAAAATACAGAGCACATTACTGAAATCCCAAACAAGCCAGATCATTCTTCTTCAGATCCCCCTAAGTTACAAACTTTAATTCATAAGTTACAAGGGATTTCTATATCCCAAGAAGAATCTAAGTTTTCCCAAGGTAGTGTCACTTCTCATCTCACCACGTCTCAACGAATGACCAGAGCACAAAGTGAAAAGCTAGGAATCCCACCAGTTGAGTTTCCTCTATCGAGTCGTAAGAAAGCTAGGAAATCACCAGCAGAATCTCAGAGTGAGGTTTTATCATCATGTTCACTACCAACCCATCCATATCATCACAAGGTCGTTCATCCATCCCTCAACTCCATATCGTGGTTCATACAAGTACAGGAGTAACATCCTCCTCTACCCAATCACTTTCAACTACTGCCACACCTCCTCCTACTCATACTCCGACGATGGCAGGAAATCCACCACCAAGGCCATGGGCCAATCCAGGGGCTGTAAGAATGCCTGCACCTTTATCTCAATTACCAGCTCACCCTAAGAAATGGTTGCCCAAATTTAATCTTGAGAATGGCCTATCAACCGAAGAACAAAAATAATTTTATGTTATCTATTGATTTAAATGGAGTAACAGAAGAGGACACAATTGTAAGATTACTCCCCTATACTTTACAAGGTGCAGTAGGATCATGGTATTTTTCATTACCATCAGGCTCCATTAATAACTGGGATACATTTCAAGATCAGTTTTTAACAAAATTTGGAGATGATCGATCTACAACAACCTTAATAAATGACCTCTCCAATTTAAAAGCCGAACCAAGGGAACCAATTAAGGATTTCAATTCTCGCTTCAATAAATTATTAAACAAAATACCAGCAGCATCGAAGCCTAGCAACAAAGTCCAAAATGAATGGTATATTTCTGCTTTACCTTCAAATTCAACCATCTTTGTAGATAGAGCTATGAAGCCAACGTTAGCAGAAAACATGAAAGAGGCGATAGCTGTAGAGAAGCGTATCCTAGACATAGAAAAGAAAAACGTTGTAGATGAAAGAAAGTCTAAAAAAGTTTCTTTTAGAGATGATCCTAAGAAAAAACAACCGAAGGACCCATTCGACTTGGAAGGGTTACAGAAAGTCTTGAAGACCATGTCCAACGAAATGGTTGATATAAAGAAACAAGTAGCAAAAACCTCTTCTAAGAAACCTTTTAAACCCTTTAAAAGGAATCCTCCAACTGATCCTAAACCGCCAAATGCTATAACAAATGTAGAATCAGAAGGAGAAGAGGAAGAAGTTTCAAATGAGGAACAAACCGATGATGATGAAATCATAGAACTACAAGGGATGTGGGACTTCATTCTTCCAGAAGAGGAAGATCAAAATGTATTACCCGTTGCCACTAGAAGTAGTAATCAACTTGATCCTCCACAATCCATTGCTAAACAAAAAAACTCAAGTTCGACTCCCAAGGATAAAATCGTAGGTAAGAAATCCTCACCAAAGTCTATTCAAACAGACCCAGTCCAATCTGATTCAAAAACTTCATCCAAAATTCTTATCATCTCAAATGAAATGGAATATAACATTGTTGAAGATATGAAGAAAGCTAAAGCAAACATTACTCTTCATGAGCTCAGCAAGTTAAAGCATCAACATAAATTACTCTTGAAAGACGTAAATGCAGTGCCTACTACGCCTCTCTTTGCTGTTGTAATTTCACAAGCTACACATGAAATGGGAAGACGTCCGACTGGCATTTCGAATAAAATCAATCCAACTAACATTACTTTGATTGGGGGAAGATCAAAATCCCATACTCTGCCATTTATTCTTACTTTTGAAGTTTTCAATAAAAATTTGCATAACTATCTAGTGGATTCTGGTGCATCATCTAACATTTTTCCTAAGAAAGTTTGCGCAAAGCTAAATGTCCAACCTCAGAAATCTGCACTACAAATAGTACAGCTGGATCGCTCTCAAGTAGAGGTCATCGGTGAGCTTAATCAAGTGACCATAAGACTTTCGTCAAACCCAAAAGTATGTCAAGTTATTGATATACCTGTTGCAGCCATCCCTGAATTTTATGGACTGATCGTTAGCAAGGATTGGTCAGAAAAGCTTCACAGTTACTTTGCGACTGACTGATCTCATATGTGGCTCCCCTACAATGGGAAACGTAATCCAATCAAGGTTTAGCAAGAAACACATCAAAAGTATATAGTGACAGAGTTAGAAGGAGAAAACGAGCCGGTAGCGTACATCAACAACATAATTAGAAACTATTCTGTTGATTCATTCTTAGGGAATTTCAATGCTCATACTTCACCTTTTTTAGAAAATTTCGTTTTATATCAGATAGAAAATTTCTCTCAAATGGACACTTCTATATGCATAAATTTTGTAGATAAACCTGTAAATAAAACTTTGTTTTGGAAATTATTTTTTGATGGTTCTAAATCTAATGATGGAGCAGGAGTAGGTTGTATATTAGTTAGTCCTCAAGGAGAAAAAACCATGTTAACATGTAGACTCGAGTTCGATTGCACAAACAACACTGCCGAATATGAAGCATTAGTTCAAGGATTATATAAAGCAATCGGGCTTAACATCAAATACCTGCAAGTATTTGGAGACTCTGAGATTGTTATTAAACAGGTAAGAAATACTATACATTGTCTGTCGGGACACTTGAAACACTATCAATCTTTAGTACAAGACCTGACCTCACACTTTATAGCATTTAATATTTCATCCATTCCAAGACTCCAAAATGCTAGTGCTAATCTCCTTGCTAACGTAGCTTCCAAGCTTATCCCATCAGAGGACTATAGTCCAAATAGATTCTCGATTGAATTAATCTTTAGACCCTCTATTCCTGATAACATTACCAATTGGAGGGTTTTCAACAATGACCCTGATATTGTGAGTTTTATGACTTCAGAAGGCTCTTACAATAATCAAATAATTGATGAAGACCAACATGACAAACAACTGGAACAAGAAAATAGCAATAACGCTATACCAAAATCCGTAGTCAAGTTAGAGGACCTATATGACTTAAAGGATAGATTTAAACGATCCACCAATTCAAAACTCCAGAGTTCAACTCTGAGATATGAATTAGTAAATCTGGGAATAGACATAAAACCACAGAACATCAACCTAGGTCTTGGCCTAACATCCGAGGAAAAATCAGCTTTCATTCGATTGTTGAAACAATACAAGAGTGTCTTTGCCTGGAATTACGATGATATTAAAACCTAAGACACTTCGATTATATAGCATACAATTCCGATGATCTCTGATGAAAAACCTGTTCAGCAGAAACTGAGGAAAATACATCCTCATTTGGAAAGCCAGATTAAATCTCATTTGAACAAATTATTAAGAGCTAATATTATTTTTCCCATTAGGCATTCCAGATGGGTCTCCAATATGGTCCCAATCAGAAAGAAAAATGGTGATATTCAAATTTTTATTGACGTTTGAAATCTCAATAAAGCTTGCCAAAAAGATAATTTTCCACTGCCCCCTATGGAACATATATTACAATCAGTCGCAGGGTCTGAATTAATGTCCTTTTTAGATGGCTTTCCAGGTTATAATCAAATCTTGGTCCACCCCGATGATCAATTAGAAACAACATTTAGAACCAATTGGGGCACTTATGCGTATCAAAAGATGCCATTTGGGATAATCAATGTTGGTGCCACATTTCAGAGAGCCATGGACAATGCGTTTAAAGGGTTATTAAACAAGTCAGTAGCGATCTACTTGGGTGACATAACGGTATATTAAAAAAATGAAGTAATCATCTCAGGGACTTAAAACAGATCTTTCAACGTTGTCAAAAATATGGAATCTCGCTTAATCCAAAAAAATAATTTTTTTTGCGTTGAGTGAAGGAAAACTTCTTGGATTCATAGTATCCAAATTAGGAATCCATATTGACCCAGATAGGATCAAGGAAATTTCCGAGATATCCCTACCCCATAATAAAAAAGCAATGTAGTCTTTCCTTGGTCAGATCAATTTTGTTAAAAGATTTGTCCCCGACTTTTCAAGAATCGTGTCACCTCTCCAAGCCATGATAAAGAAAAACTCTCTCTTCAAATGGGGTCATGCAGAACATGGAGCGTTTAGCTTGATAAAACAAGAAATTATAAATGCCCCATCACTAGCAACTCCAAACTTTTCTGATCCTTTCACTCTATATACATTTGCATCTGAGAAATCATATGCTTCCATACTCAAACAAGCGAACCGAGATAAAGCTGGAGCCCCAATTGCCTTCTTCAGTTCAAACTTGCAAGGAGATGAATTAAATTATTCCAATGTTGAGAAACAGGCTTACGCTATTTTCAAAGCAGTGAAACACTTCAAACCCTTCCTTGTCAAGACTCACACCAAAATAATAGTACCATTTCCAGCAGTAAGAAATCTTTTGGTACAAAAAGATGTGGGTGAAAAAAGGGCAAATTGGGTCATAGCCCTATAAGAATATGATGCTAAAATTAAACCAGAAAATATTGTAAAAGGTCAAGGTTTTTACAGGATGTTGGCAAGAGCATCGCACATATCAGAAACGTAGTCTCCAGATAGTGAAGTACAAGTGTATGAGGTAAGCCTAAACGACTCTGAATCAAGGTATGCTGATATCATGTTCTATTTAAAAAATGGATATGCTCCTCCACATTTGAATTACACAAAGAAAAGGGCCTTGAGGCTAAAAGCTAAGCAATATCAAATTGTTAATGATATACTCTTTAGAATGAATTATGATTCTGTTCTCCTTAGATGCCTTGAGAAATCTGAAGTAGAAAAAGTATTGTAGGAACTTCATGACGGACCAGCAGGTAGACACTATGCAGGAGATGCAATAGCACATAAAATCTTGCGTGCTAGCTACTACTGGCCAACTTTATTTAAATATGCACATAGCTATGTAAGGAGATGTCAGATTTTCCAGACTGCTGCTGGAAGACAAAAGAAACCATCATTGCCATTACAGCCAGTCAACATCGATCAACCATTTGAACAATGGGGATTGGATATAATAGGTGAGATCATTCCTCATTCATCTAAACAACATAGGTACATCCTTACAGCTACTGACTACTTTACAAAATGGGTAGAAGTAGTTCCACTCAAGATAGCCAACTCTGAGACTATCATCGAATTTATAGATCAATTCATAATCACCAGGTTTGGCTTACCTTCTGCTTTAATGTTTGATAATGCATCATATTTCTCAGGTAATGCTATGACAGAATTCACCCTCAAAAGAGGTTTTAAACTCAAATATTCTGCTAATTATTATCCACAAGGTAATGGTTTCGCTAAATCAACAAACAAAAACCTTATTAGAATCATTAAACAAACTATTGATCAAAATCATAGAAACTGGCATAAGTCTTTAGTGTATGCTCTATGGGCAGATCGAATAACTCAGAAAGCCTCCATTGGCACTTCTCCTTTTAATTTAGTTTATGGGAAAGAAGTGGTATTACCAACAAATCTAGCTATTCCTTCTCTAGCCTTAGTTCAATTCATTGAAGAAACCCCTTCCTCATCCTTGCAATTAAGACAATTGCAGATTCTTAAACTTGAAGACGAACGAGAAAAGGCCAGGATTACCCATGCACATCATCAACAATTAGTGAAAGCTTCTTTTGATTCAAAATTAGTGTCTAGAAAAGATTTACAACTTGGAGACTTAGTATTAAAATGGGATAAAGCCCATCAAGAGAAAGGAAAGCATACTAAATTCCAACGGATGTGGCTTGGACCATTCCAGATTGTCGAACTCATTGGCCCATCAACTTTCATGTTACAAGATTTAGTAGGGAAAAGGGAATCTTTACCTGTTAATGGACAAATCCTAAAGAAATATTTTCCATAGAAGATGATCTCTTCTATCCTTGTAGATTATAGTTCTAGTTAAGTTTTCTTTTAATAATAAAACAAGTTGAGAGTGTTCACTTTTGGTTTCCACGAAAAGAATAGTGTCTCATTTCAATTTTTTTTTTTTACTTGTATAAGTGGGAGTGATTATGAAAATTAATCTCCATTTATGAAATATATAGGTAAGTGCTATTATTTCGAAAAATTTTGCCTGTTCTTCTATTTCAATTATCCAAGTTTTGGTTAGAATCAACCTTAAGAAGAATTTTTTCTTACATCAGTCACAAAAGGTATCAATAACAAAACAAAGACTTCCTATGGAAAAGCTATTTATAAACTCTACAATTATCATCTAGGAGAATTCTTGAGGAACCAATGACTTCCTCCCCACTCAAGGAATTTGCAAGGTTCAAGGAGTAATCCAATTATACACCTTAAACTTAAATAATAAGAGGTCTCATCAAGAGCTAGCTTATCATCGTCATAAAGATTATAACTAACTGACATTACCATATTGAATATCAAAATAGGGTAATGGCTCGAGATTGTTTCAATCAAAAGACAAGGGGTCTCATCACGAGCCAGCTTGTTCATTTAAGTTATAAATCAAGTGAATGGCATTGTCAATTTTGGCTACCAAACCAAGACATTGTTCTTTAAGAATTAAAAGAGAAATAAGAAAAGAAAAAGCAATAAGTGTATATGAGGATTTATCTTTGAAAATTGCATGCTTCTCAAGTGGGACAGTGGATCATTGCTAGGTAACAGGTAACCTTGTCGAGGCTATGAACACCTGCTAGCAGTAGAGGCTTTACCGACGACAAATGAGTACACCAAAACTGATCTAAAGAGATGTTTTTGTTTTATCCTTACAACCAAGTAATGACTGATGTGAGTAAAATGACAAACTTTAGGAAGAAGACAATCAGAATAAAGATAGTTAGAATAATATGTTGCTGTTAATAAATAGCACTATTTGCCTTATATTTTGTACAATGAATTTTCACTTTCAAAACCATCTCCATTTTAGAAGTTTTAGAAAATTCAAAAAACCCTCAGAGATAACTAGTTATTCCAAGTGACTTGCCAATTGTTGTGCTGATAAAAAACCCCCCCATTTATTAGTGTTATTAATAACATTAATAAATGGGGACCTTTCCAAAAAATCAAATCTTAGCATTTAAATCATGCCTTTCTTGTTTCTAGAAAAGAATAAGATGTCAAAGTGGAACTTTCTAAAACATGGAAATTTTCCTTTTTATACTTTAAGCGCATAAAACTTCACAAACCATAAGTTTCTTATAAAAAGTGCCACATGATCAAAAACCTAAGAATAACTTTATAATGGAAAGTCATGAATATTAAAGAAAACCTTTAAAAAGTCTCGCTTTAAGAGGATTATTCTCGCATCACAAAACAATTTTGGTGGACTTCTTTTATAAATGTTACCCCTTTAAAATGCGATCTGTGAAAATGCAAGATCATAAAATTCTATAACCTTATCGCATCGCAGTTTCAAACCCGTGGCGTTACTTAATAAAGCATAAGAAAAAAATCGTGAAATGTGATAGCATCTCACAAATCGCATATCGCAACAACTCATGTAGCGGTGGGTTTTAATGAAAACAAGTTTTGCGATATAGCGATCTGCGATATTGTGAAGCAAATCACAAAATCACTTTTATTGTAATTCATGGTTTTAGGAAAAGGTACTTCTTGGCTTTCAATGTGAAGTTATGAACATTAAAGTTAAGCATAGCAGTTCATTAGTGATCCTTTATTAAAAGAACGATTAAGATCAGTGTAAAGGACTATTTGATGTAAGTTAATATCTTTTGATATGATTTAGAATTAAAGACCTTTCGTCACCTTATTTTCATCTTTCTATTGGTTATTCCTATATTCACTATCATTCTTATCATATCTTGCTCTGTGCTTAAGACTTTCAGGAAGAACACACAGAACACAACATACAAAGAAATGGGTAAGAAAGGAAAGGCACCCGTGTGTGAGAAGTCAGAAATGACCCCATTGTTCACAGACACTACCTGTAGTCGGGATGCAGGGACATATACATGGGAAACTATGTATCAGTTGTTGGAGGATGAACAACCGAGAATTATGGAAGTAACAGTTACAGTGGATGGACGCGGCTCTTCTGATGCATCCCTAACTAAACTTGCATGCTCGTTTCTACACCGCATTGCTGCAAGGCCAAAGATACTCCCCTACACCGACATGGTGAAATGGATTATAGATGACGCAGACATATCTGACAGAGAGTTCAAGATGGCAAGCCAGGAAGTCATGGGGTCATTTACTCCAGAAAATCTGAGGCTTATGTACCACTTACCAGAACCCCAGGCCATCTACAACAAGCAATTTGTCGAGAAGTTCGCCAAGGAGAACGAAGACTTGGTGGAATGCACAAAGAATTGGTCTGCCAATGAGGAAAGACTGAAGAAAGATAAAAACGGTATGTACGCCATTGGTTCTCTTTGTTCTCCTTACTGTTTTTTCGCCGCAATGTTATGTAGACTGTTTGGTAAATTCGACATCAACAAATTTTCATCAGAATGGTTACCCCTAGTGGATGTGGCTATCAATGCCACAATAATGAATTGGGCCCAAATCCTATCAGATAATTTAGCCACTACAATTTTAGAATACAGAAGAAAAAGAAGCATTGCTTCGAGGGTTTACCCTCCATTTTTTATGAGCGCCTATGTTATGGACACTATTTGTTTTGTTTCCAAATTTCCTGTTATGGGATGGAAGTGGATGGTTCAAAATCCACTTCCCATTCAAATTTATCACAAAGCCATGTGGGAATCAAATTTTGTGCCACATTTCTTCAAAAATTTTCACGGAGTTATACTCCCGATCCATAAAAAGATCTACAACAGAGATGCCCCAAGGTTTTCCCAAGAAGCTGAGGTAGATATTCTCCCCATGGCAAGATGGTTTGGGGAAGAATTATTCACGTATATCAGAGTGTTTGGCAGCATTGCTTCACCCCATGTGCTACCTTTTTACGTCCCAAACAAACTGATGGCTAGGGAGATAGCCTATCAGACATGCGGTGAGGGAGGAATGAGCAAAATACTGAAAGATTCCAAGAAGGCCATTTGGCCTCAATTTCCTGTAGCATGTGGAGCATTTGCATTGCATGAATTAGGTCATGCTTTCAAAGAAGTTAATAATGTATTATCTTTACAACTACCCAAGTTCCCAGGAAGGCAATATGATCCCTTTGGTGTTGTAAGTGATTTTAACACAATGGTTAAAATAAGAGTTTTTACTCATGAAAAAGATCCCTTTGATGATATTTTCTTGTAGAAAAACACCTTCAAAGAGGTTCAACATACAACACGAATTCTTTTTGACCAAGAAGGTCTCCAAAATTTTGAGAATTATAGAAAACAGAGGTTATCTAAGGTCCCATTGGATGAATTTCTCATCGAACCAATGAGAGATCCTACTCCCAGCGTTAGCATAAGTGATGATTCAAAAGAAAAGTGCAAAACAAGTTCTAAAAAAGAATCAGCAGAAAAGTCTGGCAATCAGTATAACAATGAACACAGTAAGAATGAGGAGTCGATAAAACACACAGCTCAGTCTACATCAGAGTCTGATCAACAAACTTCGTTTATAAAACAAACTGAGGCCTCAAATCCCCTTACGAAGCAAACAAAGCCACTAATAATTGGTATAGAAGGGGAATGGGAAAATTTTAATAAGATACTTAACACAGAAGAACAAAGCGCAGAGCCACCAACAAATCCAAAAAAGACGACTACTGAAATGGTAATAAAAAAGTCTGTCAACACTCAGGAAAAGGAGCACATTCCCATTGCTCGATCATCCGATATTGTACTAACAATAGAGTGGATTCCTCCTCTAGATGTGTTCTATAGCCCTCCACATAAATCTATCGTCAGGAGGCAAAGAAAGAAAAGAATGTTGGATTCTGTGCTAACTCCCGAGGATGAACCTCTGGATGTTCTTTGGAAAGACCCCTCTATATATCCATCAAAAAATCTCACTAGGCTCTCAGAGGTCCCAGGTGCATACACTTAAAAAACTATTGATAAGGCAACAGAGGTTCAATTGCTACTTAAAGAAAAAGAAGATAGGATTTTGTTTTTGGAACAACAATTACATCAAGTCAACATCAATCAACAAGCAAAAACACAGTTGGAAAAACTTCAGCAAGACTTTTAGTAGATGAAATTGGCACATCAAAGTAGTTTAGCTAGCAAAGAAGAACAGTTACAGAATATAAAAGAACTGCATAAAGATGATCCCAAAATTGGAGAGTTTATCACAGAGGCACTTGGTCTCAATTCCCAACTCTTGCAACAGAAAGAACTACTATGCCAAAATATTTCGTAGTGGAATTCCCATTACGAAATGAGCGATAATATTACAAATCAAGTAGAATTGTGACTTGAATATGATTCAATTTTTAAGAAGGTCTCAGGCTTCTTAAACTGGTAGAAATCTGAAGAAGGGAAAAGAGCGAACATGCCCAAAATTGATGAATCGCACAAAGAGATTTTATTTGTAAATGGGATTCTCGGCTAAAGGAAGTAGAGTAGGTAATGGAGGATGCGGTAGTAGCAGCGAACAATGTCATCGAATGTGTAATTGAAAATCTACATAAGGCTAACTTGGTAGCAGAAACTACCCCTGGTTTTCTTCCTAAAGCACAATAACTTCAAGCGGTATGGAAACAAGCAGTGGAGGAAAGGGCAGAGGCAATTAAACAGGTAAATAGATTGAACTGGGAAGCATACTGGCAGTACCTGATGAAACCACATAGCTAATGGATGACCCTGAAATGCGTGATGACTTCCGCCAAAAAGATAGTGCCAACTCTTACCAATATTGTCTTTGCAGGACAGTTAAAAGCTGAAGTCGGCCAACCGACACTCTAAAAACCGATGTTGGATATTTGCAATCTAAAGAATCAGATGCATGATTAGTCATAGATATATTTTAGTTTTGTTTTTGTTTATTTTTTCTTAAAATGAGGAGGTTTTGATAAAATTAATGGAATGAGATTTATTTTCTATATGATTTTAATATCTACTACTGTAATTTCACTTTTGTACTCTTAGTTGATGTTAAGTGATTTGAAGATAGATCGATATTTCTGCAGCTCATGAGTAGGATGTATTACCAATGGTACTTTGATCTCCTAATGCTTTTTACTTGTGTGCCAAGCAATAAATCATTTTTTATTTATTTATGTATGAAAGTTTAAATGTTTAGTTACCATTATTGCACTTTTGTATGGTGATGACTTACTCTTTATGCTGAATATGTGAATGAATCTTTATGCGATATATTTCTCATATTGTTTCGGCTAACTTTTTATAGGAAACAATCATTCTTAAATGGATTCTCTTCTTATTGTGATTGAATGATCTTCATTATCAATCGCTTTTAGAAATTATTTTAGATCACATAATTAAACGTTACTCCTGGGATAGTTTTAAAGCTAGATGTTTTCTTTGATTATGATAGATTGCATATAATAGTTAGAAGATTAGATTTAGAACAAGTATTTGCCCCATAAAACCCCAAAAGAGAAAAACATCATCCTGTTAGCACAAACATCATAAACAGATTGGGAAACTGGTCCCATCATCCCTAGTCAGAGCCACTATTCCAAATGGAAAAGGAGCTACATTAAGGTCCAGACCGAGTGGTTATCCCCCTTGTTGGAATCCCGATTTTTCGAGCCTTCAACATAACCCTGTCAATTCTATGAGATTATGTGACATATTATGGTATCTATGACATCCAAATGGTATCTGCGATCACATCCAGTTATAATATGTTATATGCCTATCCTTTTCATAGTTGTTAATTGATTAACATCTTATCATTTATTACTGGTTGTACCATCGATATTTTTGCAATCAAATGTGTATATAATCTTGCATAAAGTTCTAGTATTCAACCCCTTGTAGCCTCAGTATTTTCTAACCTTGCAAGTACTGTTATTTAGTATCCTAATCATGTACCAATTTAGCAGCCAACATGTTATTTTTTTCATCATGTAACCTGTGTTAGTGCACCACTTTATTTATTTATTTTATCATTATCTTTCACTTTAGAGCACCCAACAACATCCTCAATACTACAGTTATCAAATCAAATCTCGTGTTTATGATATTTGATTACAAATAAAGCATGCCAATAAATCCAATAGTCCACTCACAACATTTTATTCCTAAGAGTTACAATTCTTAACTCATGTAATCATAGCACAAGAAAAGGAATAAGATATGTACAAAGAATCAACACTTATTGGATTAGTCTTGATATCATATATTGTGTAAATAATACAACATATTGTTGTCAAGTAGCAGGAAATGACCAAGGGAAATGCATGCTTCACACATGTATATGATAAAATGTCTTATAGTTTATCAGAGAGAGAAGGTTTAGAAAAAATTTCCTTCTCCTTTTTCTTATAGGTCATAGAATTCAATGAACACCATTGTCTGATTCTATAGTTTTCTCATGATGAATATTACTTTACCAACCACTTGTATCTTATATTATCATTTTCGTCATTGTTATGCATGCATTAGTTGTCAAGGTATCTTGGATACCTATTCATGTATAACTTTACCATACAACTCTTGTCACTGTCACCTAGGCATATATAACTCTTTTAGTTATAATCACAATCTTAATAAAGAAATTTCATCATGGAACTTTACTTTATCTTAGTCGTTTCCAATCTAAACTATCCATTGTGCCCAGGTCAAACCCATGCTTCACTGATCATGGTTGTCAAAACTCATCCTATTCTTGTCGTAATCTTGTAACCTTAAGGAAGTATTTTCTTCAATGTTTCTACCCATATTCACATTCCTACCTTTCCATCAAATTATTTCCATCAATATATTTCCATTGACTACTTACTTACTAAATTTTGATATCTGGGCTAATAATTATTGTATATTTTTACTTGTATATTCAGCAACTTAAGTGATATGCTAAAACTTAAGACATGAATCTACTCTACTCATCAACGCAAACAAAATTTAATGATGAAACACTAAGAAGAAAAAGAATAATTTCAATACACATAACACAATATTTTTCTAGGGAAAGCAATTGCTCAAAACCAAGATTATCTATATTGCATTATCCAGAAGATCCGAGAAGAAAATACAATGCTTTTTCAACCGGAACAATTCTTGCATAAGTACAATTTATCTCTCTGCTTCACAAACTAGCTCAAGCCAACACTTAGCTAATTATGTTGCATTTGTTGGTCTAATTTATAGAGTAAATTAACACAAGTATTTCATTATCAATCCAGGTTTGTAGAACTTAGAAGCATTCCAAAATGTATGGATATCAACTATAATGAGCTTTAGAAGATAAGTTATGGAAACTAAAGGAAATGCAATTATAAACTAATTAGAAGTTCATATTACAAATATAAAATTCAACTAAGTAATTTCTAATTCATTATGTAATAAGTAGGAGAAGTGGCTCCTAACTTAGGAGAACCAGATTTGTCCTTCTTCTAGAATACTACTTTATGAACAGAAATAAAAAACCACTAATGGAAAATAGCTTAAGATGCATAAAAAAATAATGGAAGAGGCTCCTAACTAAGGAGGTACTTGTTCTTCTTCATTACAATTTCATTCATAATTAATTCCATTGTCAGAAAATTACAATTTCAGAAAATTATTTGAAAGCAAGAAAGATGAATTTTAGTTTCTATTCATTAATCCAATGGAAGGAGGGTTCAAATTGAACACTGGGTTGTACCTTCATATACAGATGATAAATAAACCAAGGTTCATCAACAAACATAATAAATCATCATACATCAAATCAAATAAACAAATATGAAGAAAAACTAGTTTTGTTGAAAATAGCAACAAGAAATGATAAAAATAACATTTCTATAAATAGCATTTTAGGATATACTCCAACTCTATTGAAAAAAGAAAAAAAATAGAAATGCTAAAAATAGATTGCTATAAATAGCATTTTGGAATATATTCTAATTTTGGTTTGTCCTTGAATCAAAATTGAGAATTAAAATTCGAATTTAGTCTCACTAGCTGTTTGAAAAATAATTAATTAATTCATCATGAGTTAATTAGTTGGTGAAAATCAAACATGAAGTCTTTGTGAAGACATGCAACAGTTATTCCCTTGATTGAGGAAGTTATCCCTTAATTAAGGAGATAAGGATGAGCTGTATTTGAGTTGTAATTAGTTAGCTCAGTTAACTGAGTTAAGTCTAGTTAAATTAGTTCCAAACAGTTTGTAAAACTTATTGTGAGTTCAGTCAGTCAATGCATGCATGCATGCAACTATTGTTCTCCAGATAACTGAACATTCTTTCATAAATAACTCATGCATGTTAGTTCAGACAGAGACCCAGTTGAGATTAAAGGCAGGGACAGTGTATTATCAGTGGCTAGGATTTTCCTATAAGAAAATCTCTTGCATGCAGAAGGATTTCATTCCTTCATGATTTCGCAAGTACTACATGTTGGCCAGATAAATCGTTCTTGCAGACAAGACCGATCTCCCTAGTATCAACAGATATCTAGAAACAAGCAGGACAAGCAAATCTACCATTCTCTAAACATATTGCGATTCATTAATAAAATCTAAAAAGGTGTTTTAGACCCTACCTTAAGTCCAACGCTAGTTTGTGGCAGCCATGCTCCAACCGTCTGAAAGAGTTTCCTTTTAAGAACCTGCAATCACAAGCAAGCACACATCAAATAACACCTACATAGCTAATATAATAAATCATGTTCATCATGATGATCAAGGAATCCATGAAATAAACTATAGAACACAACTCATTGAGAAAAATAAACTTGATTGTATTAACTTTGAAATAGAAGAACTTTACAAGCTTTGGTGCCTTGATGCTGTCCAAGCTCTTCCTAGGGTCAAAACAGAAATCTCCTCTACTTTTAAAAGCCTCACTCTCTTCCAAATGAGATCAAAAGGTATGTAATCTCTCCTCTCAAAAGCTCAATTAGGAAGACTAAGTTCCAGTAGCATTTACCCTCAAAAATATTCAACTTTCAACCTCTCTAGTAATCAGCCCAATGCTTCATTTTATAGTGCAAAGAAAGGAGGTTACAAGTCCACCATTGAAGGGATAGAGTCCTCCTTCAAAGGGATAAGCTCCTCACATCAAGGGGTTAGCTCCTTAAGGTATGGGATGCATGAACCTTTAAGGAGCGAATTTGCCACCTCAAGATTCCCTCTAGAAGCTTCCAAAAATGACTCAAAGTGAGCTTTTAAGAATGTACTTGCGCCTTTTTGACTTTTACACGGGTCCGCACCCATTACACAGGAACAGAGCGGGCAGGTGCGCAGGGGAAATGACCATTAGGTGCGGGACCGCAGGTAATGCTAAGAGAAAGTGCGGAACCAGAGTTTTAGAGATTTTTAAGGTCTTTCTCTTGTTTTCAAGGCTTGATATGAAGAACTGAGGTTTCAGACTTGCAAAGGAGGAAGGTATGAGTGGTGATAGACTCACACAGATTGCAGAATGTCAAGGTGACAATTTTTGTGCAACAGATTGCCCCCTAAAGTGCGAAGTCTGTAATAGATGAGGATAGTTTTTGTCATCTAAGAAGAGTGAAGTACTTTATCATTTCAAGGATCTTCCTGTGGACACCCTGGTCGGAACCTGTAAAAACATTCAATGCAAAATATATATATATATATATATATATATATATATATATATATATATATATATATGAACATATCATCGCTGAGGTAGGCATTCCCATACTCAGATCATAACTGACTAGAAAACTATCTAAATTGCTCTTATACAGGAATGATTTTGTAATACATCACAAGTATAGACATATGTAGACACACTATGGGCACAACCATCTATTTATGAATAGTCCACTATATAATGAATAACAAAATTCCTCGCAGCTTGGATGGTGGAAACTAGATCCAGGGTCTTGATTTCCACTTCTCGAACTAGTACGATTCTATCCATGTGAATGAATGTGTCGAAGTCGAACATGGTAGAAACCACTTGATTACCAGTCAATGATGTGAATTGTTAACAAGTGTGAGAGAAACCACCAGTAATGTCAATGGCCCTCAAAGTACTCAGTACAATCCATGAAATGTGAATAGATGAGTCGATGTCAAACACGTCATAGAATCCTTTGATCGAAGGTCAATGATGCAATCTATCGTCAAAGGCAAGAAACCTGCCATTAGGGCATGCAGATTCCAAGGTACTGACAATTTCTAGATCATCTTTCTAGATAATGAGCTGGAGTCGATAGAAAGTGATTCGTCGTAGGCAAGCCCACAACACGAAATCATAGATCAAGTTTTGAAGAAATATATTTGGGAAGGACTAACGCAGGGATGGTCAAGATGGATGACAGATATTTTTCAAATGAATCATTTATTTGAACTGACCTCTTGAACACATAACGACACTGTAGATAGTTTGGTGACAATTGACCCAAAGCTAATACCCAAAAACTGGCTGAAGACTTTCAATATGGTTTGATTAACTGTTAGGCAAAGGATTTCCCAACCCAGGTGAACAAAAAGTGTCGTGTTCAAGAGTGGTTAACTGCTTTTCTAAACATAAAGTATAACAAACAGGTTCATTTTTCTCTCTTTTCCCCCACCATTTCTGGCAAGTACCTCTTTATTTTTGACAAGCTTGAGGACGATAACATTTGCTTGATTATAAGCTCATCCTTCGGATGAGTCCAACTTAGTTTAAAATTCGAACCCTAAGAAGGAGTGGTCCATTCCTGTTTAAATTTGAACAGGTCCTTTACTGTTAAATTTTAATGAGTCTAGTATAGGAAAAACTCAGTGTTTTTCAATTTTAGGGAGTCAGAAAAAAAACTTAAGAAAACTCCATGGTTTTCCTTTTTCGTAAATTTGTGTCCCCCAAGCCCAAAAAAGTATAAAATGATACTTGAGAGAACTGCTTGATCATTACAATCAAGGAGTACTTTTCATCATTAGTGGCCCTGATCTAAAAAAGTAAAAAAACGATCAAAGACACATTGTTTTATTACCAATATCGAACTTGAAACCACAAAAGTCTGGCAATATTTTCATGTTTATACAGTCAGAAAAGAGCTGTAAGTGGACCGTCCTTTTGATTATGTTTTAACGAGTTTAAAAAGAAAAACTCAGCAATCTTTTCATATTTTATGAGTCAGAAAAGAGCTTAATGAGGACTCCTATGTTTTTTGTTGAAAATGATCAATTATCCCTAAAAATCCAATATTCTGCACAAAAACTCAAACATTACTCATACCTGTTTAAAATAAATAAAAATGCATCAAAAGTTACCTTTTTAAAGTGAAAAATAAAGAAATTAAAATTTTATTTATTCAAAAAAGCTTATAAAAAGGGCTTTTGTAAATTCATTTTTACCGTTTGATTTCAGAGAGAGCTTTTGGGTAAGAAACTTCCTGTGAAGATTGCGGAAAATCTGACTGTTGGAATCGAAAACTGTCAGCTCCAGGTAATCCACATCATCTCTATCTCGCATTTCAACCATTTAATTTTCGTTTTAGGGCTTTAAATTGATTTTTTAGGGAAAATTTTGATTAAAAAATGGCTCGCGGGGGGTCCGCAGGTGTAGCATGTGGCGCCTGCGGACCCCGACTTTTTCATACAAAAGAGAAAGTCGAGGTCCCACACCTACTCGTAAGCATGAGTGTAGACCTACGCACTGTCCTTAACTAGTGGGTGCGGACCCCGCAAAATACGTTTTAAAACATCAAATTTTTCATTTCCGCCCAAAATTTTTGAAACTAAGATGTTCTAATCCGCAATTTTTGCAATGTAGATATACAAAATGTTCATTTGGAGGGAACGGGAACAGGAAGATGTGGATCTAGCCGCATTAATTCATCCACCTACAATACAGGCATTAAAAACATGCGGGCTATTTAAATTCTGGGCCATACCCGGCATGAGGGCTCAGGTAGACTTTCTGCAATAGCTGGTAGACAGGTGGAGCACACAGGATTAGTGTTTCATAATTGGTGGCCACCGGCTCGAAATCGAGCTAGAGGACATTTACTTCTTGACTGGTTTGCCCAAGAGAGGCGAAGGATTATCTCTATTTGGGAATAGGCCAGGTGGCTAATCTGTCGCTAGTCTCCGACTAGAGTTTTGTAATGACCAAACAACGGACAAACGGATAGATATTAAGACTATCTCCCGTCCTGAACTTAAAGTGATTGCATTTACTGTCACCAGACTATGCAGGAGTGCAACATTGCATGTAGCTACCGGATCCCAGATGCGAATGGCAGTAGACTATTATCGAGGCACCGTCTTCAACTGGTGCGAAGCTGTGTTTGTGAATGTAAAAGGCCAACTGACTAGAGCAAAGAACAGGCAACTAAAAAAATTTGTATATGGTTTCTTAGTTGTGAGCTTTGGCCTAGAGAGGGTCCCTATGTTGGTCCCACAACAGCTTTCCATTGAGGCTGGACTTCCCCGAGAGCCTAAGATTATGCGTTGGGTTGCAGTGATGGCCCGTCATCCTGAGGAGGGTACAGAGGTTGTCCGATTTCCACCTGAGTATTTTCATTGGTTGGGGAACCAACTTTTCGTGATTTAGGACTTTCCATATGCTGGGATGGATTATCGTGGTGATCCAAACATGGCTCTTCCACCAGGAGAGCAATGGGATGATTCAGGTAAAATCATTTTCAACATTTTCTAAAATATTTAAACTAATTTTTTTTGTTTTTAAATCGTCCAAAACTGATAGTAAAAAGTTTTAAATGCAGATGTGGGTCCACGGCGACCAGCTGCTCTCCAGCCCTATGAGAGAAGACACCTAGCTGCTGCAGCACCGGCCCCACAGGACCAATCAGCAGAGACCTTGACCGAATTGGAGCATCATCTAGAGCGTTTGACAGTAGATATCCCAGAGACTAGTATAGATGATATTCCACTTAGGTTACAGCGCTATGTGATTGGGGTCCCAGGACCTTTTAGGATGTTCCTTTGTTGGGTGGCCCGAGTAGTGGTTTCTTATCGTGATCATCATCAGGGATAGGATGATTGCCTTTGTATACTCATACGACATTTTATATCTTTTTGTACTATCATTTTTGCCAATCATAAGGTGTTTTTCAACCTATGATCGAAGACGATGTATATTTGACACACTTCTATGCTATGATATATCACTATTACTGGCTATCTTGTATAACATGTTTATGGAATGTTTTTAAATTTACTGTCTTGATTATTGCAAATGTCTATTTAACATTCGAGAAGCAACTGCATCTACTAATGTATTTAAATATCTTGGAATATGCTGATATTCAATGTAGTCAAATTCACGTTCCAAGAGACGAACTCTCAAAAATAATCTTAATAACACTGGATTTCTAATGGCATAAACCCTATTAAGTTGTAATACAACAAGTTCAGAATCTAACCTAACAATCAAACTCCGAATCCCAAATGAGATGGATTCAGATAATAACTCAATCACTGCACTATACTCTGCAATGTTATTTGTTGTTTGACCGAGGCTTACCCCATGCATAGATACTAACTCGTCAGAGGGTGAATAGATAACCCAAGCTGCAGAAGAAATATTCCGTGTACTACGACAAGCACCATTAGCAAAACCAATGTATGTTTGAAGAGACGTCGACATCTGCAATATCAAGAGTAAAACCAAGATAAGTAGGAATAATGATAAAAACACTCTCTAAACTAGGCACACTTTCTAATCTAAAACACACCAGCTAGAAAGAAACTATTCTAATAAAAATCTCCACACCACACTTTAAGCATAATATCTTTTCAGATAAAGCCCATTTCTGGGTCTACCTAAAGAGACACCGTCAAAATCTACTAATTCATAGGCCCCTTTTGCCAGCTTTCGCTTAACAACAAAAGGACCATGCCACATGGGTACAAATTTTCTAGCCCCTAGCTTATCGTTTGCTTGATCGTATAGTAAAACTAGGTCTCCTTCCGAAAAATTACGAGGTGTAACATTTCGGTCATACTGAGCTTTTATCTGTTTTGCATGAGTCTCGATTGCTAATGCAGCATCACGTCGATTCTCATCTAGCTGAGCTAAGTACAACAAACGTTTCTCCTCTTCGGAAGTGGCTGGGAGTAATTCTATGGCTATTTGCAATGACGGAATTTCGCATTCAATGGGTAACACTGCTTCCAACCCGTAAACTAGTTGAAAAGGAGTGAAACCAGTTGATGTTTTGACTGAGGTTCGGTATGCCCAAAGCGCTGAAAATAACATGTTATGCCAATTCGACCGATGAATACCAATGATTCGTTGGATCATAGTGACTAGAACTTTATTGATTTCTTCAACCAAACCATTAGCCTGTGGGTAATATGGAGTAAAACTATCGTGACGCAGGCCAAGTTGAGCTGTTAGTTCAGTCATTGTGATGTTTCGAAAATGACTTCCATGATCAGTAATAATCGCTTGAGGAACACCAAATCTAGCAATTATATGATTGAAAACGAAAATTGCAGCAGTTTTGCCGTCTGCCGAAAATGTAGGCATCGCCTCGGCCCTCTTGGTAAAATAATCTACCGCAAGGATGATATATGCATGCCCCCCGACTAAGTGAGGGTTACATGTAATAAATTCGATACCCCACTTTGTGAAAGGACCGACGACAATTATAGGGTGGAGAGGAGCAGGTGGAGCACGCGTCTTTCGATCAAAAATTTGGAAATTGTGGCATTTCCGGACTACATTGATACAATCTTTAAATAGGGATGGCGAGAAATAACCAGCGCGCAATATCTTTTGGGCTGTGGCATACCCAGACATATGACCGCCACATGCTCTAGAGTGACATTCATTTAGAACCCTTTCAACTTCTTCATGAGTTAGACAACATCGGAAAATAGAATCCGCTCCACGATGATAGAGTGTATCTCCAATAATATTGTACTGTTGGGATTGGAAACGTATTTTCCTTCGCTGAGATCGTGAGATTTCAGGCTGAAAAGATTGGGTTTGGAGATAGACAATTATATCTCCATACCATGGATCAAGAGTACTGATAAGAAATAAGGATTCATCTGCAATGGGTTCTTCCGCCACAGTTTCAGTATCAGTACGCGGGAAATCACACATCAGTGCCACAAAAACCAAAGATTTCTTTGCCTTGGATTTTTCAAATTCCAAGTCAAATTCCTGCAGGACAACTATCCATTTGGAATACTTGCCTCCTAGCAATTGTTTGGTCAAAATATACGTCATAGGGTTACAGTCAGAAATTACTGTGGTTTTGCGTAATAAGATGTAGTGAAGAAATCTTAGGACAGCTTGAACAGCTACCAAGGCAAATTTCTCCACATGTGAATATTTAAGCTCAGTCGAATTCAGAGTTTGACTAAGATAGTAAATCACATGTTCATTGTTGAATTCATCTTCTTGAACTAAAACCATCCCAATGGTGGAATGAGAGGTGGCGAGGTACAAAAAGTAGTCCTGGTTGTAGTTGGGAGGATGCAATAACGGTGCATGGGTCAACGTGTGTTTAAGTGCATCAAAATATTTGTCAGCTATCTCATCCCAAAAGAATGAAGTGTTCTGTTTCAACAACCTGGTAAAACCATTCGTTATCTCGGCGTAGTTAGGAATGAAACGGCGTAAAAAGTTTGCTTTCCCTTGTAAGCTTTGGATTTGGCGAAGAGTCGAAGGTGGAGGTAATTTAACAAAAGCTTCAACCTTCGAGGTATCGACACGAATGTTGGCTTTTGAGACAACAAATCCCAGTAAACGACCCATTTCTATACAAAAAACACATTTGTGTGGATTTAGCCAAATTCAATAATGCCTACATCTCTTAAAGATTGCTCGTAAATGAGTGAGATGATCGGCTCTACGTAATGAATGAGCAGGTAAATCATCGAGATAAGGCTACACAATGTGCTTGATGTCATGAAATGCGTAAGACATAGCCCTTTGAAAAGTTTCTCCGGCGTTCTTCCATCCAAAAGGTAATTTGCAATAAGCAAATGTGCCCCATGGAAAAATGAAAGCCGTTTTAGGTTGATCAGCAGGGAGTATGTTAATTTGATTGTAACTGGAAAAACCATCCATAAAGGAGAATATTTCACTGCCGGCACAATCATCAATAATTTGATCGATATAGGGGGTTGGATAATTGTCTTTAGGACAAGCTCGATTAATATCCCTATAATCAATACATATTCTTATCGTTCCTTGATTTTTGTTAACAGGAACAATATTCGATACCCAATCCGTTAAGGGAATTGGATAAATGAAACCTGCTCGAAGTAATTTCTCAACTTCAGCTTTAATAGCAACAGCTTTTCTTGGATGTATCTAACGTAAACGTTGCTGGACAGGTTTAGCATCCGGGTAAGTTTTAATTTCATGGACAACAATTGATGGATCGATTCCTGGCATTTCTTCGTATGACCAGGCAAACACGTCACGGAATTCTTGAAATAGGGCTTTATAAGTTTGGATTTCCTCGTCCGTACAGGAAGCACCTATATGAATGTTTTCAATAATTCCAGGTTTCACTGAAATGTCAATAGGAACCGTTCGAGAAATATTTCCCAAATTCAACTCAGAATCAGGATGTTGCAATGGATTCTGTGGTTCTTTGACATAATCAGCGGTAAAAATAGATGAGAAATCATTTTCAAAATGATCAAGCTCAGGTAAAAATGAAGATCGATGAATGTTATCACAAAATCACTACTGAGGGCTGCAACCAAGCAAGATTTCATGTAACTCTTTCAACCTAACTTTAGATCAAAGATTAGCCTCTTTGATCAGAGAGGGCTCTCTCACAAACTCTTGATAAAAATCCTTCACTACAACAGATGGCTAACTCTTTAATTATTCATGAAAGCAAAAGCTGGTTGGAAACATATCAAACTGGTTCTCATTGGGCTATGGAGTCTCCTATACTAAGTAAACAAGAAAAACATAATCATTTCATGGAAGTCAAGGCTCTTTGCATTAAGTGTCAAACATACTCCATCAAAACCACAGCTTGCCAAACACACAGGAAGTCAGAGCATAAGATTATGAATTCTGAGTGATTGTGTTACAACAAGGTTGTAAAAGAACATAAAATATAAAACACCATCCTTATATTTGACCACAATAATCCATCGAGAATCTTGAGAAGAAATCAATATTGTTTTACTATTACTGTCACAAGTCTTACAATGGCCCAAAACAACTCTGTTTTTGTATAAAATGTCCAACCCTTTCTACATCCTAATCTGATCCCTTTATAGGCAAGCAAACTTAACACCTCGAGCTTCCTCCTCCAGCATGAGGGGAGCCTCGAAGGTGGCTATTGACTATCCCTATCTAATGCATAACTAACTTATTAATTACATAATGGCTAAACTGAAATTACAAATGATTTATATTTAATCAAAATCCACAATCTTTGCTCCTCGTAGCATGATGATGTTCTGGCTCTTGACACATGTCCTTTTGCTACTTGGGTTGAGATGACTGAACTACAGATGCAATGAATGCTGACTTTGGATGCTTGAAAGCACTGATGGCTCATTAATTGACCAAAAGATGCGCTCCTATTTCAACGGTCTCTGTCTCCCAACATTCTCTGAAAGTTCAGCAACATGTCTCAGCTCTTTAATAACCCCAAGTATGGAATGCTACCATGTTTCTGAATGTGCTGTAGGTGGTATTGATAGACAGATATCTCTCTTCCACAACTCCCGCTCACAGTATCACACTAGCTGCTCTGTGCTTTAAAATCATCACCTACAGCAGTTTCGTAGCGCGCTACGAAACTGCTGTGTGATTTTAGAAAACACAGTCTTCTTCACTGGTTTCTGCTAACACTGTGCTTATGGCTGCATTTTTTCCAACAGTGGCATCCAATGAAACTTGTAACACATCAAGAAGTCACTCCATCCCTCTTACTTTATCAACAACTTGAATTGCATGCTGAACTTGTGATATTGCCAAACCTGTGAAATAGGCCGTTACTTCTGGACTGAATCTGTCCTTGATATGCTTTATACTCTGAGGTAGTTGCCTATTTAAGAGCAACAGCTAAGCCAGTTCTGGTATGATTGTGAGGACCACCTTGAAGACCAGGGAACACAGCTGCGTTAATCCTTTCCTCATAGTCATACTTAACCTCTTGCCCCTGCTTGTTGATTTCTTTGATGCCCTTTCCATAAAACATCATTGCACCACGAGGACCACGGAGTGACTTGTGTGTAGTAGTAGTCACTACATCTGCAAACTCAAAAGGAAATGGAACTACACCAGGTGCAACAAGTCCGCTTATGTGTGTCATGTCTGCCAACAACACAGCTTTTTTGCTTGTCACAAACCTTGCGCATCCGAGCATAGTCAAAATGGTGTGCATAAGCACTAGCAACAATGAGTTTAGGCCTGAATAGGACCGCACTTCTCCAGCTGGTCATAATCAATATAACCTGTAAATTCATTCAATCTATGAGGCATTGTTTCAAAGAGGATTGAAACTGCTGAGATCTTTTTAAAATCGGTCTGGTAACCATGAAACAGATGGCCTCCATGTGAAAAAAAATCAAGTGCCAGGATACGATCATGTGGCTTCAATAAAGCAATGTAAACTTGAAAATTAACCGGATAGCCTGACAAGGGTTGTTCATTAACTCCCCATTTATCTGGATCCAAACCAAATGCTTCCAATGATCTTTTTCTGACATAACGACTCTGTCATGTCAATGAATTCATTTCCTTCACTATATTTATTTGTCATGACTGATCCTACAGCCTGCATGACTGATAATGAAGTAAAGTTCTCTGAAGGAATAAGTTCAAGACTCTTCCATTGTCGATTCTGGAGAAAATTCCTCCTCGTCCTTAACATAAGGCTCAAATGAATTCTACATGATAGGATCATTCAATCTCTCGTAAGCCGCAGCATTGAAATGTGAGCAATCTTCTGGCGAAAAATAGACACCCGCTGCCCAAATCGAAATACATACTCTGTATTCTAGTAAGCCAACGCCTTGGCCGCTACTGCCATCGCTTGGCTTTCATGGATCCAAACTTCTTCCCTGGCTTACCGAGACTTGTCTGGAATTCATGTAATGTCAACAAATATAGAGAAACCCGTGAGAAAATGGAGGTGGTGTCATTGCATCATGGGAATCAAAATGGACTTTTAGTATGATGCAGATCATCATTTATTTGATCCTCAACAGTGAATTCTTCATATAGACGATCATCCATTAGCATGAAGCCACTAACCATGCTCTATGTTGTCTGCTGGATACGGCTCCTGGCAAAGATAGATGATTGAGCGCAGACGAAGGATCTCCAGAAATGGGAAGTTGATAATGTTGGGGAATCCAGACCTATACACGCCCTTGTTCACCATTGAAAAATTCCGGCAAAACAGTCCCAACAACGCAAATCAGATGCGCAAAAGAAAGAGTTGAGATATCTTGTGTCAAAGGTTGAAATTTGTCTTCCTCCATTTGCGCATGAACGTAATGATCTATAACATCCAGCAATTCCACAAACACAATCCCAACATCCAGCGCGCTGTTGTAGAGGCCATGTGTCATACAGTTAACACGTATGTTGTCACTTGTCCATAATCGGTTTCACCCACATGCAAGACTTTTTGTGAGTTGGCTCATTACTCTTTTGCTGGCCGCATACATGGTACCAGAAAATATCTACAACACCAACAACCGATGAAATGAAAACAATGCTTCCCCTTTTTAATGCTTTTGGTAGAGAATGTGACAGCTGAGACATATGATAAGCTGATTCAACGTTGATAGACATAAGGAATGCGAAATCTTCATATTTATACCGACATTATTAATCAACATATTGAGTTTCCCATTGCAAAATGAAAAACATCTTTCACTCAACTCCTCTTGTGCTGAACGAGATGATAAAATATAGACTATACCATCAAACTGCAGCCCAGATTCCTTTTACTGAGTCAAACATTCATTAAAATCCTTCAACTGACACAAGGTAATGATAACTTGGAATAAGTCAACGAACAAAAGCCTTCTCATAACCGATTCCGATCAAGCATTGATTTTTAAAAAAAACACGGTTTTGAGACTTGAGTATGAAACAGGGTTTTGATGGAACTTCGTTGGTGATCATGAGAACCTGCCACAACAACTATGAGCGCAAAGCAAAATTACCACTGGAATGTTCCCCTTCAATGGAGTACAAGCCCACACAAAACAGCTTGACAAACCTCGTTTCCTGCAGTGTTTCCATCAATTCACTTTAAATATCCGTCATTTCCCAATTTCGCAGCGCAGCCAGTGCAAGGTCAGTGTTTTCGCTACGAAATCACTAAAACAGATGGCGCTGCGAAACTGCTAACGGATTTATGTGCTGCGAAAACACCCTGACTTTAAGCTAGGCAAAAAACTTTTTGGTAACAGAATTATCAGTGATAACAGATGATGAAGATCTTCCCATGGTAAATCATCAACAGACAAAAGTTCACGAATCTGCTCATCAGTATGAACAAGGTCAGAAAAAATTGTTGAATCTGAGGTTGAGATTGAAAGTGACTCCCCATGGACCACATTCATTGGATCGATTTCAGTTGAACGTGAGTCGGAAAACGACTGTACAACCTGATATGCAACTTCAAAGGGACTCAAAGGCATTGCATCACCAAATGAGTCCACCTCGGAATCAGAAGGTACGATCCAACGATCATCAAAAGCAATAGTGTTCGATGAAATCGTATGAATGGTTGCAAAAGAAGGCAATACGTTAGGAGGAGGAAATGAAAAAGTTCCTAGTAAGCCAAAATCTTTAACCAAACCTACCCCAACATCCTTATAAGGGATAGCTATTTTACCGACATGTTGAATACTATCAGAAGAGGCTGGGTCAGATGAAAAATAATTTAACTGGTCTATTGTGATGATCTTTTCATTCTGAGGAAACTTAATAAGTCGAAAGACCGATGAAACAATAGCAGTCATAGCTTAAGACCAACTGCGACCCAAGAGAAGGTTGTAATCTAGAGGGGCATCAACCACTTCCACATCTAGATTTACAGTTTTGCCTTCTACCCCTATAGGTAAATCCTGCAAAATGCCAAAAGGATGAAACCCTCGGCCATCAAAAGCCTTTAGAATCGTCGAGGATTGATTAAGTGTAGGAGAACCAAGCGATCTCCAACACTGGATCGACATAATACACGTTGAAGCTCCCTCATCAATTACAGTCCGAAAGCAAGGTCTGTTTTTGACTAACACTGGGATCTGGAAAGCCATTTGATGAGGTAGGCGAGGTGTACTATTTTCTAAATTAAAGATGATAAGATTGGAATCCTGAATATCAACAGCTCCTATAGCAGACAATAGCAATTTACGTTGTGCTGGGCATGATTACATCACCTCCAAAGCCGACATTGCTGAAGGAGAAACAACTAAATCTTCAACAATGTTATAGTTCTGAGCAGCTCTCACATGTGGATTGAAATCTGACTTCCGAAGTATACCTTCAGCAAGGGGTTTGATTACTAAGTCTGGATTAGGTTTCTCAATCTGTAGTGGATCAGAACCAGGAGGAGTTGAAGTTGATGGGTTTGAATTAGAAGATTCTGCTTCCTTACCACCAACATGATTCTTACTACCATAATCTTCCGATCGTGTCGTAATCCTGACATGGGACATCATCATAATGGGTTCTTCTGAGGCATTTGAGGAAGAACCTATCATATTACTGTCTTGACTAGGAAAAGGATCCTTCAAGACAACAGGGGTTTGAGAACCTTTGACAATTTTCGAAACCTCAGCTCGATGTGGACAATCTCTTGTAAAATGCTCCTCATCCCAAATGAGACAAGGATAGCGAGGTTTACGTTTCTCATCAGTAGGTTCGTTTTTATCTGGTTTCTCTTTTGAGTTTTGTTTATTTTTCTTCTTTCATTTCTTTTTACCGCCGAATTTTGATTTGGCCGTAGATGATTCTATGACATGAATATCGGCAGGAATTTCAGCGGAAGATTCTCCTGTCAGGGAATCTGGTAAAGTTATAATAGGAGAAGAATTCTTTGCAAGTTTCTTCTTACTTTTGGTACTAACTGAACCAATAATACCATCAGCGGCATGAGACCCTAAAGGAGTTGTAGTTATTTGATTTTGTTTCAGAAGATTGGGGATTTTTTCATATAAAGTACCTGACTGCGTATAAACGAGGTCAAGGTACTGAGCCTGAGCAATTACTTGCTCTTCAGTAACAACTCCTGCCTTAGCTACATCCTCAGTGATTTTAGGTAATAATGATTTAGCAAACCATTCCACCAAAATTTGATCCAGAATAAAAACTTTCACTAAACGTCGTCGACGTCACCATTCATGAATATGATCTGAAATATATGTGGACATTGACTATTTTAATGAGGTTAATAATTCCGTGCCGTTGTCGTATCTGATAGGCAACTGAAAATGAGTTAAGAATGAAGTGGCTAACTGACTAAAATTATAAAAAGAGCTTCGTGGTAACTCAATGTACCACTTGGCAGCGAGACCAATTAGAGTGCGTTGAAAAAGACGTAAGCGGATTGAATCGTCTATAATGGAATTGGATGCACACCAGAGGTGATAAGTCATCACATGATTTGACGGATCCTCTCCTGACTTACCCTCAAACTTCAGGATATCACTGGGCAACTTATTAGGCATTGGCGGCCAATACGAAAGATAATAAATTGGATCATTCGTAAGGTACGACAAATCAGGTAAATCCAAAGTTGCAATAAAAGGTAACTGACAGTTAGGGTCTCGAAAACCTTGGGTCACAAGACCAGCTCCAGGAGGAGGATATCCAGGATAGCCTAGAATTGGATTTGCATTAGGAATATTATATCCTCCCGAAAAACCAGGATTAACCGGACCAAACTAGGGTTTTTGAGGTTGCTGATAAGTATATCTAAGGTACGGTTGATACTGATGAACTGGGTTTTGCACAGCAGGACCAAATTGATACTATCCCTGGTACGGTTGATAAGTGAATTGCGGTTGAATTGTGACAACCGTACTTGTACCAAGTTGTCCTATAGGCATCTGAACCGAAGTCTGAACCATAGGTCCTGACTGTGGTAAAGAGGGCTGAGGAGTTGATATAGGAACAGTAGAAACCGGAGCTACCAATACTCCAGAAGTATGTGGGGTAGATTGAACAGAAGCTGCAGTAGTTGCAGAAGCAGTTTAGGGAGGAGTTTGAGGTGAACTAGGCCCAGACTGATGAACTACACCAGGTGCAGAAGTTTGAATAGTAGGCTGGACAGGTTGCTGGGTTGAACCAGAAACCAAAGGTTGTCCAGATTGAGATGACAACTGCACATTGGGTTGCAAAGTCTGTTGAGATGAATCCCACAACACGTTCATTCCGGGGTTGGACCCGTAAAAGATTGAGCATATTGAGGACCATAACCAGGTTGAGGGTAGGACTGATAATTGAAAGGTACATTTCCAGCTCCTTGTACAAATGGTTGACGAGAAGGTAGTTTGAAACCTTCAGTTGGGTACTGACCTTGAGGTTGATAACCCTGAGGCATGTACTGAAACTGGGGTTGACCTTGAGGTATATATTGATACTGGGGTTGACCTTGAGGCATATACTGAGTTTGGGGTTGACCTTGAGGTATGTACTGTTCTAAAGTTATGTACTGTCCTTGAGGTTGCCCCCCGGGTGGTAATTAAGCACCTTGAGGTTACCCCCCAGGCGGTAACTGACTACGTTGAGGTTGCCCTCCAGGCGGTAACTGACTACCTTGGGGTTGCGGATTTGGAATAGCACCATACATCATAAGAATTTCCTCTACACTCAACGACGGAGTTTCGTTATTACTAGTTGGTATCCCATGTTCAATGGTTTGAGGAGATGCTCCTAAAAAAGTACCAGAAAGTGACTGATACCCAGACATAACAGAAGGACCACCATAAAAAAATGTTTCCGGTGTTTGGGAAAACATGGATGACCGTTTTGACATGTTCGAAGGAGGATAATAACCTCTGGGAGTAGGATGAAAAGGAATACGAGGTGGTGAAGAAGCAAGACCCAGATTTTCTAAAAAGTTCGTCAATGATACGTACCATGCATCACTTCGAAAAGGACTGTAGAAGATTGATTCACGCTCCCTAAGTTCTAAAGTTGGTTGATTTTCAGGGAGAGTTATATCTTCATCTGGACTAACAAGTTTTTCAATAAAAATGAGTCCAGAAGGAAGATTTTGGGTAATGACACTTCCTACCTTGGGTGAACCAGGACCACTAGAAGTTGGAGAAGCAAATCCTGAGGATGGAGTAGTAGCAGGTTAAATTTCAAGTTCAGAAATTTCAGGTTCTTCAGTTAATTCACTAGTAGGAGAAATACTACCAGTAACTTCGGAAAATGAAATCGATTCAGAAATATACTCTGTTGCTTGAACTTGATAATCAGGATTAATAATTAAGGAAGATTCTCCGGCTTCCGGTGACCCAAATCTACTATCACTAGGTGATACAAGAGCTCGTAGCCCTTCAAGCTGATTTGGTGTATATTCGAGAGGCTGCCCCCGAAGCCTATGGGATTATCTCGGTAATTCAACCACGATTAAATATTTAATTACTTCACATGCAAACAAAGAAAATCTCAATAAAATCACCTAAAGTCTCTAAAGAACCATACAATTGAATCACATGCCTAAAAAAATCTAAGAGTTCAAACCACACAAAAACAGTAACTTTCTGTACCGAAAACACTAGTTGGTGATGAAATCTAACGTCGCAGAATTCAATACAGAAAAGGCGGTTGGAATAGTTACCTCGACAACCTGCTTAATGAAATAGACTGGCACAGGTTTCTTCACAAAACCGTCTCGAGTGAAGAGAACCCCCCAGAGAGTCCAAGTGAGTCTAGTCGACGTCGACTCCAAGTACAGTGAGACCCGTCCTTCACTGTCACCTTAGGAAAGAATCTTAAGATTATGGTCACTAAGGTTACCAACAGTAACAAATATAATTGGGGGAACAGTCTACGATCCGATCTACGCACAAGGGCAGAGTAGCAAAGCTCAATCCCCTTGAAGGCTCCTCGACATGATCAATCTGAGGTTTACCAACAAGTGACCGTAGGCTCCTCGACAATGGTTAATCCGAGGTTTACCGTTTTTAATACGCGCAAATCTGCTATCTTTCCCAATGAGATAGACTTGATTGTCTCAAAGGTTCAGACATGATCTCATGATTGACTCCTGTAAGAGGAGCTTCCCAGATTATATCAATTACAATTGGATTTATTTCCTACTGCAAGATACAGCTACTTGTTTGTTTTAACTATCTTGGAGAGCTAATTACTCCCTACTCCAAGATACTAGCCTAAGTTATATTGGTGATAAGATCCCTAGAAATAAAATGATTACTAGATTAATTTTAATTAAGCGTTATTTTTATGGTTTGTTTCTTAAGTCAATAGGTGTGGAGATGAAACTTTGATGGTGTGAAGACTCGACTCCAAAAACACTAAAAAATGCACCTAAAATGATAAACAATTCATTTTTCTTTTCAATGAATCTCTAGCTAAAAGAAAGAGTTGAGAATGCAATTCCTTGGAAAACAAAACTTTCCTTCAACATATAAATGAAAAGAAAAACTTTTTTGTCTTTTTCAATAAACTCAAACGAAACTACTAATTATGCTCACAAAATAAATCCCTTTTCTTTTCAACACTCAAAACTACAGAAAACAATTCTTTCAAAAGAGAATCTACGATTTCTAGAAAAACACTCAAAACTATGAAAAATCTAATCTTGAGATCCAAAAACTTCTAAAAACCTAATTGAAATAAAAGCTTGAAATTTTTTTGAGGACGTTTTACTTAGTTATTCAGTAAACTAAGGATTAATTCGTTCATAATAACAAATCAATCAAAAAACATCTAGCTATGTTTTCTTTTATAAAAATGAAATTCACAACTTATGACCAAGTTCATTCAAAGATTTGCACATAGAAATGAAATCTATTTCTCACCAAGGGAATATTTCACAAACCAGCCAGACTCATCAAGAAGACAAAAAGATACCAGGGTGATCTAAGGTTTCTTAGGCTTCTAATCTTTGGGTCACTACAGAGACCGAGTGAAAACCAATCCAGGTATGCAAAACTTCTAGAAATTCATCTAAAACAACAACACCAATGGAACTTACTCACAAGAGACCTTTGAGAGGACACATGCAGATTTGGGAAGAAACTAATCCTAAACTTAACTGGGTAAAAAGATTTTAGGTTTTTCAAAAATTTTGACAGGGTCCGCAGGCTTCCAGTATAACCAGGTGTGGTACCGCTCTGTGCAGTAAAGTAACAGTGCATAGATGTCCACACTGTAGTATAAATAGAAAGTGCGGTCCCCTTGAAATTTTCAAAAAAAAAAAAAAAGAATCCAGAACCTAAAAACTACCCAATCCCACACACATCAAGCAAAAACCAGAAACACAGACAAGTTTCTCAAGTCAAAGACAAAGGAAAATCAAAAAACCAAAATCTTTTTCCCCAGCAGAGTCGCCAATTTGTTGGCCGGATAAATTGTTCTTGCGCACAAGACCGATCTCCCTAGTATCAATAGATATCTAGCAACAAGCAGGACAAGCAAATCTACATTTCTCTAAACATATTGTGATTCATTAATAAAAACTAAAGAGGTGTTTTAGACCCTACCTTAAGTCCAACGCTAGTTTGTGGTAGCTATGCTCCAACCATTCGAAAGAGTTTCCTTTTAAGAACCTGCAATCACAAACAAGCACACATCAAATAACACCTGCATAGCTAATATAATAAATCATGTTCATCATGGTGATCAAGGAATCCATGAAATAAACTATAGAACACAGCTCATTGAGAAAAATAAACTTGATTGTATTAACTTTGAAATAGAAGAACTTTACAAGATTTGGTGCCTTGATGCTATCCAAGCTCTTCCCAGGGTCCAAACAGAAATCTCCTCTACTTTGACAAGCCTCACTCTCTTCCAAATGAGATCAAAAGGTATGTAATCTCTCCTCTCAAAAGCTCAATTAGGAAGACTAAGTTCCAACAACATTTACCCTCAAAAATATTCAGCTTTCAACCTCCCTAGTAATCAGCCCAATGCTTCATTTTATAGTGCAAAGGAAGGAGGTTACAGGTCCACCATTGAAGGGATAGAGTCCTCTTTCAAAGGGATAAGCTCCTCACATCAAGGGGTTAGCTCCTTAAGGTATGGGATGCATGAACCTTTAAGGAGCAAATTTGCCACCTCAATATTCCCTCTAGAAGCTTCCAGAAATGACTCAAAGTGAGTTTTTAAGAATATACTTGCGCCTTTTTGAGTTTTATAGGGGTCTGCACCCATTACACAGGAACAGAGCAGTCAGGTGCATGGGGGACATGACCATTAGGTGCGGGACCGCAGGTAATACTAAGAGAAAGTGCGAAACCATAGTTTTAGAGATTTTTAACGTTTTTCTCTTGTTTTCAAGGCTTGATATGAAGAACTAAGGTTTCAAACTTGCAAAGGAGGAAGGTATGAGTGATTATGGACTCACAAAGATTGCAGAATGTCAAGGTGACAATTTTTGTGCAACACTACAGAGGTTAGAGTAGTGTGTGAGGTGAGAATCACAGAGGTTGTAGCTGGAGGACCCAGGAGAAACTACGTAAGGAAATAGGAGGCTTGGAGGACTAAAGGAAGGCATATGTGTTGTCTATTTTGTCTATGAGCAACAGTCAGGGATTGTACTGAGAGCTGGATAGCTTGAGAGATAAAGCTTTGTGTAATCCTGAGATATTTCCACTTGTATGATAACACAGATAGCGGGGTTTTTAGCTGAGGCTTTCCCCAGAGTATTCTTTTGTGTTTCATGTGTGATTGAATCTTCTTCTCTGTTATATGTGTTCTGGTTGATCTTGCTCAAAATCAATTAAGCTTCTGCAAGTTTGATTGTAGAAGTAGATTAAGTATTTTTCTTTAGTACGTTGCATAATCATTTTAATCTAAAGTGAGAATTTCTACATGGTATTAGAGCAAAGGTGATCGAAGTGGAGAACAGTATACAAAGAAGGGAGAAGTTCGAAGTTTGAAGTTCTTGATTATAGGTACAAAATCGATTTCTTATCACATCTCAAAGTTCACCAATGGCGTTCAATGGCTTGAGACTCGAGTATGCCCTGGATGGCAGCTTGAATTACATAGCATGGAAGGATCACATGGAAGCAGTATTAGAAGACAATGGTTTGAAGGACTTCATTGATCAAGAAATCCCTAAGCCAGCAACAGCTAATGGCCAAGAATTGGTGGAATGGAAGAAATGTGTGGCAAGAGCGAGGAGGATTCTTCTGGAGGGAGTTAGAGACCATATTGTCTCGAGTCTCCATGGGAAGGAGACTTCGTTTTCAATGTGGAAGACATTGAAGGACCTATATCAGAACAACAACGACCAAAGGAAGTTGGCGCTGAAGGACAAGCTTTAGAAAATCAAGTGTGAAAAGGGCGACATGATCTCTACATATCTGAACAAGCTCACCACTTGCAGAGATGAGCTTAGAAGTGTAGGAATCACGATAGCCGATGATGATATGGTGATTCTTACTCTCCTTAGTCTTCCTAAGAGTTGTCATAGCTACTAGGACTGAGTGAATGGAAGAGAGAAACTGCCAGATTGGGAACGACTGTGGTCAGATCCAATGTAGGAGGAGATTAAGAGAAGCACCAGAGATAGTTCTTCATCCAAGGAGGATGAAGAAAATCTAGCCTTAGGGAGTAAGGTAAGGAAAGGGAAGGAGAAGGATTCTTATCCCAAATCGAGTCCTTCTCGTGGAGGGAAGAAGATTGACAAATCTAAAGTGAGATGCTTTAATTGTCATGAGATGGGCCATTATGCAACTAATTTTCCATTGAAGAAATCCAAGAAGGGATCTTTGGAAGGATTTGAAGGTGAGGCATTGGCCTCTCAGTTTGAATTGGATTTTACCCTCATCGCATGCATTGTTTCATCGATGATGGGTTGTGGTTGGTTTCTTGACAGTGGAGCCTTATTCCACATGACCGGTGATAAGAGTTTATTCAGTACCTTGGAGGAGAAGGACCTCGACATAGAGATGGATGATGATGGAAAGTATCGTGTTTCAGGTGAAGGTATAGTTGTGTTTCAGAGGGAGCATGGAACTCCTCTCACCCTGACTGATGTGAAGTATGTGCCTAGACTGAAGAAAAACTTGGTATCGATCACGATGGTGGAGGACAAAAGCTACGATGTTGTCTTCAGTAAGGGAAAGGTTTTCCTTAGACACATCACCACGGATCAGGTGAAACAGATCAGTTCACGGGTATAGAACCTATATTCTCTTCAGGTTCAAGATGAATGCAAGGCCTTGAGGAGCAAGGCAACTGTTAGAGACTTGGTAGTTGAGAGGGAGAGTAAATTACCTCCCAACATGCAGCCTTGGAAGAAGTCTCAGACAATTGTGGAGGAGCCACAATTGGTGAAGCAACTTCAGGAGGTTATGGAGCAGCCACAACTGGAGAAGCCGAGAGGAGATCAAGTGGAGGCATCCACTCTTGCAGAGACTTACAGGAGGGGAAAATTTTGATCCAAGTGGGTAGAGGGTTCACATGCAACCATACCTCCAGGTGTGAGGTGGGGCGATGTGAAGAGATAGTCCAAAGAAGGCTGAAATAGGGGCAGGATCGTTGAGGTACCAAGCCTCTTTGATTAGAACTTGCTACGAGAGCCTCGACAAGGAGTAGTAGAACTGGTTGAGTGGGTAGAGACAGATGTGGATGGAGTGGCAGAGGAGGCTTTAGCATCAGAGGGTGTTTCTAGCCCAATAGGGAGGTCAGATGGAAGATCAGTTACTTACTTCTTAGTAATTGAGTTGCAATGCAGTAGTGGGCAGCGGATGCAACATGATGAGAGGAGGTACAATGCAGATGCAATGCTAGGAGATAGGACCAGCAATAGCACGGATGCAGCAGGAGGAATCAATGTGATTGATGCAGTCAGAGATCAAAGTGACAAAGGCTAGAGTAGTTAGATACTGAAGAGCACAGAGGTGTAGAGTTTTCAGTCGATAGAGGTAATAGCAGTAGGAGACTTTGATGACAGAGGCATCATTCTGATTCAGGTTGGATATTTTTTTGTTTCTAGAGTTGTTGGAGCAACAACACTTGAGAGAAGTGTTGCATGCAGAACATTCCAAAGGTTCAGGATTAGGATCAAGTTGAATTCCTTTCTTGTTGAGAGGGAGTGTTGAAAATAGCAACAAGAAATGATAAAAATAGAAATGATAAAAATATCATTGCTATAATTAGCATTTCAAGATATACTCCAACTCTGTTGAAAATAGCAAAAAAATAAAAATGCTAAAAATAGCATTGTTGTAAATAGCATTTCGGGATATCTTCCAATTTTGATTTGTCCTTGAATCAAAATTGAGAATTAAAATTTGAATTTAGTCTCACTAGCTATTTGAAAAATATTTAATTAATTCATCTTGAGTTAATTAGTTGGTGAAAATCAAACATGAAGTCTTTGTGAAGACATGCAACAGTTATTCCCTTGATTGAGGAAGATATCCCTTAATTAAGGAGATAAGGATGAGTTGTATTTGAGTTGTAATTAGTTAGCTCAGTTAACTGAGTTAAGTCCAGTTAAATTAGTTCCAAATAGTTTTTGGAACTAATTGTGAGTTCAGTCAGTTAATGCATGCATGCATGCAATTAGTGTTCTCTAGATAACTGAATATTCTTTCATAGATAACTCATGCATGTCAGTTCATAAAGAGACCCAGTTGAGATTAAAGGCAAGGACAGTGTACTATCAATTGCTAGGATTTTCCTATAAGAAAATCTCTTGCATGCAGAAGGATTTCATTCCTTCAGGATTATGCAGGTACTACAAAGGTTAGAGTAGTGTGTGAGGTGAGAATCACACAGGTTGCAGCTGGAGGACCCAGGAGAAACTACGCAAGGAAATAGGAGGCTTGGAGGACTAAAGTAAGGCATATGTGTTATCTATTCTATCTATGAGCAGCAGCGAAGGATTGTACTGAGAGCTAAAGCTTTGTGTAATCTTGAGATATTTCCACTTGTATGATAATACAAATAGCGGGGCTTTTAGCTAAGGCTTTCCCCAGAGTATTCTTCTGTGTTTCATGTGTGATTGAATATTCTTCTCTGTTATATGTGTTCTGGTTGATCTTGCTCAAAATCGATTAATATTCCTCAAGTTTGATTGTAGAAGTAGATTAAGTATTTTTCTTTAGTACATTACATAATTAGTTTAATCTATTGTGAGAATTTCTACAAGTTTATGAAAATCAAACTAGATTAACCATGAAGTGTACTTAGCTTGGAGTGGGAGCCCTCCACCCTTGCCTTGCACACTTGAAAAGATTATCGGCTACTGTAAACTCAGTCAATCATCCACACCATTGAATAGAAAAGTGAAGATACAACAAGTTCCTAAAATTAACTCCAAGTATTCAGAAGTCTCAATATGAAATTATACAAATTCTACATACCATAAGCCTTCAATATTTTGGCTTAAATAGAAAAATATGAAACAAACTGATCTAAAATGTCTCTAACATCTATATCTATCCATATCCCATCTATCCAAGTAGATCTCATCCATCATAATACTAAAAATATGGAAAATCCTATGAAATCATAAAGCTACCCTATTCCCTAAGGATTTCCTAAATGACTGGTCTTATTTGACCAGCTTTGAGCGGGATTGTTTCAGATTGTTTTGACCGAACCAATTGGATTTAGGTTAATCCTAGTTCCCAAGCTTTCTAGAAATGTGCTTAGCTCGTTCCCAAGTGTCCTGCAAATATGACATCCATGAAGCGATTACGGAAATTTATGATTCTGTCCAAAAATGCACTTAAAATTCAATTTTCATAAAAACATCTAAAAATTGCAAAAATAAATTTATATACCCGAATATGCATAAATACATCAAAATGGGGTGTACATGATGGAAAATGGATGGATAATATAGAAATTAAGTGTGTTTTCTTAAGCAAAATTGGACCAAAAATGAGGGCCAACAACATGTCAAGCCCTTACTTCCTTGTGTAATAACTGAGGGAATTAGCCCATATTTAATTGGAAAATTCTTTCTCCATAACTACACAATCCATCCATAGGCCCTCAACTAATTGCATGCACCATATGTACCACTCAGAAAATTATACAATTGATAGTACACTATCCCTAAACTCTAATCTCAACTAGGTCTTCCTAAGAACTCACATGCATGAGTTATCTATGAGTGAATCTTCAGTTAACTGGTGGAGCAGTGAAGCTTCACTGGTGCTTGTCCCCACTACTATACCTCCTAGTAGTTCCTCCAACTGTTTGAACTAGTTCAACTGACTTCAACTCGGTTAGACTGAGTTAATTAATTACAACTCAAAAGAGCTCAATTTGGACCCCTAAAATTTAGGAATCGCTCTACATGACTCTAGATAGACTTCCAACTCGAATTTGCTGAGCTAACTATGTCAAATTAACATAGTTAACTATTACAAGTTGCTATGAGAATAGAATTGCAATTTAATTCCTAATTTAATTAGGACTTCTTGTTGCTATTTTTAACACTCCCTCTCAACAAGAAAGGGATTATCTGCTACCCCAATGTTGCCTCTGTGAAACTTGATTTCGCATCTTGACAAGGCCTTTGTCAAAATATATGCATCATGTTCCTCTGTGGGAATGTACTCCAACAATATAATTCTCCTCTGCACACAATCTCGAAGATGATGATACTGAATATTAATATGCTTGGACCAATCATGAAAAACTGGATTCTCAGAGAGTTTGATACAACTCTGATTGTCACAGTAAATCATTGTTGGATCCATATGAAGACCAAACAAACCAACTATAATCTTCCTCATTCATATAGCCTCATAAGATACTTGACTAACAACCATGTACTCTGCTTCCTCTAAACTAAGTGCAACGGATCTTTGTTTCCTACTATACCAAGAAACAATTGTTGACCGAATACTAGAGATCCATCTGCTGTGCTCTTCCTGTCAAATGGACTCCCTATCCAATCTGCATCGGTGAAGCCTTGAAGCTTCACTCCCTTTGTTCATTTGTACTAAAGACCATATTGAGTAGTGCCTTTGAGGTATCTCAACATTAGCTTAGTCAACTTAACCATTGTTTGAATAAGTTGGTTAACTGCATAAGACATGTCTAGTCATGTGCTCACGAAATATACGAGTGAACCCACAAGCTACCTGTAAATAGTAGCCTCTACTAATTCACTAGAAGTAGCATCTTGTTTCCTCCAGTTACCAGTTAGAGGAGTCTCGATGGGTTTACTATTCTCCATGTGGAACTCCTTGAGTATCGCGTTGGCATACTTTCCCTAAGAGACAAATAGTTCCTCATCACGTTGCCATACTTCCATCCCCAGAAAGTAGTGCATGAGCCCCAAGTCCTTCATTTACAACTCTCTTGCAAGATCTTCTTTGCAAGGCTTGATCAGCTTATCATCACCTGTCATAATCAAATCGTCAACATATAAAACAATAATCAACAATTTACCTTCAACGACAATATGGTAAATGTTCAAATCTACTTCACTTTTAGTGAAGCCCAACCAGGTGAAATAGCCATCGATCCTGCTTTACCAAGCATGAGGTGCTTGTTTCAGTCCATACAATGCTTGCTTGAGTTGACACACATGTGACTCTATGTTGAAGGTCTCAAATCCTTCAGGATGCTCAATATACACCTCTTCCTCAATCATGCCAGTGATGAATTTTGTCTTTACATCCATCTGATGTATCTTCCATCCCATCCATGCCTTGTGTTTCTACACACTACCATATGTTGCTTGATTTACCTTGTAAATCCATCTGGAACTCACCACTGACTTGTCTGCCAGTCTTGGGACCACATCCCAAACAATGTTCCTGACAATGGATTCATACTCCTAAACCATGGCATCGAGCCAAACTGGTTGTTGCATTGCTTCATCAGAAGATAGTGGCTCAATATCTACACATCCGCTCATCAGAGCCATGTAGCCAGTGTACCTCTTCGGTGACCTCCTCTGCCTGCACTATGATGTGGGTGCTCCCACATTCTCTCTAGGATCATGTGATAACTTATCAACCTCACTTGTGTGCTTTCTCCCATCTATGGAAGACTCTACATGAGTGGGTGTCTCCACTCCTTGCTCCTCTACATGTGGTTTCTCCACATCATCTTGAGGTTCCTCCTTAGGAGCTAAAATATCCTCAATCGCATGTAGCTGAAGCTCCCTCTCAAGGGAACATCTCGTGGCCTTATCTTCATCGAATGTTACATCTCTACAAACCACTCTCATCCTGTTGGTTGGAAGGTACACCTAATGGTTGTGAGGTGTATCAGTCTACCCCACAACTATGCCCAAATGTTTTGTTGGCTCTAGCTTTTTCCATGCATCTTTGGTAACATGGTAGTAGACTGATGAACCAAAGATCATAAAGTGTGCCACATCTAGTTTCTTCCTTGAAAATTCCTCTTCCAACGTAGTGAGTCCTGAGAATTTGATGAGGGCTTATGTTCTGCAAAGAAACAGTTGTGTTTCATGATTCAACCCATAAGTGTAATGGTAGGCCCTCATCAGGTAAAATTGCCCATGCCACTCCCAAAATAATATTTTTCTTCCTTTCAACCACCCCATTATGTTGTGGGTTATGAGATGTTGTCAACTCTCATCAAATCCCTACTGATGCACATAAGTTTTTGAACTCATTTGACACATACTCTCCATCATTATCACTCCTGAGAGCTTTAACTTTCGTGCTAGTATCTTTCTCGACAAGTTCTTTAAATTCACAAAACTTAGAAAAAGTCTGATCTTTCTTCTGCATGAAGAAGGTCCAACTCTTACAAGAAAAATCATCATGAAATATCACATAATACTTGTGCTTGGTCATGGATGCTATCGAGAATGGTCCACACACATCTGAGTGAACTCAATTAAGGATCACCTGTGCTGGACTGTTTTTGTCATGAAAGGAAGCTTTGGTGTGCTTCCCGAATGTACACCCTTTGCATGTGTCTACCTGCTCTAGTGTACATTTTGGAAGACCATTAGAAATTTTTTGAATGATATTCAAAGTGCCATGGTGCAAGTGACCCAACTTCCTATGCCACAACTCACTAATATCTCGGCTTTGCACGTTCTCTGCTTTAGTGCTCAAGGCAACACAATCTTCTACCTCAAACCTGTAGAGGTTCTTCACTTGAACCCCTATCTTCTTCACCTATCCTATGGCTACGTGCTGAAGGAATGCCTTTCCCTTACTAAATATCACATCATAGCCTCTATCCTCCAACATGGCAACATAAACCAAGTTCTTCTTCAAACCAAGAACATACATAACATCTCACAAAGTGAGGGGAGAACTAGACTCCATCTAAAAGGTAACTGTACCAATTGTTGGGCCTCCAAAATGTCTTCAAAATGACAACCACTTTCACCTTTATCACCACCATTTCACTCACATGTCGCAACTCCAAACCATATAACCTTTCATTAGCCACCATTTTCATAAATATATGGGTTAGGATCCTTATTTACCAAAGTTATTTATTTTATGTGTTTAAAGTGAATTTATGATTAAAAACTAGGAAATTAACATGGTTTCATGTATCTATATATGTGGCTTGAGTTTCATGACATGTGTAGGTCGTTTTGAAGCTTCCAAGGCACCCTTATGTGGCCTCCAATGCTCAAATTCGAAATCCCTTCAAAGGATATTTGGATAAAGGTCAAAGAAGGATATGTGTCCTATTTGGATTGTAACTCTATGAGGTGTCTCATCATTTCTTATTTGGATTAGAACTCTATGAGACACTTAGGGGATATATGTCTCATTATGAGCTATTTTGTTGTAACTATATGAGATTTTAGTGGATCTTCATTAAATAGGGTAGCTTCTTATGTTTTTCTATAAATAGGAGAGCCTTCTCTTTTGAAAGGCATGTGTAAAGTGAGAGAAATGCTCATGTTTTTAATAGAGAATTTGGAGCTTATACTTGGAGATTTGAAGATTTAGTTTTGCTTGCATATGGAGCTTCTTCACTTGCCATCCTCAGACACAATTGGAATGGCCATCTAATGATTGTGAGATTTAATTGCTTTTATAGATTAAAGTTCATTTGCTTTCTTAGTATTAGTTTTAGAATGACTATGTAATCTTTTCTTTTGTAAAAACATTTCAATAGGGAAGATTTATGTGTTTTCTAATTGGATTAAGTTTGAGGCAAGGGCTCATAGTTATTTAGTTTCCTTTCATGTTTTTTTATTTACTTTCTTAGATCAAACCATCAATTCATTGTATAATTGAATAAAGGATCAGGCCAAGAAGGTGACTTCAAATTGGGTGATTGAACGTTCAACCTATGCAATCATTGAGCTTTACTTTTTCGTGATTTTGTATTTGCTTTTAAGATCCTCATTTAATTGCATTAACTGATATCCCTAAAGATCATTCTAAGAAATTGATTTAATCATATTTCAAGATTGAATGGTTGAATATTTGATACATGCAATTACTGAGTTATTTTCTGCACACATTACTTGCTTTTCTAGAACATTAGAAGTTAAAGTATAAATAGTTGCTTACACATCATCTCAAGAAGGTAACACTTCATAATTGAATGTTGGAGTAACTAAGCATACATTAGATGTTTTTCATTTCACAGGTTAGTTGAATTTCATTTTCATTATTTGATTTCATAGATTAGATGAATTGGTTTTCATTATTTTGTAGTTAGACTGATATAAACTGAAAGACAATTTGTAGCACATACAGTGCACACATTCTTCACAAGTTTACGAAACCCCCTGGTTGACAAATTAAATGATAGGAAATCACTTTTCCCCAACATTTTGGCGCCGTTGCCAGGGAAGTGTGCATAGGAACTAACTTTCAGTTTAGAGTGTATTTTATTTGTTTTTGTTTTTACTAACCATTTATGGACAAAGGATCTAGAATGTAGCCCAAAGACTACATTGAGGAATGGTATCAAGAAGCGGTTACGCCACAATATTCATCAATTCTTCAAGAGATCCTTGCAGCAAATCTAAAGGTTAAAACGATTTCTCATGTCTTCATGCACAATCAGGTACATTTCGCAAATTTGGATATGAACATTTTAAAACGTTTAATCTGTAAATGGCTCCATTGGAAACATTCATATACTTCAAAAAAAAAAAAAAAAAAAAAAAAAAACTTTCAAGTAAGATAAACTAGGAAATAAAATCAAGCTTGATTGCATTTTTCAGAGTTCTTGATTGCATTTTTTTAAGTTTTTAGACTTTAAAATCTTCTAGAATTTTATTTATTTTCTTGCATTTCTTCATTAACCTCACAAAAATATTTTCAATAAAAAAAATCATGTTTTGATAATAAAAAAAATCATTTTGGATTTTCAATAAAAAAATAACATTAAAAAAAAAAAAAAAATCTTCATGTTTTTGAATAAGGAAAATGTAGATTTTTTTCTTTTTTTTCCTAAAGAAATTGACAATCTAGGTTCTCATGCGACCTGCAAGGAAAAAATATTTTGGCATTAGCTTGGAATCCAAATCCAAAATTCCTCATTTAAAAAAAAAAATAAAAAGAAATAAAATTAGATCTGGCTTTAAAAACGCTGCATATCTGGCATATCAAAGGTTCAAATGATTCCATTCTGATTCGATATGGATTGATTATCTTCTGCAAATCTTCTTCCAGAGTCATTTTCAAGTAATGGCATGACCGAACAACTTGCATTGATATGGAGGCAGATTTCAAGTCCCCCAGAATTGCCCATAGGACGATTGATATAGTTAGATCTTCCCTTTTCCTTTGCTAGAAGACATCCATGCAGCCACAAGCCCAACCTTCAAAACCTGCAAATCAAAACCACCAAAAATTGATTTTGGTTGCTAGAACATTTCCAGAAAATGTAATTGTTTTGATAGATGATTTTAAAACACGTTTTCTGAATAAACCAAGGCGAATTAGCAAAATCTAAGACGTGGGTTTTTCTGGAACGGGGGCAATTAGGTAACCCAGAAACCATTTTCTGGATTTTACAACCAATTGAGAGAATTTTGCAGTTCTTCAGAGCCCTATTTTGCTGTCTGCGTGAAAAAAAAAACAATTTTTATATATACACAGTGAACGGTTTCAGCCAGGAGAAAGAATGCTAGGAAAATCCTTCTTATCCATTCACCACCAACAGAATTAATAAAAAGGTTCTGATAAGCTGATTGCTCAACCTCACATCAAAACCTGCAAATCCAACCACAACAAATGATTTTAGTTGCCAGAGCATCACAAAAAATGTAACTGTTTTGACACATGATTTTAAAATGCATTTTCTGAGCAAACTGAGGAAAATTTCAAAAAACTGAGACATGGTTTTTTCTCAGAATAGGTTGAATTAAATAACCCAAAAATGGTTTTCTCAATTTCGCAACCGTTTGAGAGAAATCTGAGATTCTTCGGGACCCTGTTTTGTTGACTGCGTGAGGAAAAACGATTTCTAATTAATACACTGTGAACTGTTTGAACATGGCATGTTGAAGAGGGAAGAATTCAAATTAAAAACAAAATCTGTTGTAGCATTCGATCCACATGGCACGTAGAATCCAATTTAATTCATACCCACTGCACAGTTAGTAGATCCCACTGAAGCCATGGATGTTCAAAACGTGCACACATTTATCACTAATTTCCTCCTCTCTCTTTAGTGCAGAAGCCGCCACTGGAGCTGATATCAATTTCATAGACCACCAGAGGAGGTAGATCCGCCACTCTCGCCTACTCAATCATGTGGCAATTGCATCAACGCTGGCCATTTCTTCCTCCATCAACGCTGCTGCAAGAAAACCTCAAAGAAAAACCTCACACGTTGTTTGATTTTTATAATTCGATTTTTTTCATGGTGGTGTCATTATTACAAATGGTTTTGTAAATATTTTTTTTCTTTTTCATGTTGTTTTATAACATCATCTTTTATATATAGTTTTAATTGTAAATATTTTAAATATTTTTTCCATGAGGAAAATAGTTTTGGCACAAAAAAAAAAAAAAAAAAGCTGATAGGGTGCTTCATCTACAGGATTGCGGATACCCACAATGCCTTAACAAGAATCCTATAGATGGCAGGATCAAATCTTGTGGACATGCAAATTATTTTTTTTTTCATAAAGTATTTTTATATGATCATGAGCCTTGCAGATACAGAAGCCAACGACATCACAAAATGAAAAATCTTATGCCATGGCACAACCAAAGAAGATCGACAATATTTTAGCTACAGAAATTGTGCACATTTTGCAGCTGGAAAACAATTATGTAGCTATGCATTTAACTCAATGATTTATTTGTCAAACAATGCATTCTAACCAAAAATTCATGATCAACATTCCATTTCATCTGCTTACATCATCTTTTACTGTAGCATCATGTTCCCATGCCACATTTTACATGACAATTTTCATTGTTTCATAAAAAATTCAAAACAGTCTGACTTTCTCATACGACATCGGAATTCGACGATTCAAGCATCGTTGGAAAGATCTCGATGATATCTACAAAATGAGGAAGCTATTATCAGATTTTGAAATAATAAAGAATTAATAAATTTCTGAAAAGAAACAACAGGTAACTTGCGGCACTACTTTCAACACAGGTATAAACTCTTTTGGTTTTCTTTCATGAACTTGTTTAATAATACCGATTCTTATTTTTTTTTTTGTAAATTTCATTAATAGAGAAATTGATCACCTCTCTATTTTGATAACCTTACAATCCATTGGAGAAGAAGTACTAGTTTTTGCAGGTTCTAGGAGGAAGAACAGATGACTATAAGCAAATAGTGTCTCTCAAAGACCACATTTATTTCACAAGAAAATGATCAGAGCAGCAACAGAGATGAAACATCAATGCATGAGCACATGCTAATGCATATCAGATCCAGCAATTGCAAGCCTTTCAGATGCCAGTGTTTCCATTGCATCCATACTCCTTTAGTCAATAAAACCTTCATCTCATTTCCTTTGCAGTCGCATTGCATTTCACTTAGTCAGTCAATAAAATTCTCATCTCATTTTCCTTCACTACTCATTTTTTCATAGAAACTATATTTTCCTGCCTTGATTTCACTAACTCATAACCCATTTTCATAAAGACATTCAGCTCGCTTACATGCTGATTTGTCCTTTTACTTTCCATTCACTTGTCATTTTCCTTTCTGTTAAATAAACCTTGATCCACTGCAAATTTTTCCATTCATAGTCCTTCAAAATCATTGTTTCATGCTCGTATTAGATGACGGAGGATTCCTTAAGGCCTTCCTTCTAACAAGCCTTGGCCTATCGACATCGATACATTATCTAGGTTCAGGGCTAGAGTCCTCATTAGTACCTTGAGGCTTGTATGCCTTAATGACAGGCTCTCTCGCCAACAATCATGGGAATACATCAATGTCCCTTGATCGTTGGATCTTGCAAGTGGCTCGACATCGGCTCATTTATTCGCCCTTCACAAGATGTACTTAGATACCTTGGCACTCGTTGACATTAATGGCAAGTTTGCCTTGCATTGGTTAACGACATTCATTAATGGTCGGTAATCCAATGACCTCTCTTCATGCTCGACACCAACACATTTATTCGCATGACTAGAGTTGTACCATCAGTTTTATAATGATTGAAGACTATATCATTTCAACATTTTGCAGTAGATACAACAGATTTAGCAGCAGAAATAAAGAATCCACTTCACAACCTCATCCACCATTTATGCAACCAAGAAGCAGATGAATTCTACATTTCATTCCATGATCCAAAAGCAGCCACACTCTTCAATTTCCATAACTCATGCACATTGAAGGTAAGTGAAGGTATGTGGTTTTCTAATTTTTAGTCATGCAATTCCTTAAAATACTAAAATTATAACTTTGGGAAATTCCTCACTTCCTCTTTCTCATTGTCATATCTTTAGTTGGGGGGGAAGGGACATCATTTCATATTCATATATCATACACCATCACACATTTTCATTTCATCCTAACATAGTTGTCCTAATCAATTATGATTGCATTATGGTTCAAAAAGTTATATGATTTTCAAATAATGCCTAAATTATGAGCACACTATATGGCTGACTTTAAAGATGCATTCTTAAATATGTTCAATGAAACTTGCTGCAACAAAAAGAAACAAGGTATTGAAACACAAGAACCAATACCAATTAGAATTTGGTTGAAACACAAGAACCAGCTAAACATGTTGCAATTCAATGTATGACAAGGAATACTTTGCAAAATAAATAAAATTGTCAAATGCAAAGTTTAAGGACATATGATATAAGCCAAGCTCATTCCAAATCGAAGATGTTGCAAGCAAATCAAAGGAATTAATGCAATATTTGCATGAGGACATGCAATTACTCTAGTTGGGGGGTATGTTGGGCCTCCAAAATGTTTTAAAATGACATCCACTTTCACCTTTATCACCACCATGTCACTCACATGTCACAACTCCATAACCATATAACCTTTCATTAGCCACCATTTTCATAAATATATGGGTTAGGATCCTTATTTACCAAAGTTATTTATTTTATGTGTTTAAAGTGAATTTATGATTAAAAACTAGGAAAGTAACATGGTTTCATGTATCTATATATGTGGCTTGAGTTTCATGACATGCGTAGGTCATATGGAAGCTTCCAAGGCACCCTTATGTGGCCTACAATGCTCAAATTCGAATTCCCTTCAAAGGCGATTTGGATAAAGGTCAAAGAAGGATATGTGTCCTATTTGGATTGTAACTCTGTGAGGTGTCTCATCATTTCTTATTTGGATTATAACTCTATGAGACACTTAGGGGATATGTGTCTCATTATGAGCTATTTTGTTGTAACTATATGATATTTAGTGGATCTTCATTAAATAGGGTAGCTTCTTATGTTTTTGTATAAATAGGAGAGCCTTCTCCTTTGAAAGGCATATGTAAAGTGGTAGAAATGCTCATGTTTTTAATAGAGAATTTGGAGCTTATACTTGGAGATTTGAAGATTTAGTTTTGCTTGCATATGGTGCTTCTTCACTTGTCATTCTCATACACCATTGGAATGACCATCTAATGATTGTGAGATTTAATTGCTTTTATAGATTAAAGTTCATTTTCTTTCTTAGTATCAGTTTTAGAATGACTATGTAATCTTTACTTTTCTAAAAACATTTCAATAGCGAAGATTTATGTATTTTCTAATTAGATTAAGTTTGAGGCAAGGGCTCATAGTTATTTAGTTTCCTTTCATGTTCTGTTATTTACTTTCTTAGATCAAATCATCAATTCATTGTATAATTGAATAAAGGATCAGGCCAAGAAGGTGACTTCAAATTGGGTGATTGAATGTTCAACCTATGCAATCATTGAGCTTTACTTTTTCGTGCTTTTATATTTGCTTTTAAGATCCTCATTTAATTGCATTAACTGATATTAATCATATTTCAAGATTGAATGGTTGAATATTTGATACATGCAATTACTGAGTTATTTTCTGCACACTTTACTTGCTTTTCTAGGACATTAAAAGTTAAAGTATAAATAGTTGCTTACACATCATCTCAATAAGGTAACACTTCATAATTGAATGCTGGAGTAACTAAGCATACATTAATTGTTTTTCATTTCACAGGTTAATTGAATTTCATTTTCATTATTTGATTTCATAGATTAGATGAATTGGTTTTCGTTATTTTGTAGTTAGATTGATCTAAACTAAAAGACAATTTCTAGCACATAGAGTGCACGCATGCTTCACAAGTTTACGAAACCCCCTAGTTGACAAATTAAATGATAGACAATCAATTTGCCCCAACACCAATGCCAGTTGTGTTATACCTCCCATCATCACCCATCTTGATATGCATATGGAGATCCTTCTCCTCCAAGTTACTGAAGATATATTTGTTACCGGCCATGTGGAAAGAAGCTCCACTATCTAGTTACCACACACTATCCATCATCGATGACACCATACAAACAATGAGCGTAAAATCCAGTTCGAACTCTTAAGCAAGAGCCTCACCTACCGCTCCTCCTAAGGGATTCTTACCGGCCTTATTATGCAGACACTTTGTGGCAAAATCTCCCACCTCATGATAGTGAAAACACTTGATTTCGACATGTCCTTCTTTTGGCTGCCCTTACATGAATCTGATTTGGAATGGGATGACTTCCCCTTCCCTTTATTTTCCTTACCTGCTAAGGCACAATTCTCCTCATCGTCATGCTTTGATGATGATCCATCTCTGGTGTTTTGTCGAATATCTTCCTATACCAAGAGTTGGCACAGTAATCCTGATTAAGGGGGCTTGACCCAGGTTCAAAGTTGTTCGCACCAACCAACAAACCCTAACTGTTGGACCTTTTGGAAACAACTTGCATAGTTTTTGGCTTGATGGGGCTTGACCCAGGTTCAGAAGTGTTTTAGCCAAACAAATCCCGCACTAACGGCCCTTTCGGCAACAATCTGTGGAGCGCGGACTTAAGTCTCACCCGAGGTACTATGGGAGGGTGCTGGAACTAGGTTTCCGCACCCTAGAGGTGTCTTTATGGGGATGGGTAGGGTCGCGAACCGATATGCGCACTCGCGCTACTATGCTCAGCTGTTAGGTCTTCATGTACCTCAGGGATGAGGCACTTCTTAGATTCTTAATATTATCGTGGTTAGTATAGATCAGATATAATTCTTAAGGTCTTTAAACAAACATTTAATAGTTATAACCAGTGCATGCACCCATAAATATTACATATTTGCATAAGATCAGAGCATAAGCATAAACATATAGATCTCCAATAAAACACACAATTATTTAGAAACACTTATCTTTATTTATCTCCTGTTCGTTACAACTAGATCTGCCCTACGCACTCAGCTGCAGGGGTCCGCACACACAGTTGCAGAGCCTACTCTACTACTATCCCCCACGACTCGGACTTATAGACTCAGAGCGAATTCATAAACCCATATACTTCTGATCTTAACAATCATTACCAAAAATTGCCTTCTACCCTTAGAGCCTCGCTCTATTTATACATTCCCATGGTCCGCGGACCATGGGCAGGCCGACTCACTTTCTATTTTCTTACATTATTTGGCGGACAACCCTTTGACTTGACTCATTACATTTCGCACTCCGCGCACTTTGCGGAGCTTTTACCACACTTTACCCAAAATTGCGGGCTTTAAGCCCCAAACCCGTTACGTGGGGCCTCTGCTACCCAACAGGCCCCCAACACAATCATCGTGACTCGTCCCGAGTCACTCGGTTGGTGCGTTGATCTTTGCTCGTAGTTCCTCCAGCAACCTTTGTGTTGTACTGACATCTGCCACACATTCTTCCACTGTCTGTTGTATCAATTGTGCCCGGCATTCTAATGCATTGTCGGAGGCACCTTCCTGCCTTAGCACATATGTGTCCTGCAACTAGGTCAGCTTCCCCTCAATCATAGTGGTAACCGTGAACGCTTCCTCAAGCCAAGGCTAGATGCGCGCTTTGAGCCCAACTTCTCATTGTCGTGCGGCATCCACCTACTCCTTCAGAGCCTGGGCCTCCCTCATCTTGGCCAAACACTGAGTGATGGCGATTGTTTGCACAGTCCCCCGGACATTGTCATAAGCCTTCTGCAACTCCTGCACTTCTGTCTCTACCTACTGCAGTGTTGGGTCTTCTTGTAGTGATGTGAGCATAAGAAGGGACTGATCCAACAATCCCGTGCAGTCTTGTACAACGCGCTCTATCACTTGCAATCCTGCTTGAATTTTGTGGTGGCACTACTCTCTAACTTCCGGGGGTGTAGTAGGCTGCGCCTTCATCCTTAGCTCCGTGATCTGCAAGTTCAACTCCCACTGAGCTTTTGCGGCCTCCACTTGAGCCTTCTGGAATCCTACCGCCATGTGATGAATCTTGTCGGTTGCGGGGAGTTCCGCTAGCACAGCCAGTTCTGGTACACTGCTACAGACCTCCTCCATGACCTGTTCCAATCCTTGGTTGTGTGCAATCAAGTCATCACACTGTAGACTGATCTGTTCCAGATTTCCTTTTTGCTCCATTAATACTTGGAGGGCACAGCCTTCCCTGGCGCGGAGCTCAGCGGTTACCCCATCCTGCAGTTGGTATAGGGTTTCTCTAGGAAGGGCGGCCAAGTTCAACCCCCAACTCCTCATGTCACCTTTGGCCTCTGCTAGGACAGTGCCTGCTGGTAATACTAAGGTGTTCATTGTGGTGGCGTGCACCATCTGCTCCACTGCAAGTGTACCTTCCGCGAGGGTCAGAATCATCCCTCCTGGGGGTCACACCTGTAACGCCTGCAACTGTGCCCTGAGTTCCCCCAACATAGTTGTCTACTCTGTCATCAGCTCCTCCAAAGCACCCTTAGTGCCATCACGCGCTGGTTCGCTGCTGGCAAGAAGATCTTTCTCCAAGGCTTTTACCATCTTAGTCTTTTTGCGTGCATGTGGCTGCTCCTGGACGCGCGGCCTCTTAAGTTGAGTCGATGCTGTGGTCGGGTCCGTGCGTTCCTGTGTCTCCACTTCCATCTGAATGTCCTGCTCCATGGACAGTTCCTGAGCCTCCACAATCTCTTCGACGGGCGCAGTGATGGTCTCTGCTGCTGTTTCAGTCGCCTCCCGCTGCATGGGCATTTTCTGTTCCTGGCGCGTTCTTTCTACCAACTTTGTGATGTGCAGCTTGATTTCCTTCTTTCGCTGCTGAGCTGCAATCTTTTCTAATTCGGCTAAGTCTAGGGTATGCCACTCTGGAGGCCATGCTGCCATGACCTCGAAAATTTCATCATCTGTTGCAATGAATGGAAGCTTTACCCATTGATGATTGGGATCCTTCCGCACCCGGATATACACATTATGCATATCTGCCTTGAACTCAGCCATGCTTTGCAAACTGTTGTATACTGTTGGGGATAACCGCGGTCTGCAGTCGATCCATGTCTAGATACTTGCCTCCATAAATATCCAAAACACTTTGATCGCACGAACCCTTGCGGCGTCTTTTGTTGCCCAGAGCGAGTTATACCTCACGGCTTCAGGTAGGTTCTTCTCAATGTTGGGAAACTAGCTACCCTTCGGCAGCTCCACTACAACTAGCAGGATTGATAGGAGCAACCATGTGTAGTGGAAAGTTTTACCCTTCTCCTGGGCTTCCCTACAATTCGTCAAAAATTCGTTGCAGAGAAACTGCGCCCATTTGAACTGAACACCTTCCGCACACTGCTCCGCAAGCGCAATGACAGAAGTTGGCACCTCATCTGCACGACATTTCCTCATGAGCTTACTGGCTAGTAACTGGGTGGCGATGCGCACCCCTCGGTCTTTGATGTTGGCTATTACATATCCACGCTTTCGCTTTTCCAGCTTATATTTAGCCTTCATGGCTTCTGAGAGGCCCACGTCGCTACTCGTTCCCACTATGTCTGCAGGATCATTCCCTTTAGTAGGTAGCTAGGAAATTTGGTGTATTAAATCAACTGTGATGGGAATCAGTTACTCTAGCCAGATATACCCATCATGTACAAGACATAGTAACTGTCAAATAACAAAAATTGTGATGGTCGCACAGTGATAGTGGGGTATCCACCTCAGATTGAGTAATCCCACCTTCTCCACACCTCGTAACCACTTTTGCTGTAGTAATTTCTCCTCGGCCAATTGTGGGAACTTCTCACTGTCTGTGAGATCCCAATCTTCAAATTTGATATTCGGTACCCGACCCAGCGGCAGTCCGTCGAACCTTATTTCATCCGGAAGAAGCGGGGTCTGGAGCGTACTCTTCATGGCTTCCAGGTCCTTCGGTATCTTGGCCGTTCCTTTCCACGGAGAGATATATGGTGGTAGCATGATCACCGAAGATACTTGAGAAGTATTTTCCTCTTCCTCATCTTGTGCTTCAATCTGAGCAATCAGGGCTTGTAACTCTTCCTCTTCCTCCTCCAGTTCAGTGGTGATTTCTTTGCCCTTTTCTGCCACTGACAATTTACTAAATCATGGTGATACGTGGACTGGCCCCTTAGTCTTCTTGTCTTTCTGAGGTCGCGGTGTACATGGGGACTTTGGAACCTCCAGGGCTGCAGCCGCCTCTCCCGGCTCCTCCTGGGTCAGATAGGGCTCTTCGGCGAATCTTACTCTGGTTCTCATGGTGTCTATCCTGAATTCGTTTGGAGACGTACTCTCGGGGGGCCAGGTAGGTGGGTGCTTGCTGCTCTGCACTGGCTCGAGTCTCAAATATCCAAGGGTTGTTGTGGGGCTACCCCAACGGTTTCTATAGGAACGTGTGACTTTGAATTCAACCCTTCCCTCCACTTCTGATTCATTAATATCTTCTTGGAGGTACATTTTTTTGTATCTAGGTTGGAACTCTTGTCTTAATGGCTCGTCACCTACTCCTCTCTGTCATGACTCGAACTTATTGTCAAGGTCAACAGTCACCTCCCAGCCTTCCCACACGGTAGCACAACCCCTTCTGCGCGACTGCGATCTTGTTGACCAACTGGCCCTGCACGGAACCTTCTTTCCGCGCAGTTCTCCTGCAGACTTGTTTATAGTCCTGCGCCTCCTTTCAACTGCTTGGAGTGCTGAGACTGTGCTTTCCACAGATAGTTAGGTGGTCGCACCCCACGTGTGAGACTTCTGCTTCCCTACTAGCCCGGGCTGCGGGCATCCTTTGAGTACCTTTGTATTTGGTAGCACATCGCGTTCTACGCTCCTTTGCTCAGTAAGGTGCGGTCGCAACCATGATAGCAGGGTCACAGCAGTCGGGCCAGCCAGGCTTGGTTTCCTTAGTTCCACGCAGTCCATTTGTGTGCCTCTAGTGTTCAGTTTGTTGATTTCTTCATCCAATATCATGCTTTTTCTCCTTAGTCGTGCCCATTCTTCATCTAGTTCACGAAGTTTTGTGCTCTCGCACTGAATGGCTTCTTGTAACTGCCGAATTCGTTTACCTCGGTCCTCGTGTCCTGTCCAAACTGTGGGGGCTACGGTCTGGGGAGATTCTGCTGTACTCCTGATTTCATCTTGTCTTATCGATGATGGGATCACCTTCACCCTCCTCCTTTTTCTTATGGTCCTATATGCCCATCGAACCCTGGGTACATGTAGATTCTTATTGGTTTGTTTTGTCTGGCGAACTCTGTGCATGTTTCTACCTGTTTTTCTGATTGCTCTATCATGATCAGCTGGCGGAATGTGTCGCTTTTCCTGTTGTCGCCTTCTACATTCATGCCAGGTCCCCCTAGCCTTTTGATGTGTAGTCCACATCAGCGTAGTTGTCGCGCACAGCGCGAAAGCTTGCGCACCGTGCCGCTTCCGTTCCAGTATCATCTTTTCACAGTGGTCTATGGATTCCTCAATGTTTGTTGTGCCCTCATTGGTTGGCAGTTCCCTTGCTTCGATCATCACGCATCGTAGTGATCTCACCATCATATTACAATTCAGCGTTGTTACTTCATGCAATCGGTTCTACCATCGCTCTATCTCTTCATCTGAATCCGACGTGCAGGAGCTGTCACATTCCCATGAGATTCTCCCATCTGCTGTCGGATTCACTCGATCCTGATCTGTTATTTGGTAGATGCAGTCTAGTTCATCGTCACTATCCTCATCGCGCACAGGTTCGGTGTAGCACGCTCCTTCGGCCGGATCTAGTGGGACTATTACCCGGAGGGACTTTTTCTCGAATATCATTTTTCGTTTCTTTAGGTTGATGACTCCATTCATGTCTATGGCCCAGTCTATTCCTAACAAGGTGGGGTAAGGGTTACTGTCATCCACAATTTCTATTACCTCAAAATCTGTTTGTGTGCTTGTGCCTTCGATGTCCACTGTGACTCCTTGCAATCTCCCCATGGGCAAGATCTTCTGTTGGTTCGCCATCCGTAATTGAATAGGAGACCATTGTAGTGCGGGCCTACCCATGCATTCCCAGGTCTGTTTAGGTAGCACATTCGCATCTGACCCCAAGTCCAGAACAACCTAATCCATCTCATAGTCACCAATCTGTGCAGTCAATCACATTTCCTGCCCAGTGTGCAACGCATGCTTGCCTAGTTTTCGGACCATCTGTGGTTCACCCAGCCCTGCGCACCGAGTTATCAGCTCTTGCAATCCCTTAACTGCTTTATTGTCCTGTAGTAGCTTCATGCATGTCTCTAAAAAGGTAGTCAGCATAGAGGGATCCATTTCTAGCTCAGTTTGATCCTTACTACCTGAAGTAGAGGCCTTCGTGAAGCTCTTCTTAGCTTCCATAAATGTCTCCTTCATGCATTCCAAATCAAACTCAGGTTGCTTTGTAGGGGCCTTGCGAACCCATGTATCCTCCTCAGGTTGCTTCCCCTTATCCTCTCCTATGGTTGCACCGCTTCTGAGCACCATGTTCATGTTAGGGTCCTCTTCGCGCGGTTCAGCTTTCATCATTTGGACGTTCTGTGTGGGAGTAGACTGAAGCACCCCTTTTTCACGCATTTGTGCGATTAGTGTGGGGCAATCTACCGCTTCATGATCAAACTGGTAACAGTACGGGCAACACGTTCTGGTTGCATTTGTAAAGTCACGCGCATAGTGCCTAGGTCGTCCACAATTGTAGTAGATTAACTATCCACGCCCTCGTCCAGGTCCCATTCCTCCTTGTCCCCTTCCACATCCCAAGAATCCACCGCGTGCTATTGTCGTAGCTGGATCCTGACCTCGCACCTAAGTCTGCATCTGATAAGCAGGTTTTCAATCCATCAGCAACTCATAACTTTGACAATTCCGTTTATCATGGCCCATCGATCTACAAAAATTGTAAAATAGCTGCTGGGGGGGTTGTGTAAACTTCTGCAATAGATGATAGTTGTCCATTGTGTGCTTTCCTCCCACCTGATAGATTGCGTACTAGAGTCTGGGCACCACACTTGGCCCCACCTATGCCTCTGGTCTCAATGGCATTGGTCCCCCCCTGCCAAATAGTTCGCGAATATCGGACAATGATCCTTATCATGGCCCTGGCCTTTACATTTTATGCACCACACCTCTTCTCGCACTTCTAGCCGGGGCGCCTTATCTTGTTTCAAACTTTGCATCTCCAAGCATAGGTTTTGTAGTTGCGCGTGGATTTGCTGAACTCCCAACCCAGGATCCTGTATTGGAGTTTCATGCAACCTCATCACTATCTCTAAAGCTTCAGCCTGGGTCGAGATCTTTTGTTGTGATAGCATCGTTCTCAGATGTGGTGTCAAAGACGCCACAAACCACGCATGGTACTACGCATCTATTAGCATCATGTTAGCGTCACGGATCGTACTCTTCAGTCTCTGATGTAGATCCCAAGGTGTTTCACCTGTCAGCATCACGATCTCGTTGAACTCGACAATCGACTACATCTCTGATTTTGGCTGGCTAAATTCTTTGTTCAATGCATCTTGGATCTCCACTATTCCCACATTTGGATGATCACTAGAGTGCTTTATATACCACGTCAACGCGTGATCCTGCAGCGCGCTTACCAAAGTATCCTTTTTGATGTTATCATCCATAATGCCTTGGGCTTCCCATACTGCCTTTACCACGAACTAGAACTGATCTGGTTCCTCATTTCCTACACCTCTAAATACAGGCAACTTGATCGCACTCGCCATTCCAACCCTCGGTGGTGGCGGAGGTGGGGTAGGTGAAGATGGGGTTGATGTAGGCGAAGTGGGTGATGGCGTGGATGGCAATGGTAATAGTGGAATGTGCTGCTTTATCAACTGGACCACGCTTCTTGGAGAGAACCTTGTGAGCTCCTCCTCACTTTCTCGTGAAAGTGAAATCAAGGGACTGTTCTCTAACCCTTCGATCCCTTGGTAGCCTCTTCCGCTCCACGTTACCCCAGACATCAATGGATTCTCATAACCCGTTTTTCACATAACAACATTTTAATCCAGGTATTCAACGATTTGATATACTTACCCCGTGGTCCCTTGAGAAAATGCCTTTCCGCTTCGCTGTAGCTCACGGTTGTATCTATCGCGAACTCAGTGATAAACCCTCCTATTACCCAATCCAGCCAATGATCTACTACCCGCACGATCTTATCTTTAGATGCTTCTAGCTTGCGTACCAACTCTAGAGTCCACGCTATTGGCTGATCAAGCTTACACCTTCCCAAACTGTCAGCTAGCCTCGCGATCCACTCATACAGTTTGTTGGGTAGCAGAGGCCTCGCGTAATGGTTTTGGGGCTCAAACACCACAATTTTGGGTAAAAGTATGGTAAAGGCTTCGCGAAGTGCATAGAGCACAAACTATAATGATTCAAGTCAAAAGGTTGTCTGCTCGAAAATAATGTAAGAAAATAGAAAGCGAGTTGGCCTACCCATGGTCTGCAAACCATGGGAATGTATAAATAGAGCAAGGCTCTATGGTTAGAAGTCAGTTTTTGGTTTTTGATCTTAAGGTGATGGGTTTATTAAGGCAATATTCTCTTTGCATTTGTAAGTCTAAATCAAGGGTGTTGGTAGATAGATAGAGGCTTTGTAGTTGTGTGCACAGAGGCCTAGTAGAGTCTGCAGTTGTGTGCGCGGACCCCTGCAGCTGAGTGCGCAGGCTGGATCTGGTTGTACTGAAAAGGGGATCAATAAAGATAAGCATTTCTGAATGATTGCATGGTTTATCGCGAATATATTTGTTGCTTATGTTTTGAATTTATGCATATTTATGATTGCGCGCACTAGTGGTTACTGTTAAATGTTTTCTTAAAGACCTTAAGAAGTAGATTAGATTTATAATAAATTCATCAATAAGAAAGCGCATCTGTGCAGATCTACGTGAAAGCCCGACCCCTCCAGACCACATCAAGACATCCCAAGGGTGCGGAAACCTAGTTCTTACACCCTCCCCTACTACCTCAGGTGAGACTTTAGTCCGCGCTCTGTGGGATATTGCCGAAAGGGCCAGTAGTGTGGGATTTGTTTGGCTAATAACTCTTCCAAACCTGGGTCAGGCTAGAACAAGCCAACAAATGGTTCCGTTGCCAGGACCAAGATCTACATAAGGGATGTTTGATGTCAGAACACTAGAACCCTACGAAGAAAGAACTTGAAGATTGGTTGGATCAAAATCTTCACGAGTTTCTGGTTCAAGAAGATAGAAATCTACAGATATCTGAGGAGAGGTGGATGGATCATTACATATACACAGAAATCCATGAGATCGTCTTCGCGTCCTTCTCGACAGAGCTGTATGAGTGGATTGTGAGGCTAGCTGACAATCAGGGAAGGTACAAACTAGATTATCCCACCATGTGGACTCCAGAGTTGGTGCACAGGCTAGAAGCATCTGAAGATAAAATTTCATGGGTAGTAGATCACTGGTTGGATCGAATAATAGGAGGGTTTATCACCGAGTTCACAATAGACACAACTGTGAGTTACAGCGAAGCAGAAAGGCGCTTTCTCCAAGGACCACAGGGTAAGTACATCAAATCGTTGAATACTTGGATTAAAATGTTGTTATGTGAGAAACAGGTTATGCACATCCATTGATGTCTGGGGTAACACAGAGTAGAAGAGGCTACCGAGGGACCAAAGGATTAGAAAATAGTCCTCTAATTTCTATTTCGCGAGAAAGCGAAGAGGAGCTCGTAGGGTTCTCTCCGAGAAGCGCAGTCCGATTGATAAAGCAGCGCATTCCACTGGTACCACCGCCATCCACGCCATCCCCCACTTCACCTACATCGAACCCATCTTCACCTACCCCACCTCCGCCACCACCGAGGGTTGGAATGGTGAGTGCGATCAAGTTGTCGGTATTTAGAGGCATAGGAAATGAGGAACCAGATCAGTTCTGGTTTGTGGTAAAGGCTGTATGGGAAGCCCAAGGCGTAATAGATGATAATATCAAAAAGGCTACTCTGGTAAGCGCGCTGTAGGATCGCGCACTAACGTGGTATATAAAGTACTCTAGTGATCACCTGAATGCGGGAATAGCGGTGATCCAGGATGCATTGAACAAAGAATTTAGCCAGCCAAAATCAGAAACGCAGTCGATCATCGGGTTCAAGGAGATTACGATGCGACCTGGTGAAACCCCGTGGGATCTGGATCTAAGATTGAAGAGTACAATCAGTGAGGCTAACATGACGCTAACGGATGCGTAGCACTGCATGTGGTTTGTGGCTTCTTTGACACCACACCTGAGGATGGCGCTGTCACAGCGAAAGTTCTCAACCCAAGCTGAAGCATGAGGTTGCATGAAACTCCAATACAGGATCTGGGGTTGGGAGTTCAGCAAATCCATGTGCAACTACAAAACCTATGCTTAGAGATGCAAAGTCTGAAACAAGATAAGGCACCCTGGTCAGATGCGCGCGCAGAGGTGTGGTGCATAAAATGTAAAGGCCAAGGCCATGATAAGGATCATTGTTCGATATTTGCAAACTATTTGGCAGGAGGGGGACCAATGCCATTGTGACCAGAGGCACAAGTGGGGCCAAGCACGGTGCCTGCACTCTGGTGCACGATCTACCAGGTGGGAGGAAAGCACACCACGGACAACTATCATCTATTGCAAAAACTTATACAACCCCCTCAACAGCTATTTTGCAATTTTTGTAGATCGATGGGCCATGACGAACAAAATTGCCGAAGTTATGAGTTACTGATGGATCAAACACCTGCTTATAGGATGTAGACTGAGGCGCGAGGTTAGGATCTAACTGCAGCAATAGCACGGGGCAGATTCCAGGGACGCGGACGGGGACGAGGAGGAATGGGACCCAGACGAGGGCGGGGACAATTAATCTGCTACAATTGTGGAGGACCTGGGCACTATGCGCGTGATTGCACGAACCCGACCAGAACATGTTGCCCGTACTGTTACCAATTTGATCATGAAGCAGTAGATTTCCCCACACTAATTGCACAGATGTGGGAAAAAGGGGTGCTTCAGGCTACTCCCACTCAGAACGTCCAAATGATGAAGGTGGAACCGCGTGAGGAGGATCCTAACGTGAACATGATGCTCAGAAGTGGTGCAACTACGGGAGAAGATAAGGGGAAGCAACCTGAGGAGGATGCATGGATTCGTAAGGCCCTTATAAAGAAACCTAAATTTGATTTGGAACATGCGAAGGAAACCTTTATGGAAGCTAAGAAGAGCTTCGCAGAGGTTTCTACTTCAGGTAGCAAGGATCAAACTGAGCTGGAGATGGATACTTCTATGCTAACTACCTTTTTAGAGACATGCATGAAGCTACTATGGGACACTAAAGCGGTGAAGGGATTGCAAGAGTTGATAACTAGGTGCGCAGGGTCAGATAAACCTCACATGGTCCAAAAACTAGGCAAGCATGCTTTGTGCACCAGGCAGGAAATGCAGTTGACTGCCCAGATTGGTGACTATGAGATGGATCAGGTCATTTTGGACATGGGATCATATGTGAATGTCCTACCTAAAAATACCTAGGAGAAAATGGGTAGTCCTACACTACAATGGTCTCCTATCCAATTACGGATGGCGAACCAAAAGAAGATCTTACCTATGGGGAGACTACAAGGAGTTACAGTAGACATCGAAGGTGCAAGAACACAAATTGATTTTGAGGTAATAGAAATTGTGGATGATAGTAACCCGTATCTTGCATTGTTAGGGATAGACTGGGCCATGGATATGAATGGAGTCATCAACCTAAAGAGATGAAAAATGATATTCGAGAAAAAGTCTCTCCATGTAGTGGTTCCGTTGGACCCAGCCAAAGGGGTACGCTACACTGAGCCTATGCGCGATGAGGATAGTGACGATGAACTGGACTGTATCTACCAGATCACAGTACAAGATTAGGATCGGGTGAATCCGACAGTGGATGGGAGAATCTCATGGGAGTGCGATAGTTCCTGCACATCAGATTCAGATGAGGAGATCGAACGATGGCAGAACCGATTGCATGAGGTAACAACGCTAAATTGTAATATGATGATTAGATCACTACGTTGTGTAACGATAGAAGTAAGGGAGTGGCCAACTAATGAGGGCGCAATGAAAGCAGAGGAATCGGTAGACTACTGCGAAACGGCAAGTCTGGAACAAAAGCAGTAGGGTGTGCAAACAGGGGCACCGTGCGCAACAACTGCACAAGGGTGGAGTACACACCAAAAGACTAGGGGAAAGTGGCACGAATGTAGAAGGCCAACGCCCGCACGGTTTGGAGGACAAAACGGGGTGAGCACCCATCAGCGGCATAGGGTGCAGGTGTATGTTGTGCAGACACCTAACCAAATAAAAATAAAAAATCCGAATTCACCACGGCAATGCAGTCCGCCAGCTCTCCATGACAAAGTTAGTAGGAAAACAGGGGGGAGCACAAACAGCGTCCGCCTGATAAGATGACCCATTGGGAATCTGCAGAAACCAGGGGCTCGATGGGCCTATAATAGGAGGGGGGCGAAGGTGATCTTATCAATGGTGAGACAAGAGGGAACCCAGAAGGGGCGCGGTAGTAGCAGGCTTCACGAAATCAATGAAGAATGGGCGCAGCTGAGAAGGAAAAGCGCGATGTTAAGGGAAGGAATCAGCAAAATGAAGAGTGGCGTCACACCAGCGGGCCGCGCAAATCTACACATAAGGGAACCAGGTCTAGCTAGGTCTACCTCGGTAATAGAGCGAGCCGCGACCCTACTATCATGGCTGCGACCGCACCAACAGAGGAGTGTACCCCAGACAGCAACACCTAAGGAGCTAATGGATACGAAGGCACTCGAAAGGTGCCCACAGCCTGGGCTAGCAGGAATGCTGAGACCTTGCACCTGGGGCGTGACCACCTGACTAGCTATGGAAAGCACAGTCTCAGCACCCCGAGCAGTTGGAAGAGGGCATGGGACTATAAACAAGGCTGTGGGAGGCCGGCGCAGAAAGAAGGTTCTGTGCAGGGCCATTTGGTCAACAAGATCGTGGCTACACCGAAGGGGCTGCGCTACTGTGTGGGAAGGTTGGGAGGTGACCGTTAACGCTACTATTCCTGACAAGAAGTTCGAGTTACGACAGAAAGGAGCGGGCAGCGGGTCATTAAGACAAGAGTTCCGAATTAGATACGAAAAGATCTACCACCTAGATGATATTAATGAACTGGAAGTGGAGGGAAGGGATACATTCAAATTCACGAACCCGTGGACAACACTGGGATATTTGAGATTTGAACCAGTAAAGACCAGCAAACACCCAGCTACCAGGCACCCCATGAGTACCATGGCGAGAACCTGAGCACGGTTCGCGGAAGAGTTGTATCCAAACCAGGAGGAGCCAGATGAAGTAGCTATGGCCCCCGAGGTTCCAAAGTCCCCATGCACACCACAGCCCTGGAAAGACAAGCAGACGATGGGGCCAGTCAAGGTATCACCGAGATTCAGTAAATTATCAGTAGCCGAAAAGGGCAAAGCAATCACCACTGAACTTGAGGAGGACGAAGAAGATTTGCAAGCCTTGATCACTCAGATTGAAGCACAGGATGAGGAAGAAGAGGATGCTTTCCAAATACCTTCACTACCCCCATATGTCTCTCCATGGAACAGGATGGCCAAGATACCAAAGGACCTAGACACTGCGAAGAGTACGCTCCAGACCCCGCTTCTTCCAGATGAGATAAGGTTTGATGGTTTGCCATTGGGCCGAGTACCGAGTATCAAGTTCGAAGATTGGGATCTTGCGGATAGTGAAAAGTTCCCCCAATTGGCTGAAGACAAATTACTACTGTGGAAGTGGTTACTGGGTGTGGAAAAGGCGGGATTACTTAATCTGAGGTGGATACCCCACTATCACTACGCGACCATCACCATTTTTGTTATCCGACAGTTACTCTGTCTGGTACATGATGGGTATCTCTAGTTGGAAGAGCTGATTCCTATCACAGCTGATTTAGTACACTAGATTACTCACTTGCCTATTAAAGGGAACGACCCCACAGACATAGCCGGAACAAGTAGTGATGTGGGTCTCGTAGAAGCAATGAAGGCTAAATATAAGCTAGAAAAATGAAAGCGTGGGTATGTAATAGCAAGCATCAAAGACCAAGGGGTGCGAGTCACCACCCAGCTACTAGCTAGTAAACTCATGAGGAAATGTCGCACAGATGAGGTCCCAGCCCCTGTCGTTGCGCTTGCAGAGTAGTCCGCAGAGTTCAACTGGGCGCAGTTCTTATGTGACGAATTTTTGACAAATTGTAAGGAAGAACAGGAAAAAGGTAAGACTTTCCATTATGCATGGTTGCTACTATCAATCCTTCTGGTTGCAGGAGAACTGTCATAGGGTAGCCAGTTTCCCAGGATTGAGCACAAGCTACAGGAAGCAATGTGGTATACCTCGCTCTGGGCTACAAAGGACGCCACTAGGGTTTGGGAGATCAAGGTATTTTGGATATTCATGGAGGCGAGTATCGTGACATGGATCTCTTGTAGACCACAGATGTCGCGAATAGTATATAACAATTTGTAAATCATGGTTGAGTTCAATGCGGACATGCACAAATTATATCCGGGTGCGGAAGGATCCAAAATGAACATGGGTCAAGCTTCCATTCATTGCAATGGACGATGCAATTTATGAGATATTAGCACCATGGCCTCTAGAGTGGCTTGCCCCAGACATGGCTGCATTAGAAAGGATGGTAGCACAACAGCGCAAGAAGGAAATCTAGCTGCGACCTAGCAGAAAGGACACGTCAGCGACAAAAGGCCGCTTCGCAGTAGGTGGTGACCCAGGAAGTAATTGCCGAGGAGATCATGGAAGATCAGGAAATTTCCTCAGAATAGGACATGCAGAGGGAATCAGAGACACAAGAACACACAAACCTTACCACAAAATCGACCCAAGGCAAGAGGCTGCGCAGCAAGGAATCGCCACATACACGCAAAAAGTCAAAAATAGCAAAGACTTTGGAGAAAGAATTTCTTGACAGCAGCGAACCGGCATGCAATGTCACTACAGGCGCATTGGAGGAGTTGATGACAGAGCATACAATTGTGTTGGGGGAGCTCAGAGCACAACTGCAGGCATTACAGGTGCGACCCTTGGGAGGGATGATACCAAACCTAGTAGATGACATAGCCGCAGCCGAGCAGATGGTGCGTACTCACACAATGAACACTTTAGTGTTGCCAGCAGGTGCTGTCCTAGCCGAAGCCGAGGGTGACATGCGAAGTTGGGGGTTGAATTTGGCCGCTCTACCTAGAGAAACCCTCTACCAACTGCAGGATGGGGTAACCGCTGAGCTGCGTGCCAGGAAGGCCGCACCCTCCAAATCTTAATGGAGCATAAGGAAAATCTGGAGCAGGTCAGTCTACAATGTGATGACTTGGTCGCACACAACCAGGAAGTGGAACAGGCCATGGCAGAGGCTTGCAGCAAGGTACCAGAGTTGGCTGTCCTAGCGGAACTTCCAATAACTGACAAGATTCATCACATGGCCGTAGGATTCTGTACGACCCAAGAGGAGGCTGCGAAAGCTCAGTGGGAATTAAATTTACAAATTGCAAAGCTAAGACTGAAGGCACAACCACCCACACCGCTAGAAGTTCGAGATCAATGCCACGGCGAAATTCAAGCAGGATTGGAAGTAATAAAGCGTGTTGTCCAAGATTGCTTGGGATTGTTGGATCAGTCCCTCCTTACGCTCACATCCCTACAGGACGACCCAACACTACAGCAGGTAGAAATAGAAGTGCGAGAGTTACAGCAGGCTTATGACAAAGTCCAGGGGACTGTGCAAATGGTCGCCATCACACAGTGACTGGCCAAAATGAGGGAGGCCCAGGTTCTCAAGGCACAAGTTGACGCCACTCGATAGAAGGAAGCAGTGCTTAAAGAACACATCCAACCTTGGCTTGATGAGGCATTTGCGGTCTCCACCAACATCGAGGGAAAGTTAGCACACATGCAGGCAGCATCTGAACCCAGGCAAGCAACTGAATCTGATACTGATGCATTGGTGGCTCGTGTAGAATGGGTAAAGCAGATGGTGGAAGATTTTGTTGCGAGGGTAAGCGAAGTGCAGAAGTTGTTGAATGACCTCCGCATGAAGATTGCTGCACCAGCCGAGTGACTCGGGACAAGTCATGATGATTGTGTTGGGGGCTTGTTGGGTAGCAGAGGCCCCGCGTAATGGTTTTGGGGCTCAAAGACCACAATTTTTGGTAAAAGTATGGTAAAGGCTCCGCGAAGTGCGTGAAGCATGAACAATAATGAGTCAAGTCAAAGGGTTGTTTGCCGACAAATAATGTAAGAAAATAGAAAGTGAGTTGGCCTGCCCATGGTCCACGGACCATGGGAATGTATAAATAGAGCAAGGCTCTATGGTTAGAAGTTAGTTTTTGGTTTTGGATCTTAAAGTGATGGGTTTATGAAGGCAATATTCTCTCTACGTGTGTAAGTCCAAGTCAAGGGTGTTGCTAGATAGATAGAGGCTCTGTAGTTGTGTGCACAGAGGCCTAGTAGATTCAGTAGCTGTGTGCGCGAACCCCTGCAGCTGAGTGCGCAGGATGGATCTAGTTGTACTGAAAAGGGGATCAATAAAGATAAGCATTTCTAAATCATTGTGTGGTTTATCATGAATATATATGTTGCTTATGTTCTAAATTTATGCATATTTATGATTGCGCGCACTAGTGCTCACTGTTAAATGTTTGCTTAAAGACCTTAAGAAGTAGATTAGATTTAGAATAAATTCATCAATAATAAAGCGCATCTATGCAGATCTACGCGGAAGCCCAACCGTAGTACAGAGTGGCATGAGGCCGCAGAACAGTTCGCGACCCCTCCAGACCACATCAAGACATCCCAAGGGTGCGGAAACCTGGTTCCAACACCCTCCCCTACTACCTCGGGTGAGACTTCAGTCTGCGCTCCGCGGGCTGTTGCCGAAAGGGCCAGTAGTGCGGGATTTGTTTGGCTAATAACTCTTTCGAACCTGGGTCAGGCCCCAACAAGCCAACACAGTTCTAACGAGAAGGTCGCGAAGAAGATTTCGTCGATCTCCGTATATATGTAGCGATCCAGCCACCTCTTCTTAGATAATTGCGGGTTTTTGTTTTCCTATACCACGAACTTGTGCAGCTTCTGATCCAACCAATCTTCAATCTCTTTCTTCGTAGGGTTCTAGCATTTCAACATCAGACATCCCTTAGGCAGATCCCGGTCCCGGCAATGGAACCATTTGTTGGCTTGATGGGGCCTGACCCAGGTTTGGAAGTGTTTTAGCCAAACAAATCTTGCACTACCGGCCCTTTCAGCAACAATCCGCGGAGCGCAGACTGAAGTCTCACCCAAGGTAGTATGGGAGGGTGCTGGAACCAGGTTTCTGCGCCCTAAGGATGTCTTGATGGGGATGGGAAGGGTTGCAAACCGATCTGCACGCTCGCTGTACTCTGCTCAGTTGTCAGGTCTTCGCGTAGCTCGGCGATGAGGCACTTCTTAGATTCTTAGTATTATCATGGTTATTATAGATCAGATCTAATTCTTAAGGTCTTTAAGCAAGCATTTAATAGTTATAACCAGTGCACACACCCATAAATCTTACAGATTTGCATAAACTCAGAGCATAAGCATAAACATATAGATCTGCGATAAAACACACAATGATTCAGAAACACTTATCTTTATTTATCTCCTGTTCGTTACAACTAGATCTTCCCTGTGCACTCAGCTGCAGGGGTCCACGCACATAGCTGCGGACTCTACCTCGCCTCTACCCACACAGCTGCAGAGCCTACTCTACTACTATCCCCCATGACTCACACTTACAGACTTAGAGCAAATTCAGAAACCCATATACTTCCAATCTTAACAAGCATTACCGAAAACTACCTTCTACCCTTAGAGGCTCGCTCTATTTATACATTCCCATGGTCCGCAGACCATGGGCAGGCTGACTCACTTTCTATTTTCTTACATTATTTTCGGGTGGACAACCCTTTGACTTGACTCATTACAATTCATGCTCCACACACTTCGCAGAGCTTTTACCATACTTTTACCCAAAATTGCGGGCTTTAAGCCCCAGACCCATTACGCAGGGCCTCCGCTACCCAACAATAGTGCAGGCTACATTCTCACCCGATGTAGTATTGGGAGATGCTAGAAATAGGTTTCTACATCGAGAGACTGTGTGATAAGTGATCTTAATCCTTTGTCGCTCAGATCTGCCTTCTTGCAGATCTATATCCTTCTAGGGCCCGCTCCTGCAACTCTAAGGAAATGGCTTCTAGGCCTTCGCAAAGGTCTATGATGAAACTTTATGGACCCTAAAGAGGTTGTCTATCCACTTTCGCACACCAAATAATAACGCTAGTTATGCTTCACGTAGATCTATCCAATTCATCTAAAATCCTAACAGAATTAACCCTTATCTTCGTGAAAGTAGATAATTACTTAGTTCATGCATAAATATTATAGATTCAATAGGTTTGTGGAGCATTTACACATTATTCCACAGAAAACATATCATTGAGTGATAGAACATAACATGAACCAAATTAAGAATAATACTCATAAGCTAGATAATTGTCCCAAAAAATGTCTTTATTGAGCTCAATGTTCAGTTTACAGACTTCTTCTTCCCTCCACACTCAGTTGCAGACTTACCAAGGCCTCCTATGCACTAAGTTGTAGGAGCCTTCCCCTTTTGCCTAAGTACATGAAGCAAAGCCTTCCTCCCTTAACACTTGTCTGGAACAATCTGTAGCCTAACTTACTTACTTTTCTACTACCTCTTAGACTTGTTATGACTCAACTATATATACTTTTTTTCAATACAATACCACGAACTGCAGGCCGTGCGTGAGTCTCCAAAACTAACCTATCACTTACCCAAACAAGGGGCTAAAGCCCCTTTCACTCCTACCTAGCTATGTGCTCCGCATCCACATTTCGCGGGGACTTTACATCCTTTACAAAACTTTTACAAAATTTGGTTAAACTATCCCTAAAACTGACAATGGGGATCCTATCCCAATAGGCCCCCAACACAAACATGGTGACTCGCCCTCGAGTCACCTGGATAGCCCCTCAATCTTGCTGTGAAGGCTACCTAAATCAACCTGTAATGTTGTGATATCAACAGAGCTCTACACCGCAGCTTGCTACACTTCCTCTAACAATTTTTCTGTGTTCAGCCCTTCTACTTCTAGGTGCATCATTTGTTGTGTCTATTGCAGCATCCTTAACTTTTCTTGAAGTGATAGAGTAAGCTAATAGGCTTCCTCTATCCATGGTTGTAGTCTAGCCTTCAGAAGGCCCTCTATCCTCTATAGTTCTTCTATCTGTGATTGCAGTGCTTGTCTTCTTGCAATCACACAAGGCATTGGATTGGTGCCAAACTACACGTAATCGCTCAAACATCATCATACTTGCGTTGTGCATCTCGGATGTCTGTGCTGAGCTTCTACAATTTTGGGTCCTTCTGCAAGTTCATCCATAACTCCATTGCCTGATCAAATAGCATCACGCAGTCTATGACTGCAGTATCCAGTGTGCCCATGTTTGTAATGATGGTTTCTCTGTGTTTCTCCCAAACCTCTGGTAGAGTGCTAGCCTACAACTTTAGCTCCAGCTCTGATATCTTCATCTAAAAATTGAATGTAACTTTTCCGATCTCATCCTTCGATGCGCAGACCACAACAGCTAATTTTCTAATTTTTTTGTAGCTTTGGCATCCTCTGGGATGTTCAACTCTGGAACTAACTTGCATGCCTACTCTATTGTTGTCTCTAGGCTCTGACTTCGCGCTTCCAGCTCCTCCTTTTCTTTTAGTGCTTGAGCTTTCTCCATGAACATCTTCTCATTATTTACCTTATATTCACTGATCACTGCAAGGGTGTGCTACTCTTTGATCTGCAGCTCGTCTAGAACGCCCTCATGTAGTGAATGGAGGGATTTAAGTGGAAGTGTGACCAATTTCACCCCCATATCTTTAACAATGCTTAATATAGCGTGGTCTTCCTCTGATTCCGTGCGAACAAACTCTTCTAGTAAAGGTATGGCTCTGAGGTCCAAAGTCTATTCCAGCTCTGTTACTGTCCCGCTCCCTTGCGCCAAGCTCACTTGCACCCCACTCGCTTGAATCCTACCAGTCTTGATCTGAAGCTCGTGAAAATCCTTTTAGATGCTACCCAGCATCTGCATATATTGTTCTTGAAACTGCTTCCACAGCATAGTTGTGGTGTCTCTGACCTTGTCGCCAATCTCATCGAGATCCCCTTATGTGACGACCATCGGGTCGATGTGTGTCTGCTTGTCTGATTTATGCTTCTTTCTTGGCCCAGCAGTGGTCTCCTTTCCGTGCTTCTTCACTATGAAGGGAGTGCTCTACTCCTCTCCACCGCCTCCTTCCTTCTCTGAGTGTTCTTGCTCATCTGTATGTTGGGAATCCTATTTTTTGACTTCCTCTATTCCAGTGCATTATGCCTCAGCATGCTCTTTCACAACACGCTCTTTCTCAACAAGCACTTTCTCTGCAGCTACCTTAGCAACAACTTCTTTCGCTTTATGTTCAACTAATGCTCACACTGCATTCTGCACTACTTCTTTATACTTTTACACAACCGATGTCTGTGCAGCAGAACTCTCAACACCCTTACTAGTACCTGCACCAAGGTTTATGGGTTTGCACCACTCCGCTAGCCAATTTCCCACGATCTCCTGCACATCTATCTCTGAGACCAAGTATGGCAGCTTGTGTCATATATGCTTAAGGTCCTTCCACACCCTAATTGATACGTTGTGGAAATCAACCTTGAACTCTGAAAAGGCCCTTAATTGCTCGAACAAGGTTGGGGACAACCTTGGCCACTGACTGACTACCATCCTAAGATCCGTCTCCATTAAGATATATAAAAACTTGGACTCCTTGATCCTCTTCGGATCATTTGTTTCCCACAGTGAAGCGAACTTCATTGCTTCTAGTAAATCTTCCGGCTATGGGGGAAATTTGTGTAGAAATTTTGAATAATATAACACTTATTCACAGATATTATCCTGATTATACACCATTTTCGGAATTCATGCATAATACATAACCTCCTCTACGTTGATCATCAATTTGCGGAATCAAAAACAATCTCATGCACACATTGAAACATCAATCACACATATCAACACAGTATGTACTGGGGAAAGCATACAACTGAAAACCCCCAACTATCTATATATTATAATGATAGAGAACATGTAACAATACATAGTACAATACTCATCAAAAGTACTCAGTACTATCTCCACTTGCTACACACAAACTAGCTCAGATCTGAGTCAAGTCACAGGTTCAAATCTCCTCCGCTGTCTGCCTGCCTCTACTACGCAATCCAATGTTAGAATAGGAATGATCCAAGCTCATTTTCCTTGGCTTGTACTACGCAATCCTCATTGGCAATCTCAAACATTGATTGTGAAAATCTCATGCACAACTATAGTCACAACTGATAGTAGTCTCCACCTCTAACACCTGTCTCCATTGAACTTTCCATGCACTGAGTTAACTGATGTATTCTTTAGTTGATTTATGAGTTAATAATTAGTGAATTAATTAATAATTAATTCACATCACTCATCACTAGTGTCTTCTGCAGTTAGACTAAATACAACTAGTTCAACTAAGTCAAACTGAACACAACTCCATCAACTCCTCAATCAACTCCACCAAACTCAATCACTTGAGTTCTAACTGAATTCCATCATGCAATAGCTCAACTAACCCATAAGAAAAGTGTATTTCCTTCTAGCAGTTGCATGTGCCACATCCGTAGCTCGAACTGAAGTGCTCCAAGAGGATAAGATAATGTTTATAGTCCAAATATTATTAAGAGCTAATAATATTTGACTGTTCTATTTTTAGCCTGGCAGTCTAAAAATAGACTCCGCCCATATGTCTAAAAATAGAAGTCCATCTATTTTTACCAACATGACCAATCATCCACAAATAGCATCCTGCAACTCATAGACCATGATCCATATGTCTAAAAATAGACTTTGCGCCAAAAATAGCCTGCAGGCCCACTTAGTGAAGGTGACTTCTTTTCACTAAGCTCCATCATCTTGTTGCATTTTCAACACTCCCTCTCAACAAGATATGGATTATCTGCAACCCCTACCCTGCCTCGATGGTATTCGAATTTGCTCCTGGTGAGCGCCTTCATCAAGATATCAGCATCCTGATACTCCGTGGGAATGTATGAAAGTAACATGATTCTCCGCTGCACACAATCTCTGATATGATGGTACCTGATGTCGATGTGCTTGGATCTGTCATGAAATACTGGATTCGCTGAGATTTTAATGCAACTCTGGTTATCACAATAAATCACAGTAGGCTCCAAGTGTGACCCGAACAACCTGACCAGGATCTTCCTCATCCATATAGCCTCGCATGCAGCCAAACTTGCTGCCATATACTCGGCCTCTGCTAAACTGAGTGCCACAGATCTATGCTTCTTGCTGTACTAAGAAACTGCTATCGACCCAATACTGAAGATCCCTCCATATGTGCTCTTTCTGTCCGTTGGGCTCCCTGCCCAATCTGCATCTGTGAAGCCACATAACTTCACCTCATCCTCCTGTCTGTACCACAATCCATATCCCAATGTGCCTCTGGGATAACGCAATACATGCTTGCCTGCCTTCCATATTAGCTTGGTTGGCTTAACCATAGCTTGTGAAAGCTGGTCAACAACATAGCATATATCGGGTTGTTTATTGACTAGATACATAAGTGACCCCACCAACTTTCAATAAATAGTGGCATCCACTACCTCCGCTGAAGTAGCATCCTCCTTCCTCCAACCTCCAGGAAGAGGAGTATCAACAGGCTTGCAACCATGCATGTTGAACTTCTCCAGTATCTCCCGAGCATACATACCCTGAGAAACAAATAGTCCATCACTGCGCTGCCAAATTTCCAATCCTAGGAAATAATGAAGGAGGCCCAAGTCCTTCATCTCAAACGCTCTAGCAAGATCCTCCTTGCATGAAAGTATCAACAGCTCATCTCCCATCAAAATCAAATCATCTACATAAAGTACAATGATAAGAAACTTACCCTCCACCACAATCTGGTATAGTTTAGGATCCGCCTCACTCTTGGAGAATCCAAGTCCGGTGAAATAACTGTCTATCTGTGTGTACCAAGCACGAGGTGCTTGTTTCAACCCATACAACGCTCTCTTGAGCCTGCACACATGCGACTCGCTGTTGAAGATCTCGAAACCTTCGGGCTGCTTTATTTACACCTCCTCCTCAATGACTTCGTTAAGGAACACAGTCTTCACATCCATCTGATGAATGTGCCACCCCATCCGCGTTGAGAGAGCAAGAATCGTCCGTACGGAAGAATACCTTGCGACAGGTGCAAAGGTCTCCTCATAATCGATCCCCTCTATCTGTGAGAAGCCTCGGGCAACAAATCTTTCCTTGTACTTCTCCACACTCCCATCAGCTGCCTGCTTCACTTTGTAGATCCATCTCGAACCCACCACTAATTTACCCTTCGGTCTTGGGACAATCTCCCATGCACTGTTTCTGACAATCGAATCGTACTCTTCCACCATGGCATCTACCCATGCGGGATCCTCCACAGCTTCCTCGAAAGAGGATGGATTAGTCACGACACATTTGCTCACAAGAGCCATGTATCCAGTGTACCGATCAGGTGATTGTCTCTATCTGCGCTATCTTGTAGGTGGTCCTACAACCTTCTCTGCATCTTGAGCCAGTCGCTCAGCTTCTGTAGTGCGCTTTCACCCTCTGATGGTTGGCGCTGCATGAGTGGTCTCCTCCACTCCATGAGCTTCATCTTGTGGCTGATCCACATCCTGAAGCTCATCCTTAGGAACTAATAGTTCCTCATCTGCATGCAAGTGTGGCTCCCTCTCAAGAAAACACTTCATGGCTTTCTCCTCATGAAATTTTATATCCTGTCGCACAACAGTCTTGTGACTGTCTGGCAAATACACACGATAGTTGTGGGGTGTATCAGTGTACCCCACAAATATCCCAACCTCTGCAGTTGGATCCAGCTTCTTCCTGGCATCCTTCGTCACATGCATGTAAACATTAGAACCAAAAATCCTCAAATGGGAAATATCAGGCCTCTTACCAGAATAAGCCTCCTCGGGTGTACTCATGCCAAGTATCTTGTGAGGACAACAGTTCTGCACATATATTGCAGTATTGCATGCCTCTGCCCACAAGTGAAGTGGTAGGCCCTGATCATGCAACATCACCCGTACAGCACCCACGATCGTTTTGTTCTTCCGCTCAGCAACCTCGTTCTGTCGTTGGTTATGGGGAGCTATGAGCTCTCTTCGAATCCCTTCTACGCTACAGAAATCCTTGAACTCGCCAGAGATGAATTCACCGCCATTGTCGCTCATAAGAGCCTTCACCTTCTTCCCCGATTACTTCTCGACCAGTGCTTTGAACTCACAGAACTTTGAGTATGTCTCGCTCTTCTTCTGCATGAAGATCTAGCACTTTCGAGAGAAATCATCAACAAAGATCACATAGTACCTGTGCTTTGCTGTCGAAGCTACTGAGAAAGGTCCACACACGTCTGTGTGAATTCTCTCAAGGATCGTCATGGTGTGACTATCCTTCTCGTGAAAGGTGGCTTTCACAAATTTTCCCAAAGTACACCCCTTGCACTGATCTGACTGCGCAAGAGTGCCTTTAGGAAGCCTAGTAGAAATCTGCTGCAGTATCTTCAAGGCTCCATGGTGAAGGTGGCCCAATCTCCTGTGCCACAGCTCGCCATCATCCCGGCTCACCAATCCTTCTACCTTGCATGCCATTGTTGCGCAACCATCTACATGCAATTGATAAAGGTTCCTGACTCGAACCCCTATCTTCCGGGTTTCACCAGTTGTCTTACTACGCAGGAAAGCCTTTCCCTCACTGAAAACAACATCACATCCCTTATCTTCTAACATCGCCATAGAGATAAGATTCTTCTTCAATCCTGGAACATGCATCACTTCCTTCAATATGAAGGGTTTACCAGACTCCCTCTCAAAGGAAATGGTACTGATACCGATCGCACTGTATCTACCATCATCGCCCATATCGATGTGCACTCCAAGATCTTTCTCATCCAGATCATAAAACAAATCTCGATCTCCTGTCATGTGAAAAGACGCACCACTATCCAAGAACCATACTGATCCCATCACACTTGATACCAAGCATGCGATCAATGAAAAATCCAGCTCAAACTGCGAGGCTAAGGCCTCTCCCGCTACAGATCTAGTAGCTTGCTTATTTTTCTTCTTCTCCGGACAATTTGTGGCATAATGTCCGTGCTAGTGACAGTGAAAGCACTTCACCTTGGACATGTCCTGCTTCTTTCCTTTCGCACCGGAATGAGAAGCTTTCTTGTTCTTCTCCTTCTTTGCTTTGGCAGCCAAAGCGCAATTTTATTCATCAGATGCCTTTGATGAAGATTCGTCCCTGGTATTCCACCTGATCTCCTCTTGCACAAGATCCGACCAAAGTCTCTCCCATCCTGGCAATTTATCCCAACCATTGACAGAGTCCTGATAGGAAGTCCAACTCTTTGGAAGACCAAGGAGAGCCAAGCTCACCAAGTCTTTATCATCGACAGCCACCCCCACACTTCCTAGCTCATCCCGGCAATGGGTGAACTTCGTGGGATACTTGGGCATACTATCTCCTTTCTCACACTTAATGTTTCTAAGTTTATCCTTGAGCGCCAACTTCCTCTGGTCACTCTTGCTTTGGAATAAATCTGTCAATGCTTTCCACATCAATTATGGAGAAGCCTTTCCATGCAGGCTGGACACAATGTGATCCTGCACACCCTCCAACAGAATCTTTCGACACTTTGTTGTCTTCTTTTGCCAAGCCTCAACGTGAGCAGCATCAGTAGGTTTTGGGACCTCAGCCTCTATGAACTCCTTCAACCCATTGTCATCTAACACCACCTCCATCCTGTCTTTCCATGCAATATAATTCGAGCTGCCTTCAAGGGCATACTCCAATCGCAATCTGTTGAAGACATTTCAACTTCGACACCAAGAAAACACTGCTGCAAATTCGAATTCCACCAGCTCAAAACTCAACCGCTTCTGATCTAAAATTCGTGAGAACAAAGTATTTCTCGTACAGAGATTGACTGTATGGGCTTTTACTGGATATCTCACCTTCCAAAAGAAGGATGAATCCAGAGGCTACCTAGCTCGATTACAGACTCTGCCTGAAGAAATAAAATGTAATCACTTTCTGAATAACAGATCTGATGATCAACTTTGCTCTAATACCATCTAGAAATTTTGAATAATATGACAATTATTCACAGAGATTATCCTGATTATACACTATTTTCGGAATGCATGCATAATACATAACCTCATCTACGTTGATCATCAATTTGCGGAATCAAAAACAATCGCATGCGCACATTGAAACATCAATCACACATATCAACACAGTATGTACTGGGGAAAGCATACAGTTGAAAACCCCCAACTATCTGTATATTATAATGATAGAGAACATGTAACAATACATAGTACAATACTCATCACAAGTACTCAGTACTATCTCCACTTGCTACACACAAACTAGCTCAGATCTGAATCAAGTCACAGGTTCAAATCTCCTTCGCTGTCTGCCTACCTCTACTGCACAATCCAATGTTAGAATAGGAATGATCCAAGCTTGTTTTCCTTGGCTTGTACTGCGCAATCCTCATTGGCAATCTCAATCATTGATTATGAAATCTCATGCACAGCTATAGTCACAACTGATAGTAGTCTCCACCTCTAACACCTATCTCCATTGAACTATCCACGCAATGAGTTAACTGATGTATTCTTTAGTTGATTTATGAGTTAATAATTAGTGAATTAATTAATAATTAATTCACATTACTCATCGCTAGTGTATTCTGTAGTTAGACTAAATACAACTAGTTCAACTAAGTCAAACTGAACACAACTCCTCAATCAACTCCACCGAACTCAATCACTTGAGTTCTAACTGAAGTCCATCATGCAATAGCTCAACTAACCCATAAGAAAAGTGTATTTCCTTCTGGCAATTGCATGTGCCACATCCGTAGCTCGAATTGAAGTGCTCCAAGAGGATAAGATAATGTTTATAGTCCAAATATTATTAAGAGCTAATAATATTTGACTGTTCTATTTTTAGCCTGGCAGTCTAAAAATAGACTCCGCCCATATGCCTAAAAATAAAAGTCCATCTATTTTTACCAACATGACCAATCATCCACAAATAGCATCCTGAAACTCATAGACCATGATCCATATGTCTAAAAATAGACATAGTCTAAAAATAGACTTTGCGCCAAAAATAGCCTGCGGGCCCACTTAGTGAAGGCAACTTCTTTTCACTAAGCTCCATCATCTTGTTGCATTTTCAACAAATTGACTGTCCTCCGAAAATCTCCATGCTACTAAGACAACTAACAACAGTAACCATGCATCATGAAACAACTTATTGTCTTCCTGAGCTTTGAGAGAGTTCCTGAGGAAATCCTTGCACAAATACTTCACCTAGTTATATTGTACTCCTTTCGCACATTGGGAAGCCAATGATACTACCGGCGTTGGAACTTCGTCCACGTGGAATTTCATCATAATTTTTCCTGCAAGTATTTGGGCGGCAAACTGCATCGCCTGGTCCTGTATAGAGTGGATAGAATATCCGCGCGACTTCTTCACAAGGCCAAACTTCACCTTGATCTTATTTGCTAACTTCTTTTCTCCACTTTTCCCTCCAAACTCCTTGGCAGGGTCCACCCCTTTGTAGGGCAGCTTTGCAATCCGATGGATGAGCATATCCATAATCAGGATGGCCTCCCAAAGCCATAGGCACCCATCATTCACCAATGCGAGAAGCTGGCACACACACACACTGCGTTGATTATTGATATGTGAAAATGTGACCAGTAGAGCATGTCTAGCAATAGAACCATTTGTTGGCTTAATGGGGCCTGACCCATGTTCAGAGTTTTTCATGGCAACCAGAAAAACCCTAAATGTTGGCTCTTTCAAAAACAACCTTTATAGCATAGGCTGCAGTCTCACCCAAAGCAGTATTAGGGGATGCTAGAACTAGGTTTCTACATCCAGAGACCGTGTGATAAGTGATCTTAAGCCTTTCTCACTCATATCTGTCATCACGTAGATCTGTATCCTTCTAGGGACTGCTACTGCAACTCTAAGGAAATGGCTTATAGACCTTCGTGAAGGTCTACGATCAGATTTTATAGACCCTAAATAGGCATTCTATCTACTTTTGTGCACTAAATAATAACCCTAGATCTGCCTTCACACAGATCTATCCAATTCATCCGAATTCCTAACAAAATTAACCCTTATCTCCACCAAAACAGAGAATTACTTAGTTCATGCATAAATATTATAGATTCAATAGGTTCGCGCAACATTTACACATTATTCCACATAAAACATATGATTGAGCAACAGAACATAACATGAACTGAAATAATAGTAATACTCATAAGCCAGATAATTGTCCCAAAAATAGTCTTTATTAACCTTAGTGTTCATTTACAGACTTCCTCTACCCTACGCACTCAGTTGTAGGGGTCCGCGCACTCATCAGCAGACTTATCAAGGCCTCTTGTGCACTCAGTTAGAGGAGCTTTCCCCTTTCACCTAAGTACAGGAAGGAGTGCCTTCCTTCCTTAGCAGTTGTCTGGAACAATCTCTATCCTAACTTACTTACTTGTCTACTACCTCTTAGACTCACTATGACTCAACTATATATAGATTTTTTCAATACAATACCATGGTCCACAGACCATGGGTGAGTCTCCAAAACGGACCTATCACTTACCCGAAAAAGTGGCTAAATCCCCTTTGACTCCTATCTAGTTGCACGCTCCACATCCACATTTTGTGGAGACTTTACATCCTTTACAAAACTTTTACAAAATTTGGTTAAACTAACCCCAAAACTGACCCTAGGGACCCTATCCCAACAATTATGTTTTTGTATGTTTGTGGTTTTCAATTGTTTCTCAATAATAAATAGGTCTTGGAGCCTCATTGTAACATAGTTCAGAGGTGTGTAGCCACCACATCGCTTCTCAGAGATAGGCTACCATCGTCTGAGCTAGTTTATTTCCATTATATTTGTAAGAATATTATAGTATTTGGATATTAATGAAATGAAGTTTTATTTATGTTGCATTTTTGTATTTATGGTTATATTTTTAATTTTTTGCATTCCTGTTTAAGTTTGGATCAGTGGTATTAGAGTGGTCTACTCTTTCTCTCTTTTTTTTTGCATTTCCCAAACGAGGTCAGGGTATAAGGAGTTAGGGCTCGATCTGGTTGAACCTTTGCAAGACCAAGCTCACAAACCTTGACGGCCTCCCATGGCAGAAGAAAAGAAACACCAGGGTGCGGGAGATCATTTTGAAATACTGCTCAAGGAAGCCCTAGAGCGACAAACGTACACGATGATGGATAACATTTCCCAGGTCCTTCGACGGCTACCCACAAGTGACACATCTTCATCCAGTAGTCATTGTGGAGGCACCACCCCTTTTAAGGTACAAGTTAACTTTGATATTATCATATTTTAGGGCCAAATCGATGCAGACATCGTAGATAAATGGTTGAATCTTTTGGAAGGATATCTTTTAGTTCATGAATTTTCCAATCAGGAAAATATTACTTTTTCACCTCTCAAATCTACCCCACACATCAAGGACTAGCGGGAAACCTACTATGACTAAAAGGAAGATCCAAAGGAGGGGGAACGCCTCTTCCACTCGCAGATGTCGGTGAAAGGTTCTCTATTGCATTTCATTTTCAACAACGAGAGCCAAAGCAGAGGTCATGAAGCGACTAGGACTACCGATCACAACACATTCGCAGCCGTATACCATCGGGTGGCTTCACCAAGGACAAGATCTTCGTATCAGCTACTAGTGTCATCTTCCCTACAAAATCAAGTCCTTCACAGATGAGGTATTGTGTGATGTTGCTCCTCTCAAAGTTTGTGATGTATTATTAGGAAAATAATACTTCTGGAAGCGACATGATTTATATGACTCTAGACCTCACTCTGTGATTATTACTTTGCGAAATAAGTTGTATAGGATACCATAGGTAGCCTCGCCTACCGTGATCTCTTTGATCACTACAAATAAATGTAGAAGATCATTTCCGAGACCACGAATTTATTTTTCCTTGTGATTCACCTTGAGTGCAAGAAGAAGGTTGTGGCCACTGCTTCTAGACAAGGCTCCTCTACACAACAGTAGAAGATGAACAAGGTCGTCGAGGAGTATAGGTACATTTTCGTGTCACCTACAACAATGCCTCTACACTGTCAGGTCAATCACACCATCGATCTGACCCTGAGCATACTACTACACAATGGACTGATCTATCGATGCTCTATTCTGGAGAACGATGAGATCAAGAGGCAAATTGAGGATTTGTTGCAGATAAGGCACACCAAGCCAAGCTCATCACCCTGTGGGAGCCCGATTGTATTGGTACAGAAGAAGGATGGGACATGGAGACTCTGTATTGACTATCGGGCACTAAACAATATCACTGTCCGGAATAGGTACCCAATCCCACAGAGTAATGACCTTCTGGAGAGCTCAATGGGGCCAAATATTTCAACAAGATTGACTTAAATTCCAGTTATCACCAGGTGCCTATCGAATCCTTCGATGTGTGGAAGTCTGCCATAAAATCCAAGGAGGTCCTTTTCGAATGGTTGGTCAAGCTTTTTGGGTTGACGAATGACCCTGAAACCTTCATGAGATTGATGGACAACATTTTACGATGTGTCACCAATGCATTTGTGGTGGTGTATTTAGATGACATCTTGATCTTCAGCCAAAGTTGGGAAGAGCACCTCCACCATATTCAATAGGTCCTTCAAACTTTGGGACAACAAAAGTTGTATACAAAATTGGAGAAAATCACTTTTGGCATGACCCAGGTTCAATATCAGGGGTACATCATTGATTAGCAAGGTGTGCATGTGGACCCAGCCAAGATACAAGTCATTCAGGATTTTCCAACCCCAACGACTCTAAAAGAGCCCCGCAACTTTCTAGGTCTTTCAAATTTCTACCGCAGGTTCATGTTGGGGTTTTCTCATATATCTTTGCGCTTAAGTCAAGTCACCAAGGGCAGAGTGAAAGATTTTTTTTTTGGTATGAAACACAATAGAAGATGTTTTCCAAGTTGATGCATCACCTCTGCTCTGGACCAGTGCTCACATTACTAGACCTGCATCAACCATTTGAGATTGAGACAGATGCTTCCGACTATGCTATTTGTGAAGTTCTTACTCAACAGGGGCATCGAGTGGCTTACCATAGTGAGACACTTTCAGACATAGTCCAAAACTATCCCACTTATGAAAAAGAAATGTATTCCATTGCGAAACCCTGTCATGAATGGAAGAATTACATTATGGGGAAGGAAATGGTCATCCACACAGACCACTAAACCTTGTAGTCCATACAGACACAAGGGAAGTTGTAGAACGATCGCCATCAGAAATGGTCCACATACCTGAAAATATTCCATTTGAACATTAAGTAAAAGAAGGTTATCACCAATAATGTTACAAAATGCCTCAGTCGACCACTAATCATGGCGCTGATCACTGTGCTCAACTCCTGTGGGCACGAGACTTTGGGGTTGCCGCATATTTACGAGAGCAATATAGAATTTAGCAGCACATACCAGACACTCCTAGAAGGTAAGAAAGTTCCAATCTTTAATGTCCAAGATGCACTATTATGCCACTTGGCACACATATGTGTTCCTTCAAGCGATTGTGCTAAGATGATTTGGGAGGAGCACTACAGTCGGGTCGTTGGACATTTTGGAGTAGAGAAAATAGTGGCATTAATGGAGAAGTATTTTTATTGGCTGAACCTTCATTGAGATGTTGGGAGGTACATTAAATCCTGCATTGTCTGTTCCATTTCTAAATCGACCATTTAAGAAACAAAGCCTATATAATCATCTACCTACTCCTAGTCGACCTTGGGAATCCATCTCCATGGATTACATGTCGGGCCCTCCTTCTATTAATCACGACAACAATTTCATTTTTGTGGTCGTCGATAGATTCTCTCAGATGGCCATTATGGCGACCTATAAGAAGAGTATAACAATAGAGGCCACTATTAAGATCTTCTTTGAGCGAGTGTGGGTACACTTTGGGATCCCACAGTCCATTGTCTCTAATTGGGATAGCAGATTCCTAAGCACATTTTGGTCAAGTCTTTGGTCGATGCTCGATACCAAACTCACTAAGTCCATGACTTTCCATCCCCAAACTGATGGCCAAACAAAAGTCGTCAACAGGATGATCACACACATCCTGCAGATGTACAACTTGAAGAATCCATGCACAAGGTATAAAATCCTTCCCTATGTCCACCAGAGCTACAACAGAGCTCTCCACAACTCAACGAGCCAACACCTCTTTTAGGTAGGGCTGGCATTTCAGCCATTATGTCCCATTGATGTAGCCATACCATTTGCAGCTACTAAGGGAGATTCGACTCATGTCCAATCCGAAGCCAACATGGCTAACCACTTCATTGAGCACATTCAACACATCTGCTAATGGGTCCATGATCTATTGGACAAATCCAATGCTAAGTACAAGCAGTGCCATGATCAGCATCGGGTGTCACACAAGTTCCAGGTAGGCGATAAAGTTTGGCTAGATTTGCAGAAGGAGCGCCTCGCTGGACCCAATCACAATATTTGCCTGCTACGATATGGGCCATACACCATCACCAAGGTTGTAGGGGACAATTCCTTTGAGCTCAGCATTCCATCGTTCCTTGGTCTGCGCCCAATGTTCAATGTAAACCGCCTTCGGCCATACTTTCCACCATTGTTGGACACATCTGACATTGCAGAACAACTCACACCAACAGAGCTAAACCCAGACTAAATGGAATAGAACATAACTGATAGGATCATGGACACATATATCAAGAACACTCACCAATAGAAGATTCAACTGTATCGGGTTGTAAAGGCTGGCTAACTCCTGCACCAAGGCAAGTGGCTCACCAGGGACCAAGTTCAGAAGAAGTTTCCCCATCTCTTAGAGGCACTCAATGCAATGGGGACCATTATTTCCTAAGGGGGGAGGACTGATCTAGGTGGATATTGGTGGCCACCCTCCTATTCCACTTGGACCCCCAAAACTGTCTCTTTTAGTTTTTCATTTTCCTTAATGTAACAGCCCTCATGAAAATTTCATGTAATTAAAGTTAATAAAGGGAAAATAATACCATGGTTAAGGGACACTTATTCCCAGCTGAATGTTGGGAAAAGGTATCCTAGTCGGCGTCACTGGATGTGTTTTTTGGCTAAGGAAAATTGGCAAAGGATAAGGTAAAGGCATTAAAAGGAAAAAATAAATTTTGGCTCATTGATTTATGAAAATAAAAAGAAAATAGGAGAAAAGGAAGGTAAAAGGTCACAAGCTGCATGTGAGGAGGAAATTGAAGGAAAATAATGGAAAATGAAGAAAATAGAGGCCTCATTCATAAAAAGGTTTATGAGGATTAGTTGGTAACCTTTTTTTAGTTAAAGTTTAAATATCTCTCATTATTTTCCCTCTCTCTCACCCTCTTTCGTTCTTAGATTTTTCTTGGAGCACTCTAGTTTTGGATCAAGAAAGGAAAAGCAAGCAAAGGGAAAGGAAGGAAAGAAAGGATCAAGGAAAGAAAATAAGGATAAAGAAGCTTCAGCAAGAATACTTGCAGGTAACCTTTTTCATGTGTGATTTCCTAACTGGTTTGGACATGCATGGCATTCAGTGAAAATTTTAAGGATAAAAATTTATCTTAAAGTTTAGAAACCTTGGTGAACCTTGCTAGTCTCAAACATATAAACTATAAAATGTTTGATGATATTATTGTAAAAATATCCAATTTTCTTATGATGTTATATAGTCTTTACAAAATTTTGGCGAATTTTAAGGTAAAATAATTTTATATTATAAAATTTGGGCAAATCATTTTTAGAAAAAACGAAAATTGGCGAATCATTTTTTGGAAAAAGCATGGAAAATTAGCCCACCTATGAATATTAGCCCCTAAAATTTTCCCTGATGGCGTTGCATGTTGGTGTATGGTTCTCTTATTGTCAGTGGCATGGTTTTGTTGGCTTATGACAGTGTTTTTTAGCCTAGCATTGCTTTTTTCCAGATGCCATGGTATGTTGGGATGTTTATCTTGGTTTTGAGCTTTGGTTTGTCAGATGGATTTCGAAGTCCGGGACATAGGTGGTCTCAAGCTTCATTCCCAAAGGCCTAATAATCCCTTGACTGGTTTTGGTGGGATACATAGTAAAACCTGAGGGAGAAGTCTCGGTTCAGAGCCTAGTGATCTAGGTTTGCATTGTGGTAAAGCTTGAGAGACTGGTCTCGGTTTAGGGCCTAGTGATCCGAGATTGGATTCCGATAAATCCTCGGAGACAATGAGATGGAAAATTCCTCAAGGATAGTGATGGATTTCCGATGGCATTCCAAGTTCGGTTTGGTTGTGATCAGAGCATCAGTTTTTGTGTGATCACGGTTTGATGAGGGTGGAGGTGGTTTAACCTATAGATTCCCTTGGTTGTTCTTGGTTTGGTTATTCTATGAAATACCACATTTATCCTTGGAATATGGCACGGTGGTTACAGGTTGAAAGAGATATTTGGTTCAGCCATGTCTACAGTCAGGTGGTACATGGAAGCCACGAACCTGGCTAGATTTTCCTATGATTAATAAAATCTAAGTTCTCTTAATTTTTCACTGATTTATATGTGGATTTAATAACTATCATATCCATGATATTTGTATGGTTTTATGCTGGTTATAAGCATGGTTATATGATTGGTTCATGTCATGGTTATTTCATTTATTTACTTGTAATTGTTGAATGGATGGATGTAAGATCTAATTGATGATATAATAGTTTAATGAAGAAGGAGGTGATCCTTCTGGTTATGTTTCATAAGTTCTTTCAGTCATTTATGCTATGTCTTGTATCCTAGACTTGGAGGTTGCATTGATGCCAAGTGTTTGACAGAATGTTAGTCCTGATTGGGGATGTTCAGGCCTAGTCCTAAGGTTGATTTTGAGTTATCAACATTTTTATCATCTCTTTGATGGATTATGAAGGTTGTAGAAAGTTCTGGGTAGAGGCCAGGATTCTAGGCTAGAAAAGTGGCTCAAATATCAGGGTCATTGGCACAGGTCTGTTGAGAAAAGTCCATAGTAATTGGCACACAGGCCTATGGGAGTGACTTTGGATTGCTGACCATTTTCTTGCCTATAACATAAGAGAAACTTTGAGTTAAAAGGATTAAAACATCAGTGGGACCCAGGGCATGATGTCTAAGTGGCTGACATGCCTTCTGCAGGTGTTGTTGCTAATGTGGATGGGATTGTTTGCTGTCTTCCATTGATTCCATTTCCTTAAGGTTACCAAGGAGATTAAATCCCTTATAGTAACCTATCTCATCACATGTTTGCCCTGGCTAGTTGGTTGCTTGGGTGGACCTAGGAGGAGGGTTGTTACAGATTGGTATCAAAGCATGGTTGCACTCTATTTGGGTCATATCTGATACCACAAGTTGGTATTAGAGAATGGATGCGCTCTCCTTGGCTAGAGGTGTTTGATCATGCATGCATGTTAGTTGCATGTGTGTCTCTTACACTTGCATTCCATGTGCTTGTTGCATTGCATCATGTTGATCATGATTGTAGTAAGGTTGTCATGAGGAACTTGATGTGATTTTGTGGGATGCATCATCGGAATTATATGACTAGTTGCATATATTATATGTTTCTTACATGTTGATTATATGTTGCTTGACTACATCCTTGTAGGTTAGGTGAATTCTTGAATTTTTTGATTATATGTATCAGTCTTGTAGGTTGATTACAAGAATTGATTGCTTATGCTTGACTAAATGTGTTCATATTTATGTGTAGCTGATTAGGCATTTATTATGCATGCTGATAGTTGCATGCGGAAATTTGTGCAATGAAGTAATGGTCGTTTCGATGCATGAGGTCATAACATGCATCATTGATATGGCCTTGCATTGATGACTAGACCCTAGCTAGAATTATGCTTATGTGTTGATGCACTTACTTTTTATATGTCTATATGTTATTATGTTTATGTTATACATGTATCATGTTGATTTGATGATCTTTCAGAAAATGTATCCTCCCAAAATTATATGAAGGTACGTTGATTTATTGTGATTTGGTTTATCTGACATATTATGCGTTGTAGGAAAGAAATCAGATGGCTAACAAGGTGGTAGACTACATAGAATCTCCTTATGCATCAGATGGGCAGCGTGGTGTGGGGCACTCGTTTAACTTGGCAAAAACATTGAGAAGACTGAAGGAAGAAATAAGGAGTTGCCATGTAGACAATGACAAAATCATGCAGGCACAAGAGAAACCAGTAGAGGTGAATGCGATACTACTTCAGAGTTTGTCAGATTTGCAGCGACAGGACCACTTCAGATTAGCCATGGACATGAGGACAGAACTAATGGGGCATATTGAAGTAGGTCTCCTAGTAGACACAGGGCAGATAGATCTGACATGATTAGAGATGACAAAGTGTTGGACACTTTAGATAGGAGAGGTGATCGACACAGGTACTATTCCAGTTCTGGTTTTGATAGGAATTGTGATCATTATCGTTATCATCCTTATAGAAGGAGTGATAGGGGATACTTTTCAGATGAGTTTAAGAAGGCAAAGCCACCTACCTTTGACAGAGAGATGAAAAATTCACAAGATGCAGAAGCATGGTTGCTTGGTATGAGGAAATTCTTCAGATTGCATGATTATTCAAAAAACATGAATGAAAAGATAGTCACTTTCAGTCTCAAAGGTAAAGAGGATATTTGGTGGGAAGACGCGAGATGGTATGCTATTCTTGTTAGTTTTATAATTTTTCTTTTATTTTTCCACATTCTCCCATGCACGAAACATTTCTAAATATTTCTTACATCTCATTGCAACATCATTATCCCACATCAAATAGTAACTTTAAATAGACTTGTTCATTTTAGATTGTATATGGTGACCCCATCATCTAGTTTTAGGAAATAGAAAGAAAAAGTTATTAAATTTTTGAAAAAATGCATTTTGCCAATACTTCTTTCCTCAATAGGCTTAGCCTTATTTTCTGTGTGTGATATTTGTTGGAATATAATTTGTTGGTATACAAGATAAGTTAAAAAAAAAATCTTGTACAATGTCAATTAAATTGTTTTGCATTTCCAACTTATTAAGATAAAGAAATGAATTATAAAACATTCATATTCAAATTGCACACATACATCACCTAATTCCATCATTTATTTATATTAGACCTATTTAACATTCATTTTGGCTTGAACTTTGCATAAGAGACTTAATTTTACAAACCAAAACAAAACCATCATGTGTACATAGAAAAAAATTCAAATTCAAAGTGTATTAGAGGGCACGTTCAAATATATTTATGTCTATTTAAAAACACTAGAATTATTTCTTCACTCCACCCTCTCTGATCTGAATTTAAACAAGAACACAACAAATTACAGATATAACCATAAATACATACATGCAGCAGAAATAACACTTCATTTAATTAATATCAAATACTGAAATATGCTTACAAATAGAATGGAAATAAGACTAGCTCAGATGATGGTAGCTTATCTCTAAGAAGAGACATTGCGACTACATGCCTCTGACCTATGTTGGCCCCAGTTTTCCCAAAAAACGTCATTTAGGGCCTCAAAACAACTCCATAAGTTCAAGGCCTGAAAAAATGCCAAAAATAGTAAATTGTGCTATAATTAAGGAAACTAAAGAACTGAAAGAGACGGTGGTGGGGGTCCAAGTGGAATAGACAGGTGGCCACCCACATCCACCTGGATCAATCTGTGCCCCTTAGGAAGCAATGGTCTCCATTGCGTTGATTGGCTCCATGAAATGTGGAAACTTTTGCTAATGTGAGTTGTTCTGGAACATCTGATGTGTTCAGTAATGATGGGAAGTATGGTTGAAGGCGGTCCACATTGAACACTGGGTGCAAGCTAATGAATTGGGGAATGTTGCGGTCCAAAGCATTGTCTCCCACAATCTTGGTAATGGTGTAAGGACCATATCGGAGTGGCTTGAGATTCTGATGGGCTCTGGTAAGGCATTCTTTCTGCAAATGTAACCAAAATTTATTGCCCACCTAAAACTTGTGTGGCACCCGATGTTGATCATGTCGTTGCTTGTACTTCGTATTTTCCATAATGGAGAGATGATATATTGGCCTGTTGGGTAGAAATACTCCAGGAGTCAGATCGAACGAATGCTTGACCTGACAGTGCAACGGTACCCTTGTTGGTGAGTAGAAGATGTCCCTATATTCTTTGGTGACCATATCCACCTGATTATGTTGTGTGGAGGAACCCTTCCTCGGGGCCATGGATGTGGCTACGATATTCCCCTTACATTGAGAGTGAACCTAAAAGAAAATAAATTTCCTATTCTGGGAGATGATCTTACTACATTTCTTCATAGAGATCAAAGATGTGGCGATAGGTAGGGCTACCTATGGTATCTTGTATAACTTATTACCCAAAGAAATAATAACAGAGCGAGGTCTAGACTCATATACAACTTGCCGCTTCCACAAGTATTATGTTCCTAATAATACATCACAAACGTCAGGAGGAGAAAAATCACACAATACCTCATCTGTGAAAGGCTTGATGTTGTAGGGAAGGTGGAACTATTGGCTGACTCGGAGATCACGTCCTTAGTGAAGCCACCCGATACTGTATGGTTGTGGGTGTGGTGTAGTCGGTAGGCCCAACCACTTCAGGACCTCTACTGAAATGAGATTCTTTTGGCTACTACTTTCGATAATGAATTATAACAGTGAACCCTTCACCCACATCCATGAGTGGAAGAGACGCTCCCCCTCCTCTAGATCTTCAGACTCACTTTTCTAGATCTTGGTGGTGGAAAGAGTGGTGTTGGGCTCTGCATCAATAATTTTCTTCCCTTTGTCATTCTTGTTGTTAGATTCTGATTCGGAGTTGGAACATGCATCTTCTTCTAAAGGCATCAACTCGACCACGAGTGGCTGCTTTGCCCGACACTCACCTACCTTGTGAGTGGGCCTCTTATGGAACTCACACCACTTTCCTGTGTCCTTCTTTGAATTTGTGGTGTTCTTATTTTCTTGCAGATTCGACGGGTTGTCTTGGGTTGCCTTGCCTTGGCTTTATCCTTTGTTTTGTGGTTTGGCAACACCTTTCCCTTGCTTTGGATTTGCAGATCCAAAGTCTCACTTTTTATGTTTAAGCTTCTGCTTGATCTTGACAATGTATCGGTATTCTATGCCCAATGACGAGATGTCTAGGAGCTCCATCTCATCCTGGATGAACCTATGTAGGCAGTCGCGCCTTGAGTACCAAATGTTTCTCAGAATCCTTGATACCCAACTTTGTGCGTATGGTTTGAAAAACATTGGTAAACTTCAGCACATCTTGGTCCCTTCTCGTCCGCAACATGGTCCACTTTAAGTATTTATTCTCATAGCTCCCGACAGGGTAGTACTTCTCCTTGATGACATCCCAGAATGAATTCCAAGTGGGTGCATCTAAAAACAGTGAGGGCATACTTTGATCCTTCTGGTCACAGTTCCCCCCCTAGTCCTTGACGTGGGGGTGACTTTGAGAAGAGAAAAAGTGATCTTTTCTAGGTTGGAAAAATCATGAAAAAAAAAATATCCTTCTAGCAGATTTAACCATTTATCTACGACGTTTGCATCTATTTGACCCTCATATGAGAATGTCAAAGTTTACTTGTACCTTAAAAGGAGTGGCGCCTCCAATGTGGCTGCTGGATGTGGATGTGCCGTCAGTGAGCAACCATTGAAGTATCTAGGTGAAGTTATCCATCATCGTGTTCCTTTGTCTCTCAAGGGATTCTTCAATCAAGATTTTGGAAGGATCTCCTACCCCCTCGTCTTTCTTTTGTTCTACCATGGGAGGCCGTTGGGATTTGCACGGTTGGTCATGCAAAGGTTTGACCAATTCAAGCACTAACTCCTTATATCCCAACCTCATTGGGGACATGCAAAGAAAAATAGAGAAAGAGCAGACCCCTATGATACCACCGATCTGAATTTAAACATGAATGCAACAAATTGCAGATATAACCATAAATACAGAGATGCGGGAGAAATAACACTTCATCTCATTAATTTCAAATACTGGAATATGCTTACAAACAGAATGGAAATAAGACTAGCTTATCTCTGAGAAGAGATGTGGTGGGTACATGCCTCTAAAATGTGTTACAATGAGGCTCGAAAGCCTATTTATTATTGAGGAACAAGGGAAAACCCTAAACATCCAAAACCCTAACCCTAGGAGATGAAGTGCCAAAACTATGGGCCTTGTTTGAGTAAATTGGTACATCAAGTTCACGGGGTTGTAACTTTGGCATATGATCTCTGTTTGGTGCGCATAATACCTCATTAGAAGGATCTATTTGAGGACTACAACTTTCGAGTGGCCAACATCATATCATGACCCATATTGACCCTATTGTTCCAAATAAACAAAAAATGTCATTTAGGGCCTCAAAACAACTCCAGAAGTTCAAGACCCGAAAAACTACCAAAAATAGTAAATTGTGCTATAATCTAGGAAATTGAAAAAATGAAAGAGACAGTGATGGGGGTCCAAGTGGAATAGATAGGTGGCCACCCACATCCACCTAGATCAATTTCATTATGAAGGCCGAACCTAGTTACATTTTTCAACATAGAAGAATAAATCCCAACAACTATCCCTTGTAGCTTAGGAAAAATATTTCCCCATAACCCTAGCATCGAACACTAAAAAATTGAAAGTAACCGAGACTTAATAACACAAATATTACATTGAAGAACAAAAAAATTCCCTACAAAAGTTAATTTTGGTGAAAAAAAGGTTACTTGAAGCTTCATTGATGATGGAAGGGGAACACATGTCCAAACTATTACCGTTGCCATCAAACTAGAAATAACCAGAAGAAACGAAACGAGCTCCTGCAAGAACTGGTGGTTGGGAGCATTAACAAGAGTGTTGATAAAACCCTAACTAACTGTGAAATTTATGTAAAACAATAAAACTGAACATCACAACTCACCTGTATAGCATGGAGATTACCATAACAATTGAATGGAGTCAGTTCAGTGTGAAATTGCAAAGCTCAACTAGGTGATTGTGCCAAGAAAATGAGTGGATTGAGTAACGGAACGAGTGAGGGTTGGTTACCTTGACTGCTCACCATGACTTGAGGCCGAACCTAGTTACATTTTTCAACATAGAAGAATAAAGCCCAACAACTATCGCTTGTAGCTTAGGCAAAATATTTCCCCATAACCCTAGCATCGAACACTAAAAAATTGAAAGTAACTGAGACTTAATAACACAAATATTACATTGAAGAACAAAAACATTCCCTACAAAAGTTAATTTGGTGCAAAAAAGGTTACTTGAAGCTTCATTCATGATGGAAGGGGAACACATGTCCAAACTATTACTGTTGCCATCAAACTGGAAATAACTAGAAGAAACGAAACGAGCTCCTGCAAGAACTGGTGGTTGCAAGTGTTAACAAGAGTGTTGATAAAACCCTAACTGAATGTGAAATTTATGTAAAAAAATAAAACCAAACATCACAACTCACCTGTATAGCATGGAGATTACCATAACAATTGAATGGAGTTAGTTCAATGTGAAATTGCAGATCTCGACTAGGTGATTGTGCCAAGAAAATGAGTGGACTAAGTAGCGGAATGAGTGAGGGTTGGTTACCCTGACTACTCACCATGACTTGAGGACTGTCAGATGAGAGATATGATGAGCTACGATGCAGATTGCTCCAACTTTCTGTTACCTTGACCGACAACTGGCAGTGGCAACTTTTTCAAGAAGATTCCGGTGGCCTCTTTGGCATACTTGGTTAAGGTGCCGATAAGGTTGATTATGGCCTAAGTTAAAAAAAAAAAATTATATACCAATATTTCAATTAAAACTTAAAAGATTCCATAGTAACATGGTTAGTCGGATATATATATATATATATATATATATATATATATATATATATATATATATATATATATATATATATATATATATATATCGTTTGTAAAGTGTAGGTGGTAATAATTTTTTTATGTATAATGAATGTGTGATTAACATGTTACAAGTGGTATGAGAGCCATGGGTTGCAGCTCTGTGGCCTTTTGAAGGAAAATATGTGATTAACCAAAGTGTTCATAATGCACATATAGAAAGATAGGTAGTTGGAATAGTATGAGGAGGGGAATAGGAAACACCCCATCTAGTGGACCTTCAGCAGGTGTCGGATCTAACCCGGAGATGTGGGTCCAGTTGGAAGAAGACACTACAAATGTGAATGCTATGTTGTTGGAGACTGTTCAACAATTATGACTGGAAATGATGAATCTAAGATCCGATAATGAGATACTGAGGTTGGAGTAGGAGAGAAACATGAAAAGTCTCTGTGATAGACAGAACCCGAGGAATCTAGATCCTAGTCTAGATAATGGGAATAAGGAAGAGACAAGGCAACAACAAGGAGATCATCCAAAAGGTGGGTTATATTGAATGGATAAGGAGGAATATTCGGGAAATACTTCTAGTGGCAGGGGGGCCAAGTGCCCAATATTTTGTTACAAGGGGAATTCAAGAAAATAAATCCCCCATTGATCGACGGAGAAGCGGAGGAAGCGATATAAGCCTGGTTGATTAATATCAATAAGTACTTCTAGATTTATGAATACGATGATAATTTAAAAGCCCAACAAGCATTCTATCAATTCCAGGGTAAAGACACACTATGGTGGGAAGAAATTAAAACAGTTCTCAGCATTGATGAACAAGAGGTGATTTGGGATACCTTCCAAAAATATTTTAAGGACAAATACCTAACTGAGAGATTTTATGATGAGAAGGCAAAGGAATTTCATGATCTAAAGTTGGGACAGTAGTCCATGGGCAAATTTATAACCAATTTTACCTATTTTCTGTGTTATGTTCCTTACATATGAGAGGAAAAAGAAAAAGTGCAGCGCTTTGTAAGCAATGTGTCAACTTTCATGAAGGAACAACTAGAATTTGATAATACCAGGACAATGGACGAGACCATAAGGAAGACTCATATTTTCTATCAGTGGATGCAACAAAAAGGAGATAATAGCAAAGGATAGTTGGGTAAAATGGGGTAGAGGAGTTATCTGAGTAATAATAAGAATACCAGATCAAGTAGAGTAAAATCAGAACCCAGGAAACCTATGGGAGGAACCTTGGGAAAGAGTTAGCAGTGAAATAGAATTTCAAGCAAACCCAAACCAGTTGAGGCATCAAATAAAATAGAACCTGGGCAACCGAAGAAACCTCCCCTACAATATTAGGGTTGTGGTGAACCCCAATATTACAAGAATTTTCCTCACCGCACTAGAACCAGGCTCACAATAGGTGTTCAAGAAGCCTATATGGTTAGAGATGTGGGCAGAAACATATCGAAGATCAATGTTTCCTTGAAGCATCACCAAGTAGAGTATCAAATCACCATGGTGGATTTTAAAGGTAAGATAGCTAACTAGTTTGTGTCTATTTTAATTTACCCATGAGAAATTCTTAGTTATGTCAGTTCGAAAACAGTAGAATTGTGTCACCTAGCAAGTATTAAATTTAAAAATTCATGGTTAGTGAAATTGGCCACATGAGAAAAATGTAAGATGACAGCGAAAGTGGAAGGTTGTCCTATGGATATTGGAGGCCAAGAGACTAAAGTAAATTTAAATATATTACCTCTAGGGTCATATGATGTGTTCATTGGGATGGACTTGTTGGAGGGACATTGATCCCTAGTAAATTGTAAAGACAAAATCATCACTTTCCTCACAGATGAAGGAAACAGACAAGAAATTTAGGGCATTAAAAGAAGTGTTAAGCTACGATCCATCATTGCTAATCAGTTAAAAAAAAGGTGTCAGAAAAGGTTTCTGAGTTTATGCACTACAAGTGGGTTATGCTAACTCTAAATATAAATTAACAGCCTTAGAAAATATACTTGTCATTCTTGAGTTTGTAGATGTGTTTTCTGAAGAGATACCGGGATTTCCCCTGAAAAGAAGCGTTGAATTTACCATTAAACTAATTCCTGGAGTTGCCCTGGTGTCAAAAGAACCATATTGTATGAGTATTCCCGAGTTAGCTGAACTCAAGATATAGCTGCGGGAACTACTTGACAAAGGGTACATTCGACCAAGTGTGTCGCCTTGGGGGGCTTCGGTGTTGTTCGCAAAGACGAAAGATAGAACACTAAGATTGTGCATTGATTATAGGCAGTTGAACAAGCTAACCATAAAAAATAAGTACCCATTTCCAAGGATCGATGACTTGTTTGACCGAGTTAAAGGTGCCTGCATGGTATTCTCTAAGATCGATTTGTGATTGAGGTATCACCAAATTACAATTAAGGATGAAGATGTTTGTAAAAACGCATTTAGAACACGCTACGACCATTATGAATTTATTGTGTCACATTTTGGTCTTACAAACGCTCCTGCAACCTTAATGAGTTCAATGAATGGAATTTTCCACCCATATTTAGATAATTTTGTTCTAATTTTCATTGATGATATTCTGATTTATTCAAAAAATGCAAAGGATCATAAGGAGCATTTGAGGTTAGTTCTTCAAACCTTAAGAGAAAATAATATGTATGCCAAATTCAGTAAATGTAAATTTTTTAAGGAATAGATTCAATATTTGGGGCATGTAATATCCTCTAAATGTATTGTTATTGATCGGGAAAATATCAGGACTATCCTGGATTGGTTTGTTCCTAAAAATGTTGCAGATATTCAATTTTTTATGGGATTAGCTGGTTATTATCATCATTTTATTGAAGGGTTTTCTATAATTTCCTACCCCATAACATCTCTACAAAAGAAAGGGATAATTTTTAAGTGGACAGTTGAATGTCAACACAATTTTGAGCAATTGAAATGTTTATTAACATCAACCCCAGTGTTAAAAGTTGTTAATCGAGAAAAGGAGTTTATTATATGTATAGACACCTGCCAAGAAGGGGTCGGAGGTGTCTTGATGCAGGATGGTAAAGTAGCAGCCTATGAATCAAGGAAGCTAAAGGAGCATGAGAAAATATATTCAACATATGATTTAGAACTTACTGCAGTGGTGCATTCTTTAAAAGTATGGCACCATTACTTACTAGGGAAGAAATTCATGATAATGACAAACCATATTAGCTTAACCAATTTCTTCAAACAACCTAATTTAAATGCACAACAAGCCATGTGGAATGCATTCCTAAGTGAGTTTGACTTTGATATAAGACACCTTAAAGGGAAGGAAAACCGTGTAACTAATGCCTTGAGTAGAAAAGTGCAATGCGTTTATGAAATTTGTTACCATCACATTGAAAATAGTTTATGTTTTTGGCTTTTTGAAATTCAATCATTTTCCAATTCAAAAATTGATGATGAACTAGCTCCAACCTTCCAACAATCCCCTCCCTAAAAAAACAATGCCAAGAAACTGATACTAACATGTTCTCATAACAATAATAATAAATATAAGAATGCAAAACCATTAACTTCTACGTGAACATAAACTAATCCCAAAGCACCAGCTTAAAGCTGAGTGGGTGAGGATAAAACTTGGGCACCTCTATTCTCCTTACTTCGATTCCCATTTTTCTTGCAACTTGCAAGTGTGTTCCCAAAAGATCTTCCCATCTTAAGGAAGGTGCTTTGACTATGAGAAAATGAACAAAATAAGGAGTTAAAACTGCATGGTGCAAATTGTATATGATTTCATACCCACATCAAATTCATTCAAATTTTAATGGGTTAAAATATTCAAATTCTCAAGAGGTAAATAAGTTTTCTAGACAATTTCAAAAATAAATATAATAAATAGATATAATAAAATAAATATGAGTATTGCGGTGTTTCAGTAATAATAATAACATGAATCTGAAATATAAATTATTAGTTAACTTTAAAAATGACGATCTAATCATATTCATGTATTTGATTCGAAAAAAGGGATAGTGAATTGGTTATTGATTATAGTTGTACACTTAAAACAAAGCCGCATAGCTAACGATTTTTGCCACTTAATTTAATTATTGAATTTTGAAATGTATAAACCAAATACCACATTTGTACAAGGGCTACATTGCTAGTAATAATTTAAAAAAATTATTATATAGGTCTAGCATTCAATTTTTCTAGTTAACTATTAATTGTGTTTGACCAAAATATCTACTGTTCTTTATTTTATAGTTTAATTACTTTATAATTTAACATTAGTAATTAAATTTTATCATATATAAATTTATTTCCTCCGGGTGTCCCCGCAGCATGGCCAAGACTAGATTGTAAACCAAGGAAATAGGTTTGTACACCTTGTTGAAGAACATGTTCAGGAAATCTTACTTAGCAAACGGCGTGGGAGGGGTGACTCTCAGGGTTTCAAGAAGTGTAGGTCAGCTTGCTAGGCTTGAACACTAACATGCCCGCGTTGAAGTAGAGGGAAGGCAACTGCCCTAATTCCCTTGGCCACTGCACCTTCTCCGGGCACTGCTGGCAGTAACCGATCTGGTGTGTGGGTCCATGTCTTTTCACAGAAGGAGTCCATCACAACATAAGAGCTAACCAGCCTACCATAGGGCATTTAATGCTCCTATGGAGGCTGGTTCCCCATACATGACCCATAGAAAGATTTGACAGGAGCATGCGGTGGATAGTTCTCGAGTTCTAACTTTGAACAGCATAGCGATTCCTATTTCCAAAAGTTATTGCGCCCTGACATGTGCCCTCGATAGCCAGATATAACACGCGCGCGGTGATGACTAGAGAAAAAAAAAACGACGTGTTATATGGGGCTATCGAGGGCGCACGTCAGGCGTGATAACTTTTCTATGGGGTTGGAAATAGGAATCACCGAACAGCAGGGACCACCGCCAATGTCAGAGGATTTGTGTGCGGGGAGCAAGGGCATAAGAGCTAACCGGCCTGCCATAGGTCATTTAATGCTCCTATGGAGACTGGTTCACCATACATTACCCATAGAAAGATTTGACAGGAGCATACGGTGGATAGTTCTCGAGTTCTGACCTCGAACAGCAAGGCCCGCCCGCCGCCAATGTCAGAGGAATTGTGTGTGCGTGGAGCAGTCCATCCGTCAATTTAAAATTTGAATTTATCTGCATTCAAATGAGGCGATATCTTGACCGATATCTTTCAGACGCGGGGCAGTCGCTCAATTTCAAATTTAGATGTGGGGCAGTCGCTCAATTTCAAATTTGAATTTTAGAGGGGCGCACAATGAAAAGCAAGACATGACTGCAAATTCCCATGAGGTCAGCTTGCCCATGTGTTTCTTCCATGGCTGCTGGATGACCTGCCACTGCTTTGTTTTGGTGCTGGAAGCTTTCTTCTCAGACCACCGAGTACGACCTGCTGCTGCTTTGTTCTGATGTTGGAAGCTTTCTTCTCAGACCACCAAGCACGATGAGCAAAAGTTTTTGAAGGTCGTGGTAGAACACCTTGACCAGGCACTATAAGTCCAACCTTATTGTAGACATTGGGCGGGTTCAGGCCTGCAAACACTAGATGAAGCAGATTTAGCCTCGGCTACAAAGGTTTGGTGTGTTCATCATCAGATCTACTGTAAACTTTGAAGGGTCCAATGCATCATATCATGTTAATTCGAATCTACTCTGTTGCAGTTGGATCTTTGAGGAAAACGTCTCCCCTTTGAAGGCATGGGCAGCTTCGACATCTGCTGCTTGCATATCACAGGGATCCAACGAAGAGGGGTGAGGAAACCTGTTCACTAAATCTAGAAATGGGAAAGGTTGTCTTCTATAATGGTTCCACTTAATTATCAATTACCCATGGTTTTTGACTTAGTTAAGGATACCGTTTTGAGCCTTTTCTATGTCATATATTTAAGGTTTCAACCTGAAAACTAACAGTTTCACTGGGCCAAATGGACGAGTAATTCAATTCAGTTTCACTGGCCAAATGGACAAGTAAGTTTCATTGAAGCTATAAAACGAATGCATTTTAGATAAAGCTCAATATAAATAGCTAGGGCTTTTAATTTATTTAGTCATGGTTTCAATATGACTTCACAGTGTTACTGGGCAAATCGATCGGATTTTAATTTATTTATTAATGGTTTCAATAAGATTTCACAATTTTACTGGGACAAATTGACCAGATTTTAATTTATTTAGTCATAGTTTCAATATGACTTCACAGTTTTACTAGGGCAAATCGACCGGAAACTTGCATTGAAGCCATGGAAAGAAGGTATATTAGATAAAGCTTCAAATCAAGTTGCAAGAATATAAAAATTTTCTATGTAAACCATTTCTTTTCCTTCCAAAAGGCTATATTTTTTTTGTTATTTTATAAAATTGTTTGGTTTTATTTTATAAAACTGCAAACTGAATTTATATAATTATTTTATAAAACTGAAAATTTGAATTTATATAATCAAAATGCTAAAAGGTCATAATTTTGGGAACATATTTTAAAGTCAGTGATAACATTTTTCATATTTATGGTTTTGATAAAGAAGTGATAATTAAATTACTCAAATTCAGAGTAAATTGTGTAATCAAATTACACAAATTTTGTGGATTTGGTAAATTAATAAAATGAATATGGTTTATATTTTTAAAATAGTTTTATTATTATTCAATTTTTTTAATATAAATTTATAATTTTATATTATTATTATGTTTGAATTTATAAATATAATTTAGTATAAATTTTATTTACTGTTAAATTTATTAAGTATTAAGAAAGGATATCATTTAATTTCATGGTTGAGCTGAGAGGCTCATTCTACAGCCCATTATGATGTGTAACCATGTCCCTTCGTCATCAAAGTTGAAATTTTTCTCATGTTGGCCCAAAAAAAAAAACTATACAAAATATTTAAATAATGTCGGTTCAAAAAAAATTGCAGGTGAAGAAATTGGACCCCTCTCGATGTATGTTAGATCCTTCTTTTAACATAGATCTATGCTAGTTTTACATTTTAGGAGATTTTCCACCATTTTACATTGATTGATTTTTATTTTTATTGGTTAAGGCATTCTATGGGGAAAAAATCAACCACATTAAGATCTAGTTTGGCCTAAGTTTGGTGTGATCCTTAATGATTTTGACAACATAGAAGTTCCTAGGTCCAAACCACAGGTTAATTGTATCAATAATCTCATGACTCACATAAACGAGTTAGTTAAATCCTTAATAGTGTAATTTACTAGCAAAACATATAAATATGTTATTCAAAATAATATGAGTTTTTTTTATTTGATCATGTATGGCTTCAATTGCCAATTCCATTCATTAAATAGAAAAAAAAGAAGTAATCATAAATATTTACCAAAAAAATTTAATCACTCATTAAACTTCACCAAAATTTGAAAAAGAAATCTCTCATGTTAAATTTTGGACCTTTTAAAAATGTTTATAACAAATATAACTATATTTTACTAATAGATTTGTAAAGAATATATATTCAATTTTATTTATTTAATTGTTATATTCTATTAGGATTATTGTGTATAGCGCTCTAGAAAAAAATAATAAAATAATATTTAAATTAACAAAATAATAATAAATAATGTCAATCTTACATAAAATCTTCAATTTCCATTTTAATTTTACATTAATTTTATATAGAGAAATAAAATATTTGTAAGTAAAAAAAAAAATACATTTTAAAGTTGACATAGGAGGTAAAAATAATATTATTGATTAACAAAAATAGTAATATAAAAAAGAAAACAATCTATGCCATAAATAAAATTTTCAATCTTCATCTTAATTTTACTTAATTTTATATAGAAATATAAAGTAATTAAAAGTAAAAAAAAAAAAAAAAAATAGTTTATTTTTTAGTATGCACGAGAAATATAATTCCTCCATTGCTCACAAAGGGCATGTAAAAATAATATTATGGATGTTAGATCACGGTTAATTTATTTGATGTTAGTTGAATTCACTCTATGTTAGTTGACATGTAATATTTAAAACATTTTATTAGTTTATTTGTAAAAATAATATTATGGATGTTAGATCAGGGGTAATTTATTTGATGTTAGTTGAATTCACTCTATGTTAGTTGACATGTAATATTTAAAACATTTTATTAGTTTATTTCTCAAAACTAGCATAGATCCATCTTAACTTCACATTTACCAAGCATTAATAGAAATTAATATTGATGCAGGAGCATCTAGCTCACCATGACCGGGTGAAGTCTTGCCAGGTTGGAAGGTTGTTGAGTATCTGGATTGTTTTTTTTATTTAGTTTATGAAGCCATGAGATAGGATTTTAGTTTATTTTACTCTTAGTTGCTAAATGTCAAAGTTAAATGTCAGTTAGGGTTGTTATAGTTCAACAGTAATAAATATCAGTTTAGGAATTGATCTGTCAATTTAGGAAAGAAAAGACAAAATTGTCTAAAAGCAGATCTTGTAATGACAACCGAAACTGTAGTTACCCAACAAATTGTTTCTGTTCAACTGACAAACAATGGCAGTTTCAAATTAACTGTAACCACAAGGTATAAAAGGAGCAATGTAAGACAAGAGCAAGGTTCTGTAACTTCATAATAGAGAAATAAAGAAACAGAAACAGATATATTTCAATAAAATCGTCCATCTGTATTCATTGCCTATCTGTTGTATTATTATATTTCTTTTTATTTATCGAATTGAAATGAACAGTGTTGACAAACAGAGAAAGACCACGGTAAGGTCGTATTGTTTTTACATTCTCGTTGAATGAACAAACTACAGCAAAACCATTTAAATGTACAGCCACAGAGCGAAGGGCCAATGTGTGGAGACACAGTCCGAAAAGTGAGTTACAGCCAAAGACCCGAGAACAAACAGGACCACACACAGAGAGCGGAAGAGCAACCCACAGCAAAGGTATCCCTTTAAATGATTCCTCATAATTTCACAAGTTAAACAGTGATAACAAAACCCTGTTTTCATTGCTATTGACCGATATATGGTTACATTACATTCGCTGACAAACAAAAACAAGTGCCGCGTCCAGAGTGGACAAACCCTGGCCTAGGGTTTGAGAACAAAAACCCCCAAATAACCAGTCAAACGAACGACTAACCAAAACAGGCAAGCTGAAGCCTCATTTCCACAAGGGACAATGACTGTACACGACAAGCAAAGAAGGCAAAACAAAATCTACAGAAAACCCAAAGATCTATCAGTGCATTGACGAGTTGAAGTGCCAGAGCCTACCGGCAAGGTTCGCCACCCTTGGAAGACCGAAACCCGGAGGACCCACGTACCCAGGTCGAACCGTTGACCTACATACACAACAGAGCATCGTTAATACATGTACACTGCAAAGAACCGAAGCCAAGCAACCATAGAAACAAGAGGGTTTTACATATAATACCTGAGTAAGCTGGTCCAGAGGTTGGAGGAGCAGAGCCGAGCCGAATCGACGAAGCTGAGACAGGAGGAGTGTTTTTGGTTAGCATAAACACCAAGAGGAAGTCGAAATTGAATCAGGGAAGGAGTCAATACCTGTTTCAAGCCGCAGGAACCTACTAATGTGTTGCCTGAAATCCGAGGACGACGGAAGTTAAACAAATTGCGCACAGAACAGTGACCAGAGACACCCATCATAATAGCGAAGGCAACCATAACCATAGCAGAGGCAACAGTATAATAACGGAGACAGTATAACAACAGCCGAGAATGATATTTGGACGAGACCCCAGATTCCACAACCATATCATAGCAAAAATGACAGGACGAGACTGAAAGACTTATCGTGTGAAAAAATCAAGCGAGCGCGCCAACAGAACCAGAGCGGTTTCAGTCCACTGGAGATTGACAAGCACATAACCAGGTGTGAGAGACCTGCAGTCATCCCTAGTGATACCCGGAGGAGAACCAGAGACCTCCATATTCAGCAGAGCAAGAGCCAGACGGAAAAACTCAACAAACCCTCGGAGCAACCTCACCGCAGAGCAGAACTGTCTCGAATGACCGAGAAACCAAAGTGTTTTGGCAAAGAACGAATGGAGGAACCAGGCCCGAGGCATGTAGGTAGGAATTGAATGCAGCATTAATTTCTCACAGTTGCCAACCTAATGTTCATTGACCACCTTTGCATGCGACCACCAGAAAATTCCAACACATTGTAAAGTCCGACGACTGTTGTAAAGTCGAGGACATGTAGAGTTGTGGGCTAGTGTGGCTGGGCTACGTCCAATATGATTTGTTTGGAGCTCTACAATCCAATATAGGGGCTAGATGTGTAGAAGTAAATGTTTAACATTTAACATTTATATGTAAACTCAAGTAAAAAAATAATAAAATGTTAAAAGTAATATAGAGTTAGGTATGGTGGAGATGTTGTAGTGTAAACATTTAAATCTTTTTTGACGAAAGAAAAGTCCCGAGGTATTTTGGTATCTTTATACACTTTTTTTACATCATGGGCCCGAACCTATTAAATATGGTGGAGGAATCATGACAAAAGTTGAAAGATTTTGCGGTTGTAAATGTGACTTTGCATTGATTCCAAAGAAGAAATTCCCTAACACTTTCAAGGACTTCAAGCCCATATCACTGTGTAACATCATTTATAAATTGATATCAACTGTTATGTAACCAGATCACAAAATATAATAAAATTGTGTAACATCATTTATAAATTGATATCAAATGTTATGTAACCAGATTGCAAAATATAAGAAAAGATAGATCAGTGACTTGAAAATAAGCCTCTTCGAGGGGGAAACATCTTTTTACATCACATAAATGAGAAATTCTTAGATGATACAAATGACAAGGCATCCTTGGTATATATAGGAGTCTAAATGGTCACAATAATAACAATAGTGGGATTCTATGCGGCACAAAAATAATAATATGAGGGCTGCATGAGGCACAAAAATAACAATATGGGGGATACACTAGTATTATAGGGACCTAACAATGTTTTGTGAATGTGCATTTGTTAGCATTTTCATATAGACAAAGCTCTAGATACAACCAAAACTTCTTTCTAGCAGCAAGGCTTAGATAAGACTCTTCTAACCAATCAACGATCCTATCATGAAATTCAAAACGATCAGGTTGAAAATTCTGCGGCAAGGCTTAGATAAGACTCTTCTAACCAATCAAAGATTCTATCATGAAATTCAAAACGATCAGGTTGAAAAGTCTACAAAATATTTCAAGATGAGTACTCACCTACTGAAGAATCTTGTGAGGGAAATCATATCTGATTATGTTTAGAAGTAATTTTATGACTATGAGAACTTGTCATAGCCATCAATGGACGCTGAAGTACCTCAACTTTTCAACAAGTCTCTCAACACTCGAATGGTGAATCATCAAACTTAGGTGGCTTAGAAAGTTCAACAAGTGAATGTGAACAAGTATCATTAGATGCATCAGTGAAGACATCACCTATATGAGGGTATTTGTTAAAGCCATTGAATTCATCATTTTACATTTGACACATAAGATTCTTTAAATACATCAGCAAAAAGATTACCTAATCGTGCAACAACATCATCATGTACCTAATCATAATTAAGGCCAACGGAGTAGAGATATAATATGTTTTGATGAAATTATTATGTAACAGCTTCATCAAACATATCAGGGTACAACGAATGTGAAATTTCCTTAAATTGTAGTAACTAGAATTTACTCTTCTAGCTGGTTGGCAATTTATTACTTTTCTTATTAATAATGAATAAATCACACTAAAATTATTCACAAATAAATTATGTGGAAGCTAAAAAAAATGATGGAGCTAAGAAAATAGATGCATGCACAAAATAAAAATGACACCGGTATTTTTGGATTAGTAGCCCCCGAAAAAACATTATTTGTACAATTTTTTTCCCTTTTGCATACAATCTTGGCCTCCCTATGACTTGCTCAAACCCTACTAAGAAAACATGGGCTCCAAGAATTCACACTGCCTATCCTAGGAAAATTGTATGGCCTTCTAGATAGCTGTAAATGAGTCTTCATGGCTCCCTTTTCCTATAGACAAAATTTTCTTGGCCTTCTAGATCTTGATCTGACCTTCGACAGTACTACAAATCCTTTTCTGGCAACTCGCACTAAGTTTCTAGTTTCTCACACTGGCTATTCGACTTTATTGCAGAAATATTTTGGCATCCCTAGTATTGTTTTTATGCTACTAGGAATCTCTACTAGAAACAATTAATTTTCTCCCTCAATTACTATTGCTTTGGCTCGAGCTCACTTCCTTTCTGAATCACTGCACTGGATAGGTCAATCTACCAAGGAACTCTCTCTCCCTTTGTCTCTCTGATATGTCTATCTATGTCCCCATCGATATAATCCTATAATCTTTTGTTAGATCACTAATGACCATGATTAAATCTTTATCAATGGCTAATATCATATTAGAGTCAATATGTGTGAGTATTTGGATCTCTCTCGATATTTCTAAATTAATTATTCTTACTCAATCAATTTTCCTAAGTTAGACTTAGTCATTTTTTAGTTATTGATCACTTAACTTAATTGAGACATCTCTAGGTGTTTTCTCCCTAAATATTTTCTGGGTTTTGGAGATCTTATGTTCCTTAGCCTCTGTAACATAAGTCGAGACTAGAACATTTTTCTGATTCTACAAAAACTAACACTCCCTCTTAGCGAGGAAGGTGTTCTCTCATAACATCTCCACGCCATTGATGTCTGACATCTGTAACACTTTGTCATTGTCCACCAAGCTACTACACATACTCTGATTCATCTACTAATCTTGTAGATGAACCACCCTACATCTGTGTTGTTGTTGACATTGCATTGTGCCATCTTACACTACTACCAACACTTCCTGCGTTGTATTTGATCTCATGTTGATGCTAATGTTGCAACTAAGAGCCAATCTATGGATCTGTTATGTCGTTGTACTGGCTATGCAAATATCCCCTAAATCTCTGACTACAACTTGTCTCTACGTTGTCTACCGAGTAAATTTCTACATTACGTCCTTCTCTGCACCCCTTTAGTAACTAACTATAACTAGTCTCTTCACTATCACTCTTGACTTAACTACGCCTTCTGATAATGACCCTCCTGCTACTAAAAACTATAGGCCCATGTAGTAAGGGTAATGATCCAACAGGAAACACTTATCTGATTCAATCCTCCCTTGACCTTGCCCAATCCTTCAACTCTGAAGTACTATGATCCTCCTCCATTTGGAGCTATAGATACTATAAATGCTAACCGCTCCAACTTGGAGGTCAACTCTTCTATCTTCACCGAAGTTGTTGTCTATTGCTCCCCCTTCTTGTCCTTCTTCATCTTGGGACACTTGGTGTTGTAGTGACCAAATTCACCACACCTGAAGCATTTGATCTTTAATAGATTCGTCTTCTTATTATCTCCTGCCTTTTTGATTTGTGCCTGACTGAGACCTTTCTTCACCTTCCATTTACATGCAAGCGCTATACTCTCCTCTTCCTCCTCAGCCTTCGGTCCTCTAGTGTTGTTGTTGATATTTCCTTCCACAATGCTAAGTCGTAGCTCCTCTTGCGTGAAGTCACTCCATAGACATTCTTAATTAGGTAGTTGATCTTATCTAGTGATCCCCTAGACAAATATTCTCCATTCTTTACAAATTCTCTTTATAATAACCTGCACAAGCTCCTTGTCATCAAGCTTCTCACCTACAACTACAAGCTCATCATGGAAATTATGGATTCTGGTGAGGTAGGGAGTCATGCCTTCTCCCTTGTACATATTTGTGGTCCTCAGCTTCTCCCTGAGAATCTTTTTATGATTCTTTGATGGATCCTGTTATAGCTTCAAGATGACATCCCACATCTCCTTTGTTGTTTCCATCTCTACAATGTGTATAACGATATGATCTCAGACTCCATCCAATACCATCCTCTTTGTCTTGTACATATCTTTCTTGAAGGCAGCCTGTTGCTATGGATCTGTAGGCTCTACCATGACATTCGTCATGAACTCCTTTAAACCATGCTCATCTAACAGAAACTCCATTCTGGACTTCCATACGTCGAAATTTGAAGCTCCTTCAAGTCTATCATGATCCCTAAAACCTATTGTGGCCATTCCTATGAAACTCAAAACTAAAAATAAAAACTGAAAATATCCTTCTCCCTCCGGCTTGGTATTTTTTACTACTCATACTCCCTTATAGAATGTGCAAATTTGTTATTGTTTTCCTTTGAATGTCCTTTTCTGGCACTCTTACTTCTTACAAAAACTCAACAGAGCAATTTGCTCAACCTTCCAGAATTCCTTTTATATAATTTGGCACATGATTTGTTGCTCCTAAATATCACATTGGTTTACTAGAAAATTGTTATGGCCCAGTGCAACTGGAATTGTTAGATTTCCTCCTCAAAACTAGAACTAAAAACTCGATGAGAAATTTTAGAAATTTGTCTTCCTCTATGTTCTTTTCTCTTCCACCTAGCGTTGATTTATTGCTGCAAACCAACTACACCCAGATTTTCTCAACGAAATCACTAATCTACTCACCAGAACCCTCTATCTGGAAAATCCACTTGCTACAAATTCTGCTTATGAGGTTGATCAAATTTTTTTGCAACCCACAACTGAAAGTTGAACCATATGCCTCTGCAATTTGCACTTCCTAGTGGCTTGCGTAGATATGAGTCAACTTTTGTCATGATTCCTCCACCATATTTAAGAGGTTCAGGCCCATGATGTAAAAAAAGTGTATAAAGATATCAACAGACCATCCATCTGGCCCTGGGGACTTTTCTTTCATCAAAAAAGATTTAAATGTTTACACTACAACATCTCCACCATACTTGACTCTGTATTACTTTTAACCTTTTATTATTTTTTAATTGAGTTAACATATAAATGTTAAATGTTAAACATTTACTTCTACACATCTAGCCCCTATATTGGGTTGTGGAGCTCCAAACAAATCATATTAATTTCTATTAATGCTTGGTAAATGTGAAGTTAAGATGGATCTTTGCTAGTTTTGAGAAATAAACTAATAAAATGTTTTAAATATTACATGTCAACTAACATAGAGTGAATTCAACTAACATCAAATAAATTACCCATGATCTAACATCCATAATATTATTTTTACATGCCCTTTGTGAGCAATAGAGGAATTATATCTCTCGTGCATACTAAAAAATAAACTATTTGTTTTTTTTTAACTTTTAATTACTTTATATTTCTATATAAAGTTAAGTAAAATTAAGATGGAAATTGAAAATTTTATTTATGGCACAGATTGCTTTCTTTTTTATATTACTATTTTTGTTAATCAATAATATTATTTTTACCTCCTATGTCAACTTTAAAATGTAATTTTTTTTTTACTTACAATTATTTTATTTCTCTATATAAAATTAATGTAAAATTAAAATGGAAATTGAAGATTTTATGTAAGATTGACAATATTTTTTTTGTTATTATTGTTTATTGTTTTTTTAATTTAAATATTATTTTTTTGATTTTTTTATAGGGCGTTGTACACAATAATCTTAATAGAATATAACAATTATATAAATAAAATTGAATATATATTCTTTACAGATCTATTAGTAAAGTATAGTTATATATGTTATAAACATTTTTAAAAGGTCCAAAATTTAACATGAGAGATTTCTTTTTCAAATTTTGGTGAAGTTTAATGAGTGATTAAATTTTTTTGGGAAATATTAATGATTATTTATTTTATTTTATTTAATGAATGGAATTGGCAATTGAAGCCATACATGATCAAATAAAAAAAACTCATATTATTTTGAATAACATATTTATATGTTTTGTTAAATAAATTACACTATTAAGGATTTAACTAACTCGTTTATGTGAGTCCTGAGATTATTGATACAATTAACCTGTGGTTTGGACCTAGGAACTTCTATGTTGTCAAAATCATTAAGGATCACACCAAACCTAGGCCAAACTAGATCTTAATATGGTTGATTTTTTCCCCATAGAATGCCTTAACGAATAAAAATAAAAATCAATCAATGTAAAATGGTGGAAAATCTCCTAAAACGTAAAACTAGCATAGATCTATGTTAAATAAGGATCTAACATGGACCGAGGTGGATCCAATTTCTTCACGTGCAATTTTTTTTATGAACCGACATTATTTAAATATTTTGTATAGTCATTTTTTTTATTTTTTATTTTTTTATTTGGGCCAACATAAGAAAAATTTCAACTTTGATCATATTTGATCATAATGGGCTGTAGAATGAGCCTCTCAGCTCAACCATGAAATTAAATAATATCCTTCCTTAATACTTAATAAATTTAATATTAAAATAAACTTATCCTAAATTATATTTATAAATTCAAAAATAATAATAACATAAAATTATATTAAGAAAATTATTGAATAATAATAAAAATATTTAAAAAATATAAACCATATTCAATTTTATTAAATAACGAAATCCACAAAATTTGTATAATTTGATTACACAAATTTACTCCAAATTTGAATAATTTAATTATCATTATTTTATCAAAACCATAAATATGAAAAATGTTGTCACTGACTTTAAAATATGTTCCCAAAATTATGGCTTTTTAGCATTTTGATTATATAAATTCAACTTTACAGTTTTATAAAATAACCCGAAACAGTTTTATAAAATAACAAAAAAAAATATAGCATTATTCCCAAAATTATTACCTTTTAACATTTTGATTATATAAATTCAACTTTACAGTTTTATAAAATAACCCCAAAACTGTTTTATGAAATAACCAAAAAAGAAATATAGCCTTATTTCCTTCCAAACAAAAATGTAAAAAATAAAATAGCTTATAGAGGAAAGTCTTATATTCTTGCAACTTGATTCGAAGCATTATTGGACCCTTTAGAGTCCACAGTAGATCCAATGATGAACACACTGAACCTTTGCAGCGCTAAACCCGCCCAATGTCTACAATAAGGTTGGACTTATAGTGCCTGGTCGAGGTGCTCTACCATGACCTTCAGAAACTTTTGCTCATTGTGCTCGGTGGTCTGAGAAGAAAGCTTCCAGCACCAAAACAAAGCAGCAACACATCGTGCTCGGTGATCTGAGAAGAAAGCGTCCAACACCGAAACAAAGCAGCAGCAAGTCGGCCAGCAGCGATGGAAGAAACACACGAGGACGCTGACCTCGTGGGCATTTGTAGTCATGTAGTGCTTTGCGCTATGCGCCCCTCTAAATTTGAAATTTGAAATTGAGCGACTGCCCCGCGTCTGGAAAATATCAGTCAAGATCCCGCCTCGTTTGAATGCAGATAAATTCAAATTTCAAATTGATGGATGGACTACTCCGCGCACACACAATTCCTCTGACATTGGTGGTGGCCGCTGCGGTTCGAGGTTAGAGATAGAGAACTATCCACCGCATGCTCCTGTCAAATCCTGCTATGGGTCATGGATGGTGAACCAACCTCCGTAGGCCTATTAAATGCCTTATGGCAGGTTGTAATGACTCCACACCTTATTTAATTTTATTTTTTTATTTGTTTTACCAGAATTTACAGGCGTAAATATGTATATAGAAAACTATTGAAGCTATATAGTTTCCCACCACTGCACACATTTGCATGCGGCTTCAGATTTAATGTATCACCAATGCACTGGCTATAATAACTCATTTAATCCACAGTTTTGGTTTTACGCATGTTAGTCCACGCGGCAATCAAACAGGTCTTATCTTTCCCCTTTTGCTTTTGCCATCACATGGCTTGCCTAATCTGCTATAGGGGAAATTAACATTGTGTGCTCCATTCTGTACGAGGCCGGGCAGGTAGACCAGTCTCATCGCTCACTTGGGTAATCCCGCCTCATCAATGGTGAGGATTGTCCTTCGCTATCCGACAGTGGCTAAAGTTCGTGGGTTTTCGACCTATACTCCCGGAGGCACTGTGACAGTGCTCATTTGGATGGGCAGTGCTTTGCGGAGCCTGCTTTTGTTCAGTCCATGTGTTGTAGCTCCAGAGAGTCGACCTACCAGATCTTTACTCAAATTGTTGGCATAATTGGTACCCAAATCCTACGGGTAATTAGATGTTAGCAGAGTTTTTATTCTATTTCATTTTGCTGAGCGCTACTCAATTCCACTGCGTGAATCATGACTCATTCATGGTGGCTTCATGCTATTGGCAAGTTGAATTGGTATTCAAGGGTTTCCTACAGCGCCAGAAAGAACTGCTCCTACAGTTGTGACTCAATTGTTGGCATTATGATGCATGTGTTGTACTTGATGGCAACCCACTCATAGAAGAACAACTCACTTATATACAACTAGATGAATCTACAGAAGAGACATCAGATGTGACAGAATACATGGGATGCAGGACAGCTCAAAGGAATTAGAGGATGGTTCTCAATGTGATAAGTTAGCTTTACCATCAAGTCCAAAGGGGGAGATTGTTGGCATTATGAGACAAGTGTTGTTCTTGATGGCAACTCACACAGATGACAGATCATAGTGCAGCAGGTCAGTAGCAAGGAATTGATGATCAGACTACAAAAATGAAGAAAGAAAAGTATATACGCAAGTTCACTATATGCAAAGGCGTGTTTACACGTGGTATTGTTGATCAAAAGTCGTGTATGTGTATGCACGCACATTCATGCACGGAAAAGCGCATACATGTGGAAAAACTTATGTTTGGTCCATGGTATTTAGTCCGACATATTTGAACCTATGGTTTTGGTCCTTGGTATTGCATCTAAAGTGTTGAACCTAGATATTGGGTCCCTAGTATTGGTTTTAAATGGTTTTGGACCATGGGATTGAGTGAGGCCTATGACTATAAAAAGAGAAGAAGATCATTAGGCAAAGGGATGGAGAAAGTCTTGAATATCTGATGAAGTATGAGATCTAGTATGTTGATTATGGGTTGGTGATGCTTTGCTTGATCTGAACCAAGGATGCACTCATGTGGATGATGATGAATGATGGATCGAGATCTTAAGGCTTGGAATGTTTATCATTATATGGTTTGATTATGGATAGACTAGATCTGAATTATTAACACGGGTTTTATTGTATGAATGTTATGATCTGGATATGACTGATGTCTGGAACAGCTGCGAGTTATGAGTAAATATTTGCAAATCTGTACGCGGGTTGGCTTTGGTGAAAGCGCGTATGTACGCAGGTTTGGTTCGTCATAATAGCGTATACATTATGAGATATTATATTTTGAAGTTGCAGTTGGATCTGGTTATTGTTGCGGAGTTCTATTGACTGTGTTGTTGACAGGGTTTCAGTGTTTCAGTATTGGGTGATTCAGAGATTGATGATGTAAGTGTAGTTGATGGGTGTATTGCAGTGATGATTAATTTTGTGCTTCAATGATATTGATGGGTCCAATATGAAAATTGGATGAAACGTGGCCTTCAAATTATGATGTTGTGTTTCAGGAGTATCCAGTTTGAAAATGTATGAAACATGATACCCGGAGGAAGAATGAGAAGGTAGTATCTTTCTATAAGCCGGCACCTACGTACTAGTAAATGGATCGGCTAGTACAAGAGCTAAGCGGGTGGTAGCTCCCTTCCAGTAACAATTGGAAAACGAATAAAGGTTGGAGCATTTCAGTAGGCCGGCACCTATGTACTAGTAAATGGATAGGCTAGTTCAAGAGCTAAGGGGGTTGTAGCGCCCTTCCAGGAGAGTCCAGAGAACGAGAGAAGGTTGTAGCCTTCTGCAGGTAGAAGCCTGCGTACTGGTATAAGACTCCACTAGTACAGAACTATTGTAAAACGAAGTTTCTTATTAAAAGAAGATTGAGACGACTTGCAGCAGGTGGTTTTCACCAACATTGGGCTTCCACCTTACATCATGGTGTTCATGTGTGCCTCTTGTGTGTGATGATCTGTTCTATTTTACTGCTCCTGTTTATTTTTCTTATGGTTAATAATGTTCTGATGCACTCATTAAGGATCAACTAACTGAATCATAAGTTTACTATATATATGCTTGTTGCATTACACACAATTGCGTATACACGCGGTTTGCCTTAACTGAAGTAGCATATATGATTCTTAATATGGAAATGAAAAAGTTATATTAATTTGCCCACCCCCCCTCTCAGTGTTATTTCCAACATCAACTCCTTCTGGGTAAGTCCTTATCAAGTTGAAAATAATTTCTCCTAATTTTCCGCCACAGTCTTCATTAATATCAACAGTCCTAACCATGATCATCGTGGCTTGTCTTCATGCAGGTTGGCCGCCATTCCCTCATGAGGTTGCCTAGCCTCATCTGATGGAAACCTTCCTTCAGCGTGACCAAGGGTTCCAAGTATGAAACATCTTTTGGGCCGAAGCCCTCGACTGAAGAGTTTTAGTTGTGGGTTTAGGAGGTCTTTCCCGTGCCCATCGAAGGGACTATCCTTCCAGGGTTTATATTCTATTTTAATTTGTGTAGAGGGTGATGCGTCCCCTCATGAGCTCAGAGCTTTCTATTAAATGGCATGTATAACTTCTAATTATTATTTGTAATGGAAATTGGGCATCCAGTTTGAGATTTTGTTACACTGCTTGGCCTTTGTAATTGAATTATTTTGTAGCATAACTGTGCTTATTATGCTCACGGTACCATATCCTCTTTACTGTTGTGATGTAATACCGTGAAGGTTTGATTGCTAAATAGGCACGATAGTTTTCATTTATGGCTATAGACTGTTTGCGTTCGTGGACTTACCTACGTTGAATTTAAATGTAGTGTCTTTTGTTGAGAAGTGGCTTCGGCCAGCGTTTCGCTCTGTATTGTATTTTATTTAACAATTAAATAAGAGTTCGGTTTTGGAGACCTGTGCAACCAGTGCTTACGTTTTGGTCATGTTTCCACTGTTCTGTAAGTTTCTGGTTCAGAAGGTCCGTGCCCTTTCCCTCAGGGTCGCAGCGTTAAGATCCCTCCCAACATTCTTATGTTATATTTGTTTTTTGTTCTTACCATTGGAGGGTTGTATTACTAGAGGGTTTCAGACACGACCCAACCGAGGGTTTATTGTTATGCTTCGAATTTTTGGGTCTCTTGGGTTCAATCGTGGCTCAAACCCTAACCACGGGGCAGACAACCTGCTGCACCCCGGATTTGTTGACGGCTCCAGAACATATTATTGGTTCTATCCTTGTCTTTTGACAACAACAGGAAAGGCATGCATTGCAGAACCTTATGGTCTTACCACAAACTCTGTTATCGGTCAATTATGGTCTTTAAGGTTGCTCGCAGACGAGGCAACAGATAACATTTCTCCTTTGTTTTATTTTTATTAAGACGTTTAGCCTTAGAATGTTGCGAATGAGCCATCTCTTATCAGTGCTTGAATTAGTACTGCGTATGAGTAAGTTTCTATTTCTTTTATTTTCTCAGGACTGACTATAATGTGCACAAGTTTTTCCTATAGTGTTGATATATAATAGTTCATTAGACCAAACAACCTAATTCGATTGTCTCCCTATGGTCTTATTTCTTTTCGTTTCCCTAATGCATGGAACTGGTTAATTAAATTCTTTGTTTTCTTCGGAACAAAAACTTTCTGCTAGCGCCCTAACAACTGTTGATAACGCAAGTGTTTAACTAAATGAGTCTCAGTGTCCAATCTGAAGAAAATTATCTAGAACAGGGACAGTTAAATTTAAACTCTAAACTGAGTTTAACTCTCTTCTTGACAACTTACCACTACTTATGTCCTTCCAGAATTAAAGATCCTGAATATACTGTGTTTATTCTATTTATAACCCTAGGAAACTGTAACTTGCAGAGATAAACACTTCTAACTTCAATTCAAATAGTGGTGCAGTCTTGGTTGGTGCTTCATACCTGTGTTGCTCCCAATAAGTATCTCCAGAGGTCACCTCTGTTTTTTGCAGCTAGTCAAACCACCCGACCATGAGATTGTCTTTCAGGACCAAATCTCCCCCCTAGCTTGCTCAAAGACAAACAATGTTTTACAAGTTGCTCGCGCTCTACGCCCTTACTATCTGATCATCACCAGACATAATAAGCGCTTTTTCCCTCTTTCCTCACTGCCTGTCTTCTACAACACAGTTTCCCCTCCCCTTCCCTTCCTTTTCCTGAAAGCCATCCAGAGTTAGGAGGCAGTTAGGGTTTTGCAACTGTTTTTCTATATTAACTTCCCTCCTCAAAAGTTACATGATATCCCTGTTACTAAGAAATTATTTCTCATTTTCATTCACTAATATAAAAATATTAATTTATGCAACAAATAATAACCATCATCCTTCCGTTTGTTTTTTTTAAACTATAGTAAATAAAGTATTTACAATATTCTAGAATATTACATAGCGTGACAATATTCTAGAATATTACACAGCGTGATTAGCTCTTGCCGACTTATAAAAATGCCCACCCGGGAGATCAAAGAATTGATCAATGTTGTCATACACTTGAATGTCGGCGTCCAGGTAAATGACCTTGTTGTATTCTTCAAACTTGATCATCACAACCCCGCAAGACAAAGTTTTAAGCTATTTTTTTAGATAAATTGCCATGCCAGCAGTTACAACTAATAAAAGCAGCAGGAAACATTAGCTATTCAGTCTTGTTAAATGGCATATTAAGAGAAACAATAACTATGCGGACTTGTTAGGAAACACTACCAAGAAACACTAGGGAAACACTAACTCTGCGGCCTGGTTAGAAAACACTACCAGGAAACACTAGCGGAAACACTAACTATTCGGTTTTTGTTAAATGGCCTGGTTAAACACTAGCACAGGAAACACTAAGGAAAACACAATGCGGCCTTGTTAAGAAAGGCTAGCTATGCGGCCTTCTCAGGAAAGGCGGCTAGCTATATGGCATTGTTAAATTTTAAATCACATAAATTCACTACCACTAAAGCGAATAGATTTTAATTTTAATAATAAAACAAATACTTTAAATTCCTAATCGATGAATATTAATAATTTTTCTCTATTATGTAAACAACTAACTACGACTAAATTGATTTGCAAATTAGCAAGTTGGTGTGCTAATAATGCTAAACTAACATCTACATTAAATGCTGGCAACATAAAATACCGACATAAGTGGCCTCTACACGGTATAAAAAATCATATAACAAAATGAAAAAAATAGTCATTCATTCATTTGCGTTGGAGCTTTCCTAATCAACTCACGGTTCTTTCATGAAAAGAATAGAAAAATTAAAATCCCATTCTTTTGCTAAATATTTTAAGGTTGCCGGCACATCTGAGTCGTCGATCTCCGATACAGAGGTTTGTTGAGTTTAATGGAATCGGAAAGGATTACGTCAAAAGCAGAAAATTTCATTGAGGCCTGTAATGAATTTGGATTTAATTTCACCGTTCGAAGACTAATGGCTGTACACTGTACGAATACCTTGCCAATCCCATTTCGGCCAGCTGTTTGTTTGTGATGTAAGGAGATGAATGAAAACAGTGAGAATCTTGAAAGCAAAAAATGGCAGAGATCTGCTTGATTTTCTAGCTTTCTAAAAGATAATGTCAGGCGAGGACAGATTTTCCTGAAATAGATATAGAAACGAGGGATAAGGAAAAAGCTGGCAAACTTTTTTTTCAAAATTTAAAATCTTTAATCCAAGAGAAGGATTCGGTTTACAGATTTCTAACAATAAATTTATATTACATCCCAAAACGCCTTCAAAAATTAATTAATATCTCATATTTACAAACAGTCTGGGACCTCTGGATATTTTTCTTTAAGCTTTGGCCAAATACTCTGCAATTAGGCTAATTTTTGCGGTCTGGGACCTCTGGATATTTTTCTTTAAGCTTTGGCCAAATACTCTGCAATTAGGCCAATTTTTGCGGCCAGCTGAGGCGGGATCTTCCTTTCCTTTGAATCAAAATCCAGCGATTCGAACACTTCTTTGGCACTCCAGCCGGCTTTTCTGAGAGAAACGGAGAGCAAATCGACATGAAATGCGAAGCTTTCCACAAGATTCTGGCTGTCCGAGCCTTTCTGAAAACAAGAAGCCGGGGTATTTATCATATCAGAGATCTCATCTTCTTTCCAACCGCCATTCCTTAGCCTGGAGCCGATGTCTCCTAAATAACCTGCCAGCCATTTTCTGCTGAAGCAATTCCGGGCCTCCGGGAGAGGTCTTTCATCAAAGCTTGGTTGTTTCTTTGCTGAATTTGCGAGGTCGACATCGACTTTAACAGAGGAGAAAAGCCCTTCCGGAGGTGCGATGTTCAATACCTGTTTCTTTTCTACGAGGTCACTCCAGAAATCGATTTTCCGGGCCGCCTTGGCAACCCAGGGCGGGGATGGATCACCTAGAACCTTCCTTCACGGCCCAGATTGATTGCCCGTCTTTCTTGGTTCCTCATTTCCTGAACTTTTTGATGGATCACCTAGAACCTTCCTTCACGGCCCAGATTGATTGCTCGTCCTACACAAGAAATCAACGACGCGCTTTGCAATTTAAAATTGACGATTCTCGTGACTTGGACCGATTTACTCTCATGGATCAGTGACACGTGTCTCAATTAATTGCCCTTAGAATCTCTATCTCGTCATACCAAATCGGCCTACAGTTAATGTGCATTAAGATAATTCACAGTCTTTATAGTCATGAATTAACACATTTAATTCAATGTCCACTTGCAAAGTGCAAAAGAACAAAAATTAAGAAGTTTGAAACAAATTGAGTTCCGGTTAATGCTTGGTTTGACGAGGAATGCAAAAAGGCAAGGAGAATGTGGAAAGAGTCAAACAAGGATAACATAAAGCTCAAATCTTACAAGCATTTATTAAGCAAGAAAAAGGTTGATTTCATGGTTTCAAGGAGGGAAGAACTAATCTTCCTTGGGAAAAATTATCCTAAATTATTTTGGAAGGAGCTCCAACTGAAAAAGCTACAAAATGGAAATAATGTTACAGCTTCTAAATGGTTTGACTATGCAAGACAACTCTATGAGCAGGTTCCCAAGGTTGACCCTCCCCCCTTGGTCAACACTGATACTAAACTCTTCACAGTACAAGAGGTAGAGATGGGTATCAAGAAGTTGGGTGTTGGAAAAGCAAAAGACTTAGTTGAACTCCAAGTAGAATATCTAAAGTGGGGATCAAAGATTCTTGCACCTCACGTTACAAAAATCTTCAACAACATCATACAACAAAGGCTCTCCACAGATTGGACAACTAGTCTGGTAATACCTCTTTTCAAGAGCGGCGACATCAATAATCCCTCCAATTATAGGACCATCATGATAAACCCTTTGTTTGCAAAGCTATTTGGAAGCATGCTAGAAAACAAAATTAGCGAGTGGGCAGAAGAAAGAAATAAGCGTGCTAAAGGGCAAGCAGGTTTTAGACCTAAGCATTCAACAATTGATCATTGCATAACTTTAAGGTACATCATTGAAAAAGTTTGGGAGAAGAAGGAAGAAGTCTTTTGTTGCTTTATTGATTTCAGAAAAGCGTTTGACTCAGTTCCTAGGGATAAACTTTGGCAAAGAATGGAGGAACTTGGGGTTCCTAAACATTTGAGAGCAGCGGTGCATAGGCTGTATGAAGAGGTGAAAGTCAAAATTAGAACTTCGGCAGGCATTTCTGAAAGTTTTAGAAGCGATATCGGGGTCAAGCAAGGTTGCCCACTGTCTCCTACCCTTTTTGGTTTATATATCGACAAGCTTGAGGAGTGGTTAAATTCGCAAGGGGGTGATGGTATCTATTTGTGCAAGTTTGTTATAAGGCTTCTTTTGTATGCAGATGACCTTATTCTGATTGCTAAATCGGCTCTTGGTTTGCAAGAGCACTTACTATCCCTTGAGCATTTTTGTAGAAGTGTGGGGATGCAAGTCAATATCAGCAAAACGAAAGTAGTGGCCTTCTCTAAGAAAAGAAAACATAACTAACATAAGTTCTACTTTGAAGGCAACATTCTGGAAGAAGTTGCGGATTACAAATACCTCGGAGTTAACTTCAACAAAAATCTAAGCTGGAATGGTTGTAAAAAGAAAAGAATTTTGGGGGGTTGGAAAGCATTTTATGCTTTTCAAAATAGGTGTAGAGAGGCAGAGTTATGGGACTGGAAGACCACTCAAACTCTTTTTAGGCTTCTAGTGATTCCAGTGATTCTATATGGTTGTGAACTGTGGGCTAGCAGTACTTCCGACATGCAGTGGAGACAAATTGAGAAAATTCAGAAGCGTTTGATTACAAACAAATTTAAGATTAAAAGTGCTGTGCCTTATGATATCTTGTTAAGTGAAACAGGGGTTGCTCCTATTGAAGCAATTGCTATGGTGTGAGTCATAAGTTATTTAAAAAAATTGAGCAAATGGAAGAGGGTAGATGGCTTAAGGTTGTCTTTAATGATAGATTGTGCAAGAGAAAAAAAACTTTGATGCAACAAAATAACAAATGGTTTAGTAAATGGGATATTTGCTTGAACGCGTGCCCCATAAACAGCAAAGAGATAAAAACTTTTGTTATGGAAAAGTTCCACAAACGTACTTGGGAGAAGGAGCTAGGAAGAAAGAAAAATTACTATATTGAAGTGTTTAATCCCACTCATAATCATCAACCAAAAGCATACATAGAGGCGAATATCTCTTGGAGAGCCAAAATTCTTATTGCTCAGTTAAGGACTAATTCTCATCAACTCCGTTGTGAAACAGGGCGCTGGAAAAGGCCAAAGGAAGTGTGGGAGGAAAAGGTATGCATTTTTTGTTCTTCCGGAAAAGTGGAAACAGAAAAACATTTCATTTTAGAATGTGAGGCCTTCAAGGACAACAGGGAAAGTTATGCAGATATGTTGGCAGCTATCTCTTGGGATAATCTATTTAACAAGGGGTTTGCCGAGAAGACGGGAGCATTTATTGTGAAACTTCACAAAAAAAAAGCCGAATACATCAAGCAAATGAAGAAGCAATATGTCCCATAGGCTATCTTTAGCCTCGTGGACGTTAAAATAATTTCTTTCTTTCTTTCTTCCATGACTGAATAAGGAGCCCTCACACAACTAATCACTAACCAATTACTAAAAAAAATTAATAAAATAAATTAATTTTAGATATAAAGTTATCCCATTTTAATATTTTGGTCAAATTAGAGCGAATTAACAGTTCACGCATTTGCTAATGCGTTATATGCTGCCGCGGCAGGAATAATAATAATCACAATTAAGGTTCATAGCGTTTAATAATAATAAGGGAATTAATCAAGCTTTACAGCCATTGAAATGGTATCACTTCAAGATTATTCGATGGTTGTTAAATGCAATATAGTTTCCTAAAATTGATCATGGATTTGGATCAAAATTTATAACTATAGATAATTGCATATGGTATTATCCATTGTTGTGATGGTTATTGAAGTTGGTACTATCCATTGTTCTCATGATTACTGATAAAAACAAGCAATTTGTTTGTAAATTTTTTTAAATTGTTCATAGTTTTCTGGTACAATTTGAAAACAAAATATTTAGTTTTTTCAGAGAGAAAATCGACATGATATTATATTAAGGAAATATACTAGGCAAAATACATATCAGACCATAATGATCTCAAAAGCTGTCAAGAAAAGAGAGGATACATTCCAGGTGAGCAGATTAAATACACCGAAGAGTCATAACAGTCCATCATAACAGTCCATCATAAGAGATCCATGGGACGGCAATGGAAAACCATCAGAATCAAAACGAGCAGAATGAATATATAGAAGACCCTTAACAGCCCATCAAAAAGAGATCCATGAAGGGCGGCAGCAGATAACCATCAAAAACAAAACTAATCAAATCAAAACTATTCAAGCAAAGCAGAAATAAGGATCGGAATGGAGGAAATGGGAGTTTTTGAATCCTGAAAAATGCGCGCATTCCTCCATTTCCACAAGAGCCAACACGTATAGATGAATAGCGATCTCCATTCTGATCATTGATCGGACCACCATCTGAAACCATCCTGAACAGAAGCGAACACCTGGTAAGGAAAACCAAATGAAAGGGAGAGATCATACCAGACTTGGGATGATGTCGAACATTGGAAGAACATATGGACATTTGTTTCCGAGGCTTGGCAACACATAGAGCATCTACCGGGACCCATCCATCCCTTTCTTTGTAGAACATCCCAAGTCAGGTTCCTGTTTGAGAAAACCAACCATGAAAATAAAATCGCCTTTAGCTGACAGGAGGATTTCCAGAAAATGGAGGGGAAGGAGGGGCCGGGAAGCGACGGAAGAAGGGAAGAGGCAGCTGAGTATAAATCCTTGACCCATACAGTCTGATTGGAGAACCCCATCGTCCATACTAACTCATCATTTAAACCTGTTTGAGTAATACCTTTCCCAGCAAAACAATTGACAGCAAAGTCCCATGTGGGCCGTAGAGGAGGGGGCAGACCAAGTTCATCGCCATCCTTCCAGATTGGCGCAGAAGACGACCAGGCATGGATGAGTTTGTTCCAAGTGAAGATCCCCTTGGTGTGTAGATAAGATATGAGGTCAGGAGAAAGCGAGGATTCCAGCCCATATATGGTAGAATCAATACCAAGAAGAACGTTGGAACCGAAGGAGAAGCGCCATTTTAAGAAGCCTAGAAAGAGGGCCTGTACCTTTCTGAGGCTGAGCCAGATGGCAGAACCCCTCTCAGAACCCAGGGATTTCCTCCTATACCAGTAAACCATCGATCTTCCCTTCAGATATTTCTGTTTGATGATAGAGCTCCAAATGCCATCTCCGTAGATGCCTCTGTGCAGAGATTTACAGAGGAGGGCCATGCCAAAAGACCGCATGTGAAGAAGGCCCCAACCGCCATCCCTCTTCGGACGAGAAATGGAATCCATCTTGACCAAATGAATCTTTGATTGATGTGTTCTTCCGCCCCATAGAAAGTTAGCAATCAAAGAAACGATCTTTCTAATTATGGAAGCCGGAAGAAAATAAAGATGAGCCCAGTAAACGGCAAGGTGGGATAGGACCGATTGGACCAGGATTAGTCTGCCTCCCAGGGAGAGAAAGCACATCTCCCACTTTGAGATTTTGTTATAGAACCGATCAATTAACCAAAGCCAGTCCGTTTTGCGATTCCCTTTTGGTTTGAGGAGAAAGCCCAGATATTTAAATCCTTCGTTTATAGATGCCAGATTAATACCAAAAACCGCGGCAATCCATTGAACTAACTCCTGATTAGTGCCATTGTGATACAACATGGATTTGATTTTGTTTATGACCAGTCCCGTGGCTGATTGAAACTTGAGAAAGATCTCATTTAGACAGAGCCAGCTAGATTTGTGAAGCATGGCGCAGATAAGAATGTCGTCCACAAAGAGGTTGTGAGAAAGAAAAGTATTCTTACAGATCTTGATCGGAAGGCAACGCCGGTCAGCAACCGCTTTATTAATCTGTGTGCTAAGAGAGTTCATGACAAGGATAAAGAGAAGGGGAGAGAGGGGACAGCCCTGCCGCAGCCCCCTTTCTGCCTGAAAAAAGGATGATGGGATGCCGTTGATGATAACTGAGTATGAGACGTTTTCGACACATGCCATCACCCAATTGATTCCCTGTGACCTCAGACCAATTTTTGCAAGGAGAATTCTGAGAAATCCCCAATCAACACAGTCGTAAGCCTTTTCCAGATCTATCTTTAGGATAGCGGCATCAGTGTTTTTGGACAAGACTGAAAATAAACACTCCTGTGTCGAGGCGACTGCATCAAGAATATTCCTACCTGATAAAAAGGCATGTTGGTCCCTGGAGATGAAGGCGCTGAGAACAGGTTTCATTCTCTCAGCAATAATTTTTGATATGATTTTGAAAAGGATGTTACATAATGCAATGGGCCTGTAGTCTGCAAACGATTCCGATCTCTCCTTTTTGGGAATTAATGCAATGAAGGTGGCAGTGAGAGCGCTGTTTATGTTCCCTGACAGACGAGTGGCATCTACCATCCCCAGCAAATCTTCTTTAAACATATCATAAAAGTGCGAGAAGAACTCGATCGGCCAGCCATCTGGCCCAGGACATTTGTCCTTTTTGAACTTCTTGATAGCTTTCTGTAGTTCCTCTTCTGAGATGGGCTTGAAAAACTCCGAATTCGCATCATCGTCAAACATGACTGGCACTTGTTCAACCACCCAGAAGACATCAGATATGTCATTCATCCGCCGCTGATATTGTTTTTGAAAAAACCTTGAAGCTTCCATCGATATGTCCTGCTGAGAAAATAAGTAGCCCCCATTGCCATCTTCGATCCTCCAAATGGCATTTTTACTTCTCCTTGCATTTGCGAAATGGTGGAAAAATTTTGTATTTCGGTCGCCTTCTTTGAGCCAGATCGCTCTACTTTTGAGTCTCCAGGATGACTCCTCCTTTTGCAGTATCTCCTGTTTCCTCTTTTCCAAAGATCTGAAATGGATTTTTTGTTCAAAAGACAGGCTGTCGAAATTAATTGTATCAGAGAAGATACTTAATTCCTTTTTAATGTCCTCAAGGTCCTGTTTATCCTTCTTCTTCTGTCTAATTGACCAGTCCTTGGCCACCTCCCTCAATGATTGGATCTTTTCACGAAAAGAGGAAAGGAAAATCGCCTCAGACTGCTTTAATTCCTGCCATTTTTTTGTAATGGCCTCATTAAAAGATTTGTCAGTCAGATAGATCCTGTTGAATTTAAAAGAGTAGCCCAGCGTATATTGAGATTCCTGCCAATCTAGAAATATGGGACGATGATCCGATGTGTGATCCTTACCAGTTCTGGCCACTGGCATACCCCAATCCGCAATGACGCTGGCGTTTAAGATAAAACGATCAAGTCGCTTAGCAATGAAAGCCGGACCAGATCTGTTGTTGTCCCAAGTTGGAGATAATTTACGAGGGACAACATCAACCAGATCCCTGTGCAGGAATTCTGTGCGAAGCCTATCAGCAATAGAATCATTCTTCCTACAGTTACCCCAGCACTCATTAGAATTCAGAGTGGCATTGAGGTCCCCCGCGATCAACAACGATTGAATATCTAGAATTTCAGAGGCAAACAACGCATCCCAGAAGGAGGATCGATTTCTGTATGGCGCATATATGTTCAAGATGTTTAGAAGCTTTGACTGTCCTCTGATGTGAGTTGTGATTAATATGCCTGCACAACATTTAAAAGCTTTAGCTTTGACCCAAGTCGGGTCCCACAACACAGCCAGACCACCCGACAGACCTTCAGCATCAGACGCCACCATATACCAGGACGGAAACATCCTTCTGAAAAAGGCAAGGGATACTTTGCTAGAGTGCATTGTTTCCTGAATGAAGATGATATGAGAATGAGCTGCTGCAAAAATCTCCTTTAGCGCCAAAAATTTGGGGAGGGCGCCCAATCCCCTGATGTTTAAAGAGGTCAGGAACGTCATTTAGAAGATTGACCAGCCATACATGCTCTAAGCGGCTGGGGATCAGTAGAAACTGTGACTGGAACTTCGACAAGGGAGAGATTTGTGATGTCGTAGTCAGAAGCAATAGTTCTGCCTCTGAAATGACGGCTTCCACCTTTCTGCTTTTTTCGGACGGTAATGTTTTTTGCGGAATTGGGGCTGATGGATGGAAAAGAGGGCTTGTGGATGGTTAAAGGTTCAAGAACCGGAGGGTTCTTCTGTAGAAGGAGGTCGATATCACTGTCATATTTGTTGGCCGGTGATTCCGACTGGGATAAATTAGTCGACGGGGATGGTAATGGCTGCTTACCTTTAGATAAGACTGCAGGGGGCGACACCGGAGAGAGCGACGATGAGCTGAGAATAATGGGATGTGAACCCACCACGAATTCGCCCTTATTCATGGGGGGAGGAGAGGGCACCGGATTATCCACTGGGGGCTCGGGAATATAGGGACAGCGAAGGTCCGGCGAGGGCGAGACCTCGGGCTGCTCCTGCGAATTGAGCTGAGGAGATGGAGTGACTTTTTCCTGGGAAGGAGCTTGGTCAGGAATACCTGCATCTTCAGACATAGAGTCAGCACCCGATAATCTGCCTCTATAGAGCGGACGCCGTTTAGACTTGCGATTAAACCGGAGGCTGCAATTTTTGATTAGGTGACCTGTGCGGTGGCATTGAGAACAGCGAAAGGGGATGCCCCAAAAGTCAAGTCTTTGACAAATTGAAGTCCCTTCCCATGTTATCACTATATGATCCGGATAGCCACCTTTGAAAGGTTTCTCAATCAATATCCAGGCAATCCTCTTGTCTTTTTCCCCCCTAACCCAAGGATCGACGTAAATGAATTTACCAACAGAATTACCAATCTCCATGAGGGTTTCAACAGACCATAATTCCAGTGGCAGATTGGGGAGCTTGACCCAAATCATGGAGTTCGATGGCGTGTTTTTAAGAGGATCGAAACCCACGTACCATCGAGACAATGACAAAAAACTCCTGCCAAACACCCAAGGCTTATTTAGAATCATTTCAAGATCCGCTGGGTTTAGAAAGTGGAATGAGAACCAGTCTTTCATAAGCCGAGAAATGACTGGAGAGTATCCAATCAAAGAAGTCCATTTCGATGACAGCCAGGATCTCATTTCATCCTCTGACATTTCTGGAAAATGCCATTTTCCGACGAGAGCAAGCTTTTGAAGACTGTCAATACGGTCCACCAAAATAGCACTGGAGACAGAGACCGCCTTTGGAGGAGGGATTGTTTTGACCGGGTGCCAGGATTTTTTAGAACGCTCTACCTTATCCCGATCACAGCTAAATTTGGGGGGGTCCATATCTTTTTTGTTCAAATCAGGGAAGGAGAAAGCCTGTGAGGGAGACGGAAGCATCTCTTCCACCGTGGCATGCCAGGTGGTATCTTGGATGGCAGCTTCACGTGCCTTTTCCGCCTCTATGGCAGCTCTAAAGAGGGCCTGAGTGGACGGTGAGTCACTGTCAACCGACATTCTGAGCAGATAGAATGTTCAGGAGGATCTGTGGATGTAGGACTGCACGGGAATGAGTGAAAAGATAGTCAGAAAGTGAACGGATCGCAAATGGAGCCTGGATGATGAGATCCCTAGAGAGAAAAAGATAGGAAAAGTACAGAAGTGGGGGGATCCTTGGATTTTGTCAGAAGGGCTAGATATGGAACTTAATGGTACCAGCAGAGGAGTGGTACTGTAACCACCAGAAAGGAAGCTGATAGGACTGATGATTACGTTCTAGTGGCATGTAGAATTTAATATGCAAGGCAGAGATTGACCAGAACTCCACCGCCAAAATGACAATTGAAATGAAAAAGGAGCTTTAGACAGCCATCATATTAATGAAGCTGCACAGACGCCGGAAAAAGATTTGAATTGTGGAAACCGGCATATAACCGATGAGAAAAAACGGCAATCATCATCCGTTGAAGGCCTTGAGAGCCCAGGAGAGTCGAAACCGGGCAAAAGACCAGGAAAATTCTTCTGTCTATGCTACTGGTTCGTTATGGCAATCTATACAACAGCAGTATATGTGAAAGACACACCACCATCTTCCTATGCGGAACCTTATATCAGAGCATGGACTGTATATAAATATTGATGCCTTAATCTTATTTAAAATCGCTTTCAACATGATATAACACGAAATATAGCGAATACTTGTGAGCAGTAAAACAAAACTAAAACAGTGGCGAAACCAGAACGATAAAGCATTGTCCAGTAGCAATTCTGTCGAAAATCCTGTTATTATCGTAAGGTGAACCTAATAAAAGGAAAAAACAGCAGGGTGAGCAGGGAACAGACCTGATAGAGGAGTCCGTAGCGCATCCTGAAACTGAGGAGCCATGTCAAGGAGCCAATGCATAATAAAAAGACAGAGAATAACGAAGAAGGATTGGAAGTGGATACCGTGCCTCTGGCCGGGCCGGCCAGAGAGGAAAAAAGGAAGGAAGTCGAAAGAGAATGTGATATATAGTTGCTGTAGAGAAGCTAGTAAGGATGAAGAGACCAGGTGTTTCCCTGCATGGCCTGGCACCTGTATGCTAATCCCATGAAGCGTGTCCGGCATGAGAAGATGGTAGCCATGCACCCGAGCTATTTTGGCCTTCGCTGGTTGGGTAATGACTGGAGCAGTAAAAAGACAAGAGCTTATTGGATGAGTGTTGTGGAGGACAACTACTGGCTGGCTATGGCACTGTGTTCATGGCATCCCCTGTCCCGACGCACTCCGGAGCAAAATATTTAGTTACTCGAACTAAACTTCACTTTTTATACAATTAAAATGAGAACACATGCTATCACACCCTTAGGCATTAAAATGTGGCATTTCCATTGTGAATCATAGAACTGTACAACAAACGACCCAACGGCCTTAACTTTTCAAAATCTATAATGTTAGATCATAGTTAAGATGAATCTATACTGATAATTTAAGCAATCCAAATTTTAAATTTTAAAATTTAAATAAAATCATTAGCCTCGGAATCTTCTAAAAGGCTAGAAGTGACATTGCTACCACGTGGCTCTTGTTTACATTGTATTTTTAATTTTAAGATAAATATATTTGAGTTGAATTTATTTTATTTTTACTTCTTATTAAGTTACGGTTTAGTATGGGGAAATGTATAGGCATTACATGTAATGTAAGATAAAATTGTATTTGAATATTTTTAAAATATTTTATAGTATCTTATTTTAATTCAATTTATAATATTTTTTAAATGAAATTTAAAAAGCAAAATTTTTGAAATAATGATTTTGTAACCGTATTTAAATTTCGTTAATAAGCACATCAAAATTTAATACTCACAATAAACTTACAATATAGCAAGATTTTTAACTATGTATATTTATCCTATTTTACTATGGACATTATTTTATTTTATTTTTTAGACAAAGATCAGATGCTATATATTAATTCTGAAAAAAGAAGGCAGACTGCCATACATACTTGATTTCTTTCTTTTGCCCGTTACATGCTATGTCCTTGGGTTTCCCACCGGAAATCCATCATGGTCGGATCACCATCAGGTTCAAAGCAACATTGAATATGATCGCACCGGTTTTGTCCTGCCTCTCGGCTATACCTCACTAAATCGCACTTCTTTTGGAATGAATACCGGTCTGCATAGGAACAACACAACTCCCAATGATGCCCTAAACAGGTAGGGAGCGGGTAGAATGAAATAATAGTAAGTGGGGTTGAACCGTAGGAAGAATTCGTAGGTGGTGTGGGATAACCCCGGATCTACCCCCATTCATATGGGTTGGGTAGAAGAACTGGATCTGTCTCACCATCTACTTACAATATCACTGCTAGAGCACATTATTTTCGTATCACCTCTTTGATGGGTATCATCTTTTGCCTCCCTTGATCGGAGATGGAATAGAATACCCAACTAAGAATCTGCCTAACCTCCACCCGCCTTTAGTGAAGAATGGTTAAGGTGGAACACCAAAGTTGATTCGCCTTCAATTGATCCAACTCCTTCGATGACTCTTACTTTCCGACTTTTTATGATCCTTATCCTTTTTATGATTACCTAACTACCAGTCTTCCAGAGTCAACTTGTGGAACACCTTCTTTTTCAAACCTTCATTCTGACACATGTTTTTCTAATTCGTCACCGAGAGGGCTAGAATCTAGAACCAAGCTTCATTGTGTGCATGAAACTGCTTACTTTGTTCGGTGGGCAGGAGAATAATGATAGCCGGGCGTAACCATAACTCTAGCTCCCGCGTAAAGTTTATCCACTTTGTTTGTGAAGCTTATTCACTTCAGCAAACGAACCAACAGCAGCCATTGATAGATCATCAAGTTGAGTGGTTTAGGTCAGCATTCTACGCACGAACCCGTCTTTCGCCCTACCCCCCAACCTATGCCCCTACTTATTCGTATAGCCTATTTCTTTATAAATAGATTTTGTTATAATACCATGGGCCAATACGTGGCTTATTAATATCACATGCCCAAAACCATAACTCATTTCAAAATCAAAATATTTTATTTTTATTTTATTTTATAACATTTTTTAAATTAAATCTAAGAACAAACAAGTATATGGAGAAGTTCTACTGTTCACTAAATGTTTTGACTTAGTCAAAATAAAATAAAATAAAAATAAATTATAATTATAATTATCAATAAAACATTTGACTTAGTCAAATTACATAAAATTAAAAATAAAGTATAATAAAATAAAATATATAAGTTAATGAGAGATTTTTCCGGATAAATCACATGATATTTCATTTGTCGACGCGTTTCGAACCAACATGTGTGGTTCATCGTCAGGACAAGTTGAAGAATTAGATCAAGCTATGTATGTTAAATAGACAGAACAAAACCTCCAATGGTTATGATTCTTGACCAAGCAATGGCTATATTGACCAACGACTAAATTTGATGGCTATATTGACCAATGACTAAATTTGACTGGAGATCAGTTAGCATGACCAGCTTTGATCGCTAGTCAAATTTAGCGGCTAGTCAATATAGTCGTTGGCTGGTCAAGAATTATAACCGTTGGAGGTTCTGCTCTCTCTATTTAACATACATAGCTTTATCTGATTCTTCAACTTGTCCTGACGATGAACCACACTCGTTGGTTCCAAACGCGTCGACAAATGAAATATCATGTGATTTCGCCGAAAAATTTCTCATTAACTTGATATGGATCACAGAAGCCTCAATTCAACAAAACACATAAAATTAAAAATAATGTTTATAATTATAATTAATAATAAAACCAGTTTAGATTCATCTTAATTCTAGATTTACTAAGTTTTAAGAGAGATCAAATTTCTTGAGATGCAAACTTTTTTTAGAATGAAAAAGATTTGATATCTACATTTGGTAAATCTGAAATTAAGATGAATCTAAATTAGTATTAATAAAAAAAATATTTAATTTTAATTTTATATTTTATTAAATTATTTTTTTTTATAAAAATAATTTATTTTTATTTATTAAATTAATTTGAATATAATAAATTTTTAAGGGAAAAATATTTTTTCCCTATGATGTAAAAATGTGAGAAAAATAATTTTATAAATAGTTATGTTTTAAATTTGATAAAGAACTTTGTTATTAAAACAAGAGACTAGGATCTTAACAAGTTGGACATAAATAAGAAAAAAAAGGACGTGTTCATCAATTTAGAGATTGTTAATTTGGTTTGAGGATAAACAAGTTTTTCGAGTTACTTTGACTATGATCTTATAATGACTTTTTTTAATAAAAGAAGTTTGTTTTTAATATAGTTTTTTACGAAAAAAAATGGAAAAAAATTATGTGTTTGTTTTATTAAGATTTTATTTTTTCAAAAGTTAATAATTTAATTTATATTTAAAGATAGTAATTATTTATAATTTTTTTTATTTTTATTTTTTATTTTCCTTTCTGTATAAAGACTATTTTATTAAAAGATAAAAGGAAAAAATATTTACAAAGAGGTTTGAATCTCTGAGGGGGCTGTAGCCTAAAAGACTGTTGCAGGTAGCACATTGCATTCCTTTTACCAAAATGAGAATCATAGAGGTGAGAATTATGGTAACCTTGAGAGACCCAAAACTAAAGTGAGCTATATAAGATCGAAGCTTCAGAGGAAGCTGATCATTTACAAAAATACTGTCCTTTACAGTTGCTATTCCAAAAAGATTGAAAACCAAAATTATGTCGTGGAGACTGTAAAATTTCATGCTGATATGAAAAAAAGCCATGCACATTGGGAACTTCACACCAATACCAGAAATCATAAGATAACTTGCTATCATGACGCTGGAGCCAGGAGTGATTAAACCTGCGGTGGAGAGCATGTCGCGTTCTCATTTGCCTGGTTGGGGGAGCTTACCCAGGTTACCATCACATTGTCTTCAGCTTCCATCATACTGCCTTCTGGAGGAAGAACAAGATTCAGAACACTTCCAGAGAGGCGCGCAGGCTCACAAGCAATAATTTGCTCTTGAGGTGAAGCTGGCTGGGGTTGAAAGTCTTCCTGATGGCCCTCCTCGTGCAGCACAACAGAGTCATTGAGGACGACTCCAGCCAAGTCACCCTGAAAATCACTTGAATTTTGAGATTGAGACTGTACCCTGGAGGTTTCATCCGAGCTTGTAAGCTCATCTTCCTCCTCCGAGAAGATAATAGTTATAGTGGCTGAGATGAGAGGCTTATTGAGCCTGCTTCTGAACTTGAACCGGGTCGTTTGAAAGGAGCTGTTCAGGGTGGGTCTAGAATGGTCAGAGGGCGGAGAGGATGGAGAGGCAGAGGCTAACGGAGTTATGCGTTGAGGGGCAGAGCCACCACGACCCCGAGAACCTCCACGAGAGCCTGAATTACTACCACGCCTGGGGATGCAGTGACGACAGGCCATTACAGAATGAGTCTACAAATTAAAAGAGCAGGGAGACTAAAGGTGAGAGTAAAGCAGCTAGACACAGGCTAATTGAACCCAATTCAAGGACCAGACCTCTGTACAGTAGACCCAAATGCAGAGCTCGCAATAGATGGAATAGACCAGAAGAAAAAACCAGGCAAAGACAGAATAAACCCAATGCACGAACCAGACACTTGCAGAAAAGACCGAATCGATACACCATACACAGACGGGCAAGACGAAATCAGTAGACCGGACGCAGACGGAAAAGACCAACTCAATACACCGGACACCGGCGGAGAAAACCAGAACCATATACCAGAAGCAGGCAGATTGAGACCAGTTATGAAGCCAGGGGGGCTTCCAAATTCCCTGAGCTGCGCAGGGGCGCTGAGGGCATAACCAACAGAGGAGAACCAAAATGCCAATACCTGAAGAACTCGGAGCAAATGTACCGTGATTAAGGCGCGCCATAATAAAATCACTTACCTGCAGACCTCGAGCCCAATGATCCATTAATGCCTGTAGATCACATACCATGAACTGCCAGAGCCAGCTAAGTGGAATGACAGCTGCCCAAGTCGCATGCAATGGCATTAACACGTTATTAATGCACCCGCATATGGGTAATTATTTATAATTATTTTTACTGTTAGTTTATAATTAAATTATATAAATTTTCTCACTATAAAAAATATCTTAATTAAAAATAAAATATCTCTAAATAATAATATATTAAAAAATATATATATATAGATAGTTGGTCAATAACAATTTGTTGTTAAGCATGTCATTCAACATGCTTGTATGATTTTTCATCATAAAGAGTGCACAATATATATGCGTCGAAATCAAGAAACCCAACAACCTTTAAGATATACCTTCATGAAACCCAATGAATGCCACATTTGACATTCATGTGAACGGTGTACTTGTAGTCAAAATATCTTAAGGTTATTTAAAAGAAAATGTTATAATTGGAATGATAATCGCACCAAGTCACACAATACATATGGAGTTGGCAACTTTCATACGTATATATATATATGGAGTAGGCAACTTTCATATGTATATTTTAGCTATTTTAATTTAAAAGCTTTGTATTCAATTTTTTCATTCAAGGTAATTTCTCTTTTTTATTTAATTTTGTAAGAGATTTTGAATTAGATTAAAAAAATATTTGTTTTAATATAGAAATTTGAATTAGATGGAAAATATTTCAAATCTTTTAAAGAAAATTGAATAATGTAAAGATGATAAAGTGCAATTTAATCAGTAATAGTCATGATATGAAGCTTTATGTAAACAATGAGATTTAAGGTTTAAATTCATGTGGATTAAGCCAAAAAAAATGTATAATGTAAATAATAATGCCCTTAAATTATGTGAAAAACATAGTGTTGTAACTGCTACAACCCCTCTCCAAATTCTTTCCTATATTCAAATTTTGGAACCTCTTTTTGGTTATTTAAATTGTTGTTTTTGAGTTGTTAAAGTCGTCCTTGAGCTTACTTCTCTGAGTGTTCAAATCTTCTTCTAGGAATCTGAAGTGTTGTAACTACTTACTCTTACATGGTTAGCTTGTGATGCCCTCAATTGCACCCTCCTCTCAGGCAATAATTGTACACTTTATGATGACAGTCACTCCTTGTCACCAATAATTGTGTAGTCCCTGATGATAGACAGTGCGCACTTTGTGAAGATAGGCTAGTGCCTGTCTCGATGGAAATTGTTATCACCTAGAACTGCAGTCACATGTACATAAATTTTGTCCAAAAAATTTCATTGTCAAAAATGGGTGTCAAATGGTTGTTGTCCTATGTTTACTACTTAGGGGTCATGTTTCTAAAGGATATTGATGTGAATCATTTTCAAATACCGTTAGTCATCCTCCATCATGATTGTATAAGACATGTCTTATCTTGTATACGTCACTGGTCCTTTCTGCATTTTCGCAGCGCAGTTTTATTGGTTGATTTTGCAGCGCAATGATGTTTTAGCCTTTTCGCAGCGCGTCAGTATCCAGCCATTTCGCAGCGCATTTTGCTAATTTATAACTATCTGCGCTACGAAATCGCGGATTCGGGGATTTTGCAGCGCAAATTCTTAAAGTGTCATGTCTGGGGATGAGTCATTGTGTCCGTCCGGTTATTGTCAGTTGGCGTTCTTTCCAAGCAATTATGAGCCATCACTCCACCAATAGGTTCATAGCCACGCACATAAAAATCATTCAAACAGTTTTGTCATGCATGGTTGTGTTATGATGTTTGTTAATGATGCATAAACTGACCCGCTTGGATGATAAGACAATTGAATTGCAAATGAGCCCGAGTTTCTTCTTCAAGAGAGCCTGATTGCAAGCGAGCCTGCGTTCTAAAATTTGAATTTGCCATTTGAGTTGAGGCTGGTGGTGTTTCTCTGTGCGAAAGATTTCAAAAGCGGAATGGAGAAGAAGGAGCATCGGTCTGGAAGATGTCAGAGGGCAGAGCCTGAAGGATTGGACCTTGCATTGAGAGATGAAGGTGTAAGAAAGGCTTTCAAAGATGCTGGTTGCTGGAGTTTCTGTGAAAAACTGAAGGGTGGCCACACTCAGGTAACAAAAGAGTTTGCCTTGAACTTTACAGGTTTAAATTCTAAAGTGTCTATGTTAGAATTCCAAGTATCTCCAGAGGCTATTGCTAATGTAACTGAGATTCCGAGAGGAGGAACTTCAAATTTGATATGAAACCTTGCAAAGAGTTCTTGAAAGAAGCCCATGTGAATGAAGATCTAACCAAGGCTGTGCCTAGAAGTTATGTTAAGGAGCATTATGCCATGCTTCTTAACTGTATTCAAAAGTATTTAACCTGTGAGGGCAGATATAATAAGGTTTATTCCTATCATTTTAAGTTGTTGCTGCATTTTACGGGTAAAGCATCTATAGATATCCCATTTTACTTGTTTCGTAGCCTCAGCAAGATGTGTGACAAAGTCCAATTGAGGAAGGATGATTGTGAGACATCATTATTTCACCATGGTCTAGTCAAACTGTTAGTGCTGGATGGTCTTCAGAAAATTGGTAGGGATTGGAATTCTTTCATCTATATGGCTGGCTTTCAGAGTAAGACAAGCCTCACCCCACAGCCGGTTAGAGAAAGAGAAGAATCAGTGGAGGAACCTACAATAGCTGAGCTTAGAAAGGAGGCTAAGGATAAAAAGAAAACCAGGTCTCAGTTGAAAAAACCAGTAAAGCCCTTGGTTATTAAAGAGACATCTCAGCCATCATTAAAAGAAAGGGTTAAGCATAAGAAAGATGCACTTGGATCAAGTGGGTCTGAAAAGGTATCAAGAGTAAAGACCAGGAGTCAATTAAGCAAAGAGAAGGGCAAATCAGTAGCTGTTGAGGAAAGTCCAATATCAAAGGCCAGCTTAAGTGATTTGCTTGAGGCCATTGAGTTTGAGCAGGTAGAACCAGTCCATATTGAACCTATGCATATTGATTTGACTCAATCATCACCTGAGAGCACTAAGAAATCAAAAGCTTCGAAGAGACTAAGGTTTGATGAACCTAGTGAGGAGTTTATGTTCAAACCACGAAGGCCGGTTACAAGGAAACAAGTTAGAGAAGCTGAGAAAGTGCATAAAGGAGAGATAGCTGTAAAGATGCCCAGAACAGAGGTAATTGAAGTATTGACCAAAACAATGGAGGCAGTCAAGCATAAAGACAAGAACAGAAAGGTTATTATTACCCAAGGAGGAAATGTTATAGCCATAAAGAACCAAGCAGGAGCAGTAAAAGATGAATTTTCCCAGGTGAAGAATGTTACTAAGGAGCTTGCAGTTAGATATGCCAACTATCGAAGAGCTGTGTTAAAAGGTAGCAAAAACCTAGTGGGTTAGGTAGATTCAGTGGCTGATGTGTATACATGGACGGTTCCAGCCCTCAAGCAAGCTAAACTCATCAGAAAAATGAACATGAGCCTGAGAGCTGAAAACAAAGCCTTAAAGAAGGAGGTTGCAAATTTGAAGATACAGCTAGGTCAACTAGCTCACTGATTTGAAGAAAAAGGTGCCATTCTTAGTTTTGGTCAATTTTGTTTAAGCTCCATTATTTTGAAGTCATTTAAGTCTCTGAAACCTGTAGAAGAAGTCTAAAGAGTCATAAGTTCAAGCAAAAGACGCCTTAATGTAAATATACTCTGTTTTAGCAAAAACAGCAGTTTCGTAGCGCGCTACGAAACTGCTGTAGGTGCTGTTTTATGATGAAAACAAACAGTTTAATGATGAGATCAGCAAATTTTTGAAGGAAACGTCTAAGGAACATAAGAGAGACCACTTGAGGCTATCCTAGCTATTCAGAGAATGACAAGTGTGCCTTTTTGAAAAGGTGAAATATTTTGTCTTTAGTGAAAGCTTTGATAAAGGTACTTTATTACCGGTTGTTAGGGTTCTGATAGGAAATGCATACGGAGATTTTGGTTTATACACCTGTTCAATCAACAAGGCTTCCAGCACATTGGGGAATATGGTGATGCTCGTAGTTTTTGAGGAATTAAAGGGCTGGGAACATGTTACTTAATTTGTGAAGAATGATGGGAGACAAGGACCGGGAAAACAGGGGACTTATCTTGATGATTAATGAACCATCAACGCATCCAATATCCAAAGCCAGCTTGTTCATTGCATTCTCCTCTAAGCTATCTCGGCCAAAACAGAAAGAAGACAGGTGTCAAGAATCAAGAAGGAATCATGCTACGAGGAGGACAGAATTTGAGTTTTGATTAAATTAGGACTCTTTGTAATTACAGTTCAGCACTTAATGTATTTAATGAATTAGTTAAACAGTAGATAAGAGTAGTTAATAGCAGTCTTCGAGCTCCCCTCATGCTGGAGGAGGAAGCTCAAGGTGGTTAAGAATGTATCCCTATATATAGATCAGACTTGGATGTAATGAGGGTTGGATGTTTTTGGAGAAGACTTTTTTGGTTTATGTATAGCAGATTTCAGTAATGCAAATGACTGTTGTTTCTTCTCAGGATTCACAATAGATCTTATTGTTCAAATGTATGATGGTTTATTCTCTTTAATGTTCTTTTACAGTTTGGTTAATGCATAATCACTCAGAACTCATGAATCATGCTCTGACTTCCTGTATGCCTAGGCAAACTATGTTTCATGTAAGTTATGTTTGAACATTAGATGTAAAGTGCCCTGATTTCTATGAAAGGATAGTGTTATTGTTTACTGAGATATTAGTGACTCCATAAGCCCAATGGGAAGCAATTCTGTCCAGCCAGTACATTTTTCATGTGCCTTGTAAGAGTTAAGCATCTTGTTCAATATCAATAACCTATGAGAGAGCCCTCGCAGACTAAGGAGGCTAAGCCTTAGTTAAAAGTTTGGTTTGAAACAGTTACACAGAGTCTTGCTAATTGGCAGCCTTCAGTACCTGATTTTGTGATAACAAAAATGACTGCACAGTCTCTTGTGGTAATCAACTACATAACTCCTTGTGACAGACAATTACACAATATCTTGTTACAATTAATTGCACAGTCCCTTGTGATAGTCAACTGTGCAGTTCTTGGAGGTAGTCAATTGCGTACTTCTTGATGATACATCATGCACACTCTCTGTGGATAGTCAATGTGTTATCAGAAGTGGTAGTTAACTAACCCTAGCTCCTAGATTTCTGACATGTATGCGCAAACCCTAAACCTAGTTCTATGAGTGCTCACCTATATAAGAAAATAGTTCGGAGCTCATTCTCACACTCATATTTGGAGCTTTGTGCATTTATTGAGCACAAGGATCTTTTAGTTGCAGGTGTGTTATTATTCCGAGTAAGTTTCACAATTGTCTCTTTTATTCACTTTACTATCGCTTTTGTCGCTTTTTGCTTTAGTAAGTGTCATTTTGCCTGCTTTTTACATTACAAGTTTCGATTTTGCCATGTTTAGCTTTTACATGTGTCATTTCTCTCTTGCATGCTTTGTTTATAGTGTTGTTTCATATTCCAAATCCTTTAGCATTCCAAAAATCATTGTGGGTGAATATATGAATGCATGCTAGTCTTCTCCTTATCATTGTTCTCATTTCTGGTTGTTGTTCAGTACTTAGTCGAATTTCGAGTTGATTTTCATCCACATCTCTTCATCTACGTATTACTCTCTTCCAAGAAGCAGATCTCAAGTATGGGTCTCTATTGATGTGACAATCACACCTCACAAGCCTTTACTCTCTTCAACTGTGAATTTCACAATTCTATTCAGCAACAGTGCCATCCTTACCCACTATGATTGCCCATTGTGCATAACTTGGCCTCAATTGTCCATTATGCACTTCTAACAAGTAATATGGATCCCCTTCTCCACCGTTGATGCAAACTGTGTAGTAGCAGACCCTGTCTCTCAACAATTGTGCATTGTGTAGTCCTAAGACTCAAATCTTTAACCTTGCCTCTTGATGACCCATCATGTGCAGTTTCGCCTCCTTTCCATTGTGCAGTGTGCACTTCCAGTGACTAGTCAGGACACCTTGCTTCAAGTTTACCCTCTTATGCTCTAAGCTTGCACAATTTTCCCTCATAATGGTTGTCTTTGCATTTGATAGCTTAATAAAATAGGTGATTTTTTGTGGAATTGACTTTGTGTTTCCATGAGTGCATCTCCACTTCCAGGTGCTGCCACTCAAGATCTTATTAGTCTCTCATCCTCCACTGACATGATGCCTCCAGTCACAAGACAAGCACCAACTAAGGAGGCCATTGAAAGCAGTGTTGAAGGTGTTGTGGAAAGTTCTAAATCAAGAGCACCTATCATGGCAGATAGCAAGTGTTTCATGGATGTGTTTGCTACTATAACATGGCATATCATAAAATATGCTTTCAATAAGAAATAGTTCCCAGAGGATTTAGAAGAAATATAGATTTACATTAATATCAAAAGATCCACGTTCGACAAGGTTGCTTACAATTATCTCGTGTTATTGTGTGTAGAAGCAATGGGATGGATATTGTTAGGTAGAGACTCCAAGAACATGATTCTCAATATTATGAGTGGGCAAGAGCTCACGACATATCAGTAAGATGATCTCTATTCATACGAAAAACCGTCAAAGCCAGAATAATATCTGAATTCTAAGTATTATGCAGTTTGGTATCATTTGAATACAAAGGATGTGATCAGATCATGGTGGCAAGAACCAGCTAAATTTCTCTAAAATCCAAAGATGATCTAGAAGAAAAAAAATTAAAGGAAGTCTACCAGTACCTCATGGATATGTATTGCAAACTGATTTGGAAGGAAAGCACTGAGATTTGTGAGAAAGGGTGGATTTACATGATTTACCTGGCGGTTACATAAGGAAATATCTTCAACTAGTCATATATATTAGCCCAAAAGATGAAAATAAATGTGTCAAATGCAAAGAAGGATGCACAAAGTGGGTAGCCTCGATTCTTTATGTCTGCATACCTGCTCGATGGAATCTATGCTAGAAATGAGTTTCTTATTCTAGAGTGGAAGTGGACTTGACAGTGGTTCTTTGTCAACATATATTGCAAACTACTTTCAGAAGTCAGTACAAGGGATTTTATGACAAATTATTTGAGAAATTATTTGTTGTGCTCTACTAGATGATCTTTGAAGTTGAGGCTCTCCCTGCATGACTGATCAAGCCAAAAAAATTGTTATTGAAGTTGCATATTAGTTCGCTTATTCTTAGGGAACCTACATCAAAACCTTTGAATCCCAAAAGTAGCCACACCTTTTTCCGAATTATGTGACTGACAAGGTGGTATTGCAGGAAATTGGATAACAACTTTGCCCAGGACTGTCACAAGTATTGCAGAATAACAATAAGTTGCCATGGCCTCTTTTTCCTCTGTAAGTGGGGTCTTATGAGCTAAAGAATCTGAAGGAAGTAGAAGTAGAATTTATAGAACTTAGTCGCCTCAGGTTTGGTGAAATGAGTTTCCATCGATATGACCCCAGGGGAGTATGCAAGCAACATTGTGCTAAGTTGCATTTTGCCTAGCCCTATGTTTCTATCTCTCATGAAGATGAGGAGAAGATGAATAATTGGTGCAATGCTTCCAAAGAAACTAGGTCAAGGGATGAGGCACGACCTTATAACACAACCCACATACCATATATTGTTCAATAAGGGAACCAATAGGAATTTCTTACTCTTGTTAGTGTTGATGTGCCAAAGAAGAAGATCATACATGATCCTAAGGAAGAGAGGAGCGGAAAATTCAAAGAAAATCCAAACACCAAAGGTGCAATTAAAGTGAAGAGGAAAAGAAAGGAATTAGAAGAAGTGTGGAGGGAGTAGCAGGAAGAAGAGCATAAACAAGAAGAGGAGTGAAAGCAAGAGGAAGAACAGAAACAAAGAGAAGAATAAGAAAGGAAGAAAAGAGAAGATATGTAGAAAATGAAGGAAGAGTTGAGAAGATAAAAGAAGAGGAAACTTTGAATAAGAAGAGGAAAGAAAAAGAATGACAAAAGTTATTAGAAGAAGAAGGAATCACGAGGAAACAGGAGGAAGATTTGTAGGGCCAATGGGTAGATGATGAACAAGAGGAGGATGAGCAAGAATTAGATATTATGATGATTGCAAGATAATGAGGTTATCATCCCCCACCTCCACTTACTAGTGGTCATCTCCCATTCGGCGAAATGAGAATAGTTCCTCCACCAAATGACAGGGTCATGGACATTTCGAACTTCACCTTCAATGAGATGAAGAGCATAATAGTACAGTAAAGGAGAAGATATTTTCTAAATGATCTCGATAACCCTGTTTCCATCAACACAGAGAGAGTGATTTTTCCAAATACCAGGAAGAAGTCAAGAGTAGTCGTTGTAGTGAATGTAGCCTTTATGAAAGCCATTGAGAAGAATACCGACTTCTTGATGCCATAAAATTAAAATTTAGCAAAGGAATTGGCTACTGAAAGGAAACAAATTGATCATATCATGTTCGAGAATCAGATATTGTCTTCCACTAGTGCTAGTAGAAAGGAATTAAAGGCAACAATACTTGAAAAATCAAGCCATTGCAAGACAAGATGAAGCCGTTGTACGATGAGATGATCACTATACGTGAGGTAGTGGTTCTCTTGAAATAAGAACATAAAGGATCACAAAAGATGGTGAAGGTATTGAAAATAGCTTACACAACCATAGATGTGATCTAGGACCGGGGCACCAAATATTTGAATATACCTATGGTGTTGGATAGGAAAGGAGGACAGAAGGCTGAAACGGATAGGGAAAAAGTCAAGATGTTTATACAGATGTATGAGAAGCTCCATACTTTTGTAACTAGCACCATATCACCATATTCTGAAATGTATAATGGATTGGATGTCTTGGTGAGGACGCACATGATACCTTTTATTGGTACATTTATGGAAGTAAAGGGTAGGAATGTCATCAGGCAAGAGATAGAATATTCCTTGAACAATATCAAACATGTAACCACTCAAGATGAGTTAAAGGTGACTAAAGAGTCCATTTTGCAATATGCAATTGAGCTATCCAGGATACACATGAATTTAATCATGTTGTTGAGAAGCATTTAAATAGATTCGAAGACCATATATATGAATATGTTGGAGGTAAAACCAGATATAATCCAGATCTATCGATGAAGGTTGAGCACATAACAACAGAGTACAAAGCTTGGCACCAATATCTTACAACAAAGTTACATGTCATTGTCATCGATTTGCAATTTCCATAAGTTTAAGCATGATGTATTATTTTGTCTTATGGATATAGCCACATTTTTTCATATGTAATTTTGTATTTTGAAAATAATAAGAAAATGTAAAATGTGTAAGTGGAATTCCAAGAGTCACATAGGGAATGTGAAGAGTCATGATGAGATCAAAAGGCATATGGCAGCTCAAGAGTCATGAGGGAGATCAAGATTCACAAGGGGAGGTGAAAGGTCACCTCACTTGTTATAAATAAACCCTCATAACTCAAGCAAAAGGCTTGGACTTTTGGAGAGTTAGCCTTGGCTTCTCTAGTTTAGCATAGGAGAGAATATCATTCTTTGGAGAAGCAAGTGGTAGCTTCATGTTCCACTATTGGGGCTAGTGTTTTACCATTTTAATTGTCTACTTGGAACTTTAACTTAATAATCAGAAGCTCTCACAACCAACCACACTTTAATTCATGTATCATGAATGTTGTAAGACTATTCTTTTAATGTTTGGCTATATGTTTATGTTCATACATATTAAATAAAATGAACTATTTCGTTGGATTTGGTATATATCTTGTTGAATGTTTGTTGTTATTTGATTTCATGATCATTGTTATCTTTTGAACTATATTGCGGGTTAACTAACAAGTCTTTCCTTGATCTTGCGTGTCTCTTTCAAGTTAGTACTATTAATTTTCTTCTAGAGGCTCACTCTTTCTTTTCCCTTTTATGGAAGTACCTCTTATGCATTGCAATTGGTGTTTCACAAAGCTTACTCACTTGTTAACCTCAAAGTTATGTGTATGATCTCTTATGTTGCTTATTGCAGCCAAGGCGGATCCTTAAGATCATTGTAATGGTGGTCGATCCCATATTTTGGATGTTGCTCCCAACCCAAACGGTGTGAGGTCTAATTGGGACATCATATCTAGGAGACCCCCTTACTATTGTCAGCTTCCAATATCGTCAACAGGTTTTGGTGCTAGAAGGAGGGTCAGATGACAAGTTGAGCTCATGAAGTCTGGTTTCAATCTTTTATCTTAAATGGCTTCCTCCCAAATCATAATCTCAAGATGTTTTTATAAGAGTGTAAATCTTAAAATTCCTGCGATAATAATTCATAACTTGTCGAATTGAAGTTTAATGGCAAGGGTGAAACAACCATTCTTGAGCATACTCTTCGGTTTCTTAATTTTTTTATTCTTATGAAGTTAATTGTAAAGATGTTGCTTACTCATTATTCATCCTCGCTCTTGAAGTCCATGTTAAACAATGGTGTCATACATTACCATTTGCTTCCATTCACTCATTTGAGCAACTTTTCATAGAGCTTCATCAAGATTTTGACATATATAATTATCAGAATGTGTATAAAAATATTATTCTATTGGGTGTGTGTTATATTCTTTCCACGACTATGCCCATGATCGAGAAGTTAAAGGGAGGGTGTCTAGCCCCCCCTTTGTTGTGCCAGGTGCAGGGGGGGGGGGGGGGGGGGGTCACAAGGCGGAAGGAAACCCCCCCTACAAGGGGTCCATGGAAGTGCCCCGGGAAAACAAAAGTGGACCCTATATTAGGTGGTCGGAACTACCTATGCTTTTGTGCATGGGTTTTGCACATGGTTTTAGGCATGATGGTTTTGTGCCCATGGTATCTTGTAGATCTGGTCAAGGGAACTACAATTATATTCTAATCCAGGGTTAATGGATTGGGGTTTATGAATGCTTCGACATATATATATATATATATATATATATATGTTGTAACATTGAAAGAAATATAATGAAAAATCAATCTGGTAGTCCCGGTTTTGGGATACAAGGGAAATATTTGTGTATTTGTTTTATTTTCTCATCATTATTTATTTTCTGTTTTTTAAGAATTCATTTGCAGGTAATTTCTGTACAAGGGTAAAACCTACATATTCAACTTAAAATGGAATTTGATAAATTGTTAGAAGATTTTCTTGATTGCTTTCTTCACTTTTGTTATGAATTTTCCGAGGAAGATGTGGATTGGGATTTTATGAATGAAAAGTTTCAGTATTTAGTTCAGATTTCTTTACAACCATATGAATCTGAATCATCTTCAAGTCTCCCATCTTTTCTTGGTCTTGGGACACTTAAAATTTCAAAGGAGGAACCTACTCTCCCTTTTGTTTCTTCTCCCCCTCCTTTTCCTTTACCAAACAAAGTAGTCTCATGTACCGATGTTGAAGTTGGAAAACTTGAAAATAAGATTGTTGATCCACTTTTCCTACCACCAACTTCCCCTCCTAATCAAAACCTTAATGTGTATAAGTTAAATCTTGAATCTGATTTGATTGATGATATTTTTTTTTCAAGAGATACCTCTTGTCCTCTATCATCTAAACCTTATGATCCTCATTGTCTTAATCCACCAAATCAATTTGTTTCACTAATAATTGGTTCATAATATATTGTTTTTCAATATATATGTTCAAATGGTGATCAAGTACAAGATGGTTGCATTATTTAAATAGAGGAGCAAGAGGGAAAAGATTATTTTCATGATGATTTTATGTTAACTGATAACTAGGTATTGGATTTTGAACAAGAATCAATCATAATTGGTGATCCTCCATCTGAGTTTTCCACTCCCTCTTCACCCTCAACACATTATTCATTATTTACTTATATGTGTAATGAATCTCTTACACCAACTTTTTCTTTTAATGTTCTTGATCCCTTTTTGTTGGTTTTAATCACAATCAAGTATGGGGTGGCGTTGATTCTAAATTAGAAGAGGAGAATATTGCATATGTTGTTCATCATTTTTTCAATTCCTCATCTTTAATATGTGAAGAATAAAGATCTCTAACTTTAAATGTGCACATGAGTCTGTTCGATTCATCTAGATTCTTTATTCATGAAGAGTCTTGTGTGTTAAATGTTAAATCTGATGAAGGTAGTGGCATTGACAATGTATTTATTGAAACATCTAGTGATAGTTATGTATATCTATTAGTTGATATTTTTAAACCTCCTATATTTGATGATTCAACATTTGAGAGTTTGGAAATTCGTCAAGAAGTCGAGGCACTTTAGCATGCGTTAATGGTTATGTCAAGTTCACCCAATATTGACAAGGTTTCCAAACATGATTAGATCAAAGTTGTTTGATGGGATACTCTTCATAATCCAATTGTGTGAATTGAGAATTTATCTTCTTTTAAATTTCAAGATTCTTCAATGAGTTATTTCAATATCATGAACTGATTACCGAATGGTTAGAAGAATATTACTTGGAAAGCTCTGTCACTAATAATAAGTTTCGATCTTTCTTAACATTTTCCAATATTGAAGGTGTCAACGAATGTAATTCCAAGAGAATCTATTAAGGTTTTTAAGGTCATCATGGTAAGTTGGTAGACTGTTTGGCAAAAGAATTCATATCATATTTTTTTTCAATGTGTCAAACCTTCAAGTCGATGTGCATGTCATTCAAGTTAATCTTTTCATTCCTGCACTTTGTTTCACCATGGTATTTATTGTTCCTACCCTCATTCGTGCAGCATAGGAGTCGATTTTGTGGCTACACTAGAAATTTGATTTTACAGAATCCTGACCTTCCATAAGTTAGTGTAGGTGTAGGTTTAGTTTAGTTTTCTTTTCTACATTCTTTTAGTTTCGCCTTTTCTCTGATTTACTTTTTACTTTTATCTTTTATGTCTTCTTTCGATTTTGTACATAAATAATATTTTATGTGAAAGTTGTCTCATTTGGATCTAAAGTAATGTAACAAAGTTCAATAGGATGTTGCGAAAACTAAAAACACTTGGTTAACTTTTGGTCCCCTTCTTTGTCTAGGCATATATCTTTAAAGATCCATGATGCTTAGAGGGAAAATATGTTTCATTCTTAACGAAAGCCTTAGTATATCTACGATGTTCGTATTTATAATAGGATCTTCATTCCACGAATCTCCCTTTTATATTAATCGGTTCAATGTGTCAACTCGGTCGAGTACAAAAGGGAAAGGAAGAAACATAAATGAGCATATTAATTTCAGAGGTATATACAAAAGAGCATCTACAAAATAAGGAACAACCCCTCTTTCTAATAAAATAAGTTGGGATCCCTCTTTCACCTATGATGATATAAATGACAATAAAATGTAAAGAAAATAATGTAAGAAAACAAATAACGGTTGAAAGAAAAGAAAGGCTTCTTGCACAGAGAGGTGAGGTAAGAAACTTCATCAAGGTACTAAATAGGCTTGTTGTAGCGTAACAATGCTTGTGATTCCTTGAAGTGACTTCGCCAGGGTACTGAACAAGCCTGATAGAAACATAGCAACACCATAGATGACATTAAACTCTAACATCTTAAACTCGTGTAATTTACATACTCCTACTCCCTAATCGAAACAACTAAAGATTAGTTAGTTCTATGAAAATGTTAAGCCAACATTCAGAATGTAAGAGACTACATCCATAACTAGGCTAAGTAAGGAGGTTACGATAATCTGCAAGATGAGAAAATACTTCCTAAAATCTAGAACATGTGCGTAAAGTTGGAACCAAATAGAGGAGTTGGGGTTTTTCCAGTGAATTGCTAAGTGTTGTAGCTGCTACAATCCCCCTCCAAAATTTTGCCTACAAATTCTAGAGCCTAATTTTTGTTATGTGAACTATCATTTTTGAGTTGTTAAAGTCATCCTTGAGCTTACTTCTTTAAGTGTTCAAGTATGCTTCCAGGAATCTCAAGTGTTGCAACTACTTACTCTTACATGTCTAGCTTGTGATGCCCTCAATTTTGTACTCCTCTCAAGTAGTTATTATGCACTTCATGATGACAATCACTCCTTGTCACCAATAATGTTTAGTCCTTGATGATAGACAATGTGCACTTTGTGAAGATAGGCTAGTGCGCGTCCCGATGGTAGTGACTATGCAATCCCTTGTGGTATTCAATGGGGCAACGCCTTGTGACAGACAATTGTGCAACCTTTTGTGATAATTAAATATGCACTTTTTTGTGACAGATAATGCGCACTCCTTGTGGATAGCAAGTGCTTGTCACAAGTGGTAGTTACTCCTATATTTCCAACATGTATGTGCAAACCCTAACCCTAGTTCTATGAGTAATCACCTAGATAAGAAGCTACCCCAGAGGTCATTCTCACACTCATCTTGGGAGATATGTGCATTTCTTGAGCATAAGGAGTGTTTAGGTGCAAGTGCACCACTGTTCCGGGCAAGTTTCACAATTGTAGCATTTATTCACTTTTATTTTCGCTTTTGTCACTTTTTGCTTTAGTAAGTGTTCTTTTTCCTACTGTTTACATTACAAGTGTCTATTTTTCTATTTTTAGCATTTTCATGTGTCATTACTCTCTTGCATTCATCACTTCTAGTGTCATTTTGTATTCCAAATCCTTTTTCATTCCAATCATCATTGTGGCTGAATATATGAATGCATGCTAGTCTTCTCATTCTCATTGTTCTCTTTGCTCATTATTGTTCAATACTTAGTCTAATTTTGAGCTAATATGAATCCCCATCTCTTCATTTGTGCATTTCTCTCTTCTAGGAAATAGAGCTCAAGTATGGCTCTCTACTGATGCAACATGAGCACCTCCGAAGACTCGCCTCTCTTCAACTGCACATTACATAATTCTAGTCAGTAGCAGTGCCATCTTTGCCCATTTTGATTGTGAATTGTGTAGATCTTAGCCTCAATTACACACTATGCACTTTCGTCTATCAGTCTGCATCTCCTTTTCCACTATTGATGTGAACTATGTAGTAGCAGACCCTCTTTATCAGCAATTCCACATTGCACAGTCCTAAGAATCATATCTTCAACCTTGCCTCTTACTAACCCATCATGCATAGTCTCTCCTCCTTTCCATTACTCAATGCATACTTCCAATGAACAATCAAGTTATATTGCCTCAAGTTTACCCTCTCATGCTCTGACCTTTCACAATTTTTGTTGGAAATATATTCACTACTAAGAGGGCGGGGGGGTGGGGGGTGAATCAATGGTGTGACACTTTTAAACTTTTTCTGCAAATACTTAATATTTTATACCATGCACAAATTGAATCACAAACCATATATTAGAGCACCAAAAATAAAGCATGCAACCATAAAAATAAATCACACAAAAACACAAAGATTTATGGTGGAAAACCCTCTCCAAGGCAAAAAAACACTTGCTCTTGCTGCACTGCTCAAATTATATTACGTGAAACAATTATTTATATAGAGATACAAATATGGCTACTCTCAAATGGATATTGTTCCTTAAGTAGATCTGCGGACTACTATCCACTGAAGGCCACAACGATCAACAATCCTCACCTGGATACTCCTAAACTAAGCAATCGACTCTACAGACTCTGATCTATTGGAATCTACCACCACCAATGAGCCTCACCCAATTTCTGTCGAACTATCCAAACACCATTTGATTTGAGAAATTTTCTCTCTAATATCAATTTTTCTTGAGCTCCCACTCTTCTCCTCTATGTGGTTCTCGTTTCATATATTTTCAGACTAGAACTGAGAATTGCTCAACATGAGCTCTGCAACAACATATCGTCAAGGCACAAAACACAAAAAATGAATCTCTAAACTCCAATACTCCACAGGCATAAATACCAAAACACACTACAACTTCTCACTCAACAACTCAAACTGATGGTTGAAACATACTTCATCTCACTACTGCTACAATTGTAAACTAACTCAGAAAATACACATGCTATGAGACACATGTAGCTTGCAGACTCTTCTCCACACTCACATTCTTCACAATTCAACTCAACAATCAACCAAATCACCATGATCTTTCTCAAATATGCAGATAAAATCAATTGCTTAACTCAATAAGTACTAAGAACTACTGAGCTCAACAATCATGTTCACATGCTTGATTTGATCTGGATTCAACTCATTAACCCAATCAACCACTAAATCCATTAGCCTTTTTGATCTTCTCAACTTTTGATCAACTTCTAGAGGTCCCACAAACTTTTCCGACAATAAACTGAAAAATTTAGATTAAGGAAGTTGTCACAAGTTAAAAATTAGCTCAACAGTGTGTGGAATGTGGAGCTAAAGTCAAAAAATCCCTGGACGCTCCCATGGCATAGATTTTCATGCGAATATGGCCTTAGACACTCCCTTAAGCTTGCCCTGCATGCGACTGGGGCTTCCAACTACTCCCACAAGCCTTTGTGCATGTGTTTGGGGCCTATACTCAGTAAAATCATGACTCCTTCATCCTTGAACCTCTACCACATGCTGGAACATATTCCTTTTCTCTTGTACAATCCTTCAAGCCTCTAGAATAGGTCTCCAACTGATGAATAGGCAAGGAACAAGCCTATGACATGTTAGACCTATCTTGCCAACTTTAGGAGCAAGACCCACTCCTCCAGCTCCTCAAGAAGCAGCCTCAACAACTCTAACACCTGTAACCCCATCTCCATCACCTGTAGTAGCATCTCTATCCTTTATAGCAACAACCTCAAGTCATACAACTACCTCCATCACTGGTGGAAGTACCTCCAACACAAGTGGCATACCATTGAACCAGTGAGGCAACAAACTAATGTCTCTAAGACATATAGAGACATATGCAGCAACTATAACATCACTCCAACATCTTCCTATGGCAATAGCATCTCTAAGATACAACATAACGTCATGAGCAGCTCTCCATCCTCCTGTAGCAACAACATTTCCAATCTCAACATGCCATCCTCAAACCAATCACACATGAGGATTCATCTCCAAGTCAGTAGCCACTAAGTCTAGTCATCACTATGTTGACATCAATCCCAATTGACAATACCATCAGTCCATGACCACACACTCATCACTCATGCATACACCAACAACAAACTCTTCAATCTATTGACATCAATGCCAAAAAGCACCCCCTTTGGCATTGATTTCAACTTCCATTCAACAGGTGAGGTTGAACTCTAACCATCCAAAACTCTGCCCCTTTGAAATCAATGGAAAAGGACCATACAAACACTAAAGTACCATGCCAATAATGTGTTGGATGAGAGAAGGACTCCCCCTTTCATAATCAACACCATGTTGATACAAGGACTAATGTAGACTAAAACAGGAGCCTCAACTTCCAACCATGTCTCTATACAATTCCATGCCAACTCTGAAGACTGATCATGCTCCCCCTAAGCATGTAATGGAGCTAGAAACATTCACTGCCTGCTGTAATAAGCCTCCTTTCCAAAATCAAGAGATTCATACTCATAACCATGACCATAATTTGACTTTGGACATGATATACCTTGAAGTACAATACATACAATGCTTCATAGAGCAAGTACATATCTATGACAAGTATGTAGAAATGAAAAAATGACTCCATTGTACCTATGATCAACCAAGACTCTTATGGATTGAATTTTACATCATGCTTTCAAAAGTGGAGCTACATAACCAAAATACATGACTTGGAATCCATTGACCCATACATAGCTAATGATACAACATGCTAGACATCAATAGTCTCTCCATGAGCAATGTGACCAAAATATAAAAAAAATAAACTACATGCCTTTTACTAATGCACACAATGGTGCTCTCATCAATATATGCCCAAAAACATAAAATGCATGATTACATGGCATCAATGAGCATCAATATGCTCTATATGGAAGTAGAAATAAAAATCAATGCATGGCATCCACAACCTATGCACTAGCTCTCTGAATGTAGTTGCAATAAATTACTAACAACATCATATGATAGTACATGGCCACTCAACACCTTGGCCATCACCGTGAACAACCTGCATTAAAATCATAATAACCACCAACAACCGACACCATACTCCAAATGTGCATCAATATGAACCGATAGCAGCAATATAATAGGTACATATCATCATCATGAGAAAAAACATCTACGAGGCTCAGAAATATGATAACATCAATAAACACATAACCTCATCATGAGCAACAACAAACTCTCCATACATAATCAGCGATATGAATCAACATGATTCAACCATATGAGTATGCACACATCACAAGCAACATCATGCTCTCTCTCTCCATGCAATTGCAACATAAAAATTCAGCCATCTAAAGTATACTAGCAACATGCATGATTCATATAGAAGTAGATACACAAGCAATGGGGTACATAGATTGTAGATGATCCATCTACCCAAATGTGACAATAGCTATAACAATCATCCTACATAAACAATGTCAACATTTTGCAAAAACATTAGGAAGCACATATGCTCCCCTGAATGTGTGATCCTCCATCACACCTCAACCATATGAATGAGCCAACGGTATGGCTATCATACCTCCAATGCTATCATAATAAAACCAACATGCAACTACTCCAAAAACCATCAGTAATAATATAACTGAAATATATGATGCAACAAGGTTGATACACATATTTTTTCCACTCATATACAATAAATACAATAGTTGCAAAAATAATGATTGAAAAGAAATAAAAAATAAAGAATCAAGCCTTGAGAACTAGCTTCCCTTGAGCATGAAATACCTCATATGAAGTGATCTGCTTGATATGAAGGTGCATGAAGGAACTGGATCGGGCTACCAACACTCCCCCTGAGACCATGCAAGTCTCAAGCATACTGCTATAGTCGAGTAGATCTAACATGCAATAATGGACTTCAATAGGGACTAATATCATCTAATATTAATTATATTAGGATGAGTATTCTCTTGGCCTCTTCCTTCTCTTCTCTCTTCCCTTCAACACATACACATTATCAGAAGTTTTGACTCCTCTAGCAATCACTCTCTTTGATCCTTCCTTCCGGATGATGCAACATTTGGAATTGAAGATCACTTATTTTCCTCCATCAACCATTTGGATTACACTCAAGATATTATGCTTTAGGCCTTCAATGAGCCAAACATCTTTTGCATTTGTCCTCTTCTCACCAATATTGGCTTTACCACTTCCCAACACTCCAGTTTTTTTCTACCTTCAAACAGAATATGGCCATTATGACATATGGTGTGAAAATCCCCTATCTATATACCACATGTCATCCTCATCACGAGAACAAAGTGCAATGCCACATCTTCCTAACTGCTTCTATTTGTTCCTTGTGCTCCTAGGATGCACATTCTCCTTTGACTGTTGCTTTTGAACAAATGGCCTCAATGGTTTAGGAATTTTACAATCCTTGGCCATGTGCCCAAAATTATGGCACACATAACACTCTATGTGACCAAGATATGTAGCCAAAGGATCTAATCTCTTGTTGCTCATATTAGACCTCCATCTTTTCACACTAGATCTGCAATCAATGGCTTTATGCCCGAAAATGTTACAAACAAAACAAAAACCATTGAAATAATTTTTATACCTGAATGAAGATCCTCCTCTTGGATGATCATACTATTGCATGGATGAGTGCATTATCCTCCTACAATAAATTATCACATGACCAAAATCGTGACAATTGAAGCACTCAATTTCATCCATCAAGGGGGCAAAGGAGTTTTAACTTCTCCTTTGAAAATTGCTACCTCCAACCATAGGAGCAAATGGTCTTCTAGATGTAAAATCTCCTTTTGGTTTTCTATTTTGTTGTTTCTTGTGGATCACATTCTTTGTTGTAGGTTTCTTTGGTTCTGCTTTGAAATTCTTTCCTGTATGCAAAATTTACTCACCCCTATGAAGATTGCTACCAATTTTTCTCACTGGTATGGTGCTCTTTGCTTTCTCCAACTATTGGTTCTTTTCCTCAAGCTCCTTTCTCAATTTATCAATCACACCCTCAAGTGCTTCAACATAATCCTTTTTATCTTTTTTCTTGTTGCAATTGACTTCTTCTAATATTTTTTATTCTGCCAGCTGTGTTCTCAAGGTATTGATTTCTTCCTTGAGATTTTTCTCCATTTGATCACAATCCTGCAATTTATTCTCATGCTCCTTGCATACATTTGTTAGTCTACCAATTTCACTAGAAAAATATTCAATAAGAACCATGGAAGACTCATATTCAGCCTTAAGAAGCATATAATTGTGATCATTATCTCTTTCACTAACTAAATTTGAATCATTTTCACTACCGCAATCAGAAATATAACTCAAAAGTATATCATTATGACTTATACCTTCATATTTGCTATCCATTTTCACAGCTGGTTCAAGAGGAGCTTCCTTCTTCTTTTTTCTTCTCTTCTCAATCTCTTCATCATTGTTACTGTTGGTGGCTCCATATAGCATATGCAATCTATCCCAAATTTCCTTTGCAGATTTGAAATCTCCAATTTTCTCCAAATCTGCACTATGGAGATTTTCAAAAATAATTCACCTTGCTTGAGCATTTTTCTTCCATATTTTAGATGCAGGAAAATCTTCATCATTTCCTTCACAAACCAATCTCCAAATGTTAGAGCCACAATGCAATAATTTATTTTTCACATATTCTTGCCAAACCTTAAAATTTGCAGGAGTAAGAACCAATTTCTTTGGAGAACTCATTTCAAAAACTGATATGCATATTTTTGTGCAAATCTCAAAGACCCACTCTCTAGCGATCAAGTTGCACTTGAGAGCCCCTCTCTAATACCAATTGTTGGAAATATATTCATTACTGAGAGGGGGGGTGTGAATCAATAGTGTGACACTTTTAAGTTTTTTATGCAATTACTCAATCTTTTATACCATGCACAAACTGAATCACAAACCACAGATTAGAGCATGAAAAATAAATCATGTAACCATAACAAGAAATCACACAAGAACACAAAGATGTCTGGTGAAAAACCCTCTCTAAGGAAAAAAAACACCCAATGCTATTGCGCTAATCAAATTCTATTCTGTCAAACAATTCTTTACATAGAGCGACAAATATGGCTACTCTCAAACAGAGATTGTTTCTCAAGCGGATCTATGGACTACCATCTCTAGAAGGAAAAGATGATCAACGATCCTCACCTAGATACTCATGAACTAATCAATTGACTCTATAGACTTCGATCTGCTAGAAGCTATCACCACTAATGAGCCTCGCCCAGTTTCTGTCGAACTATCCAACCACCATTGGATTTGAGAAATTTTCTCTCCAACATCGATTTCGCCTGATCTCCACTCTTCTCCTCTATGTGGTTCTTGTTTCATATAATTTCAGACTAGAACCAAGAATTTCTCAACATGTGTTCTACGAAAATATATCATCAAAGCACAAAACACAAAAACTGAATCTCAAAACTCCAATACTCCACAGGCAACAATACAATCACCAATAATTGTACAAAAACACACTACAAATTCTCACTCAACAACTCAAACATATGCTTGAAACATACTTCAGCTCATTTTTGTTACAACTGCGAACTAACTCATAAAATATACATACTATGAGGCGCATGTGGCTTGCAAACTCTTCTCCACACTCACATTCTTCACAATTCAACTCAATAATCAACCAAATCACCATGAGCTTTCTCCAATATGTAGATGAACTCAAGTGCTCAACATAATAATTACTCATAACTACTGAGCTCAAAAATCATGTTCACGAGCTTGATTTGATCCAAATTCAACTCATTGACCCAATCAACCACTAACTCCATTAGCCATTTTTATCTCTTCAACTTTGATCAAATTATGGAGGTCCCACAAACTTTTTCGACCATAAATCGAAAAGTTTTGGTTAAGGAAGTTGTCACAAGCTGAAAATTAGCTCAACAACACGAGGAATGAGGAGCTAAACTCAAAAAACATCTGGACACTCCCATGACACAACTTTTCATGTCATTGGGGCCTTAGACGCTCCCTTCAGCTTACCCTGCATGCGGCTGGGGCTTCTAGCTGCTCCCACAAGCCTCTGTGCATGCTTTTGGGGCCTAGACTCAGTAAAAACATGACTTCTTCAGCCCTGAACCTTTGCAACCTGCTAGAAAATCTTACTATACTCTTGTACACTCCTCCAAGCCTCTGGAACATATATCCAACTGATGAATAGGAAAGGAACAAGTCTATGACATGATAGATTTATTCTGCCAACTTTAAGACCAAGACTGGCTGCTCCATCTCCTCAAGTAGTAGCCTCAACAACTCTAACACCTGCAACCCCATCTCCATCACTTGTAGAATAATATATATCTTCTATAGAAGCAACCACAAGTCATACAATTGCCTCCATCAATGGTGGAAGCACCTCTAACAGAAGCAACATACAACTAAACCCATGAGGCACCAAACCAATGTCTTTAAGACATATAGAGACATATGCAACAACTATAGCAGCACTCCAACATCCTCCCATAGTAGCAGCATATCCAAGCTACAACACAACATCATGAACAACTCACCATCCTCTTGCAGCAGCAACATCTCCAGTCACAACATGCCATCCTCAAACTAATCACACATGAGGATTCATCTCCAAGTCAATGACCACTTGGTCTAGTCATCACTATGTTGACATCAATGCCAACTAGCAAGACGATAAATCCATGACCACACACTCATCAATCATGCATGCACCAACAAAAGGATCTTCAACCTATTGACATCAATTCCAACACTATCCAAACTGTTGAAATCAATGCCAACACTACAATGCAAAAAAAAATCTCTCATATTGGTTGCCTTTGCATTTGATAGCTTGATAGAATAGGTGATTTTCTATGGAACTGAATTTGTGTTGCCATGAGTGCATATCCAATTCTAGGTGTTTCCACTCAAGAGCTTATTAGTCTCTGATCCTCCACTAACAAAATGCCTCCAATCACATGACAAGCACTAACTAAGGAGGCCACTAAAAGCAGTGTTGAAGGTGTTATGAAAATTTCTAAATCGAGAGCACCTATCATGGAAGATACCAAGTGTTTTGTGGATAGTCTACCACTATAACATGGCAGAGCTTAAAATATTATTTCAATAAGAAAGAGTTACAAGAGAATTTAAAAGACATATAGATTTACATTAATATCAGGAGATCTAGGTTCCACAAGGTTTCTTTCAGATATTTGGTGCTATTGTGTACAAAAGAAATAGGATGGATATTGCAGGGTCTAGACTCCAAGAACATGATTCTCGATAGTGTGGGGGAAAGAGACCGTGATATATTAACCACATGATATTCATTCATACTATAAACTATAAAAGCCTGAAGAATATATGAATTCTAAGCATTATGTAGTTTGGCCTCATTTGAATATAAAGGATGTGATCAGATCATGGTGGCATGAACCAGCTAAATTTTGCCAAAAGCCAGAGGGGATCTACAAGACAAAATAAAAAATAAAGTCTACCAGTACCTCATGACTATCTGTTGTAGACTGTATGGGAAAGAAATCACCATGTTTTGTGAGGAAGGGTGGATTTACATGCATTACTCGGTGGTTACAAAAGGAAATATCTTCTATTGGTAAGATATCTTATCCCAAAAACTGAAGATAAATGTATCAAAGGTGAATAAGGATGCACAGAGTGGGTATCCTTAATTCTTTATGTTGGCATACTTGCTCAATGGAATCTGTGCTAGAAATGAGTTTATAGGTTTAGAGTGGAAGTAGACTTGACAACAGTTCTATGTCAACATCTATTGCAAGATACTTTCAGAAGTCAATTATTGGGGAGTTTATGAAAAATAAGTTGACAACTTCTTTGTTGTTCTCTACTAGATGATCTTTGAAGTTGAGGCTCCCTGCATGAATATTAAGCCAAAGTAGTTGTGATTGAAGTAGCATATGGGTTTGCTTCTTCTCAAGGCACCTATATCAAAGTCTTCGGATCCCAAAAGTTGCCACACCTTTGCCGAAGTATGTGACTAAGAAGGTGGTCATGCAAGAAATTGGATATTAGCTATGCTCATGATCGTCACATTTATTGCATAAGAAGAAGAAGTCATCATGGCCTCCCCTTCCGTTGCAAGTGGGGTCTTATGAGCTAAAGAGTCTGAAGGCCGCAGAAGCAGAAGTTGTAGAACTTAGTCACCTCAGGTTTGGTGAAATGTGTTTCCATCAATATGACCCCAGGGAAGTATGCAAGAAACATTGTGCTAAGTTACATTTTGCTTGGACCTATGTTTCTATCTCTTAGGAAGATGAGGAAAAGATGAAGAATTGGTACAATGCTTCTAGAGGAACTAAGCCAGATGATGAGGTAGGCCATTCTAACAAAACTCATATACCACATATTGTTCAAGAAGGGAACCAACAGTATGTGCTTACTCTAGTTAGTGTTGATGCACCAAAGAGGAAGATCATACATGATCCTGAAGTAGAGAGGAGTAGAAAATTCAAATAAGATCCAAAAACCAATGGCGCAATTGAAGCAAGGAGGAAAACAAAGGAATTAGAAGAAGCATGGAGGAAGTAGTAGGAAAAAGAGTAGAGGCAGGAAGAACAACATAAATAGGAAGAGGAGTGTAAGCAATAGGAAGAATGTAAACGGGGAGAAGAATAAGAAAGGAAGAAAAGAGAAGATATGCAAAATAAAGGAAGAGTTGGGAAAGAGAAAAGAAGAGGAAACTTTGAAGAAGAATGGAAAATCTATTAGAAGAAGGAAGTAGGAAGAAACATGAGGAAAAATTGTAGGCCCAATAGGTAGATGATGAACAAGAGGAGGATGCTCAAGAAGTAGATATTATTATGATTACATAACAATCCATTTATCATCCCCCACCTACACTTACTAGTGGCCATCTCCCATTTAGCGAAATGGGAATATTCCTCCATTGAATGACAGGGTCAGGGAAATTTCAAACTTCATCTTCGATGAATTGAAGAGTAGAATAGTACAAGAAAGAAGAAGGTATTTTTTGAATGATCTTGATCACCATGTTTCCATCAACACAGAAAGGTGTATTGTGCCACATTTAAGGAAGAATACAAGAGCAGTCGCTGCAGCGAATGCACCCTTTGTGGAAGCCACTTAGAGGAATATTGACTTCTTGATGTAAGAAAATGAACAAATAATAAAGGAATTGGATACTGCAAGGAAATATAATGATCATCTCATGTTCGAGAATTAGATATTATCTTCCACTAGTGCTAGTAGAAATGAATTAAAGGCAACAATAATTGAACAAATCAAGTCATTGGAAGGCACCATAAAGCAATTGTATGGAAATATGATCACTCTATATTGTTGGGTTGTGTTATATTATTTCCATGACTAGCTAGCCTAGTTAACCGGGGGCTTAGAGGGGGGGCAGAGCCCCCCCCTTCGTTGCACCGACAACGTAGCGGGGGAGTCATAGGAGGCGGCGGCAGCCCCCCCTATATGGGGGGTTTGGGGGGGTGGTTATCCCCCCTCTACGGGGTTTGGGGCAGCGGCCCGGGGAAATTTTTTTGGACCCTATATTAGGTTGGGTGGACCTACCTATGGTTTTGTGCATGGTTTTCGCACATGGTTTTGGACGCGATGGTTTTCGGTCCATGGTTTTGGACGCGATGGTTTTCGGTCCATGGTATTGGATGCTTTGGCATGTATAAATATGTATTGTAACATTGAAAGGAACATAATGAAAAATCAATCTGGTAGTCCCGGTTTTGGGATCTAGGGGAAAATATTTGTGTATATGTGTTTTATGTGTTATGGTCTCACATTGTTGATTTTCTGTTGTTAGAATTCGTATGCAGGTAATTTTTGTATGGGGTTAAAACCTACATTTGGTATCAGAGTTGTTTTGACTTCATGGGGATGCCTTTGTTGCTGAGGGGTTTCACTCGGGCCTGTGGTAGACGCTGCTCAATGGGAGATATGTGGGATCGATTTTGGTGGTGAAAGAAGATGGCGAGAAGTGGAAAGATAGAGATTGAGAAATTTAATGGTCAGATTTTTGAGTTATGTAAACTCAAGATGGAGGATCTGTTGGTGGATAAAGATTAGTGGATTGTGGTAGATTTGGATACTAAACCAATGGGAGTTTCCGATGAAGAATGGAAGAAGTTGGATCGGAAGCAAAGAGCACAATACGATTATGTGTCTCAGATTCAGTATTGCTGAATGTATTAGGGGAAGCTACGGCTAAGGCTTTGTGGGACAATTTAGGGACTTTGTACCAATCTAAGTCTCTGGTGAATAAATTGTTCCTATGGAAAAAGTTGCATAACCTGAGGATGAAAGATGGAGACTCTGTGACAGAGCATCTGAACTCATTTAATATTGTGGTAAGTAAGTTATTATCTGTTGATATTAAAATTTCAGATGAAGATAAGTGCATCAGTTTGTTGTGTTCTCTACTAGATTCGTGGGATAGTCTGGTTATTGCAATAAGTAGCAATGCAACTGCCTTTCATTTTGATGAAGTAATCTCATCCTTGCTGACGGAGGAGATGAGACAGAAAAATATGGAGAGCCAGAATGGTGATGCCTTGTCTGTATGAGGATGGTCCCAAAAGAGAAACAAAAATAAGTCATCAAGTGGGAGATCTAAATCTCTAGGAAAACCTGTAAAGGTGGTTTGTTGGAAATGTGGAAAGGAAGGGCACTACAAAAGGGACTGTAAATCTAAATCTCCTGACAAAGGAAAGGGATCTGATGATGCTCCTTCTGTGGAGGCAAAAACCACCTCAGATGAAGGTGGGGATGTGTACTTTGCTTCTTCAAGTACACATGTAGATCATGAGGCATGGTTTATTGACTCAAGTGCATCCTTTCACTTCACTCCCCATAGAAAGTGGTTCTGCGAGTATGAGAAATACGATGGTGGTGAAGTCTTCTTAGGGGATGATAGGAAAGCTAGAATTTTTGGTCACGGAAAAGTAAAGTTGAAGTTGCAAGGTGGAAGGGTTAGAACACTTCCAGGTGTTTTGCATATTCCTGCATTGGCTAGAAATATGATTTTTGTAAGCAAGATGGATGATGCAAGTGTAAAAACATTGTTCAAGAAGGATACCTTCAAGATGGTTCGAGGATCACTGGTATTGATGTGGGGAGTTCGGATTGGAACTCTGTACAAACTGTAAGGTAGCACTGTTGTTGATGGGTGCAACAGTATTGTAGTTCCTGAAAGTGGAGCAAAAAATCTAGTGGTCTCTTGAGAGAAGACCATGTTGTGGCATCAAAGGATTGGACATATTGGAGAGAACGGCCTTTGAATACTTCATGGTAAAGGTATGGTAGAAGGTATGAGTAATAGCTCTATGGATTTCGATTTCTGTGAAAATTGTGTATATGGGAAGCAAAATTGGGTGAGTTTCCCCTCTGGTGGTAAGAAGGCGAAACAAATATTAGAGCTTGTGCACAGTGATGTGTTTGGACCTATGAAGGTTCCATCACTGGGTAAGTCTGTGTACTATGTATCATTTATAGATGACTTCTCAAGGAATACATGGATATACTTCCTTAAGAAGAAATCTAAAGTCTTTGACAAGTTTAAAGAATTTAAGGCTCTGGTGGAAAACCAGATAGAGAAGAAGATAAAGGTGTTGACGTCAGATAACGGTGGAGAGTTTTGCAGCAAGGAATTTGAAGAATTATGTAAGAAGTGTGGTATAGCATGGTAGAAAACTACTCCATACACACTTGAGAAAAATGGAGTTGCATAAAGAATGAACAAGACGTTGATGGAAAGGGAAAGAATCATGCTCAGGTGCTGGGTTAGGATAGGAATTCTGGGTAGAGGAAGTGGAGACAGCATGTTACCTAGTCAACAGATCACCTTCATCAGCGTTGGAGGATAAGACTCCATAAGAGGTGTGGACTGGTAAGAAACCCTCTGTTTCACATATGAGGGTATTTGGGTGTGATGCATATGTACATGTTCCAAAGGAAAAAATAACCATGTTGGATAGTAAATCTGAAAAGTGCATCTTTATTGGGTATAAGGATGGTTTAAAGGGTTATAAGCTTTGGAACCTAGTAATAAGGAAGGTTGTGTACAACCGAGATGTGGTGTTTAGAGAGGTGAAAGATGTTATTAAACATGAAGTCCAACCAAAGGAACCTGAGAAGATAGAGTTTGAGCTTAAGGAGGAAGAATCAAACTCTACAGCAGAGGAGGAATCAGAAGATGAAGAGCCACAAACTCCAGCTGTGAGAAGATCAGTTCAAGAAAGAAGACAGCCAGAAAGGTATATTCCATCTACTTTCTGTTCAAATTTTGCTTTATTTGTTACTGATGATGATCCTAGAACTGTGAAGGAAGCAGTAGATTCAGAGGATAGAAAACTCTAGAAAGAGGCCATGGTTGATGAAATGGCATCTTTACACAAAAATGAGGCTTGAGATCGGGTGGAGTTACCAATTGGAAGGAAACCCATTGGCAGCAAATGGGTATTCAAGAAGAAGACAAATGTAGAAGGAATGTTGGAGAAATAGAAAGCTCGGTAGGTATCAAAAGGTTATTCCCAGGTATCGGGAATCGATTTTGGTGATATTTTCTCTCCTATTGCCAAGGTAGCTTCTATTAGATTACTTTTATCTGTTGTTGTTGCTTTTGATTTTGAGGTAGAACAAATGGATGTGAAGACAACATTTCTTCACGGGGATCTGGAAGAGGAGATCTACTTGAAGCAACCTAAAGGTTTTGCGGTGGAGGTTAAGAAAGAACTGGTATACAAGTTAAAGAAGTCTCTGTATGGGTTAAAAAAATCACCAAGGATGTGGTATCATAAATTTGATACATTTATACGGGGACTTGGCTTCACCAAAAGCAAAGCATATCGCTATATGTATTTTAAATTAATTGGTGACCTTGCTATTTATCTGGTCTTGTATGTGGATGATATGTTGCAGCTTGGAAATGACAAAGAAATTATCCATGATTTGAAGACCCAATTGTCCTCCAAATTCAACATGAAAGATCTTGGTGCTACAAACTATATTTTGGGCATGGAAATTAAAAGAGATCATGCAAAGAGGAAGCTGTGGTTAAACCAAAGGAAGTATGTCGAGACAATACTGCAGAGGTTTAATATGTAGGATAGTAAACCAGTGAAGGTTCCTATTCATGTAGGTGTAAAGTTATCTGTCGAACAGTGTCCCAAGACACAAGAAGAGGAAGAGGACATGTACCATGCTCCATATGAAAGTGTAGTCGGTAGCCTGATGTATGCAATGGTCTGTACTAGACTAGACATTGCACATGTAGTGAGAGTATTGTGCAAGTTTATGTCAAAACCAAGGAAGGAACACTGGACAATAGTGAAGCGGATTTTCAGGTATTTGCGTGGCACTAGCGATTATGGTTTGTGCTACCAAGGAAGACCAGGGCTAGACAGAGTGTTGGATATTCGTGGATTGCTCTGGCTCAAAGAAGATCTACAAGTGGGTATGCCTTTAACCTATTTGGAGGTGCAGTCAGTTGGATGAGTAAGAAACAATCTGTAGTGGCACTATCAACTATAGAGGCAAAATACATGGCAGCCACTCATGCAAGCAAGGAAGCAGTTTGGTTTGCATAGATTGTGTTCAAGTATGGGTTTAGTATAGGGAGATATAAGGATAGACTGTGACAGCCAAAGTGCAATTTTCTTGGCAAAGAACCTTGCTTACCATTCAAATACAAAGCACATTGATGTTCAGTATCACTTTGTGAGGGATATGATAGAAGGCAAAAAGGTGTTGCTGGTAAAGGTGGACACTTTGAAGAATAATACAGATGCATTAACAAAATATGTGAGCTCTGAGAAGTTCTCTTGGTGTAGAGAAACAATGGGCATTTCAGGGCTGGATAAATGACTAAGCTCTCCTGTGGAAAGAAAACAACAAGTGAGAGAATGTTTGGTTGTGTTATATTCTTTCCACGACTAGCCAACCTAGTCAATCGGGGGCTTCATTGCACTGATTGTGCAGCAAGGGGGTCAAAGGGGGGTTTGAGGTAGCGCCCCGGGCAAAAAAATTTTGGACCCTATATTAGGTTGGGTGGACCTACCTATGGTTTTGTGCATGCTTTTTGCACATGGTTTTGGACGCGATGGTTTTTGGTCGATGGTATAGGATGCTTCGGCATGTATAAATATGTACTGTAACATTGAAAGGAACATAATGAAAAATCAATCTGGTAGTCCCGGTTTTGGGATCGAGAGGAAAATCTCTATGTATATGTTTTCTATGTGTTATGCTCTTGCATTGTTTATTTTTTGTTGTTAGAATTCGTATGCAGGGAATTTATATACGGGGTTAAAACCTACATATATGAGGTAGGGATGCTCTTTCATGAAGTACATAGAGGATCACAAAATATGGTGAAGGCCCTGAAAATAGCTTACATAGCCATACATGTGAACCAGGACTGGGGCACCTAATATCTAAATACACCTTCGGTGTTGGTCAGGAAAGGAAGACATGATGTTGACATGGATAGGGCATAAATCAGGATGTTTATATAGATTTATGAGCTTCTCCATACTTTTGTAACAACGCCATATCAACATGTTCCTGATCGTACAATGGATTGGATGCCCTGGTGAGGATGCACAAGATAACTTTTGTTGGTACATTTATGGAAGTAAAGGTTAGGAACGCTATCAAGAAAGGGATAGAATATTTATTGAACAATATCAAATAGGTGACCACTCAAGATGAGTTAGAGGTGACCAAAGAATCTATTCTGCAATATGTGACTGATCCAACCAAGATACACATGAATTTAATCATGTTGTTGAGAAACATTCAGACAGATTCCAAGACCATATATCCAAATTCGTTGGAGGGTAAAATTAGATATAATCCAAATCTATTGTTGAAGGCTGAGAACATAATAATAGAGTACAAATATTGGCACCAATATCTTACAACAAAGTTACATGTCATCATCGTCGAGTTACAATTTCCATAAGTTTAAACATGATGTATTATTTTTTCTTATGGCTATAGACACTTTTTTTCATATGTTATTTTTGTATTTTGAAAATAATAAGAAAATGTAAAATGTGTAAGTAGAAGTCCAAGAGTCACATAGGGAATGTGAAGAGTCATGAGGAGCTCAAAAGGCATATGGAAGCTCAAGAGTCATGAGGGAGCTCAAGAGTCACAAGGGGAGGTGAAAGGTCACCTCACTTGTTATAAATAAACCCTCATAACTCAAGCAAAGGGCTTGGAATTTTGGAGAGTTAGCCTTGGAATATCTAGTTTAGCGTAGGAGGGAAGATCATTATTTGGAGAAGAAAGTGGTAGCTTCATGTTCCACTATTGGGGCTAGTGTTTCACCATTGTAATTGTGTACTTGGAACTTTCACTTAATCATCAGAAGCTCTCAGAGTCAACACACTTTCATGCATGTATCATGAATGTTGTAAGACTATTATTTTAATGTTTGTGGTATATGTTTATGTTCATACATACTAAAGAAAATGAATTATTTTGTTGGCTTTGGTATATATCTTTTTGAATGTGCATTGTTATTTTTTTCATGATCATTGTTATCTTGTGAACTATTTTGTAGGTTAACTAACAAGTCTTTCCTTGCTCTTGTGTGTCTCTTTTAGGATAGTACTATTACTTTTCTTCTAGAGGATCACTCTTTCTTTTCCCTTTTGTGGAAATACCTCTTTTGAATTGCAATTGGAATTTCACAAAGCTTACTCACTTGTTGACCTCAAAGTTATGTGTATGATCTCTTATGTTGTTTATTGCAACCAAGGCGGATCCTTAAGATCATTGTAATGGTGGTCGGATCCATAATCCAATTGGGGCTCCCATACCAAATAGTGTGAGGTCTAAATGAGATTTCATAGCCGGAAGACCTGTTTACTGTTGGTGTCTTCCAGCACCATCAACCCAAGGACAATATACTATTACCTTGATCTTATAAAAAAATATAAAAATTTAGGTTATCATACATATGAACCTTGGAATTAGTGAAATAAATCCTTCATTTTCATAGAAAAAATTAGTTGACAATATAAAGTTAAGATAAAACGACACTTATTGGGATGAGTTGAATTTCATATTTTAAAAAGGCAGAGTGGGAAGCCAATTGTCAAGGACTATTGTGCTAACATCCTCTTCAAACGAGTTGCCATTTATAGCTTTCTAGAATTTATTTTCCACATTTTTTCTAAGCTTCTTAATGCTTCTAGTTGTAAATATGATTTAGTTGGCATATCGATGTGGATATGGTACTCTTACCAGTGAATGAGTTTCAAATATTATTTATCTCCTTTGGAAGTATTGGATTACATGCACATTTCCTACTTAGAAAAATTGATATTTATAGTAGTTTATATTTTTAGAATATTTATTTTTAGCAAGTGCTACCATGCAGGATGACATGTGTCAATGTGTTGGCATTGTGGATAGTCCAACATGGTTTAATGCACAGTGTTCGACCAACAAAATGCCTTTAGATACAGGCCCTTTCAACATCACCTGTAAAACAGGAAAAGTCTCATCCAAGGCACCTATTGGGACTGCAGGAACTAATTTTCTGCTTGAATGTTGAAGGGAATTAGAATTTGTGTAATAGCTACCCCTCTCGGTATTCTATAGGGTCAACTCATACTCGGGTGCTAATCCAATTACAGATGTCCATGACAATCATTACACTTATTATGTTATTAGTAAAAAAAATCAAAAAGGGGGTGTCCCAAATATGCAATGTGTTGCATTATTTTTAGAACTATATTGAAAGGAACATAATCTACTCTATCATTCAAACATTAGATAAACATTGGGAAATAATAAAAACTAACCACCAACCATATTGCATTAATATTCATAATTGGGCACTTGGAACAACATTACAACATTACAACAACATCTCATCTCGACTCACTAGCCTAAATTCCATAGCATTACAACATTAGGATGTTTCCCAACTCGACACCAACTAGCAAAAGACACTGAACCAACCATCCTAGAATTATAAAACTCGAATCCCTTCGACATCCACCTATTTATACATAATCATGTGGTCATAGGCTGATCTCGATACCATGGGAAATACCATGGAAAATAATTACCATGGGCAGATAAAATACACTCACTATTTGTGACCAAATCAAAAACTGGCTTGAAAAATACCATCTAACTTAACCACTCTGAATCAACTAGCTTGCACGCCACTCATTTCTGTGTGTTCTTCCTTTTTTTCCAATTTTAACACTGATACCTCTGCAATAAATTTGTTTGTCGATCTTCTTGTTCTATTTCTACATGAAACTCCACCAAATCTTTCAAAACTCTTTAAAAATTGCTTCAAATATTTTATCCTAAAAATGGCCCCAATGGGTCCCCAACACTCACCTATAGCTCATACGGAGCCACTTAGTCGACCTATATTTATGGAATTTCCTTTTAGCGTTGCCCTTCAATGCTTTTAGTGTAGTACACACACCTCAAACCCTAGACTACATCTTATTAGTGTGCACAATTCATCTTGTGGATACTTCAATTGACATGGTAGTGGAAATCCATTTATCCCCTTCTTGTACTATGGTTCTAACTTCTTATTGTACCTCTGCTACTTGATTATTAATCTACAACACTTCTTCATGCATAGATTTTTTTGAAAAATGAAACAAGAAATTCTCGATTTGATTTTGCCTTGAATTAATTGAGAAAATTTGAATTTCCACATCAGCAGACAACTTAGATGTAGTTAACTTAGGTGACATGGCTTTGTCACTCAGTTAGCTCAATAAATTTGATTTGGAGGAGTTAGAGTTCAGTTAAGCATGTGTGATTGCTAATTTGTAGTAATCAAGGTTAGTTATCTCATGTTGTTTTCAAATAAACTAGTTATAATTGTTGGAGGAACTAGTGGAAGGTTAGTTGTGTAGTGGGACTTTAGTCAAACTCAGTGCTCATCTAGTTAATTGATCAATCAGCCCAAAACAACTAGTGCATGTAGATAATTCGAGTTCCCCAACTATGGTGGAGATTCCAAGGAAATGTAACATCAATTGTAGACTATTCTTGAGTGTATAGGTGTTGCATGCAGTCAGATGATCAACCTTTGTAATTGCGCAATCAATTTGAGGAATTTCCTAATTAATGGGGGCCTAATTTCTCAAGGAATTTTGCAAGGAAATAGGGGCTCAAGCAGAGGTATAAATTAACTAAGTTTGGATCAGAGCTTATTAGTGAGAAGAGAGATAGGTTATTCACTTGCAGGTTGTGCTCAATTGAGCAAAAAAATTGCAATACATCTCTATTCATCAGATTAATGCAAGCAGACATTGGCCTTTTTAGAAGACTGCTTTCCCCTGCAAACATATTGTGTGCATGTGTGTTATTTCTCATTGCATGTTTGTGATTGGTGTTGTAAATTGTGAATTTATTTCCACATAACAGTAGAGTATGTTTATGTCTTGTGGTTTTGATTAAAACTTCATGAGCAGTTGCAAATCTACACCATAATTTGTACATGGTATCAGAGTAGGATTCACATTAAAGCAGGAATTTCGAAGTTATTTCTCAGAAGGTTTTATTTTGAAGTTCAATATAGCAGGATCTCTTCATAGTTGAGAATATGACCTTCAATGGGATGAGGCTAGAGTATGCCTTGGAAGGAAGCTCTAATTTCGTTGCATGGAAGGATCATATGGAGGCAATACTGGATGACAATGGATTGCTAGAATACATCAAGATAGGTGTTGCAAAATCATAAGCATCTAATTCCCATAACCTCTCTCAGTGGAAGAAATATGTAGTTAAGGAAAGGAGAATAATCTTGGAGGGAGTAAGGGATCACATTTTCTCAAATATCCACAAAAAATAAACTTCGTTCAAAATGTGGAAAGCACTGACAGAATTGCTCGAGAATAGCAATAACCATAGAAAGTCAACACTCAAGGATAAACTTCGAAATATCAATATGCAGAAGAATGACACTATTATGCAGTATCTGAGCAGGTTCACAAAAGTTTGTTTTGAACATGCTGGAGTTGGTGTTAATGTTGTAGATGATGACTTGGTAAACCTAACCCTTCTAGGCCTTCCCAAGAGCTAGCATAGCTACCAAGATTCAGTGAATGGGAGGGAGAAACTACCGAATTGGGAACGCTTATGGTATGATTTGGTATAGGAGGAAATAAGGTGGAATACCAAAGATGGGACTTCATTCAAGGGCAAGGATGAAGAAAAAATTTCATTGGTTGGAAAGGGAAAGAAGGGAAAAGGGAAGAAATACCAATCCAAACTAGAGCTCAGCCAAAGGAGCAAGAAGAAAGATTTGTCCAAAGTTAAATTCTTCCATTGCCATGAATTCAAGCATTGTGCCATGAAGTGTCCACACAAAAAGGAAAGAAAAAATACCTCAGGAGGAGCAGTAGGTGAATCCTTGGCTTCACAATTCGAGCTTGACTTTACCCTTATCGCATGCATGACAAGCACAGTGATGGGGAGCATGCAGTACTTGGACTCAGGTGCATCATTCCACATGAAAGGATGTATAGAGTTATTTAGTGACATGGAGGAGAAATATTTGCAGATGCACATTGAGTTGGGAGACAATAGAAGGTACAACATGACTGGGGTTAGTACAGTCACCTTTTAGAAGGAGTTGGGCTCCCCTCTCACGCTCAAGGATGTCATGCTCGTTCTAAACCTAAAGAAAAATCCCATCTCTTTTGCAGTTTTGGAAGACTGTGGTTGTGATGTGATCTTCAGAAAAGGAAAGGCATTCCTGAGATACATAGCCATGGGACAAGTGAATCAGATCGAGTTTCGTGTGAAGAACATGTATAAGCTAGATATGGAAGACTATGTGATCCAAAAACAATAGAATTGGCTATTTGCACAATTTCTCCAAATATTAACTAAGCTTGATTTTATGTGAATGAATGATAGAAAATTGATTTTTAAGTGCCTTAAACATAAACTTGAAATCTGAAAAACAAGCATGAATAGTAGAGATAAGAAGCAAATGCAGAATTTTTGATGATTGAGTTTGTTCCTCGTGGACTACATCTTTAGGTCCACTTCCAATGGGTGTTAGTTGTATTGAAAATGCTCAAAAAGTCTCTTTACATCAAAATTCACCATTTTGGACTGTGCACACAGCAATCAATGGCTACTGTCAGAAGACAGGCCTCTGCCTCATCTCTCTAATGCAACTTATAGATCTCGAAAAGGCCCAATATTGGCCAAGCTATGCCTCAAAAGGCATTTACAGGCACAAATAACACAAAATCGAATGTTGCTTCCTCTAAATCCTTTGGCTTTGGTGTAGTGGAAAAACCTTTTATAACCCCCACGAGAAGTCCCGAGATCAAACCCGTGGGCCTCCCGGGATTGGCTTTGTTTTACATAGCACATTGTTATAACCAAATGCTAATGTATAGCAAACAAGTGCAACAATATTACATATATGGTGTACCATATATTTTATATGGTTTCTTTGCAATGAATATACAAACCACAATATATATTTGGCATATACTTTTGAAACATTACCCTAGTGGCTACATATTAAATGACCCATGGCATATAGTTTTTAACATAGTCTTAACATAAGACTATACTCCCCCCGTAGTGGTATGATATTTTTAACATATGGTTTGAAGCTTTACACCAGTGGATGATTTAACATATGAACCCATGCCATGTAACATGGTTTATAACATATAGTTATAACAAAACATTAATAATAGATCGGCGGAATGGATAGACTCCCCATGGCACATATGGTTATAACCCAAAGTTTGAACCATAGTGTTACAGGGAAAAGTGTCTATTTAGAACTGCTCTATCCCACTAAGGTGTGACAACTTCCTTAGAAAAAAACAGAGAAAAACTACTTTTGTATTTCCTTTATGAATTATAGATAGAGAGGAATAGAAAGAACCAACCTGTGTCTTGCGCTAATCCTTTGATCCAATCCCTCTCTTCTTTGATAGTCTCCAGCTACCTGCTCCCTTGCATGCCCAGCTTCACAAAGGACCTGTAAGATCACAGAAGAAGAGCACTATACAAAGACATGGATCTATATTCATAAACAACTTAGGATCAGATTTAAGTTAACCATACAAATGTAACAAGCATCAATGATACAAAAGCATGGAGGAGAACTCAAATAGTTTTTATTGATAAACAAGAAAAGATCCAGGAGGAGTTACAACCAGTGGTTCCGACCCATCATCAACCTCCCAGCAAAGAAGCCCCTCTTCACCTCAAACAAAGCATAAATCACCCAACAATCTGATGTTTGTCTCTAGAAACCAACAACAATTCCTTACAATATGCAAAATTCTAGCCTCTAGATCTCTGGGATGAGGGATCCATATATAGATATCTGTAAGGAGGATGAGTCAGCTTGTGATTTGATTAGTGTCTTCTCTCTGTCAGTTCTTGCTTCCACTTGGAGACTAAGGGCCTCTTACTCATCCTTGGTCAAATTCAGTGAGGCAAGTGTCACAGGAGAAGATTCTGGAAGCTTCCATTGCCTCTCCACCTTGCGGAATGACACTGCCATTTGTCATTTCTCACCCATCGCACCCTATAGAAGGGAGTTTTGAAATGCAATGCACCCTCACAGTGCATTTGGGTGAGATGCAACGCACCTAGCCAGTGGAGCAGCTGCAATGATCCTGTTTTGACCAATTCTGAGCAGTTTCTGGTGGAGAACTTCTGGGAGAAGCTGTAATCTGTTGACCTTGTTCCTTTAGGGGTTAGAATAACACTTTTAGGGACTTAGGAGCCCTTGGTTTATGGACATTTCATGCTTGGAGTTGTAGGGCACAAAAATTTCTATAACAATTGCGCCCTAAAGTATGAGGCCGTTAACCTTTTGGTGTCGGGTGAAATGCTTTATTATGAGGATCCGAAGTTCTTTCAATGCTGGGAGGAGACCTGTAATAAGATACAATACAATACATTATCTTCATACTATTTTCATGATCTATTTGAGGCAGGCATTCCCATGCTTAGCTTTATAAATTCATTTTCATGTACATAGGACAGACAATCGTCTGAGTGTAGACTGATGATTCTGATGGAGCCATCATCTTTTTGGTAGGATGATTATCTGTTCTGCAATGTTGTACATTTAATGTCTTCATTTCCCTGAATATATATCGCAGCCCTGATGGATGAAAATAGATCCGGGGTCTTCAATCTCATCCGATCTTCACTCAAAGTACAATTCGATCCATGTGAGAAATGTTCTGAAGTCGTGGAAAGACATCGCTTGATTACCAGCCAATGATGTAAACTATTAACAAGCGCGAGAGGAATCACCGATAATGATAATGATCCTCAAGGTATTGCAGTACAATTCACGTGTTGTGAATAAAGGACTTGGCGTTGAACACCACGCAAAATCTTTCGGTCGAAGGCCATTGATGTAAACCTGTCGCCGAAAGTGAGAAACTTGCCATTGAGGCATGCAAGCTTCAAAGTACTGAATGGGGTGTTCCTAGATCAACTTCTTGGATAATGAGCTGATGTTGACAAGAAGTGATCTGTCACAGGAGGGCCTTAATGAATCCCACATCAATGACACATAACAGAGCAAATGATTTTGATGGAGGTGAATATGATCTGGTGATATAAGGTTCAGGGTGACGGTCATGAAAGAATGGAGTATAATGTATGGTAGTGGGTGAGACACAGGTGACTTCTCTGGATGACTTCTCTTGAAGATATCGGCGACACTGATGTGATGGATTGGTAGCATTAACCCCAAATGTGGATGGTATGGCGTGACCATGGTGATGTGACCGGTGAATGAAACAGCCCAACCCGACTCGGACACGGAGTGGAAGTGTCATGTTCAAGAGCGACTTGCTACCAACAAAGTTTCTTTGAGTTTTCTTCCCAATTTTCCCCAGTCATTACTGACCAGTACCTCTTTATTTTTGTCAAGCTTGAGGAGGATAACATATGCTTGTTCTATAATTTGCCCTTCGGGCAAACCCATCGCTATGTTTTAACGAGCCTAGCGATATTGAAACTCGTTCTCGTCTAAAGACAAGTTTGTCGCTATTAATCTTTTTAACGAGTTTAACGACAAAGATAACTCGGTTCTTTTCAATTTTAGAGAGTCTGAAAAGGAACGTAAAGGTAACTCCAATATTCCTTTTTCGTCATCTAATCCCTTAAGTCCGAAAAAGTATAAAACAATACAGAAGGGATGAATTTTCGATAGTTTTAACGAGCCGAACAAAACAAGTGCTCGATCTTTTTGTGTAATAATCCCTCAGGTCCAAAAAGATTAAAATCTAGAGGAGGGATAGCACTTCCTGTCCCTTTAATGAGCTGGAGAGGCCAATGGCTCGGCAATCTTTTCATATTTTACGAGTCAGTCGAAAAGAGCTTAAAGGAGACTCGTCTTTTGAGGAACGAGTGATAAAACGGGTAGCCGATGATTCCAGGTAAGGTTTGGAATTTTCCAATCATGGCAGTGTCACAAGGATGGCTAGTGAAATCACTCTTCGTAGCTGTTCCTCAAAATGGGTAAAAAATCAAATGGAGGTGAATGATCGGCCAATGAAAAGTGGAGGTGATGGTGCAAACACGACCAAGGCTTTAATGGCTAAAGTACTACATTCACGATGGTTATTTACCGGGGAATAGTTCATTTTTTAATGAGCTTAAACGCAGGTGGAAACATTTGCTCATGTCTTATGTTTATTTTTTAACGAGCTTGAACTATGTGCTAAAACAGATCGATGCGGGTTTATTTTTTAACGAGCTTGAACCTTGCGGTAACACTGCTCGATTAATCCAGTCTTGTGATAAGAATGTCTCATATAAAAACGGCAACTTTTAGAGTTTTTCCCCACATCCTTTCTTTATGCAAGTTAGGAAACGACCAATCCAAAAAACAGACAAATGGTCGCTCTTTGCTTGCACTACAAAAGGTTTGCATGCCCCCAGGTATAAAATAGAGTTTCAAGGTTACCCCTTCTTTAGTCCGTTAAAACATTTGTTTTACCAAGAGAGGCCTACCTCTTACAGGTTACCCAAAGATCATTCTATTCACAGCGGAAACAAAACACTTAGCCGGCGATGTCTACCAAAATAAAAAAAGGTGAGCGGCAGTGCTCGCCAACTCACATAACTTTGACAAGAGAATCTTGTTCTAGAATAACCCCCTCTTCCAATCACGGACGGGGGTACAGACTAGTCATATTTTCCTGCGGAAACCTACCCTATACCTGAAGTTTTCCTGCCGAGGCAGACCAGGGTGCATGCCCCCTGGGTTTCAGTCGTATCCCTCCGAATCACTCGCGCTCATCGGGAGGACGGACTGGAGATTGAGACATTTCTTGCATGAAAAGACCATTCAGGGATGGTATATGACTATTTTCTCTATATGATTTGGGAAATGAAAGCTAGTCCACAAGCTTGACCACTCTTCCTTCGTGCGGAAAACACATTACTCTAAAGAGTGAGGAGACAATTTCTCCCATGCAATAAATATAGTCTCATCCAAGGAGTAGATTGTAATCTAGGGTTCCTTGAACTACCATTACGTTCATGTGAATGGTTTTCCCTCTCAGTGTTATGGGCACATTGGGAAGGATCCTTAAAGGTCGACTGGTTCCTTTATCAAAACCTGTTAGATTTCTCATCTCAGGGAAACGCGATGGCGAACCAAGTGCTTTCCAAGCAGTTGAGGAAAGGATACTCATAGAAGCCCCCTCATCTATGATGGTACCAGCCATAACCATTCTATATATTTGAACAATAATTCGGAATGGTATACTAGCTGGTAAACGAGGTCTGCCTAGTTGATTTCAGTCGAAGGAGACAACTAGGTTGCTTGGAGGTGGGACCCAATAGACGGCCGGGTACGACTCTGACGAACTTCCTTCCTGCGGTAAAGGAACGGGTAAATTGTCCCCATGTTCATTGGAGTCTGTGCTTATGAAAAGAATTTGGATGGTGTCATCCTTGTTCTCTTCAGTGATTGTATCATTTGAAGATGGAACCTCTGAAGGCAAGACCAGGTCAACTGCCGCCTCGACCTTTTGACTTTCGTCTGGTATGGATTCAGATGGTTCATCTTCAATGACAGATGCTTCGGCCGACCACCTGAGCGGGTCAGCCGGATTTTCAACTAGTGACGGACTCGACAAGAGTTTTTTATATCCAGGAGGAAGTCGTAACGGTGAAATCGGACGATCATCCAAAACTCTTTTAGCTTTGTCTAAGAAGGGACAACGGTGGATGGCATGATCGCCTTCGCACAGTTTACAAGGAAATCTATATTTTCCTTTTTGTCTTGGGGCTTCAATTTCACTAGTTGACATTGTGTTTTCAACATGATCATCAGAGGTTGACGACACCGGGTTGTGCAAACGAGGAGACCAGTCCCTTAAGATCCGAGGGATGCAAGGACAATCTCTGTGAAAATGGTTTCCTTTGCAAATGACACATGGCGATTTAGACCTGGTCGGTGCAGTGTGTGGATTTTCGTTAGACGACACTCGTTTGCCCCCATTCGCTTTCGGCTCCTTCTTCTTCTTTTCCTTCTTCTCCTTAGGAACTTGACATTTGGCTTTACCAGCCCCATCAAGCAAAGAGGAAGGAGGAGAGGAAGAATTAGAGGAAGTAGAAGGTTGGTGGGTAACTCTGGACTCGTCTAATTGCTGATTCGATTGTTCAGGAATAGTGGTGTTCTGAACGACAAAGGTTGAGAAGAGCCATACAGGCAAACCAATTGCCAGTCCTGGAAGCGACAATGTGGCCATATGGGGTGCACCAACATCCCCCCAAGAGGAGAAGGGACTAGGATTTCCTCCAAGGGGAATTCCTTGGTTGGTGGACTCCATTTTCTCAACCCAAGATCAACGTAGGAAAGGGGTAATGAATATTCCGTTTAAAATAAATTTTTAGACGCTTTGACACAACTTGTTTTTTCAGTTTTTAAGAGTCAAGAAAAAACAAAAGATGCTCTAGTCTGAAAAGGAACGAAAGGGACTACTCTGGAGATCTAGGTAGAGGGAGTATCAAACCAATCGCAAAACTGCAGAATACTTTTTACGATACGGCAGTCAATCTTCCCGAATTTTGTGTTCAGTGCATTGCGATCGATAGGGCGACAGACACGGCTTCCTAAGGATAAAGGATTTAAGCCTATAGGGGTATCCCAAAATATACTCGACAGTACGTGGGAGCACAAGTCCGTACTGGCACTTATCGTCTCAAAGTGGAGGAATCACCCAACCATCAGTGAGGACAACAGTTGCCAGGCTTTACGACGCCGGAATACGTCTCTAGCCTAGACCTCTAAATGTTGTGCGTTAAGTTCCAAAGCGTTGTTAGATTCATTGAATTTATTTTAAGTTGATCTTGTTTATGAAGTTTGCCTTTTGGGTTCACCACGAGATGTAGATGTAATTCCTAAAATGCAATCTAAAGATGATAAACAAACTTTTATCTCTTTTGTGCAATGAAAATCCTAGCTACTAGGGGAAAAGAAAGACAGAATCTTTTCACAAAGAGCAAAGAGCACACTGTAAATGCACTTTCCTAAATCAAGCCAAACAAACTGTCTATATGCAAATGCACATGCATGTATTTTTTTTCGACTTTCTTAGTATTGATGCTAAAAAGAAAGTTGATGTACAAATCTGAATTTCTTTTCAAGCGACAAATATAAACAAGCTCTTTTTCGAAATCAAAAACAGAGATGATTACGACACCTTACGATTTTGAAATGAACAATCGTTCTTGACACTAGAAAATTACAAATGCAGACCAAAGGCAATAGTAACAGTATAATCGACCATCAACAACAATCAAACTTTCTCCTATGATCGAAATCGACACTTGCGACAGATTCAAATCAAAGGATGACAGTATGACTATTCTACTTTTGCAATGGAAAACTGTAAATGACTCAACAAACAAAAAAAAACATCTACAGTTCTTTTGTACAAAGGAGGCGGAATAACAGCAAGGAAAAGAGGTTTCAAACAGACATATATTGATTACAGGCAGCAAAATTCAGGGATATAACTGGAAAGAATGAAGCACAAGAACCACAACTGCACAGAGCTAGTCTGATCAGCGCACCTGTAACACAGAGAATCTGAAATGCAGCGCAGGTTGCCCCTTCGGGAAGTGCGTTGAAATTCATGATCTCTGAACAATACCTGCACTGGGCCAGAAACGAGAATCTGTCTGGGTTTCGGGTCACAGTTTGCAGTTCAGTCCTTGGTTTTGGCCGAGTAAAAAGCAATCAGTAATGCAACAATCAGGGGTAGATCTAAGGAGGATCTAAGAGCTATCACAAGGGCAATCAGATAGTTTGTGAATCAACTGTTTAAATCATAAACATATCCAGTGAATGGATTGAAGCAGCAGTTATCTACTTTGCATTTGTTATGGCAAATGCAGTTCGAAAGCTACTTATAAGTTTATGAAACAAACAACAAAGAATGATACACAAACAAACTGATTAGACATTCCCCAGTGGATTCGCCATTTTGTTACAGGGAAAAGTGTCTATTTAGAACTGCTCTATCCCACTAAGGTGTGACAACTGCCTTAGAAACAAACAGAGAAAAACTACTTTTGTATTTCCTTTATGAATTATATATAGAGAGGAATAGAAAGAACCAACCTGTGTCTTGCGCTAATCCTTTGATCCAATCCCTCTCTTCTTTGATAGTCTCCAGCTACCTTCTCCCTTGCATGCCCAGCTTCACAAAGTACCTGTAAGATCACAGAAGAAGAGCACTATACAAAGACATGGATCTATATTCATAAACAACTTAGGATTAGATTTAGGTTAACCATACAAATGTAACAAGCATCAATGATACAAAAGCATGGAGGAAAACTCAAATAGTTTTTATTGATAAACAAGAAAAGATCCAGGAGGAGTTACAACCAGTGGTTCTGACCCAGCATCAACCTCCCAGCAAAGAAGCCCCTCTTCACCTCAAACAAAGCATAAATCACCCAACAATCTGATGTTTGTCTCTAGAAACCAACAACAATTCCTTACAATATGCAAAATTCCAGCCTCTGTATCTCTGGGATGAGGGATCCATATATAGATATCCGTAAGGAGGATGAGTCAGCTTGTGATTTGATTAGTGTCTTCTATCTATCAGTTCTTGCTTCCACTTGGAGACTGAGGGCCTCTTACTCATCCTTGGTCGAATTCAGTGAGGCAAGTGTCACAGGAGAAGATTCTGGAAGCTTCCATTACCTCTCCACCTCGCGGAATGACACTTCCATTTGTCATTTCTCACCCATCGCACCCTACAGAAGGGAGTTTTGAAATGCAACGCACCCTCACAGTGCATTTGGCTGAGATGCAACGCATCATGATGACAACCACCTGCCTACTCATGAAATATGTACAATCATGTGAAGTGAGCCTTCCAATGTAACCAATCCAGTAGATGGCTACATACATAAATTCTGCTCTCATTTTCCCCAAGCAGATAGAATGATGTACCTGTAAGAAACTCACAATAAAAATTGAAACCAAGGCTTATGATAATGAACCAAGCAACATTCATCTTCTCTAATGCTTGCAAAAGAATGCCGAAGGGATCTTGAAAATCCTGAAGCACTAGCTTGTCTTGAGATCCAGCAGCAAAAATACAAGTACTCCCTTCATTCTGATCTGAAAGAACAACTGGTTGCCGAGTGATAGGAAGGCATAGAGAGGTATAAGCTTCTGCTATCTGAGTGTTAGCTGTAAATTCCTCGAGCATGAGAAATTCTGGCATATTGTCTCTCTCAGGCTCATATTCCTCAATTTCATGGTCTAGGTCATTCTTAAACAGAAAATAATCTTCAATATTATTAAACATGACAACCTTATCATCTTCATGAAAGAAAATATTATATGTTCTTTGATCTATAAATCTAATTTCAAGACTGTCATCATTTTCAAAAGAGGAAGAAGTTTCACCAACACCTTCTTGACCATGTGCACACTGCAGACCTGCATTAGCTTGGGCTGTAACCTGACCTTTCAGGAGTTGATCTATCTCATCTTCAGACAGAGGAGATAATACTTTCTGTTTTGTTTTGCTCAAGCGATTATTGTCTTCTTGAAATAACATTTCAAAACATGAAAAACCTGAATGACAGTCCTCAATTCCCTGGTCTTCTGAAATTTGAAAACATTGTTGATCATCTTCATATGACATGGAAATCAAATTATCATGTACCAGTGAGTTATCGAAAGAAGATTTTTCACTTGAACAAAAATCTCATCTTGTTTTTCATAAAAGGACTGGATTACCTCCTCGTGAAGACTTTTTTCTAATGAAATGAGAACACTTGGGTCAATAACTTTGTCTTCCTCATCCCAGATGATCTCAACAGCAGAGCTCTCCTTCATGGGATTCAGAAAAAGGCACTCTTGATCATCATGATCTGAATCTAGATCTGAAATAGCTGACTTGACTTTATCACATTCTGAGATTGAAACTTGACTTTCCTACATACTGTCTTCTTCTATGGATAGATCTAAAATAAAATCTTTTCTTTCATCGTTTTCCATTGTACTAAGATCTTGATCCGGCTGCAAATTTTCCTGCGCATCTTGATAAGTATCCTCTAAGCTCTCTTTATTCTGCTGAAATAGATTTTCATACAGGGCTTCCATGATCTCATCGTCCATGAAGTCATCATCTTCATAATATTTCTCAAGGTTTTCAATAAAAATATAAACATGTTTGCAACAGTTCTGAACTAAATTTAATGATGGATAAGATTCTTTATACCTTTCAAAGAACATGGTATGAAAATCTTTCAAACAGTAAATACAAGCAAGCGACAAACTTTCATACCAAGATCGGGCTTCACCTTCCAGAGTGGCCATGAATATCTTCATCAAGCAGTCTTCAGGAATATAAACGTTCAACTTGCGAATATGCATGTGAAATCTAACAAGATGTAAAGCAACATCATTCCTATCATCATCTTTAAACATAGGCAAATTCCTTTGCCAATCTACCTTAGGAATTTTATTTGGAAAACTTGGAATGTGATCTCGGCTCATGGGAGCATACCTTCGAGCAAACAAATCCATTTTGATAATGATGAATTGACCAAGAAATTCTTCAGGCTACTGGTTCTTGAATAGCATAGTTGCCATAAAAAATTTGAACCTTGGGATTCTTCGACACTGGAGTCGCTAGGTGAATGATTTCAGCCTTCTGGTGTTTGATCGTTGTCCACCATCCAATCAGATATAACCTTGATACAATTTACTGAGGAACATAAAACTACGTTCCCTAGTATGGTCGCCACTATGTTATAGCCTAAATCTACCTTAGGCTGAGAAAGGCAGGTCTAGGGTAACATCAAACCACGCTTAACCTGGTAGCTAGCCCTACCAGGTTGGGAGAGGGCTCTCTCCTTGTCAATCTCAAAAGCAAATATGGCAAGTAATGCTTGAGATGACTGATATGAATACTAATTTTAGGCTAGGTATATGCTCAGAAGAATTTTATGGATTTTAATGGTTGGTTGCTGGACCAGATGAGGAAGGTAGATTTGGGTTTGGGAAATCAACTCAGATTTGCAGAGGTTTCTGTGGGGCGAGGTAGGCAAGTGTTTTAGCACTTTGAAATGAATGTGATGGTGATTCTAAGGAATGGTGAGGATTTGGAGAGGGCATGCAAGTTTCATGAGTCCTCTTCAAACAACATAAAACATTTAAAACTAAATAAACCCCAAGGCAGAGCACTAAAACACCAATGGATTCCACCCTTTAATATTGATTCATTTAGTTATGTAGAAAAAGAGAGATGATGGCACATATACACATATGATAAATTAAATAATAGAGGAGAAAACATTGCTAATTCACATTACCACAAGAATCCCACAAAATGCTGCAAAACCCTGGTTCATTTCCTTGCGAAATTGCATAAGTGATTTACAATAGTGCTCAATGCATCCACAAGAGTCCAACCTTGACAAATGACTAAGAAAGTACAAGATATAGGCATCAAACCACCTATGCTAGCCATCAGGGGTTGAATCCATGAGTCAAGGAGTTGTTTCAATAAGATCTAAACTAGGAACTAAAAAATAGGTAGTGGAACAGCTTACCTCTAAAACTATGGAAACTTATTCATTCATCCTTAAACCAACTCTAAACTGATGTATCTACTTCCTCAAGTCATTTTTTATCATATTTTACATCATAGTACATAAAATTACATCATATTACATCATTAATTGACCAAGAGAGAAGAAAAAGTCAAACTGACAGTAAATTGGGCGAAATTTTGAACAAATAGGGAAAACTGGCAATTTTTTCTCATATGCGTAGCGCTTTTTCTAGGCCAGGTTTGGAAGCCTTTCCGAAGTCCAAATCAGGTGCAGAATAGCTCATTTGAAATATTGGTGAGTATAATTTCTGGGACAGCTTGAATTTTTTGATTTTGAGTCCATTTTCCCCTCCAAAAATGAAATCTCCCAAGACTGCTTCCTGTGTGTCAAAAAAGTGGCAGAGAGGGCAATTTTTGGGTGTTTTTGGCCCTTTTGGAGGTCCAGAACTTGTCAAAATTTCTCAACCATTTCTGAGCATGCATAACTTTTCATGCTGATTCCAAAAATGTAAACTTTTTTGCAAATGGAGGCCCCCATCAAAAGTGTAGTGCCGGTGGAGCTATGCATCTGTTGAAAAAACCTGTTTTTTGCTTGAAAATTTCAAAAATGACAAAAACTTCACGAAATTTCTTGAAATTTGGCATGAGTGATCCTTTTTATGTGCTATGCTGGGCCAATGATGCTTCGACCAAGATCTTGAGCTTATCTTTCTCCTTTTTTCTTCTCAAAACTCTCTTTAGCTTAGCCTTTAACCTCTTCACCCTTGTTTTGCAAATTTTATTCCGGGTTAAGTAGTGATAGGCCATATGGCGCAACATTTTCTTCTCCTTGTTAGCTTTCTCAAGAAATTTATCCAGGTGAATGTTTGTCCTCTCTAACCATGATTCCCGGTCAGCCTCAATTTCTTGCTCAAGGGGTGTCATTTTGATTTTTCTTCTTTTTGTCGCTTGCCTGTTTTCTCTAATTGTTTGCAGCTCCATGATAGTTTGTTTGTCCTCTAGTTGCTTGTTCTCTTGCTCAAGGAAGTTAATGATCCATTTAGCCCTCTCAAGGTCAAGTGATAAGGCTTGGATTTTAGCTTCCTTCTCTTTGATGATCACATCCTTGAGTCTTGAGCTTTGAGGGCCCAAATCAATGTCATCCTCCTCAACGAAGACAAAATCTTTGTCTTGCCCTTCAGTAGGGCCTGCATCATGCAGTTGTTGCTTTCGTTTATATTTTTCCTATACCTATTTAGCTAAAGAAGAAGGCAAAGCCCCTTTCACCCCTAGTGAAGATAGCATTTTCCTATGGTCTGGTGAAGAAAACGAGACCCCTTCCACCCCTGGTGGAGATAGTACTTGTTTGGCAGCTGCAAAAAGTCTCATGGTGCCTTTCTCATAAGTGACAAACACTGGAACACCTGTAGTTTCAGTCTCATGAACATTTGGTTGGTTTGAAGGTCCTCCTTCCTCTTGAAGCACCGATGGAGTCACCTGAGGGCCTTTGAAAATCTCATGTGCAATGAAGGTATCCCATGATATATTCAACAAGCTTAGCTGATGCAAAACAACAATTTTAATCAATGAGAAATGGTAAATGTTGCTGAACTGCTGAGAAAGAGGTTTCCTTTGCACATATAGAGCCATCTTCTCAATATTCCTGCATATAAAGTATGGGAGGTTCATCATCTTGACTCTTGTGAAATGCATCAGCAATCTGACATGGTATGTATATAGACGGGAAAACCTCCCCTCATAGGTAAAATACTTGATGATGAGTTTCATGAGTGGAGCATAAATTTTTTGCAAGTATTTAAAAGGAAAAACCCTCCTGATTTGCCTTTGATAACCAGCCTTGATGTAAGGCTCATAATTCTCTCTGCCCACATGCTACCCCTTATTCCACTGTTCACCCACATTAGGGATGCCTGTTGCTGCTGCGATGGTTTCAGGTGTTAAGGTGAAAGAGACACCAACTAGGTTCACCTGGCCATTGTGAAGATGAAGAACAAACAACCTAGCCAGCTCGTGATGATATTTCACCCTCTCCACCATTTCACAAAACTGATAACAAGATTGATGTTTAAAACAGGTTACTGCAAGAGGGCAAGCAAGTAACTCTGTGAGAGTGGTGGGCTCCTCCTGGATATGTTTTCCTCCTTTATGTGGTTTTCTTGGTACATGAGCCTCTTGGGAAGAATCACTAACAGTTTCATCATCCCTCTCATATGCTGAGTCTATCTCCATACTTACAAATTTGGAGTGAAAACTGATGAGTATGAAGAGATTTTTTAAGTATGAAGGTGAGTAATGTATGTAGGAAGTGACTGTTGTTTTCTTTTGGGAAATGAGGGAATAGCTGATATTATGAATGTAGATGAGGAAATGGGAAATGGGAGTTAGGGTTTTGGGGATAGAATAAAGGGTTAGGGTTTGGTAAATGGGAATAGGGTTTTGGGGATAGAATAAAGGGTTAGGGTTTGGTAAATGGGAATATGGTTTGGGTAGTGAGTGCTAATGATTCTGGGAAAGGGAAATAGGAAGGGATTTAGGGAAATTTAGTGTAAGGGAATGGGGTGTAGGAAGATAATCTAAGGGAATAAAAAAAACAACAGAAGATAATACCCTATGCAAAATTTTCAAGACAATTTGGAGACAGCTAGGGTTTTAGTTTTAGAGACATACAAATCTCCACAACTGATGAAAAACTTATTGATAGACCAGATGAGAAGCTTCACTTACTTGATGAGAAGTCAATTGTGAAATTTGAGGTAGAAGAAGGTGATGAAATTCGTTTTGAAGCTCAATAGATAGGCGCGTAGCACTGCCTCCCAGGTGCATAGCGCACTTTGTATGTGTAGCGCCTGAACAAAACTCAGTGTAAAACCTGCGCCAGGTGCATAGTGCCAGAGAAATTTTGAGTTTTTTGCTCAGTTTCACCTCTTTCTCCCAAAAACACGATTTTTCCTTTTAGCTCACTCACTTGCAAAAAATGAAGACTTTCAAACACATAGATGAGCTTTATATCCCCTTGGCTTTAATTTTTCATTTAACAAACCCACTTTTCTAAAGTCTTATTCACTTTGCTTTAAAAACTCTGTTTTTCATTTGCAGTTTGACTCTTCTTGATCACTTGATGAACTAATGCATTGATGTTTTTGTTTCTTGCAGTGGCTGGAGTTGGCAAGGTGACCAAGGGCAGTAGCTGGAACTTATTACATATAGAAACATTGAAATTACATAAAATTTGTACATGAAATGGAAAAAACCTTGTTTTCACCTCAAAATAGAGTTTTGAGGTAAAAACCATTTATGAAGCATATCATCAGTAAATTTATAATTTTATGAACTTATAAAACCTCCTCATGTGCCTGCTGACCTTTTATTGAGTTTTGGATGACCATGGTGGAAAACCCTAGACCTAGTGAGACCTAAAACCCTAAAACTGATTTTGGTAAATGGAATGAAACAAAATGACAGTAAATGACCTGAACATGTGAAAATAGGCCAGCAGGTAAATACTATGAGGGAAATTGATAATGAACCACTACCATCAGTTGATCCATGACCTAATGGAATGCAGCTGATCGGATGGGACACCTAACATGCATGCAAAAAGAGAAATTTGATCACTGATGGAGGGATGAAGATACCGACACTAACAAATCTGACATGAAGTGAGGGTACAACTCCCTCTCCCTTCCAATCTCCATTCACCTTGCTTTGCTTGGATTCATGCCTTTGAGTCCCACTCAAAGATACTCAACATATCCATGCCTGGAAGTGTGTACCTTCCTATCCAAGATGACATCTTCCTATAAATAAGTCATACATTCAGGTGAAAAATCATCTACAATTGGAATTTGAGCATTTTCATCTGGATCCATGATCATTGGAGGTTCATACAACTTCAAATTTTCAACATTTACAATTGAATATATGTGCATGTATGGAGGAAAATTCAATCAGAATGCATTGTTCCCAATCTTTTCAAAAATTCTAAAAGGACCATACCTCATAGGTTTCAAATTTTTACCTTCCCCTTTCATCCTTTCTTTGTTGATGTATAGCCATACTTGATCCCCAACCTGGAAGTGATGATCCACTTGATGCTTGTCATGGTGCATTTTGTACTTGGCTTGACTTTTCTCCAATTGATCCTACACTGCTTCATGAATATTTTGGATTCTTTGAATGAACTTGATTTCTTTGTCGACATCTCCATGTCCATCCTCCTTAGCTTCTTCAACAAATATGAAGTCCATTCATGATTTTGGAAGGTACCCAAAACATGTTTGAAAAAGATATCTACTAGTAGAATAACCTACACCAAAATGCCATGAAACATAAGAAGAATGTGCTTCCCTGATCACATGCACTCTGTCTCCCTGTGGTATGCACAACTTTCCAAAATGGTACAATAACCTGTCATAAACATGATAATTCACTTCTTCCACCTAAGCACCATGAGTTAGTGATTCATAAACATCTTTGAAATTAGTATCTTCAACATATTGTTCTATGTAACTTTTGTGTGCTAAAGAACTATTTTGCAGAATAACTGGAGCATTCAAAGAAGGTCTTGATAACATATCAACTACTTTATTGGTGGCACCTTTCTTATATTTAATTACTATATGAAATTGTTGCAGAAACCCCATCCATCTATAATGTCGAGACTGCTACAAATTAGTTTGAAATTAAAGGTACTAAAGTGCTTGATGATCTGTATGAATCACTATTTATTTGCCCATTATATAATGTTTCCATTTTTAACACTTTCCACTAATGCATACAATTCTTTTTCATAAGTTGGATAGTTAGCAACTTCTTTAGAAAATGTTTCTGAATGAAAACAAATAGGATTTCCTTTTTGTAATAATACTGCACCCATTGCATACCCACTAGCATTAGCTTCTATTTCAAATGGATGTTGAAGTTTTGGTAAAGCTAAGATTGGAGCTGTAACAATTTTCTGCTTTAAAGTATCAATTTTTTTTTATCGTTTTCCTCCCCACTGAAAGGAGACTTTAGGACTTGTTAAAGCATGAAGTGTTGATGCAATAAAAGAGAAATGAGAAATAAAATTCCTCTAATACTGAATTGCACCCAAGAAACTTCTAACTTCCATCACATTTTTAGGTCTTTGCCACATAACGATTACATTAATTTTAGTTGGGTCTATTTTAAGTTTACCTCCTCCAACTATGTAACCAAGATAGACTAAGGAAGTTTTCCCAAATTAACACTTAGAAAGTGTTGTAACAGCTACAACCACCCTCCAAAATTTTGGGTCACATGTAAAGTTTGGAGCCTACGTTGGATCCTGTGATCGTTCGTTCCTTGGTCACTTGTTGGTAAGCTAATGATCTCAAGCTTCCCCTCCTTGATCTTAAGATTTGTTCATATTCTCATCTTTATGCAGCATGTGTCATGTTTGGTCATAGGGATTGTTGTTTGTCATGAAAAGGGAATGATGTTTTTCTTCAAGGGAAATTATGCGCGCATGACTTGTCACCATCACGTAGACATGTTTCACACTCACTTCACGCACCCTTGTCATGATGGTTGTTGCATCAAGAAGAGTATGTTTTATAAATTCTAGACGGTTTACATTGTATCACTAAGTGTTCATGTGTGATCACAGTCAAGTCTTATCAATGTTTACATATTTTTCATTGATCTCACACTTAGCCAATTTCCCAAGCAAATTAGCCTCATCTAGCCTCCTGGAATTGTGAACTTTTCTTCTGAAACCGTTAAGCTTCCTACCTTGCCTACTAGAACTCCACAGTGCGCAAAGACCCCAGCATCCCTTGGCATCCAAAATTGTGCAGTGGTTTCCTCCTGTGTCTTTTCCCCAGCCGAAACCCGTTGTCTCTAGAAATTGCACAGTATTGTCCCTCAGCTTCTTAGTTTGCATTGCAACCTAAAACTACACAAATGTGTCCTCCCGAAACCAAGCCTGCAGTAGTTCCTTGCATCCAAAAACCACACAATATTGCCTCTCAGTTTCCTGGGTTGAACTGCACGCAGAAATTGCGAAGAATGGCCTCCCAAGGCCTCATTCTGATAGCATTCACTGCACACTGAAACATTGGTGATCTATCTCTCAATGAAAATAGTGAAAGGTGGCATGCTGAGATCACTCCCAAGGAGTTGAGTAGAAGGACCAAGAGACTAAGTGATGGTAAAGATTAGGACTGCACAAAATCTCCCTTAGATGCATGATCATCTCGAGAGTAAGTATGGTAAGTAAAGAACACCTTTTGAAGTACACCTTTTATTTGAGTTTGCAGGACTTCTTGTCAGTGTCATATCATCATGTCTTTAGTAACATGCATGTGTGAAAACACAAAATTCATTTCATGTGTTTCCTCTACATGTCTTGATTCATTTTTGCTTTTTTGAACAACTGTCGCCTTCGGCATGTTGATTGCTATGACATGTTTGCAACCTTTTTCTGATGATTTTGAAGGTGTGTCTTTGTGGGTATGACTTGTGTTTTCTATGTAAACATCTATCGCACTCACACATGAAGTTGTATGCAATGCCATGCAAGTGTCATCACGGTCGTTCAACAATCTATCTCAAGTGTCGCACTTGTCGCTCTCACCCCTTAGTCAATCACACTAAGCACATGTTGTCCTTTTGGTTTGAGGTGTCTTTTCATTAAGTCATGTTGAGTGTGTTTTGGCAAGGTCATCTATACACAATTTCACTCGCTCACACACTTAACCATTTTGTCGAAGATCTGTTGACTGGACCACCCTCCATCAGTTGGACCCCCACTGAGCTGCACTGCCCAGTCTTAGCTCTTAGTGACCAAGTATTGTTTCCCAACATTGCGCAGAGCTTTAGGCTGCCCTCTAGGTAGTCTGCACTGCACAATCCTGGAATCAACCTAGCTGACTGTCGCCTAGAACAGTGCAAAAGTTGCCCAAAAAGCTATCTCAGTCTGTGCTTCCCGCAAGTCTATCCATCAATCCTCCTACTGGTCAATCAAAAAGTTTGACTTAAGCAGTGACCCAGGGCTACACTCATCCTCAAATTTACGCAGAAGCTGTCAGCTTGCCTACCTGCACTACCTAAAGAAATTGTGCAGTCATGAGGGACAGGCACCTGTTGCCTGTCACTGCACTGTCTTTGGAAATTGCATAGTTTTATCAGTCAGTCCCCCTGTCAGTCTGCTTGAACAATGTAAACTTTGAAATAGGAATTATAAACTCAAAACGAGAACTCTAGCCAGAAAACCCCCAAAAAACATGAAAATCAATGCGAAAAACGAAAAGTGTGTATACTAGAATGATGGTTTTTTTTAGGGTCAATTTTCAACATTTTAAAAAAATGGGAGTAAAAACGATTCTTTTTTGTGCAAAAATAGTTGTTTTTGAGGAAAAAAACACACTAATGTTTTTGGTAGAATAACATTTTTCTTTCCTAGGTATAATTTCAACATTTTTTAGTAATGATGATAAAGATAAAATAATGGGATCTGAAACACATTAAAATTCTATCAGTTTTCATCCATGTTGTTAAACATATAATAACATGACACTAAAGATCGCTAAAATTCTAATTGTGCTTTAACCATAACGTTAAAGATACAAAAAAAATTGGAAATTTTTTAACCATAAAATTAAAAAACCATGACATTATGAATAAATTACATGACCAAATTAATCAAAATGTCATTACTTGTAGATTGAATGAAACATAAATTATATCTCTAAGTTATTGTTGCATTGTAGATATTCTAAACAATAAAAATCATCATAATTAAAACATATAATCCAACAAACATAAAAATGACTCATAACTTCATTTAACACCATATGGAAATCAATTTTTTATTTCAAGATACGATGAAAACATCAGTTATATAAATTGTCTTAGACAATTATTCAAAACCACTCATATTTTCTTGCACACCATCATAATTCACATCTTCAGATGAATGATTGGATGCAGATGAAGATGTTCCATATTCTTCCCTTTCATCAACTAGGGCCCCATCTGAGTCCACATGCATGCCCACCATTTCAGGTTTCAAAATTATTCCGGATCTACGACTGGTTTCAGTAGACTCCCATTTCAACATTGTTCCTTTTGGTAACAACCTCTTCAGAATCTATATCGTCTTGAAGTGAAGAGTTCCTCTCTTTGTTAAATTGAAGTCATAAACAAGTATTTCAACATCCTCCAATATTAAGAGGTTTGTGTGGTGACAATTTATATTTGTACCCTTTCTTTTTCTCTTTCAACCAACTTTTTTATCAACTACCATATCTGTCTTATACACACCATTGAATGGGTGTGTAATTGTGGCATACCAATGTACTTCAACACCTGCAACATCTTATTTTTTTTCATGACCTTTATAACCTTAGCAACCCAGAATGGATAGCCGTTGGGATCTCCATCTGCTAGCATTTGTGATCATGCAACCCTCCTTAATATCTTGTACTAAACCCCTGTAAAGGTTTTCCATGGCTTCACGTTGTGCACTTTATCTTCTACAACCAATATACATTTCTCTTTCCTCTGCCTGTGAAGAATTAATAATACCTTCAGATTGTTGTTGTTCAACAATGTTTCTTTCCTCATGTTCATTTGACACATTTTGTGGCCAAATAAATGGATTTTTCAAAGGTATATCTTCATTTGTTGTTCTTGAAATGATATCACTAATTATTGAAAAAAGACTCCCACCAAACTGAATCAGCAATATCAAAGTACTCATATGCATATCTATTACATTTTTTAATTTCTTCTAGGCAATCAGAATATTTTATATCTCTATTTTGCCTGCGTGCATTATGAACTTCAGAAACTTATTGTAATAACAATATATTTGACACAAATATTGGATGATTTGGAATGAACTTCAAAAATGCCAAACCTGATGATGGCGCCCATTCTGCAGTAGTTGAATACTTCTTGCCCCATATTAGTGTTTTCCCATCAATTTTTTTGATACGAAATTGATTTTGGAAGCTAATGTCATTAAGTTATTCAATACATTTCTCCTCACCATGAGATCCCATCATAAACCTTCACATGTCAAATGTTTCTTCCAACACACCAAAAGTAGGCTCTGGCATGTATGATTTCTTAATACATTCGATTAATGATGGAAATCTCCCAACTTCCTTCCTCCTCAATGTGACTGAAAAATGACTGAACATCTGATCAATATGGTCATGAGTGTGCCCAAAAAGAAGGAAACCAACCTTTACCTGCTGAAAAATTCTCAATTCAATAAGCATGTTTAGATATCCAAAAATAATCTGATTTTTGTTTTCATGACAAGTGTTATCGAATTGTAGATAAAAACCTTCGGGAAGATTACCAGACCAATGAGAAAGAAAATCATGAATTATGGTTATTATCCGATTTTCATCAATATGAATATTTGGAGCTGTGAAGTATACCCTTGGCAACATTTCCCCATTGAAGACCATACAACTGACCAAGTGATACTGAATAAAAATTTTCTCCTGTAAATTTTTGAGTGTGCGAACAAAATGTGGTAAAAGTGTTTTCTTCTGGTCCATACCATCAATTATCAAACCCAAATATTTATTTGGATTATCATAAAAATTCTTTCGATGTTTGCACAACTTTCTCCTTTCACTTGTTTGTTGTTCGCGATGCTCTTGAAGTGCTTTGACAATGGAATCTACACAACATAAAAGAAAGTCATTGAATTGAGGCTTCTGTGATCCATATCAAGTTTATGAGAAGAAGTTTTTCAGCATAAATCACATGATAATACATTTGTCAACGCATTTCGAACCAACGAGTGTGGTTCATCGTCAGGACAAGTTGAAGAATTAGATCATGGCTACAAATTAAATAGGGAGAGTAGATCATCCAATGGCTAGGTTTGATTGAAAAAATAGCTATATTAGGTTAGACTAGACAAACGGCTATAATTGACCAAGAAACAGCTAGATTTGACTATTTAAATTGTTTAACTATAATAATATTATTTTAATATTTATCAAGTGTAAAACAAAACAGTTCGACTAGAGGTGTGCAAAGAGGTATGGTGCCTGAAATGCAAGGATCAGGAGCATGACAAATACCATTGCCCAGTCTTTGTAAACTACCTAGCAGGAGGAGGAACAATGCCTTTGAGGCCAGAAGCTCAGGCAGGACCAAGCACGAGGCCTGCATTGTGGTGCGCTATATGTCACGTAGTAGGAAAACATACCACGAATAACTGCCATTTGCTGCAGAAGTTTGTACAAACACCACAACAATTGTTCTGCAACATCTGTAGGTCGGTAGGGCATGATGAGTGCAACTGCAGAAGCTATGAATTGATGATGGATAGAACACCCACCTATAGGGTATAGGCAGAAATGCACCCCCCTGACCAGAGTGCGGGGATGATGCGAATAGGCTTTCAGGGGTGCGAATGAGGCCGAGGTAGACGAGGACTTGGCAGAGGTCGGGGACAACTGATTTGCTACAATTGTTGAGGACCAGGACACTATGCCCACGATTACACTAACCCAACATGTCCGTTGTGCAAGTATTTCACTCTTTTTTATCATGAAATAGAAGATTTCCCTATGCTAATAGAAAGGATATGTGACAAAGGGGCACTACCACCTCAGTCGACTCAGTACCTGCAAATGATGAGGTCTGAGCCACGTGAAGAGGCTACAAACATGAATATAGTGCTCCAAAGTGGAATAACAATAGGAGATGATAAGGGGAAATAGCCCAAAGATAGCACATGGGTTCGCAAAGCTCCAGTGAAGGAGGATAAGTTTGATTTAGAGCGCGCACATGAAACACTCATGGAAGCAAGGAAGAGCTTCGCTGAGGCCTCCACCTCAGGGAGAAAGGATAAGCCTAATCAGGAGATGGACCCCTTTATGCTTACAACCTTCCTGGAGACCTGCATGAAGTTACTACGCGATAGCAAGGCTGTGAAGGGGTTACAGGAGCTCATAAATAAATGCACTGGAAGCACTCTAGGTGAGTCGCGAGTAGAACGAAAGATTGGTAAGCATAAAACAAGGATGGGATGGGAGATGAGACTAACCGCACAGATAGGAGAGTATGAGATGGACCAGGTTATCTTGGACCTGGGGTCAGACACGAACGTCCTACCAAAGCAAACTTGGGAACGGATGGGGAGACCCGCGCTACAGTGGTCTCCGATTCAGCTAAGGATGGCGAATCAACAGAAGATCATCCCCATGGGGCGGCTGCAAGGGGTGACTATAGATATTGAAGGTGTGAGTGCGCTAGCTGACTTTGAAGTAATAGAAATTGTGGATGACAGCAACCCCTATCCTACGCTCCTTGGAATTGATTGGGCTACTAATATGAATGGGGTAATCAACCTAAAGAAGCGAAAGATGATATTTGAGAAGAAATCGCTCTGCGTAATAGTACCCCTAGATCTTGTTGAAGGATCGCGCTATATTGAACCAGTCCACGATTATGAGAGTGATGACGATCTGGACTGTATCTATAAGATAACAACGCGAGACCAAGATTGGGTGAATCCAATGGCGGATGGACGAATTACATGGGATTGTAAGAGTTCCTACACCTCAGAATCTGATGAAGAATTAGAGCGCTGGCAGAATCAGTTACATGAAGTAACTACACTAAGTTGTAACATGATGACCCGGTCGCTACATTGTGTGTCGTCAGAGGTAAGAAATCTACCCACTTATGATGGCCTGAATGATGTAGATATATTTTTGGATGCATTTGAGAGGGAGGTACCAGAAAAGCAGTGCTTCCAGGCATTGGATTGGGCACTGCGCGCTACGCTCGCAAGATGGTGGGGTATGCACAAGGGAAGCTTTGATGACTGATGCGGATGTAGGAGGATGATGAGAACACCTTTTGGGAAGCTGAAGGTGTGCGTAATAGACAAATATGATGGGCAGGATGAACCGTGTGCACACTTGGCCAAATGGGCTCAGGCTTATGGAGAGAAGCCCCAACCTCAATGGCTGCACTTGTTCTGTCACACCATGGATGCCATCCTGATGAACTGGTATGTAGAAACAGAGCTTCGCCATGGTATAGGTGAATGGGCTATTCTACACGAAGGATTCATAATGACATTTAGGTTTGAAGATGGGTTTGACTATATTGATGAGGTGTTACAAGAGGTGAAAGTAGCAATCTTTAGGATACCGCAGGATCCTTTGGACCTGATTTAGCTTGATTGGGCTACTCAGTTGAGTCACACGTTGGAATGCTATAACGTAACTACCGAAGAAGAGGATCAGGATCCGCGAAAGATTAACATCCCTGAAACAGAAGGTCACTGTGAGGTTGAAGGACTGAAGATTGAGAATCCTGATATAATAGAACCACTGAAAACGAAACAAGTAAACATTGGTACGGAGACAGAGCCCAAGTTCGCGAAGATTAGAGATTACTGGGATGACGCTATGGTAGATAAGATCGCTGAATTGCTCCGTGAATACAAGGATTTATTCCCTACCAAGTTTACAGATCTAAAAGGGATAATCGGGGACCTAGGTGTTATGAATATCACGTTGAAGCCGGACGTGAAGCCGATTAAGCAAAGACCTTACTGTCTCAATTCGAAATATAAGGAGAAGGTTCGCTTAGAGCTAGACAAGATGCTCGTGCCAGGCATCATTGAGCATGTGGAAGAATCTAACTAGGTAAGACCAATGGTGGTACAGGAGAAGAAGCAGAAAGATGCAATAAGGATATGCGTGGATCTTAGAAAGTTGAATGATGCTTGCGTACATGATCCTTTCCCGACTCCGTTCACGGATGAATTATTGGATAATGTAGGTGGCCAGGAAGCATATTCCTTCACTGATGGGTTCTTTGGGTACCATCAGATTAAAATCGCACCGGAGGATAAAAGAAAGATGACCTTCGCGACTGAGTGGGGGTGTTTCAGTACATTGTAATGTCGTTCAGATTAAAGAATGTGCCTGTGATTTTCTCGTGCATAGTTGTTGCGACATTCAAGGAATTTATTCATAAGTTCCTGGAAGTATACTTTGATGACTGGACTGTGTTTGGGCTGGTGAAACGCCATGTCGCCAGTTTACACCTGATGCTAGATACTTGTTGAAGATACCAGATCGTGCTCAATCTGAAGAAGTGTCTGTTTTTTGTTCCTTTTGGGACCCTGTTGGGTCATGTGGTTTGTAGATAGGGACTGATGGTAGATCCCACGAAGATCATGGTGATACTAAATTTGGAAGCACCGAGGAGTGTGAAATAGCTGCGCACTACCCTAGGACATACAGGATATTACAGAAAGTTTATCAAAGGCTATGCCCAGATCACCGCACCTATGGAGAAGTTGTTACAACAAACAAAAACTTCCATCCAAGCAACCAACCAACCAATAGGAGTCTACTTTTTATGGTTCATTTGATGTGAAGAAGGATGTCACATTCTGCTTGAATGAGGACTGTAAGAAGAGCTTGGATATATTGAAAGAAAATATGGTCACCGTGCCAATTTTAGTCTTCCTGAATTGGAAGGAGTTTCATGTACATGTCGACACATCATGTATAGCGTTGGGAGCAGTACTGACACAGGCTGGCGGAGGAGACTTGGACCATCCTATTGTGTGCAAGAAGAAGGTTATCCAAGGCAGAGAAGAACTATTCCACCATCAAGTGCGAAGGGTTAGCTATGGTATACGCATTCCAGAAGTTTAGACACTACTTGTTGGGTGGTCATTTTAAGATGTATACAGATCATTCTGCGCTAAAATACATGGTCAATAAGCTTGTAATGGGGGGAAGAATCTGCAGATGGATGTTATTTTTCCGAGAGTATGATTTTGAAGTTATTATGAAGCCTGGACGACTAAACGCGGGACCAGACCATCTATCGCGCATCGAAACAGGGGAAGAGCCCACTAATTTGGAGGAAGGATTGCCTGATGCGCAGCTATTTGCAGTGCGCGTCGCAGATGGTCATTTTGAAGATATCATACACTTCTTAACAATAGGAACTACCCTGGAAGGATACACCATCCAGCAAAAGGAGTTAGTGGTGCGTGCAGTAGATTTTTCTGTCATTGTTGGGCATCTGTACAAAATGGGGTTGGATGAGATATTGCAACGATATGTACCTAAGTTTGAAAGAAGCAGAATCCTCGCGGACACTCATGGGGGCATCGCGGGAGGACATTATGTAGGGAGAGTGACTGCGCAAAATATTCTACGCGTAGGGTTGTCGTGGCCAACCCTCCATCAGGATTCAAAAGCTTAGTGCAAAGCATGTGATGTGTGTTAAAGGACTTGCAGGCTATCGCGAAGGGATTAGATGCCTCTGAATCCATAGATGACATTACAACCCTTTGAGAAATGGGCGATAGATTTTGTGGGATCCATCCAGCCCCAAGGAGATACGTGAGTGAGGTAGATTATCACTGTGACAGAGTATTTAACTCATTGGGTGAAGGCACAGCCTGTGAAGGATTGCACATGCACGACTGCTACAAAGTTCCCCTTTGAGTATGTACTGACATGATTTGGCTGTCCAAAGATTTTGATGAGTGATCGCAGTACACACTTTCTGAATGAGACGATTAGTGCGCTGACAGAGGAATTTTAGGTATATCACCAGAAGAGCACACCTTATCACCCGTAGGCTAACGGGATGATGGAAGCATTCAGTAAAGTGTCAGAGAACACGTTGACCAAGGTTTGCAATGCTCAACAAAGTGATTGGGACCTACGCATACCCATAGTACTATGGGCTTATCGGACGACATGCAAGAAGTTGACTGGACAAACTCCCTTTAGGCTTGTCTATGGTGTTGAAGTAGTAATGCTTATGGAATATATTGTGCCTAGTCTATGCATAGCGGCACTCACGGGTATGACGGATCATGGAGCCTTGGAGTAGAGGCTCGCACAGCAGGTTGAGCTTGAGGAAGAGAGATTTTTGGCTGGATTTCACCAATAGGTCCACAAGAAGCGCGAAAAAGCATGGCATGATCGGCACATTAAGCTGCACACCTTTAAGGTAAATGACCTAGTTTTTTTATATGATCGTAAGTTTGATAAATTTCCATGGAAGTTCAAAATGCACTGGTTAGGGCCTTATGTCATTAAGGGGATTACCGACAGAGGAGAGGTACAGCTAGTCAAATTGAATGGAGAACCCTTCCTAAGAAAGGTGAATGGCAGTCACTTGAAGCCATACAATGGTGGTCTGACCATGTGACTACATGAAGGTAGCACAGTCTTAGCACTTCAGGTAGCTGAAAGGAGGCGTGAGACTATAAACTACATTTCTTGGGTTGGGGAGCTGCGCAATTGAAGGATTGTTCGAAGCAAGGAAGTGTCACAGGGCTTGTGAGGGCCCGTGAGCACCACGCCCTCTAGGTGATTAGTGAGCAATGGATCAACAATGAGCATATGGCCCTACAACGAGATTATTCCATCGCTGCTATGACTGAGGCGACCAACCAGAACAAGCGCATTATGCAGGTTGCTGAGGAGGCATGCCGAATGGTCCCAGAGTTGGCCATTCCTGAGGACGAACTAGTCGAGGTGCGCATCCGCAAGTTGGCCACAAGGGTGCGCAACGCTTTGACAGAAATGGCAAGGGTTTAGTTGGAGTTGAACCTACAGATAACAGAGTTTCAGTTGAAGGCCCAGCCTTCAACTACCTCAGAAGTAAAGGAGCAGTGGGCGACCACTGTCACAAAAGTAGTAGCGGTGGTGGATAGTGTAGTGGCATACTACACGCAACATTTTGAGCAGTCGTTTGAGGTCCTGACAAGCTTCCAGGAGGACCCTGATGTACAGTGACTAGAGATAGAAGTATGCGAGCTACAGTAGCGCTATGATGAGTTCAAGGGCACTACGCGAACCGTTGCACTGACACAAAGACTAGAAAAGCTGTAGGAGGGCAAGCAGCTGAAAGAACAAGTGGATGCAGTGCTGCACAAGGAAGTAGTACTGAAGGCACGATTAAAGCCCTGGATGGATGAGGCTTACACGGTAACAGGCTCTATTGAATGAAAGCTTGCGACTCTATAAGCAACTCAGCAAAAGCTTTAGGCTGATAGTTCAAGAGCAGTGACCAAGTAGATAATCGAAGACGCGAAGTAGGTAGTAGCTCAGTGCACTGCCGAGGTTGCGGTCATACGAGTTGAGCTGGAAGGTCTTTGCGCTAAGATCTTCGTGCCTGACGAGTGACTCGAGGGTGAGTCATGATGTTTGTGTTAGGGGCCTGTTGGGAACAGGATCCTACAAGGACAGTTTTGGGGCTAAAAGCCCATGTTTGGGGTCAAATTTTGTAATAAACTTGTAAAGTCTCCACATTTTGTGGTCGCGGAGTGCAAAGGTGTCATGAGTCATAAAGGGTTGTCTGCCCTTATTTTTGTAAAGTAAAGTCGGTTGTAAAAGATCTACCCATGGTCCGCGGACCATGGGATTGTATAAAAAGAGCTAAGTAAGTAAGCTCTAAGTAGAAATAGGAGTTAGATAGTCATAGCTTTGAAGTAAGAAGTCTAAGTTTCGAGTCGTAGCATAGGTAGAGGCTCTGCAGCTAAGTGCGTAGAGGCCTAGGGTGGAAGTCCGTAGCTGAGTGCGCAGACCCCTGTAGTTGTGTGCACAGGTCGGATAGAGTCTATAATAATCTGAAGATATTAATAAGGAGAAGCTATTTACAAACTCTGTGTCTTTATTTCCTGTTAATCTTGTCATATTGTATATGAATTTCATTTATAATACTTATATTATGCACAAATGTATGTAATTACGTTGGATAATTGAATGCAAATAAGGATATCTATTTACGCGGTGCTAACTGTGATTGTTTAGCAAGATAATTAAACACTTAAGGATAACTTGGGAATTTTTTCTGTATGCCACTTTAGCAGTGTGAAAGTACCTAAGCCACAGGTTAGGGCTGCGCGAAGGCCAATCGTACCCTTTCGCAGAGGTACTGAAGGCCGGAGTATAGGGCTAGTCTGGCGAGCCCTAGAACTAAGTGACCTGTGTGAAAGCAGGAATAGAAGGAATAAACTAACATCACAACCATCTCAGGGTGCAGAAACTTGGTTCCAACATCCCCCCATACTGCTTCAGGTTAGACTTCGGTCCGCGCTTCGTTGCCTGATGCCGAAAGGGACAGTAGTGTAGGGATTTGTTTGGCTAACTATCGTTGAACCTGAGTCAGGCGCCACCAAGCCAACATATTTCCTTGAGTTAATGAAATTTTTAATGTTATGAAGGGTCTAGATGAAACTATTAAGGAATCTAAAATAGTCCAAAAAGTGATAAGTTCTCTTCCTGTCAAGTTTAATCCTAAAATATCAGCTATTGAAGAAATGTCTAACATTGAAAATCTAAAAATGGATCAATTTCTTAGCTCTATAGCATCATATGAAATGAGAATTACAAAAGGAAAGTCTGCATCAAGAGATGCAACATTTACTACTGATGGGAAATCCATAAAAGATCAAGAATGTTCAAGTTCGGTCTCAAAAGAAGAAGAAGCAAAATTTGTAAGAAGATTGAAGAAAGGAATTGGTAAGTACAAGGGAAAATTTCCTTTTAAGTTATTTAATTGTGAAAGAGTAGACCATTATGCCTCAAAATGTCCATCTAAAGAGGAAGAGAAAAATTCAAAAGGTAAAGAAAAGAATAAATATAATAGAGTGAAGAATGAGAAAATATTTAAAAAGAAATGTTTTATACAAAAGAAGATATTAGTTCCTCATAAGACACAAATGAATCTTTTGATGAAGAGGGAATTAGTGAATTCATGCTTATGGCCCTGGAGCCTCAATCTAAAGAACATAATGATTGTGAGTTAAGTGAAGAAGAAGAGGATGAGATTGATATTAAAGGAGAGCTAATTAGTGCTCTAGAAGAAATTGACGGGCTCAAACAAAAGAACATAAAATAAAAAGAAATGTTGAATAAATATGTTATAGAAGATCCTATGTTTGAAGAACTTTTCATGTTAAAGGTTGATGAAGAGGCTAAAAAGGTTGAAAATCTCCTATTACAACAACAACAAGAGAAGAGTAAAGAATGTGAAAATTTGGAAGAAGAGGTACTTTAACTCATAAATAATTTAGAAAAATCATAGGTCAAACTAAATTAGAATCTGAAGCACATTAAGGGTTCTAAGGAGTTAGATGAAATCATTAATGCATAGAGATCTCCTCACATGAAAACTTGTTTGGTTTATGAAAGAAAAACCAACAACAAGAAACATGAGGATAAAAGGCCCATCAACGTCATCAAATACATTATAGGAGATAAGGAAAACAATCAACAACTAAAGGAAAATTATGATAACAGTTCACCTCAGCAGTAGCAAAGGAACAATTCCACCCAACAACAAGAAAATATTAATTCCACTCTGTAGCGAGACTAACCCCGATCAACAGTAGCAAACAAGAAAGCTTTACAATCAGGCAATAACTTACCAAAATCCTTATTTCTTCAAAAGGCATAATTATCAGATACTAAGCAGACCATATTCACAAGAACCATCTTTCCCCGGGTATGAAAATTTCTTATATGGATATTGTTATTTGTGAAAGAAAATGGTAATAAGGATGTGAACTACATAGCATATATCATAAGGAATGAAATAAGAAGTCAGAAAGGAAATGAAATTAATAACAAATTTGTAAATGTGAGAAGAAACATAAGCAAGAACAACAATCCTTTTACCCCCCTCTTTTATGTCACTAAATGCTACTATTTCCAAAACTTTGGGCATAAATCTTATGCATGTCAACTCAAAAACTTCAGACCACAATTTCAAAGTAATCATAGGACTTAGGAACCCATGTTATGGAAAAGGAAATGGGAAGAGAATAAAACTAATAAGTGTGGTCTTCTTCTTTACGCTCGGAACCAAAATAGTCAATGGTTTCTCCAGGCATATGCCAAGAGATAAGAACAAGTTCTTGTCCCTAAATGAAAACAAATATGGAAATGTCACATTTGGAGATGATTCATAGGGGAAAATAATAGGAAAAGGCACAGTAAACTTGAATACTGGCAGAGGCAAATCACAAGTTGTGTTGTTTGTAGATGAACTGAAACATAACATGTTGAGTGTGAGTCAAATGTGTGACATAAGATATGATGTCATTTTTAAAGCTTAGGAATGTGAAATAAAGTTAGCTAAGATAAGAAAGATATTAGCCAAGGGTATCAGAACTTAAAACAATGTATATGTTTTAAAGGAAGATAGTGAATAATGTCATTTCGATAAACAATACGAGTGCTAGTTGTGGCATAGAAGACTAGGGAATTTAAACTTCGATCATATCATAAAAATCAACAAAAAGGGAGTTGTAAGATACCTTCCCAAAATCACAAAGCCACAAAATCATATATGTAAGTCATGTCAAATGGGGAAACAAGCTCGTGTTCCTTTTAATTTTAAAGACTATTTATCGACTAGCAAGCCACTTTAATTAATACATATGGCTTTATGCATACCTTGGAGAATAGAAGCATTTGGAGGTGAGCATTAATTCATGTTAGTAATTGATGAAATTTCTATATTAACATGGGTAGCCATCCTAAGAGATAAATAATATGCATTTGATAAATTCAAAGTCTTTAAATTGTTGGTAGAGAACCAAATAGGTTGTAGGATACAATGCATTCGGTCAGATGAAGGTGGATAATTTACATGAAACATATTTGAGGATTTTAGTGATGAAAATGGAATAAAGAGACAATATACCACTGTTGACACCCTCTAGCATAATGGAGTAGATAAAAGGTAGAATAGATCAGTGCAACAAATGGCTACGACTATAATGCATCAAATAAATATACCATAGACCTATTGGGAAGAATTCGTACACACAACAATCCACATACTAAACGAATCACATCTTAGGTCTAACTGTGACAAAAACCTTTTGAATCATGACATGGAAGACCGGCATCAATCAAACACTTTAAAGTGCATGGGAGAAAATTTTATATTAAAAACAATGATGAGAAAATGGGAAAGTTTGGTTCCAAGGAAGATGAAGGAATATTCTTAAGGTTCTCAACGAAAAGCAAAGGGTATAGGCGTTACAATCAAATATTGCACAAGATAGTTGAATGTATATGTTATCACTGAAAATTCTGTTGCCAAATTTTTTTAGCCTAGCTTAAAGACAGGGTGTTTTCGCAGCGCATGAATTCTTTTTTAGCAGTTTCACAGCGCTACCTGTTTAGGTGGTTTCATAGCGTGCTACGAAATTGGGGATTTGTTCGAGTTTTCAGTGGAGGCCCAAATCCTAGCATGCCTATTGTACAGAGTTTTGCTTCCCTCCAGAAATGCATATGAGAGCAGTGACAGCGTTTTTCAAGGAAGAAGTGCATTAAGCTCGTTTGTAGCAACACAGATTTGCTCAGTGCTCTCCCTGAGGCTAATACCTTGAAGATCCTTTCCTGGGACAATCGCTTTTCTCAAGTCAATGAAGTCCTTCTGATCCCAACTCAGGTTAATTATGTTGGAAAAGTAGCAAATATATATGAAGCTGGTTATTGACTAAGTGGTGGTGCATATATCATCTCCAAGTACATTGGGAATTCATGGTTGTGGGATCATGTTCGTGTCAGTGATGAGTTTTTGACAAATGAAATGTATTTGCATTTAAGTATGCGCCTCATGTTCTAATCTTTGTGTATTGACCGAATACAAGGAACCAAATGAGATGTTGAGATTTGATAAACATTATCAGCTGTTCGTGCATTAGTTCCTCCACCGACAGAGAACATAGACACCTGGTTGACATTTGTTTTTCTTTGCCAGAAAAGGGGTTCGGCGTCGTTAATTTCATATAGGATTAGGATGACTCCCGATTGCAAACATTTCGGCTTTAGCAACGGCTGCCATTGGATTGGTTTTACATCTCCATGGTGCTACAGTAAATTACAGGTGAAAGGCAAGAGCGTCAGAGCGAAGACAACAATGGCTCACGGGCTTCGTGCAGAGCGAGTGGAAGGAGAAGGCAGTTCTGAAGCCTTTCTGAGCAAAAGTTTCATACACACCTCCCTCTTGGGCGACAGAGCTTCATCCGATTCCATCCCATTTCTATTCTCTCGGACATCTCCCTATACCAATTCATCGATGGAATCTTCCGGGCTTACCATCAAACATTGAAGTCTGGATAAAGCGTGATGACTTATCAGGTATGCAACTTAGTGGGAACAAGGTGCGGAAGCTAGAATTTTTAATGGCTGATGCAAAGGCGCAAGGTGCAGATTGTGTTATCACAATAGGAGGCATTCAAAGTAATCATTGTCGTGCTACTGCAGTGGCAGCTCGATACTTGAATCTTGACTGCTATCTCATATTACGAACTACCAAGGCACAAGTCGATGAAGATCCTGACTTGACCGGAAATCTTCTTGTGGAGTGGATGGTTGGTGCGAACATAGAGCTTGTGTCCAAGGAGGAGTATGCACAAATTGGCAGTATCGCTCTTGTCTTACTTGTGAGAAATGAAGAAGCACCGTTAGCACTGGGAAGGAGGGAACTTATTAGACTTTGTACCAAATGGTATTGCAAATACAAGCACTTCTGGTGCTTGCTGGAAGAGCATCGGGTTCGCTTTGTTGTTGAAAAGTTTGTAAGTGATACTAGTGTACTTGATCAATCTCTCACAGGCCAAAGCAAATCAGAAGCTCGAAAAGATTTATGTGCAGTTGGTCCATCTGTTGGATATCAGTATGCTGATAACCACGCCAATGTTCATTTGGTACCTAAAACGAGCCCTAAACTTAAAGTTGCTGGCATCATAGAATCTTTGAACATTGTTGGACAATGTGAAGGTTCATGTTACAGGAATATGCCTTGTAAAGAGTGCAGGGACTATCTGACAATTAAAGATGCGTTAACCTCTTTTGTTGGCAATGAGTTATGAAAACAAAATGGGTTTGAAAGACAAGTTGCTATCAGCATTGACTCTCCTAAGATGGGAGGGTGTCTTATATCTTATTCAAGTACGATGGTAGCAGAAAAGCAGAATGCTGAATTATTGTTTTGGACTCCTGATATGAAAAGAGTATCTGAAGAGAAATTGCTTGCCAACATAAGTGAAAGGAGGCATTCTTGTGGAAATATGTACAATAAAGCAGATAGAAAATACAAGGATCTTTCAAATCATGAAATCAGTGGGTATACTTGATCAAACAGTTACAGACGCAACAGTTACTCCTCAGCATGTTAACAATGGTGATCTAGTTGATCTAAAACTTAGTGTTGATATTGGAGATTGTGAACAAGGTAGGGGTAATTGCTTGGACAATGAATGCCTCGATGACATTAAGGATAACAACAGTGTAAAACGCAGGGTGGCAGTCGCAACTGGCCCTTGAAATTGCAAATCTTGTTCTTTAAATATGAATTTTTGTCCAAGTTGCATGTGCTATATCTGTAATGTATCTATTCAGCCAAATGAAACATGGAACTATATAAAGTGTTCCTGTTATCATATTTTCCATTTAGAATGTACCATTAAAGAAAAAATTGGAGGAGTTGTAAAGGAGCGAAACATTGATTGTGAATTTTTGTGCCCTGTTTGTTCCATAAAGTGTGATCTATTTCCTTTTTGGAAGGAAAGATTAGAAAATGCATCTGACACAGAATCCAGAGATACTCTGCAGAAACATCTCAAATCTACAATCATTGTCGTGGATGGTACAGAGAGAAAAAGGTTAAAGGCCTTGCACTGCAAGGTTCTAAAAACACATGAATCATTAGAGCAAAGCACATGCTCTGATTTGCGGCAGTTGTTGGTTTCTATTTTAGAAGATAATATGACACAGAAGATGTCAAAGAGTATTAATGGCTTCTTAGAAAAAGAGCTACAGATTAAGGAAATTGAGTTGGTTGAGGGACTACAGTTTGTTAAGGTCAGTCAGGAGGATGAGACAGAGATAAAAAATATAAAAAGGGCATCGATTTTGTGTGCTTCAGTTCTCAATAATTATGTTAGGCCTAAGCTTGAGGTGATCTTTCATGAGGAAAAGAAGGTAACCCACTCTAACCTTATCAAGGATACAGAGAATGTGATTCTGAATCCCAGCATAGCAAAGGTGAAACTGAAGAATGGCAAGAGCAGCTATTCAATTTTGTGAGGAGTTTAGAGGAAGACTGTGTTTTTTAAATCACACAGCAGTTTCGTAGCGCGCTACGAAACTGCTGTAGGTGATGTTTTCAATGCAGAATAAACAGTTTGACCGGGAAAGTTAGAAGAGAGACACCTATACATCAATACAGCCTACAGCTCATCTGGAGACATGGTGTTTGGTAGCAGCGTTCCATACTTTGAGTTATTAAAGAGTTGGGAACATGCTGCTACATTTTCGGAGGATGGTAGGAGACAGGGACCTTAAAAATAGGTGTTTTGATCCTGATGATAAATGATCCATCAGCGCTTACAAGTATCCAAAGTCAGCGTTCTTTGCATCTGTAGCTCAATCATCTTGAGCCTAACCAACAAAAGACAGTTGTCAAAGATCAAGAAAGGAATCAGGCATACGAGGAGATGAAGTTAGAGTTTTAGTGTGATTAGGACTCTTTGTAATTACAGCTCAATACTTTATGTATTTAATGAGTTTGTTTAAAAATAGATAAGGGTAGTTAATGATAGGTCATCGAGCTCCCCTCATGCTGGAGGAGGAGACTCAAAGTAGTTGAGTTGGTTTTCCTATATATAGTGAAAACTCTGATGTAATGAGGGTTGGAGATTTATGAAAAACAGAGTTTTTATATTGGCTGATGTAAAAGACTTTTGACAGTAATAGAAAGATTACTTTTTCTTCTCAAGATTCATCTTGTGTTCAAATGCTCAGAATATATGTTGTTTTGTCTTTATCCTTTCTATTTTACAGCTCACTAAATATGCAATCACTCTGAATTCACCTAGTGCTCAGATTTCCTGTGTATGTTTATGAGTTGAGGTTCCTTTGAGAAATTTTTTGAGTGTTTAGACATTATATGCCTTGACTTCCATGAATGAGTAGTTAATAGTTTACTGCAGAGGTGTTTGACTCCATGAGCCCAATGGAAGAAGTGTTATTTTTTTGTTCCAACCAGCTTATTTTCATGTACTGTTTGAAGAGTTACCCATCTTTTCTTGTTATTAATTCATATCAAAAATCTGTGAGAGAGCCCTCTCTGACTAAGGAGGCTAAGCCTTAGTCTAAAGCCTGGTTTGAAATAGTTGCATGAGATCTTGCTAAGTAGCATCCCTTAGTACACGATTTTGTGATAACAGTATAGATGTCAAAGTTCAGGAGGAACTACTTATCAATAATAAGCATACAATCTTTATGAATCCATCCTATCAGTCAATCAGTGAAGAAGAAGAAGAGCAATTTGAAGATTTATAGAAAACAGACACTCATTCAAATCCACCCTCGAGGTATGTACAAAAGAACCATCCTAAAAATAAAATTATCAATAGCAAGAATGTAGGAGTCCAAACAAGAATAAAACTTGTTGACACAACAGATCAAGCTCAAATTTTAATTCTTTCTATGATTGAATCCAAGAATTTTTCTGAAGCAAACAAAAATGAACATTGGATAGATGCCATGAATAAGGAACTAGACCAAATAGAAAAGAATGAGACTTGGGAGATGACTTAAAGACCACCAGAAAAACATCATAGGCAAAAAGTGAGTTTTCAAAAACAAACTGAATGAACAAGGGAAGATTATCAGAAACAAAGCAAGTTTGGTATGCAAGGGCTATGCACAGGTAGAAGGATTAGACTTTGAAGAAACTTTTTCTTTAGTGGAAAGGTTAGAAGCAATCAAGATTTTTCTTGCATGTTCTTGTCATAAAGAATTCAAAGTATATGAGATCGATGTGAAGTTTTCCTTCCTTAATGAAGAGCTTGAAGAAGAAGTATATGTAGAAAAACTTAAAGGCTTCCAATTATTAGATAACCCTATTGAAGTTTTCAAATTAAATAAGGCACTCTATGGCCTTAAACAAGCACCAAAAGCATGGTATTATCATTTGAACAAATATGTTCAAAAGCAAGCTTTCAAGAGAGGGACAATTGGAAACAGTCTGTACATAAAATCTGATGCTAAAGAACTCTTGACTATAGTTGTATATGATGATGAAATAATATTTGGAAGCAACAAAAACTCCCTAGCCCAATTGTTTTCTAATGAAATGAAATCCAAGTTTGAAATGTCAATGATTGGAGAACTCTCTTTCTTCCTTGGTCTTCAAATCATACAAAACTCAAAATACATGTTCATATCTCAAGGGAAAAAAGAAATGTTGAAAAGTTCATAATGGATGATTGTACCAGTGTCACCACTCCCATGGTTTTTGGATGCAAGTGAAGCAAGGATGATGAATCACTAGGAGTTGATCAAAATCTATATAGATCTATGATTTAAAACCTATTATACCTAACAACTTTAAGACTAGATATAATGCTAACATTTGGGTTAATAACAAGATATAAATCCTCTCCAAAGCAAATCCATCTCTTAGAAACAAAAGGAATCTTCATATATCTAAATGTCGTAATGGAATATTGAATGTGGTATTTGATGATCACGAGTATTGTAGTAAGAATGCAACAACTCCTGGGGCTAACAACTTTACTTTATCAGCCCAAGGTTCGTACAATCTTGGATGTGACAGTGTTGTATACACAAGCAGATGTGATGGGTCCACTCTTTGCCACTATTGAGCTGGAAACATACCAATATGCTTTCTCAAACCAGCCTTCTATTGATTCAAAAGAAGTTTGATTACCAATGAAGAAAGGGGGATTTTGCCCTAATTGGAAGAATGGAAATATTATCTACTGTAGTAATGATAGACTGAAATAAATGCTTTAAACACACCACTCATTTAACTATTTGTTAACATATCTTGCTTTAAAATAATTCTAAGCTAACATGTGTGTAATCCTAACTATCCTAGGCATGCATTTGAAATAACCAAACATTTTACTGTTGTGCATATGAATGAACACAATAACTCTTTTTTCCTTTTGTCCTTTTTTTTGTGAAAATGTGAATGCTAAATCTTCTTAGTGATATGGCAGGTGGGTTAGAGGTGGTTGTTGTTGGAAATAATACTGAGAGGGGGGGTGAATCAGTATTATCACATTAATAAAACTTTTTCATTTCCATATTCAGATTCATATATGCTACTTCCACAACTTCTTATGATTCAGTTAGTTGATCCTTAATGAGTGCATTAGAACATTATCAACCATATTAACAGTAAACTGGTGCAGTAAAATAGAACAGATCATCACACATAAGTCACACACATGAACACCATGATATAAGGTGGAAACCCAATGTGGGAGAAAACCACCTGCTGCAAGTCATCTCAATCTTGTTCTTAATAAGAAAATCCTTTTACAATATTTATGTACTGGTGCAGTCTTATACCAGTACGCAGGATTCTGCCTGCATAGAGCTACAACCCTCCTCTCATTCTCCAGACTCTCCTGGAAGGGAGCTACGACCCCCTTTGCTCTTGTACTAGCCGATGTACTAGTACGCAGGCTGCTACCTGCTACAATGCTCCAAAGTTCTCAACTGCTACTATAAGGGAGCTACCACCCCCTTAGCTCTTGTACTAGCTAAGATACTAGTACGTAGGTGCCAACCTACAATCTTCTCTCTTCCGGGTACCATGTTTCATACATTTTCAGACTGGATACACCTGAAGCACAATACATAATCTGAAAGGCCACGTTTCATCCAATTTTCATACTGGACCCTTTAATATCATTGAAGCACATAATTCTTTTGAATCACCCAATCACCAGATCAATACACTTTACAAGGATAGTATGTATGATCGCAATCAGATCTAGTTACCCAAGCATCAGATCCATATACATGATAGTTATCACCCGATTTAGTCAACATAGGCTGATATTAAGACCCAAACAAAGAATTTACATACTGCTGCACACCCGGAGGCTAAACAAGAAAAAAATTAATATTGCACACTTAGAACCCTTTAGTAAACAGCAGAAGCGGCTAGAGCATATATAAGAAATGATTGCAGCTTTGTTAAAAAGAACCTGTGGGTGACCGCTCCCACATCACCTCCTGAATAGCGATTCTCCACACCCGAAGAGACTTCTGTCTTTTGCATGTCTGCGGCTGCACAGTTTCCTTAAGATCTTCAATTCATAATTGATACATTGCCACCAGATCCCCTTTCTCTTTATATAGTCATGCTTTTGATAATACCATGAATCGAAACCATAGGATCCGAAAACCTGAGGCACAACTGTTTTTGACCGATCTTCTTAAGAATAGGCTTAAGCGGGAAAACGATGAAAATGGTCCAAACCACATAAGGCGGACTTTTAACTTAATGCATCCAAACTAATAATATATCGGGTCCAATCCTTATTGCTATCAGCGCTTGCCCATCTCATGGTTTATTCCTGACGTCTGATCCGATGGATCGGATGCGATATGCCCCATTAACCAACCTTTATTTATATATCGGGTCCGCTCCTTATCGCTAACAATACATGCCCAACGTCCGATCCGATGGATCGGATGCGATATGCCCCATTAACCAGCCTTTATTTATATATCGGGTCTGCTCCTCATCGCTAACAATACATGCCCGTATCATGGCCTATTCCGACGTCTGATCCGATGGATTGGATGTGACATGCCCCATTAACCGGCCTTTATTAATATATCGCGTCTGCTGCTTTCATCGCTAGCAATACATGCCCGATGTCCGATCCGATGGATCTGATGCGGTATGCCACATTAACCAACCTTTATTTATATATTGGGTCCACTCCTCATCGCTAACAATACATTCCCGTATCATGGCCTATTCCGACGTCTGATCCGATGGATCGGATGCGACATGCCCCATTAACTAGCCTTTATTAATATATCGGGTCCGCTCCTTTCATCGCTATCGGCGATTTGAAGTGGGAGGCTATTATAAGATGGGCGAACACCGTGGATGCGATTTAATATGAAATGCTTTTAATTCCTTCATCGGGTCTGACCCCTCTTATCGAAATCGGAGGATTGGGGTGGGCGACCCTTTATGTATTCCGATATATTGTGGACACGATATTTTTATAAACCATGTTTTGATGCCTTCATCGGGTCTGCTCCCAATCGGAGGTTTCACTGAAGTCCGACGCGCATATATGCCGAACTGCGGATGCGATATTATTATATATTACCTTTAATGCTCCCATTAGGTCCACTACCTCTTTATCGCAATCGGCATTCAGGGCTTTTAAGCATCGGACGCGATATTATTATACGTCAAGTTTAATTCCACCATCGGGTTCGCTGAGTTATCGCAATCGGAGGATTTGAGGTGGGCGACCCTTTATGTATTGTGATACTGCGGATGCGATCTTGTTATAAACCATGATTGATGCCTTCATCGGGTCCGCTGCGATATGCCATCGGGTCCATATGTGCCGAAACATATTTAACTTGTGTTGTTTCCGCCAAAAAGGAAAAAGGCCTTTGATTATTGTAAAAGCATATATATATGGGTTTTACGCACCCAACCAACTCCCGATAATATAAATGCATGCATATATGGGTTTTAGGTGCCCAAATACCTCCGATAACATTAATACATGTGTATATGGCCTTTCTTCTCTAATACATGTGTATATGGCGTTTCTTCTCTCCTCTTGGCTCTTCTTGTCCCCATCATAGTGTATATAAGAGAAATGACCGTCTAAGAGAGGGTTGCCATCAAGCTCAACATATGTTCATAATGCCATAATGCCAACAATCTCCCCCTTTGGACTTGATGGCAACAAGTCAAAAAGCACTCCCCCCCTTTGACATCAAGGGCAAAGGGCGGATATCTGCTTCTCCTAACTATTTCTCCCCCTGAGAGCTTGCTCCTCCTGATTTCGCCCCTCTGACTTTAGGACAGATTGTCGAGCTATTCTGGCTATATATAAAATAGGAACCGCGCTATACTGCCTACATATAATATAGTTCAGCATCTTTATTGCCATGGATAGATACAGTTCATTTACCCAACATGTTCCTCCTTCTGTAATACTATAATGCCAACAATGAATTATGCTCCCCCTGAACCTTGTACGCGTACAAGCACCAATCTGAGAATTAACAACAGGATGATGCGTCGACAACCCCCAGCTTCTGCCTGAGGTATTCAAAAGTATCCCTGGGCAATGGTTTGGTAAATATATCAGCCACTTGTTCCTTAGAAGAAATGTATTCCAACTTGACCTTTTGTTCAAGCACTTGTTCTCTGAGAAAATGATACTTGATCGGTATGTGCTTGGTTTTTGAATGCATGACTGGGTTCTTTGAAATGCTGATTGCACTTGTATTATCACATAAGATGGGGATAGGTGGAGTACAAGTGATTTGGAAATCCTGTAAAGTCTGCATCATCCAAAGAAGTTGGGTGCAAAAAGATGTAGCAGCCACATATTCTGCTTCAGTTGTAGATAAAGCAATCGAACTTTGTTTCTTGCTGAACCACGATACTAATCTGGAACCCATAAAGAAAGCCCCACCACTTGTGCTTTTCCTGTCATCCACACTTCCAGCCCAATCTGCATCTGTGTAAGCATGAAGTGTGAGATCTGTATCTCTAGGATACCATAAGTCAAAGTTTTGAGTTCCTTGAAGATATTTGAAGATTCTCTTTACTACCTGAAGATGAGTTTCCTTTGGATTTGCCTGAAATCTTCCAACTATTCCAACTGCATGCATGATGTCTGGTCGGGTACCTGTCAAATAACGTAGACTTCCAATCATAGATCTGTATGTTGGTTGATGAACTGCAGCCGATTCATCATTCGCACTAAGACTGCATCCTATAACCATGGGAGTACATACTGGTTTTGAATCTTCCATGCCATACTTCTTCAAAGTCTGCTTGAGGTACTTGGTTTGAGACAAGAAGATACCGTCTTTATTTTGTTGGATTTGCAATCCAAGAAAGTATGTCAGTTCACCTAGCAAGGACATTTCGAATTCTTTCTGCATTACCGAGGCAAAGTTTTGACTCATAGTTTCTTCATTGCTGCCAAAAATAATATCATCTACGTACACAATAAGTATTAGCAACTTGTCATTTTCAATTTTTATATAAAGATTGCTATCTGCTGATCCTTTTGAAAAACCTTGTTGATGAAGATATTTGTCCAAACGGTAGTACCAAGCCCTTGGAGCTTGTTTAAGACCATAGAGAGCCTTTTTCAGTCTACATACAAGGTTTGGATCATTCCCAAGAATGAACCCATCTGGCTGCTCAATGTATACTTCTTCTTCTAAATCTCCATTCAGAAAAGCTGATTTCACATCCATTTGAAATACTTTGAATTTTTGAAAGCTTGAGAGAGAAAGGAACATTCGGATAGCTTCAAGTCTAGCAACAGGAGCAAAAGTTTCTTCAAAGTCTATTCCTTCTTGCTGAGCATATCCCTTACAAACCAGTATTGCCTTGTTTCTAACTACTTCCCCATTTTCATTCAACTTATTTTTGAAGATCCATTTTGTCCCTATGACATTCTTATCTTTTGGTCTAGGAACTAATTCCCAGGTGTTGTTCTTTTTTATCTTCTCAAGTTCTTCATCCATAGCCTTGACCCAACATTCATCTCTACATGCTTCTTTTACATTTTGGGGCTCAGTGGAGGAGAGCAATTCCAAGTAGCTTGAGGCTTCTGCTATTGTTCTTCTTGTTTGTACACCTGCCTCTTTCTGCCCCAAAATCTGAGATTCTGGATGATTCTTTTGAACATGCCTGGATGGAGTCTTTTCTTCTATCCTTATCTGTTCCTCTGGAGCCTCTTGACGTTCTTCTTCTTCATTATCCATCTGATTTGAAGGGTAGTCTTCATCCTCTTTGATATCTTCATGATTTACTTGCCTAGGAATGTATCCTTTTTCATCAACCACTACATCAATGCTGTCAAGAATTCTTCCAAGTCTTTTATTGTAACACTTATATGCTTTGTTATAAGGAGAATAACCAAGGATAATGCCTTCATCAGAGCTCATGAGGAGTTTGAGTGCTATTTACTCGGACATTTGTTTTGTTGATAATAACAACCGCAGCATATGCAGCTTCACCCCAGAAGGTTGCAGGAGTTCCAGATTCATCAAGCATGGCACGGGCCATTTGTTGAACTGTTTTGTTCATCCTTTCCACCACTCCATTTTTCTGAGGAGTCCTTGCTGTAGAGAATTCCCTTTTTATTCCATGCTCTTCACAGAAATCGAAAAATTCATTTGAGGTAAATTCCCCACCTCTGTCAGACCTAAGATCTGTCAAATCTGATCATGCATATTAATAAGAAGTATCAAGACATCATCAATATCAAGTTAGAACCAAAATACTTCTAACCATCATATCCACACATCATTAGCAAAATGCAACCATTATCAATTAGAGCAAAACTGATCCTTTTCTTGAATCTGTCCCTACTGTCTTTCTTCAAACAATCATATACGTGACTGTGCAGTAACAAATTCATGTATATATGCAACTTCCCTTTATCAAGCTTGCATAGGAGATTGAAGTTTTACACTTCCGGCTCCCTCTGTTATGTCTGTATAATGTGTTGTGCCGCCACTTTCTGACTAAACTTCCTTTTTCTTCCATATCTTCAAGTGTGATGATGTTTTCTCCTTTTGGTGTGATGTTCGTGCTTTGTTCCTGCATTCCTTTGCTATATGTCCAAGCTTGTTACATTCATAACATCTTACATGTTTCATATTCCTTTTGTAGCAATCAGCAGCTTTGTGACCAAACATATTGCAAGCAAAGCATATCCATTAAAGTACCTTGACTGAGATGATCTATTTGTTTGATGATCGTGAACCCTTCTTCTTCTACATCTGGCTGCAACATGTCCAAGGTTATGACATACATAACATTCAACATTATTCATAGGAGGAGTAAAAGATTTTCTTTGAAGAATTTCTTTCCTTGGTTGATGATGAGATTGACCTTTCATCTCTCTTATCTCCTTGTTGATCATTTTAGATTTCTCTTTAGAGTTCCTTGCCTCACCTTGTGAACTAGATTCACCTTCAACAGATTCATGAAAGCCAAGACCAATTTTGATAGCAGGAGATCTTTGACTATTAAGAATATCATCCAAGACTTTAGTACTATCTTGAAAACGTAAGAGCTTATCCTTTTCTTCTAATTTACTTTTCAAGATATTTACCTCAACCTAAAGTTGTTCTTCTTTTTCTAGATATTGCTTCTTCATGTCTTCTTCAACTTTCCTTTCTTCTTCCAACTGATGATTTAGCTTGAGAATCTCCTTTTCTTGTTCTTCATTCAGATCCTGTTGCATTTGACGAATTCTGAAGGCACATTCTAGCTGAGATTTTAAGCTGATAACTTCGTTTCCCTGTTTTTCAATATCTTGGACTAGATCTTTATTCTGCTTCTTTGATTCTTCAAGATCTTCCTTTAGAGAGCGGATCGTGGCTTCAAGACTTTCATAGTAACTGGATCTATCTATGAGTTTCTTGATGGTTGTGTTCTTTTCATTGACTTCATTTCTTAGAGATGTTGCTTCAATCTGCAACTTTTGATATTTCTCCTTGAATAACTCTCGTTGAGCCTTTTGTCTAGTAACAGCTTCTTTGAGGGCACCACTCTTTATGTTCAGAAGTCTTTCTTGTTCACTAATTTTGTTTGTCAGCCTGTTAAATTCTGCTTCTATTTGATATCCTTCTTCCTCACCCATAAGAGCACATTCAGTTGTTTCGTTATCACTTCCATCTTTTCCAAATGGATAGATAGCTAGAACATCAGAGGATAGCAAATTCATACCTGATAGTTCATCTTCATTCTGAAATGATTCCGAATCTGAATCTGAATCTGAAGAGCTTCTTATACCTAATCCCCAATCGATTCTCCCACTGTCATAGTTCTTCTGATATGTCTTCTTCTTCTTATGAGCTTTCTTCTTAAGCTTCTTTCCCATTGTTCCACGGATCTCCTTCAAGCGATCAAGCTTCTACCAAAGGACCTGCTCTGATACCAATTGTTGGAAATAATACTGAGAAGGGGGGTGAATCAGTATTATCACATTAATAAAACTTTTTCATTTCCATATTCAAATTCATATATGCTACTTCCACAACTTCTTATGATTCAGTTAGTTGATCCTTAATGAGTGCATTAGAACATTATCAACCATATTAACAGTAAACTAGTGCAGTAAAATATAACAGATCATCACACATAAGTCACACACATGAACACCATGATATAAGTTGGAAACCCAATGTGGGAGAAAACCACCTGCTGCAAGTCATCTCAATCTTCTTCTTAATAATAAAATCCTTTTACAATATTTATGTACTGGTGCAGTCTTATACCAGTACGCAGGCTTCTACCTGCAGAGAGCTACAACCCTCCTCTCATTCTCCAGACTCTCCTGGAAGGGAGCTACGACCCCCTTTGCTCTTGTACTAGCCGATGTACTAGTACGGATACTGCTACCTGCTACAATGCTCCAAAGTTCTCAACTGCTACTAGAAGGGAGCTACCACCCCCTTAGCTCTTGTACTAGCTAAGATACTAGTATGTAGGCACCAGCCTACAATCTTCTCTCTTCTGGGTACCATGTTTCATACATTTTCAGACTGGATACACCTGAAGCACAATACATAATCTGAAAGGCCACGTTTCATCCAATTTTCATACTGGACCCTTTAATATCATTGAAGCACATAATTCTTTTGAATCACCCAATCACCACATCAATACACTTTACAAGGATAGTATGTATGATCGCAATCAGATCTAGTTACCCAAGCATCAGATCCATATACATGACAGTTATCACCCGATTTAGTCAACAGAGGCTGATATTAAGACCCAAATAGAGGATTTACATACTGTTGCACACCCGGAGGCTAAACAAGAAAAATCTTAATATTGCACACTTAGAACCCTTTAGTAAACAGCAGAAGCGGCTAGAGCTTATATAAGAAATGATTGCAGCTTTGTTAAAAGGAACCTGTGGGTGACCGCTCCCACATCACCTCCTGAATAGCGATTCTCCACACCCGAAGAGACTTCTGTCTTTTGCGTGTCTGCGGCTGCACAGTTTCCTTAAGATCTTCAATTCATAATCGATACATTGCCACTGGATCCCCTTTCTCTTTATATAATCATGCTTTTGATAATACCATGAATCGAAACCATAGGATCCGAAAACCTGAGGCGCAACTGTTTTTGACCAATCTTCTTAAGAATAGGCTTAAGCAGGAAAACGATGAAAATGGTCCAAACCACATAAGGCGGACTTTTAACTTAATGCATCCAAACTAATAATATATCGGGTCCAATCCTTATTACTATCGACGCCTGCCCATCTCATGGTTTATTCCTGACGTCCGATCCGATGGATCGGATGCGACATGCCCCATTAACCAGCCTTTATTTATATATCGAGTCCGCTCCTTATCGCTAACAATACATGCCCGACGTCCGATCCGATGGATCGGATGCGATATGCCCCATTAACCAGCCTTTATTTATATATCGGGTTTGCTCCTCATCGCTAACAATACATGCCCGTATCAAGGCCTATTCCAACGTCTGATCCGATGGATCGGATGCGACATGCCCCATTAATCAGCCTTTATTAATATATCGGGTCCACTCCTTTCATCGCTAACAATACATGCCCGACTTCCGATCCGATGGATCAGATGCGGTATGCCCCATTAACTAGCCTTTATTTATATATCGGGTCCGCTCCTCATCGCTAACAATACATGCCCGTATCATGGCCTATTCCGACATCTGACTCGATGGATTGGATGCGACATGCCCCATTAACCAGCCTTTATTAATATATCGGGTCCGCTCCTTTCATCGCTATCGGCGATTTGAAGTGGGAGGCTATTATAAGATGGGCGAACACCATGGATGCGATTTAATATGAAATGCTTTTAATTCCTTCATCGAGTCCGACCCCTCTTATCGCAATCGGAGGATTGGGGTGGGCGACCCTTTATGTATTCTGATATACTGTGGACACGATATTTTTATAAACCATGTTTTGATGCCTTCGTCGGGTCCGCTCCCAATCAGAGGTTTCACCAAAGTCCGATGCGCATATATGCCGAACTGCGGATGTGATATCATTATATATTGCCTTTAATGCTCCCATCGAGTCCACTACCTCTTTATCGCAATCGACATTTAGGGCTTTTAAGCATCGGACGCAATATTATTATACGTCAAGTTTAATTCCCCCATCGGGTCCGCTGAGTTATCGCAATCGGAGGATTTGAGGTGGGCAACCCTTTATGTATTGCAATACTGTGGATGTGATCTTGTTATAAACCATGATTGATGCCTTCATCGGGTCCGCTGCGATATGCCATCGGGTCCATATGTGCTGAAACATATTTAACTTGTGTTGTTTCCGCCAAAAAGGAAAAAGGCCTTTGATTATTGTAAAAGCATATATATATGGGTTTTACGCACCCAACCAACTCCCGATAATATAAATGCATGCATATATGGGTTTTAGGCGCCCAAATACCTCTGATAACATTAATACATGTGTATATGGCCTTTCTTCTCTAATACATGTGTATATGGCCTTTCTTCTCTCCTCTTGGCTCTTCTTGTCCCCATCATGGTGTATATAAGAGAAATGACCGTCTAAGAGAGGGTTGCCATCAAGTTCAACATATGTTCATAATGCCATAATGCCAACAGTTGTGAAAGGTTAGATTGCTTGGGAGGCAAGTGGGGGTCTTCTCCTGTCTTCCTATATTTTTTTTCCACAAATCGGCCACAAAATAGGCCACTACAGGTCATCCTACAAGATTTCCTAATGCTACCTATAGGATGTTCTAATGCTCCTACAGGTTTCGACCGAGAGAAATAGGAGGGATTTTGAAGGTGGTATAGGGCTTAGGGAAGGTGAAGGGTGGAATAAATAAGGCAAGGGAGTGGCTAGGACTTCTTCAAAGCTCAAAGCAAAGTTTGTAAGATGGTCGGATTTGCTCAACAAACATGGAAATTTGTTCTTATGGAATGATGAATTGGTTGAGGGACTTGGTGGCTTTTGGTGATCATGGATGGATGAAGTTAGGTTGGGGTTGCTGACATGAGATCTTCCTACACTATTGAAACTCATGCAATACATACATCACTAGCATCTATCCATGAATCATATCAAACAAGGAAGATTTCCAATCAACTTGAGAAAACAAAATTTCATTATTTAGTTGCCTACTACATGCATGGAAATACTTGCAAAACATTGTGAAGCACCATGATATCTAATAAAAATCTGGAGATATCATAAAATACAATTGAAACCTATTCTAGAAAACTGAAAAGATGTTGGCCTAAGTAGCAGAAAACCCTAAATTCCATAAGAAAGCAGAATCTTGTCTTTTTGGGGCTGAATAGGAGTTTTTTCTTCAAACCATGGTCTCCGAAGGGAGGAGAGAGGCCAAATCCACCTACTATCAGCCTTTTTGGTATTCCTTTACCTCTCTAAAACTACTGCTAAAGCTATGCAGAAATGGAAGAAAACTAATCAAATTTACCACTACTTGCAAGGAAACAATGCTAAAATCAATTCAACAATTAATCTATGAAATAACCTAAGAATACAAGTACAATAAGAGGACCCTTTTCTACTAGGGTTGGGCCCTAACCGAAGAGCTTCAACCCTCTGAGTCAACTCATTTTTGGATCAAGGAAATTCTCATTCTCATTATCATATCAAAAAATTACATAACAATGTTTCGCCACCAAACTTTAACTCGAAAATGCTTAGTGCTCTTACATAAAAAATCCAAATCCTAATGAGGATCTAGGCCTCCTTATTTATACAACTGAAGTCTCCCACAACTTCCTTGAATCTAGGGATTCTTTTCTCCCAAACTCAAGTTGAACTGGTTCTTAACTCTCACTGGCTCGGCTGCCCATGATCTCCATGACTCAGTTGCTTGCAACTTTGATCTAGTGTGATTTGATTGAGGAATATTTGAATGAGTGAGGACTTAACGAGGAGGATCTATCTCCTATAATATCTCCTTCTTGTCTCATTCAAGTTCCTACCCTTAATTAGCCAAAATTGTCATGATTTGCTCCCAAAAACCTGCAATCAATGCACATTAGAACATAAGCCATAACATCTTACTTTTAATCATCTCATTAAGAAAAATATAATTAAAAAATGTAAGGAATTATGAGAAGAGTTGATTTTACTAAGCTTAGAGGTGTATTAAGGTCCATATAGTTACCCAATGATGAGGCTCATCATCACCCCCTACTGAAAGTGTGTCTCATCCTCTGAGAAACTTAATGTATATCCATGTCCTTCATTGCTTTGGTGGACTCCCTGACATCCCATGCTTCTGTTGTAGTTTCTTCCTCCTATGAATAAAATCTTGCCTTCCTCTCTATCTCTTCCCACTGCTTTCTTTCTTCTTCTTCTCTCCTCCCTTCTAACATTCCTAAAAGCAATGGTGGACTGAGTCTCAAGCCAATCCAATTGACTTTGAGTCTTTGTAGAGCCTGCTTATACATGGGTGTTCTATTTAGTGCCTCTCTCATTCTTTGAGGAGAATGGTATTCTCTAATTTTCAGGTTGTGAGGCAAGGTGTTCCACCTCCTTTGGCAAGCTTGCATGCTATCATCTCCTAGAAATATGAACATGTCTTCAAAGTGTGTGATTTCTTTTTCTTGTGCAGCAAGGTACCTACGTGCAAGCTTAGGATCATTTGCAATGAGGTTGTGGGTGCTAATGAGAGCCATTGGATTAGATTGCTCAACCCTGATCATGAGAGGTTCTGTCCCTTCTCTTGTCATTACCTTTTTCATCTCTATAGCTCTTACCTCCTCATGATTCATCCATGATGCTAAGGCCATCAATTGCAAGTCTCCTAGTTTTGAATTTGGGTCCCACACATTCAAATATGTCAAGGCCAAGTTGTGTAGGTAAAACTCAGACATTTTTTCTCTATCTTCCAAGGTGCTTTGATCACAGAGATCAATGAATTGTCTATAGTCTTGGAAAGGCATAGTTCCTCTTTGTGTTAAAGTCTTGATTTGGAATTGTAGCCATTGTTCCTTGAGATACAAGGCATAAGACTTTGTTGGCATCCTGCACTAGATTGCCTCTAAGGATAAACTAGCCATAGTTTCCAACTAGCTTTCCCTTTCTTGTAGATGTCCTCTTAGCCATGCATTCTCTACTTCTAACTGAGATTTCATCATTGCCTCTCTGTCCCTTATGTTGCTTAGCTCTCTATCCATTTCTTTCAACTTTTCCTCCATGTGGCCTGCATCCTCCACTCCTTTTGACTTGGCAATTTGCATCCACCTATGAGTCCTTGCCCTCTCTCTTTCAAGCTCAAATAATAAGGGAAATGAAAAATTTTGTGGGATTACCCTACCTCCTTCAATGAATCTGTAATAGGAGCTAAGGTTGGGCTATGGACTAGGTTCCCTCAGTTCTTAGTCTTCTTCCTTTGGTTCTGTTGACATGGTGAATTTTCGCCATGCCTGCAAAGGGGAACCAACCTGATCGTAGACCCCGATTAGATCTGCTTTCGTTTGGAATGGCTAGTTCCAACGGGTTTCAAATGATCCTGTAAAATGTTATAGGTGTTGAAAGATTGCTCCTCGGAGGAAGACTTCCATTAAATCAACAAAAGAAACAGCTAACCTATATGTATCAAGTCCTATCTATACTGATTCTACCTACTTATGCTAGTCCTAACTATTCTAATCTATCCTGCAGGAGCATAATAAAAGAGATTAAACATCATATATATATTCCAAGTCCAAATGAATCAATTACTGAGTTCACTGATGAACAAGGTTGTATTTAAGCTTAATTGCAATCTAATTATTCATACAAGAATACACATTCCTGTTTCTACAAATAAAACTTGCAACTGATGTTTAATATAGCTTCGAATCGGAGATCGCTCATGAGTTAACCATGATAACGAATTATATTCAAATAACCAAGACTAGTCATAAGCTGTCTGTTATAACTATGCACAAAAACAAAACATATATATCCTCATGCCAGTCACAACACCCTGATTCCAAACATGAAAGAAAAAGGAAAATGAATCTGAAAAAAGGCTTCTTCTTGACTGAAACAGTCTTCTTTATTAGCATAATAAAATTGACCCCTCTTCTGCCAAAAAAAGTCCTTCACCCATCTCCAAAGGTAATACTTATCCCACAGGAAAGCTGACCCTCCGTCTCCCTTGAGATTCCACCTTCCTATTCTTTTCAATATACATATTAAAATATACGAACATGGAATAGTCAATGAAATCGCTGACACGTCGAGGCCACATTTGCTCGAGCGTTTTATTTCCTGGATGAAATGAATGGATGCCGATGGAGAGAAGAATGATTGCAAGCCATCTCTTCACACCTGTATGGACTGAACGTTATTCCCTATTATTTCCTAAAGGCAAATGAAGACACTACGCTCATCATCAAACATATGGCATGATTTAAGGTGTATCTGGAGGTAACAACAACTTGATGGATCTGCGCTGTCAGGAGTATCTCCACTTAACATAGAGCGTGCCTCCATTATGCGTTGTGGTGGTTCCATATCTCTTTTTACAGAGTATGTCTTTGCAATATTGACATTGGTGGTGCAGAGGTGTCATCTAGAGTCCCCAGAGCGACATAAGAACTCTTATACCAGCATCTGTTCTGCTTCCTATCTTCTCATAATTTTAGGACATCCTACCCCATTCTATCCCAAAGCCATGACACATGGAAATGAAAATCCAGCTGGTAGAGGTATCATGTGGACTAGGCATGTTGTTCTTACAATGATCATTCAAAGGCTGCATTACTTTCTCGAATTTTATTACCACCCCACAATCCCTTTCCTTCTTTCGTTGCAACGCTTCATGATGCTTATGCATCAGCTCATCGACCATGCTTTTCTTCTCTTGGTCCTTGCCTGCATAAACGATTAGCATTAGCTATGATTATGAGAGATATGACAGGAATTCCTAAAACAAACCTTACCTTCATAAAAACTTTCATAAAGAGACAGACTCTACAACTGGGGGTTATATGAGTCCTTCCGACTCTAAATCTCAAGAGGGCGCGATGATTTTTTGGGGACTGGTGATTAAAAATGGATTGCAACCATAATTAATAAACCATTGAACCGTTCAACTTTGAGGACATAATTCCATCTAACAACTACGGTTATCATTCGGAGAGACGAAAGATCAAACTTCTCAAGGGACCCATTCAAATTTGCCCCCAGAGCAGGTTTTAATAGGGTGGTGGTTGTGGCCACAAAAAAATCTAAAAGTGTTGTTCCCTTGAGGGAACAATAGCTGTTCCCTAGAGGGAACAACAAAAAACACTCCAAAAAGGTTGTGTTCCCTTTAGGGAACAACAGGTGTTCCCTTTAGGGAACAACAACTGTTCCCTTTAGGGAACAACAACTGTTCCCTAGAGGGAACATCAAAAACTCCTTTGTTTTTGGTCCGATTCGAGTTATTCAAAATCCAAATGAGAGCTAATTCAAAGTTATATCTCCAATAGAAACAGGTTTTGAAAACAATAAGAATTTATAGGGTGGTGGTTGTGGCCACAACAGGTTCTTATGGAGTGATACCTTCTTGGTCCCTTTTCTATACATCTTGTAGGTTTGACAGGGTTTCATGTAGGATGGCCTCTGCTTCCTATAGGTCTGCATGTGTCTCCTATAGGAGACCTTTTCCCTTTGATGAGGCTGACCTTGTGACATGCCTCCTAACATAAGTGATGGGAGATTTGGGAGAGGCTTGTCCTGATGATCCTTCTCCTTGATTTTTCTCTAGAGGAGCTGCCTTTTCTTGCTGCTTTGGTGAGTCTTCAATGACAATAGGAGTTTTGGTGGGGGTTTGAGGTCTTCCCTGCCTAATCCTTGTGCTCTTCCTTGTTCTGAAGTACAGTGGGGTTTGTCTTTGCCTCTTCCCTTTTGACTTGATAGGTGTACTTAGGGAAATAAGAGTAGTTGTTTCCTCTTTATCAATGGGTTCTGGAGATATGCTTGGTGATTCTTCCCCTTCTTTGCCTTCAAATGTAGACCTCTATTCTTACTTATGTTCTGTTTCCCCTTTTCCATTCTCCTTCTTATCCTTGTATTTATCTTTCTCTTCTTCCTCTAGTTTCTCACTCTGCTCATCTGTCTCTTATATTGTTTCCTGTTATGTTTCTTCTTCATTTTTCTCCTCCTTTTCTTCATCTTTTTCCTCCTCTGTTTCCTCTTCATTTTCTCCTTCTGCTTCTTCATCCCTCTCACTAGTAGTGGGGATTTTTTCATATTCAAGAGCTTGAATTGCTCCCTCTGCCTGCATGTCTTTGAAAGTTGTCCATGTAATAGGGAGTCTTAGGTCTTGTAGAGCATATTCTAGGATAGGTTTGATCAACCCATGATGGGCTAGTTTTTGATTTTTTCCCTCCTGCAATTTTATGCTCATATCTATCATTGATTGAAGAAGAAATTATGCTATACTTACTCTGTTTTGAGGAGGTGTGTTTGCTCCAAATCTCAGTTCTTGGAGGAGTTTGAAGTGTTATTCATACACCACACTGTATCTCCCTTCACATTATACATATTTAATGAGGTGGTAACTAACTTCATTCCAAGGGTATGGAATACTTTCTCTTTTGACCCCATTTTTGTCTTCCATTGGCTCCTCCCCTTCCAAAAATAATTTCTTCTTTGCAAGGGTGTTGTTACCCTTATCTTCTTTTCTCCAAGGTAACCCTAGAGGGAGTGTGGTGATTCTGCTTATAACTTCAGGGGTGATTTATACTGATAAGCCTTTCACCACAGCAATGCCATGGTTCCTAGTGAGGGGTATGAGTGAGAGAGAAATGTATTTGTCCACCTCAACATTGTATCCTCTCATCCTCTTAAAGAAGCCCATACATTGGTGCCTTGTGAAAATTTCTACTACAGGAGGATGTGGGTGGATCCTTACTGTGTTTATGGATTCTCTCTTGTTAAAACATCCTGCCATTTTTCCCTGGTAATTATGGAGGCTTGGATGAACATAATCAAGAGTTCTAGGGGGTGATAGAGGATGGAGTGTTAACTCTGCAATACAATTCTCCTAGACTGCAATTTCCTTAATCAAATGATGATTTTTCTTCTTTTTAACAGGAAAACATGGAAGGTATAGCTCCTACCTTGCTTGTTCCATTCTGTTGAGGACAACCTTTGGTTTCTCCTCCTTTTGGTGACCACTGATAATCCTATAGATTGACTACTCTGTATCCTGTGGGTTTTCCTATAGGATCCTGTAGGTCTCATGTGCTGCAAAATGTTAACTGTCTCTTATAGGTGCTACTTCAAGAAGGCCAAGAGAAACCTATTTTCAATGAATTCTCGAGATTTCTAATGCTCTCTTTGCATGGGAATCAGTGTTTTATTTCCTTATATGGCTGATCATGTGGGATGGTGTGCTGGTTGTCTAAGTACGAGCACCTCCTTTTGGACCGTTGGTCCCACTATTAGTCCATCATTCCACCTTACCTCGTAATCATCTCCCACTTCGTTCCTCCATAAATTAACCATTTTTGGCCTTATCTCCTTTTTCTTTTGATTTGACTGCTGCCACGTGTGGAGTGGTCTAACTGTTTTCTCCTCATCGACTGGCTGAAGGTGGCCAAGTTAACTAGCCACCTTTGCTTATAAAACCAACTCTTACATAATCCTACATTTTTGTGCTAGCGAGAGAGCATGAGTAAGATGACATACCTATGGGTAAGATTCTTTGATGATGATGCATGATGGAGAATGATTTCTTGTGTTGTGTATTTGCTGCATATCCTTCTTTGTATTGGCCTCTTTCGATGTCGGTATCTCTTGATGTGGAGGTGCTAGAGAGTGATGTGGTGATCTTGTTGCTGCTATTGAGCTCTAGAGGAGCTTCCTCAACCTTGGAATCCTTGTGTTGAAGATGGATGCAACCCTGAGAAGTTTCCTTTGTGGGATAGGCTGCTACAGGATTTCCTACAGGATGTCCTGTAGCTGCCTCTCCCCTAAACTTTCATACTTTTTTCACTTATGGAGCATGAGGATTGTTGAGATGAGTAGAGAAGGGTTATAGTGAATTGAAGGTGAGAGGTATAGCCTTCAAGTATTTCTCCTTTTTCCTCTGTTCTCACACTTCTTCTATTTGTTTTTTCTTCGTTTGAAAATTGTATATTTTTTAATTGACTTATTGGATGGATGCAGGGGTAACATGGTGTTGAAAGGCATGGTGATGATGTGGTGGAGTGCATGTTTTATTTTTTTAGACACAGGGTTGTCATCCCCTTTTCTCGAGAATCACTTTTCTTGGGATTTCAAGCCACTGTAATTCCTACAAGAAACTCCTGTAGGTTTCTAGGGAATCCTGTAGGATTACAGGGAATCCTGTAGAAAACACATAGCTTGTGTAAACTAAGCTGGAGGAGTTCATAAATGGAAGGATGGATGAAATAATGAAGAATATGAGATGGAGGGATTAAAATATGGATTTTGTAGGTCCTTTCAGCCCCTGAGGTGCAGTGCTGCTATTTTTAGCAGAAATGTTCCCTGTTTCAGCTCCGACGGCCACATCTCCTCTGCTCCACTTTGGCCATAAGCCAGACTTTAAAAGATTATTTTCACATATATAATTGCGTCGGGTCCTAATCTAGATGGATCCAGATATGCTCTCTAAGTCTTCAAAAGCTAGTAAAATCATGCCAAATATCAAAACAATTGCAGGAGAAGAACCCTTCGAATGGCAAAAAAAACACTATCGGGAGGCAAAAACCCAAGGAAATAGTGAAAAAACTAAGTATAGGAGGTCTGAACGGTGAAATTCACAGCAGCCGTCAGATTTGGCTGATCAACGGTCCAGATCTGATCGACGGATTGCAATTGGAAGTGGCAATCGGCGGATATCAGTGCAGACCATATGAAACTTGCGATGGCGACTGGCGGAGTCAACTAGGACTGTCAATCAAGCATGCAGATCGACGGCCCACGTTGCATCATAGGATTGCTATCGAAGAACACAATAGAGTGCTCACCATGGGCTTGGGGCACGAGCGATATGCGATTGCGATCATGAGCCATTTTTAATGTATTTCCAATGTTTTGATATGTTTCTAAAAAACAAAGGGATAGGCCATTTGCGACAGGCGACAGCAATTGGGAACGACCCGATAATTCTGTTTGGATCTGTTCGTATTTTTAACAGCTAACAGGTGAACTAAAATAACGGAATATGTGCCAGTAAGCGGAAAAACAATAGTGCAACATAGCCAAACCATCAAAAGTGATCATGGAGCATCGCTGGCACGAGTGAGCTCCCTGACAGCGTAGCAAATTACCAAAATGCGATTACTCTGTTGTTAGAAAAGAAACCTCCAAGCTCATGCGTGTCTGGTCATGGCATCAAGTCATTGAAAAGATAGAGAGGATAGATTAAGACACCTCGAGCCTTTGAGAGCTTAGGATCATTGTAAAAAATCCTATAAATCGCTAAATGTTAGAAGGATGAAGGGTTCAACTTTTGGAGACTGTGGATACTTTACTACTTTAGCTTCTCATCTTCATTCCAGCAATATAAGCTTATTTTTCTATTACATGTTCAATTCCCATTTTCTCTTATGTTCTAAGATTTCACTTGAATAGGTTATTCATGTTTTCTTTTGTGTCTAATGCCAGATAACTGTCATCTTATCTCTATGTTGATAAATTATATTTGCAAGCTTCATTTACTTCCTATAGCTAGTCATTCATATGTGTTTATGCATGCATCTATTGGTACAGTCAGTATTCTCCATCTATCCATTGAATCTATAAACTATTGAGCATTAGTGGTCTAAAGCCTTGTAAATCTGAGGGTTTTCATGCATGTCTTGAGTGAAAACAGAGTTGAAACAGTCATCTGACTTGATCCAAACCATCATCCATTCCAATAGTTCAAAGAACAATATTGAAGATTTATATGTTACTAGGCATCTTTGAGCTACAACCTAGGAGAGCTTCTTGGAGTGATAACATAATTGGTGTTGTTTCCGGGGAGAGGAGACTGAAGCTTAGCTTCCCTGGGAGATGACACAAATCTAGCTTTGATGATAGACAAAGGCTGGGCACTTTTTCCGTTGTAATCATCTATTTGGTGACTCTATTGGAGGACGAACCTCTAAGCGACTCCACTTGATAGTTTTGGCTCAGTTTGTGAGGCATACTCGGAGAAATCCTCAGAAGCCACAAGCTAACCCAGTATCTAGCCCTAAAAAAATCATCAAAGAAAGAAAGGCATTGTAGAAAGGAGCATCAGGTTCTGGTATCTCTAAACAATATTCTATATCTCTTCAAGAAAATCCTGTAATAGAACAAATACATGTTGAGAGTATAGCATCTAATACTAGCAGTGAAGAAAAAATCTCAGAAATTCATAAAGCTCCTTATTCTTTAGGTTCTCATTTTGTTGTAAGCCAAAAGGAAACCTATCCTCCTATCCATCATACCCTTTTAGTCTTATTAGTCACTCCTCAACCCCCTATCATTAAGATTTCTAGTACCCCTATAGCCACCACAGTTATGGCAGGACCACAAGCACCTACCAAAATGGAAAGAATCATAGCTGCTAGGTATGGACCTCTAGTACTGCTTACTCCTTTAAATGCCATGCCTACTGGACAATACCATAAGTATAGGCCTAAGTTCACTGGGACTGAAGGTGTTACAACAGAGGAACATCTTGAATCATTTTATAGCTATGCTGATAACCTGGACATTAGTGAAGATGATGTATGGATGAGAGTCTTTGTCCAAAGTCTAGATGGAGAGGCTAGAAAATGGTTCAGAGAACTAGCCCCAAGGTCTATAGTAGATATTGAGGCTTTAGATGATGCATTCCTAAAGCATTGGGGGATAAGAAGGATCTACTCTACTACCACACCAAGGGAACTTAAAGAGGGAACATGGGGAGTTGTTGTCTGATTTTAATAAGAGGTTTAACCGCATGTATAGCAAGATACCAGCTGAAGTAAAACCCACCACTACCTCTGCTAAACTCACCTATGTCAATGCCTTTGATTCTGACTTCTGTCTACTATTGAGGGAGAGGCGGTGTGCTACTTTGGCTGATATGTAGGATGTAGCCTTGGAAGTAGAATCAAACATCATGGCTACAGAGAAGCTCAAGGGAAATGTCGATAGAAGGAGACAGAGGGGTGAGCCTTCATCATCTTCAGATCCTAAGATAGATAAAATTACCAAGATGATAAAGTCATTAGCCTTTAAAACATCCAAATTAAAGGTTGAGCAGCACCCTGGGAAAGGAAGAGTTCCTAATGCCTTTGCTCCTAGAAATCCAAATCCATATATAAGAGCTAATGAGCAGTTGCAAATTTTGCAAAGAAGAAAAGATTCCAATGAAGACCAAAGGGTGAAGACCCCTTTCCAGAATGTAGTCATGGAAGAAGAGCAGTTTGAAGAAGATGATGAGATCCATTGTCTGGAAGACAAAGGTAGTGCCTCCTTTTTGACCTTAGTTGCCTATGAAAAGTCATTATTCAATGACCAGATCAACCAAGAATGGGATGGTGAAGCTGTTTTGCAAACTGCTGATTAGCACAAATATAATTTGAGGTTGAAGATGAATAATGCCAAGGAAACTCCTATTCAAAGAGTTGTTGTCCCTGCAATATAGCAAGCTAATAAGAAGAAGCGATTGGTAGCTGATCCCATCATCCTCAAAGCTCCAGCTCACGAGGTAAGAGGCCTTGACAAGTCTCCTTCTCCTTTCAGTTTTCAATCAGAAATTCAGAAGCTAAGAATACCTATACCTCTAATTGAACTAGTGAAGAATGAGTCCTTCAAGAGATCTATCCTCGAGGCCCTTGAGCCTAATTCCATCCAAGCCTCCACCGACTATGTAAATCTACAAGATGACAAACCAACTATTTTTCTCAGCCCAATGATTGAAAATTATGATGACAGCTCCCCATCATTCTATGTCTCTCTGACTATTCATGACAAAATCCTTCACAACTGCCTTCTAGACACAGGAGCCAGCCATAATCTAATGCCCAAGGCTGTCATGGATGAATTGGGTCTTGACATTACCAAGCCTTATCATGACCTATTTTCTTTTGACTCTAGAAAAGTGAAATGTCTGGGATTAATCAAGGACCTAGCCATCACTTTGTCTCAGCTGCCCATGAAGAGCATGATGATGGATATTGTGGTAGCAGATGTACCCCCCAAGTTTGGCATGTTTCTTTCCAGAGGTTGGATCAAGAGATTAGGTGGAACATTACAAAATGATCTGTCCTACGCTACTATCCCAGTTTTTGGAGGTGAGAGCAGGAGATTATACAGAGAAGCTCAGTTGGCTTATATTATCAGTGATGAAAGGAATCCCACTAATCATCCCATCTATGCTGTCGACACTGATTTTGGAGCTTGTATTCTTCAGATTGAAGAATCCCAGTTGGCCTCCACACAGCTTAAGAAACCAGTTTGCTAGATCACAAAAGAAGAAGGCCCACAAATTTGGGACATGTTCTTTGATGGAGCTTGCTCTAAGGAAGCTACAGGGGCAGGTGTACTCCTTGTGTTCCCCACACAAGAATGCATTCATTTATCTTTCAAATTAACTTTTCAGGTCACAAAAAACATAGCAGAGTACGAAGCCTTGATATTGGGCTTAAACACTGGCATCAAAGGTATGAAAGTGTTTGGAGACGCAGACCTTATCATTCAGTAGGTCAACAAAACTTTCCAAGCAAAGCATCCAAGGTTGAAAGGATACAGAGATGAGGTATGGAAGCTCAAGGACTCTTTTAATATTTTCAGCATTTCTTACATACCGAGAATGAAGAACCAACTTGCTGATTCCCTTGCTATGTCTTCTAGCACGTTTATTCCTCCTTTGCCTCCTAAGTTGACATATGAAGTTCAGGTGAAATATAGACCATCTCTGCCTGACAATGTCAAATACTGGAAAGTTTTGAAGATGATGATGAAATTAATAGGTTTTTACAAGTCATTGATGAATTTTCTAAAATTCACATCGACCAAGAAAACGAAACCATGGAAGAATGCAACCAGTCCAAGCTAAAGGATGAGATTGGCTAGGACATCATTGTTCAACTGCCTAGTAACCATATACCCAAAGAATTGGTGCCCCTAGAGAAGCTATTTGATCATAATGATGTACCTTATAAGTCTGCCAAAAAAGAAAATGAGTCTGCTATTCATAAACATAATGTAGGGACTCCAGCCCATCCAAAGTACATAAATCAGTCCACTCACTTGTCTTCTGCCCAGGGTTCAGAGTATTGCACCCTGATGAAGCAATTTGCTGATATTTTTGCTTGGGAATACAATGATCTTAAAACCTACAACACAAAAATCTTTCAGCATAAGATTCCACTGGAAAAGAATACCATCCCTTTTAAGAAGAAATTAAGACCTATCAACCCTCTTTTATTTCCTTTGATTGAAAAGGAAATCAAAAAGAGTTGGGATTCCAAGTTGAAGTTTGCACTGTAGGCTGACAGAGTTACAAACAAGAAGTACATAGGAAATTCTCCATTTAAGTTGGTTTATGGCATTGATGTTGTTTTTCCTATCCAGTTAATTCTCCCTGTGGCCAAATTCTTTCAAGAAGAATAGGATGAAATGAATGACTTGGTAAGGAGAATGAATAACCTGGTTGAATTATAGCAAATCAGAGAGCAGTTGATTAAGAAGTCAAAATTTCATTAGAAGAAAATCAAAAAACCTTTGACACGAAGGAAAAAGTGGACGATTTCCAAGTTGGTGACTGGGTTCTCAAATGGGATGCATTGAAGGAAAAGAAATGGAATCATGGTAAGTTTGACTCCTTATAGATCAGTCTGTTTGTCATCGCTCAAATTCAGCAAAACGATACCTTCATTCTACATAATCTGAAAGGAGAAGATGTTTTTGGTGGCCCAGTCAATGGGAGGTTCTTGAAACTTTATTTCATTTAAGGCTTTAAAGCCTTGATATTGTAAATATGTTTTTCATTTTTTATTTTCTATGCAAAATAAACTCCATGCCCAATGGAACACTAGAAGATAGATTTGATTTTGGTTTTTCAGGAAGGGCATTGTTCTATGGTTCTTGAAACCTCACAGGGAAGTTTTCATCCCCAGAAGGAGCCAGTGTTAGCCCATGAGGCGCAGTGCTACTATTTTTAGCAGAAATATGCCCTGTTTCAGCTCCAACAACCACATCTCCTCTACTCCACTTTGGCCATAAGCCAGACTTCAAAATATTACTTTCACACATATAATTGTGTCAGGTCCTGATCCAGATGGATCTAGATATGCTCTCTAAGGCTTCAAAAGCTAGTAAAATCATGCCAAAGGTCAAAACCATCACAGGAGAAGAACCCTTAGAATGGTTAAAAAAACACTATCGGGAGTAAAAAACCCAAGGAAACAGTGAAAAAACTAAATATAGGAGGTATGAATGGTGAAATGCACAACAACCATCAGATCTAGCCGATCAATAGTCTAGTTCTGATCGGTGGATCGCAATCAGCGGTGGCAGTCGGTGGATATCGACACAGACCATATGAAACTTGCAATGGCAATCGACAGAGTCAACTAGGGTCATCGATCAAGTGCGCAGATCGATGGCCCACGTTGCATCGCAGGATCGCTATCAAAGAACACAATAGAGTGCTCACCATGGGCCCAGGGCACGAGTGATATGCGATTGCGATCAAATGCATCGACGGATTGCAATCGAGGAAACTTTATGGAGTGGGGCCTTTATACATGTATATGTGTGATGTGATTAGCTGGACCTAATGGCTATATAAGCATTATTGCATAGATTTTGAGATCCACAGAAAAGTCATTTTTAATGCATTTTCACAGTTTTAACGTATTTCTAAAATACAAAGGGGAACCTTGGAGCAAGACCGAAGCGACTTGCGATATGCGATAAGACCCGGACCCGAAAGGGTTCGTGAAGGGAAATATATAAAATTTGAAGTCCGTCATGAGCCATTTTTAATGTATTTCCAATGTTTTGATGTATTTCTAAAAAACAAAGGGACAGGCCATTTGCGACAGGTGACAGTGATTGGGAACAGACCCGATAGCTCTGTTTGGCTCTGTTTGTATTTTTAATAGTTAATAGGTGAACTAAAATAACAGAATATATGGCAGTAAGGGGAAAAAAAACAACGCAACATATCCAAACTAGCAGAAGTGATCATGGAGCATTGACAGCACGAGCGAGCTCCCTGACAGCGCAACAAATTACTAGAATGCGGTTACTCTACTGTTAGAAAAGAAACCTCCGAGCTCATGCGTGTCTAGTCATGGCATCAAGTCGTTGAAAAGACATAGAGGATAGATTAAGACACCTCGAGCCTTTGAGATCTCAGGAGCATTGTAAAAAATCCTATAAATGGCTAAAAGTTAGAAGGATGAAGGGTTCAACTTTTGGAGATTGTGGATACTCTGCTACTCTAGCTTCTCATCTTCATATTGTGGATACTCTGCTACTTTAGCGTCTCATCTTCATTCCAGCAATATAAGCTTCTTTTTTTGTTACATGTTCAATTCCCATTTTCTCTTATGTTCTAAGCTTGCACTTGAATAGGTTATTCATGTTTTCTTCTGTGTCTAATGCCAGATAACTGTCATCTTATCTCTACGTTGATAAATTAGATTTGCAAGCTTCATTTACTTCCTATAGCTAGCCATTCATATGTGTTTATGTATGCATCTATTGGTACAGTCAGTATTCTCCATCTATCCATTGAATCTATAAACTATTGAGCATTAGTGGTCTAAAGCCTTGTAAAGCTGAGGGTGTTCATGCATGTCTTGAGTGAAAACAGAGTTGAAACAGTCATCTGACTTGATCCAAACCATCATCCATTCCAATAGTTTAGAGAACAATATTGAATATTTATATGTTACTAGGCATCTCCGAGCTACAACCTAGGAGAGCTTCCTGGAATTATAGAAGGTCCTTCTATTCCTCTCAACCTGCGCTGATCCTCCTCTTGCTGGCCTGCAAACAACATTTCCAAATTTCGCTTTTCTCTCTTTTCCCCCCCCCTTTTTTTTTTGAAAGCAACTAGTCTACCTCCAAGGAGGTTTTCATCTTAGTTGCCTGCCCTGGGTGACTCAAAAGAGGTTTTCACCCAAAGATGTTTTTATTCTTTCTTTTTCCAACACCATTGGGCTGCCCCAAGAGGTTTTCAACCCAACAGTGGGACTAAGGTGCCTCGTGGAGATTTTCACCTGAGTCTCTTTATTTTTTTCTTCTTTTTTCTTTTTCTCTTATTTTTTCCTCTTTTTTAAGGGACTTGATGGGGTGGAAGCTGAGACTTGATCCACCACCATAACTGTCTTGTTGATGCCATTGATGAATTCTTGCCTTGACGAGGGTATCTTGTAGACCTTCAATCTGTACCCATTGACAAGTAAAGGGATAGCCTCTGCATCAATGGTTCTTATCTATACTGAACCATTAACATGAAATTTTTCTATGACATAAGGCCCTAACCATCTAGTCCTTAACTTTCCTTTAAAATCCTTGTATCTAGAATCATACAACAAAGCCCAATCACCTTCTTTTATGTTCTTGTCATGCCAAAAATTCCTTTGAACATGAGTCACCTATGTGTGCAGGAGGGCATGCATCCTAAATCCATCTAACCCATTCAGTTGGAGAAATCTTTCTTGTTGTGCCCTAGTGAGATCTAGATCCAGTGTTGCTTCCATTCTTAAGGTGTTGTATTCAAATTCAATGGACAACAGGCCCTTCTTCCCATAGACCAGCTCATAAGGAGTGAATCCAGTGGTTGTCTTCCAAGTGGTATTGTAAGCCCATGTGGCCTCAACTAATTGATCTTCCCAAATCCTTTATGTTGCTACTAATCACTTTGGTCAGAATGCCTTCCAACGCTCTATTGGTTACCTCCACTTTCTCATTAGGTTGTGGGTGGTAAGAAGTGGATGTTCTATGATTGATCTTGTGCTGGTTTAACAAATTTTCAATCATGTGAGATGTAAATTGACTGCCTTGATCAGTGACCAGTTATCTAGGGTACCCAAACTTATAAAATACATTCTCCCTTAATAATTTAGCCACTTTCTCTTTTTTTGCTGCTTTGATGGCCTTGGCTATAGCCCACTTGGTTAAATAATCAGTGGACATAATGATGTATTTCTTTTGCCTGGATGGAGGGTCAATGGGTCCAGTGAAATCCATGCCCCACTTGTCAAATGGCTCAAAGTCACTTGAGGTTGCAGAGACATTTCATCACTTGGGATAGGTTTCCCCATCCTTTGGCACTGATCACACTGACTAGTATACCTCCTCACATCTTGGTGAAGAGTGGGCCAGTAATAACTAGCTTGTAGTACCTTGAATTTTGTTCTTTTGGTTGCAAAGTGACCTCCACAAGGCCCATCATTAAAGTTCAAAAGGATGTCAAAGACTTCCTCCTCCCTCACACATCTTCTCATAATTTGATCTGGGCCTAGTTTGAAGAGGTTTCCCCCAATCCAAGTGAATGGGGTGCTCTTCCTTACAATCTTTCTCTTTTCCTTGGAGGAAAAATTTGGTGGAAACTGTGCAGACACCAAGTAATTTGCTATGTCAGCAAACCATGGAGAGAGAACTGAAATGGAGAATAATTGTTCATCTAGTAACTGATCATCAACCATTTCTTCCTCCCCTGCAGGAAAATTCAATCTGGATAAAAATTCTCCAACAACATTCTCATTGTTGGGCTTATCAATAATAGTTAAATCAAATTGTTGCAATAAAAGTAACCATCCAATAATCTGGGCATTTACATCAGGTTTATTCATCAAGCATTTAATTGCACCATGGTCAGTATGTATAAATGTTTGGTAACCTATAATGTAATGCTTGAATTTGTTCAATGAATACAGAACAACTAGGAGCTCCTTTTCAGTCATTGTGTAGTTCAGTTTAGCTTTTGACAGATTCATACCGATGAAGTAAATTGCATAAGGTAGCTCGTCATCTATTTGGCATAGGGCTGCTCCTATGGCTTTATGATAGGCATCGACATGTATTTGGAAATGAAGAGCCCAATTTGGACCTTGGAGAATAAGTGCAGTAGTCAACTTGTCCTTTAGGGTGTCCAAGGCCTCTTGACAGGTTTCTGACCATAAAAATTTGGAGTCTTTGGCCAATAACCCAAATAAAGGAGAAGCTAACTTGCTGAAGTCTTTTATAAATATCCTATAGTATCTAGATAAACCTAGAAAACTTCTAACATCCCTCTATTTTTGCGGAGCTGGGACCCTTTGGATGATGGCTATCTTATTTGGGTCTACCTGTAGTCCTTTCTGGGATATTGAATGACCTAGAACAGTCCCTGCAGTCATCAAGAACTCACATTTTTTGGGACTAAGGGACACATTCATTTCAATGCATTTTTTCAACACCTTACCCAAGTTGGAGAGAGCCTCTTGTAAATCACACCCATAGGGTGTAAAATCATCCATATAAATTTCCACTACTTCATGGACTAGCTCAGCAAACATACTGAGGGTTGACCTCTAGAAAGTGGTAGGGGCATTACATAGGCCAAAATGAAGGACCCTATAAGCAAAAGTACCCCAAGGATAGGTGAAGGTGGTTTTATCCCAGTCCTCTGGGCTAATCTGGATTTGATTGTATTTGTTGAACCCATCTAAGAAAGAGAAGAACTTTTTACCTATCAGACCATATAACACTTGGTCAATGAAAGGTAGATGGAAATGGTCCTTCTTTGTTGCTTTGTTTAAATCTTTGTAATCAACACAAATCTTCCACTTCCAATTTTTCTTTGGAACCAACACCAAAGGAGAAACCCACTCACTGTCCGAGATAGCGTAAATGAATCCTGCATCCAGCATCATTTGTAGTTATTCTTTGACTATATCCTTGAGAAATGGATTCATTCTCCTTTGGGGTTGTCGAACTAATTTTCAACCTTCTTTGATATAAATGTGGTGAGTACACACCGAGGGGTTCACTCCCTTCATTTCTTTGTAACTCCAAGTAAATGCATCCAGATGTTCCCTTAGCATGTTGCACAACTCTTCTTCTTGGTGTATAGAAAGAGAGGGGTTGATTTTCAAAGTTATTTCAGGGCTGAATTCTATTGTCTTGACACGAGTAGGGTTTGAATCAACTAAGCATAGATCAATCTGATGGTTGCTATTGGTTTCTTTTACTACTTCCTCTAAGGACAAGGTGCTGGGAGTTGGATTTTGGAGTATGTGTTCAATCAAATCATATTCATCTGGTTGTGCTCCTCCCATCGAAGTTTCTAGGGTATAGAGTTGGATTGAGTAGACTTCATCGTCTTCCTCCTCTTCTAGCCATAAAGGTAAATCATGTTCTAAGGATGGCTGAGCAGGTGGTTACAAGACCAACTATTTGGACAGATGCCCATTTTTGATAGTCATGTTTCTAGCCTTGCAGCTGATGTAGGCATCGGTAGTGGCTAACCAAGGTCTCCCAAGTATGAGAGGATAACCATTAAGCTTGGCCTTAGGCTGGAGAACTAGGAAGTCTGCAGGGTACTCCCAGGAGTCAATGGAGACCATCACATCCTCAACAATCCCCTCAAGGGCTACTGTGGAACGGTCTGCAAGCTACAAGACTGTTGTGGTCTTTCTTAATGAACCCTAGAGATTTAGCTTAAGCATGGTGTCCTTAGTCATTACATTAATGGCAGCCCCAAGATCAATCAAGGTGTGTGGGACAATGGTTCCATTGATGTGCACATCTACTACAGGGCTTCTAGGGTCTAAATACTTTGGGCAAATTACTTGCCCCAGCATTAAGTCAGACAGTTGTCTAATGACATTAATGGTAGGGGTGTCTCTTTTTCGCCTCCCTGGATGTTTGAAAAACTTGTCTTTAATTAGTTTTTTTTAAATAGGTACATCCTTAATGGCTTGGAGAAGTGGAATTTTGACACATAGATTTTTCAAGTCACCTAGAAATTCATTCTCTTCTAGGGTAGGCTGGACTAAATGAGTTAATCTTTCAAGAAATGGTGGTGGATTCACTCTAGGCATACTTCCCTCTCTTTCCTCCTCACTCTCCCTAGGTGGAGATGGAGGTTGGTTGTCCAAGAGTACCTTCCCATACCTTAGGTTGGTTTCCTGAATTTCCACATCATAAGCAAGGTAGGATGTCTCTCCATTGTATACTTCTTGTGCATGTCTATTGTTCGGGTTCAGATTTGGATGGGTAGGCATATGAGGTTGTTTAGGTGGAGCAGGGTGTAAAAGGTGTGGTTGAGTAAGAGGTGAAGACAATAAAGTTGGAGCATTGTTGTATGGGGGCCTCCACCTTGGGGTGGTGCATTCCACTGAGGCTGTGGAGGAGTATATGGCTGAAATGGTTGGTTGGTTGGCTGGGAATGGTACTGAGGTGCAAAATACCAAGGAGAAGGTGTAGACTAGGAGGGATGAGCAGGGGGGCCAAGAGGGAATGGATGTGTTTTGGTTAGGGTTGTAATATGTATAGGATGTCCCTTGCATGCCCTACTAGTATGGTCGAGGTCCATGAGGCCTCCTTTGATTTACGTAGAAAATTTGTTCAGTCACCCCTTCAATTCCCTGATACACATATTTTAGTCTAGGTAAAGAAGGGAACTTTTCTGTGGAGTGGTTTTCTTCACAAACCGAGTAGATTTCTATATGGTTTAATGGACATTCATTCCTACGGTTCCTCCTTGTTCATCTAGGGTAGATAATGGCTAATGCTCTCTCTTCTTCCTCCTGCTTTCTCTTGATGTGCATAGTGTCCATCTGAAGGGCAAGGGTTTGCAACACTTCACTCTTGAAATCCTCCAGCATATTTCCAATTTCACCTTTTATGGATGTGTTGGAAGAGGATGAGATGGCCATTGGTTAACTACCCTTACCCTTTTTCCTAGCTGCCATAGAATGGTTCTTAAAGACAGTCTTGATATATTCATAGGGTAGTTGGTAGATTTCCCCTCCTGCCAGTAGGTTTAGGGTATCCAGAAGGTCTTCCATTACCCCCTTGAATAGAACTAGCTTTGGTGACTCAGGATCAAGTTTGCACCTGGCCCTTTTGTAGCTAAGTGGGAATCTTTGCTCATAATCTTCTAAGGACTCATCATGCCCTAAGGTCATTCTAAAAATTTCCTCTTTAGTGTTTTTGGACCTACAGTAGTCCCGATACTTGTTGTTGAAGTCTTGCTGAATCTAAGCCCAGGTTGTGATGTTATCCCCAGGTATACTCATGAACCAGCGTAGAGCTCCATCCTTAAGAGTGGATGGGAATAATTTCAAATTTTGATTATCGGTGGTGCAATCATAAGTTCTACATATGATAGCGAACTCAAACAAGAAAGTATCTAGATCTTCTAAGGTCAGGCCATGGAATTGAGGAAGAGAAGAAGGGCTTATGTTTTTCATCTTGGCATCCCCATTAGTTCCTCTGATGGGAAAAGCACCCTCAATTCTTTCTCTATCTCCTTTTTCATTTCTATTTTCAGCGATTAGGTCAGTTGGAATGGGTTCTCTTTCTTCTTATCCCCCTGTAGGCTCTTCAAAAATCTCTGATTGTTCGCCTAAGGGGTCCTCCAATTCACAACTACCGAAGAACAGGGAAGGTTGGTTGTTTTAAGTGGTGGGGGTATTTCGCAGAAATTTCCCTAAGTTATCCCTATTCCTATGAGGCATGAAAGAAGTGTTTTTGTTTTGTTTTGTTTTTCAATTTTGAAGACTAATTGCAGAATTGAAATAACAAACTGAATGGAAACTAAATACTGAATGAAATCTTACTTGTAGAATGGAAAGGAAAACAAACCAACTCACAATTACTTTTGCAGAAATGAAGCTAATAGCAGAATGAAAGAAATAAGAAATGGAAGAAAGAAAATAGAAATGACGTCTTACTCAGACACCTCCTCAGCAATGACACCAAAAATTGATGAGCACCGATATTACAGCAAGAATGTTGTAACTATTGGGGCTACCAACTTTACTTTATCAAACCAGGGTTCGTACAAACTAGGAGGTGACAGTGTTGTATACACAAGAAGATACGATGGGTCCACCCTTCAACTCTGTTGAGCTGGTGATAGACCACTATGGTTTCTCAAACCAACCTTCTATTGATTCAGAAGAAGTTTGATTACCTATGAATAAATGGAAATTTTACCCTAATTGGAACAATGGAAATATTGTCTACTGCAGTAATGAAACACTGAAATAAATGCTTTAAACACACCACTCATCTAACTATTTGTTTAAGATATCTTGCTTCAGAAGAATTCTAAGGTAACATGTGTGTAATCCTAACTATCCTAGCCATGCAATCTGAAATAACAAAACATTTTACTGTTGTGCATATGAATGAACAAAATAACTCTTTTTTCCTTTTTGTCCTTTTTTGTGAAAATGTAAATTCTAAATATTCTTGGTGATATGGTAGGTGGGTTAGAGGTGGTTGTGAAAGGTCATATGGCTTGGGAGTCAAGTGGGGGTCTTATCCTATCTTCTTGTATGCTTTTTCCACAAATCAACTTCAAAACAGGCCACTACAGGTCGTTCTACAAGATGTCCTAATGCTCTTATAAGATCCCTTGTATTCCTACGGGATCCGGATGAGAGCAATTGGAGTGATTTGGAAGGTGGTATAGGGCTTAGGGAAGGTGAAGGGTTGAATAAATAAGGCAAAGGGAGTGGCTAGGACTTCTTCAGAGTTCAAATAGAGTTTGTAAGATGGTGTGATTTTCCCAACAAACCTGGAAAGTTGTTGTTGGCTTGTATGGTCCTGACCTAGGTTCAGAGGTGATTTAGACAAGCAAATCCCAATACTATTGGTCCTTTCGGCAACATTCCATGGAGCGCAGACTGAGGTCTCAATCGAAGTAGTATGGGAGGGTGCTAGAACCAGGTTTCCACACCTTGGGGATGTCTAATGAGCTTTTAGAAGTCTGTGGTTTGACCCTGTATGCACGTCTCTACACGCACCTGTTATCCCTTCGTAACCTGTGATGTTGTTTCCGCGCAGCCCTACTCGGGGCACAACCCATATAATACCCAAGTTCCTTGCTATTCAATCTGTTATTACCTAATTACTTAACTTATTTGTGTAAGACTAATGATTATTACAGTATATTCAGCAATCATATCAATGCACGCACTAAATAAAACAGTATAAATGTAAAGAAGGCAATGCACAAGAAGATACACAGAAATGGGAATCAACCTCTCTTTATTATTCTTTGATCAAGATTATAGACTTGACACCACCCTGTGCACTCAGCTGTAGGGGTCTGCGCACTCAGCTGCGGACTCTACTAGGCCTCTGCGCACTCAGTTGCAGAGCCTCTTCCTACTACTACGACCCAATACACTTAGACTCCTATTATATGCTCGAACCATTCATCTTCTTCTCTTATTCTTCCTTCCGTCCTTTTACATCTTAGAGCCTCGCTCTATTTATACAATCCCATGGTCCACGAACCATGGGTAGGTCGACATGACTTTACATTACATTACAATACTTTAGGGCAGACAACCCTATACTTCGCGCTCTGTACCCGCAATTCGCAGAGTCTTATAAAACCTTTGACCAAAACTTGGGCTTTGAGTGCTAAAACATGTTGTGGGGGGATTCCATGCCCAACAGGCCCCCAACACTATCATCATGACTCGTCCCGAGTCACTCTGATGATGTGGTGATCTTGGCGCGGAGCCCCTCCAACTGGTCTCGTAATACTCGAAGGTCCGTGATGCACTATTTTGCAGTTTGCTGGACCTGCTACATGCGCTCTTCTGATGCTTCTTTGTGAGGATCAGCTACCCGCCTTAGTGTGTAGAGTCCCTTCATCTGTGCGAGCTTGCCCTCAATATCTGCCGTAATGGTGAAGGCTTCATCAATCCATGGTTGGACACGCTCTTTGAGAATTGCCTCTTTCTATCTTGCGGAATCCACCTGCTCTTTCAGTGGCCTTTCTTGTTGCATCTTTTCCAACCATTGGGTGAGGATGATTGTCTGCGCAGTTCCCCTTACATTATCATAGTGCTCCTGAAGTTCGCGCGTCACTGTTTCTAGGCGTTGTATGTTGAGGTCCTCCTATAAGGATGTGAGGATGTCAAAGGCTTGGTCCAACATACTGGTACAGTCCTGCACCCCCCGTCCAATTTCTTCCAGTCCTGTTTGAATAGTGTTAACGCACTGCTCTCTAAATTTCGGAGGAGTGGAAGGCTGCACCTTCAATCATAGCTTAGCAATCTGGAGGTTCAGCTCCAACTGCACTCACGTTGTTTCCTCGCGCGCGCTTCAGACTCTACCTGCCAGACAGTGGATCCGCATCTCTGTTGGTAGGTATGTGGCGATGGACAACTCTGGGACTTGCCGACATGCTTCATCAACTGTCTTCGCGATCTGCTGGTTTTGTGACACTAGTTCGTCATGCTGTAAGCTGATCTATTCAATTTTGATCTTTTGCTCACTCATCACCTAGATCATGTGGTCCTCCCTGGCGCGGAGCCCTGCTATTATGCCATCCTAAAGTTGGTACAATGTGTCTCGCGGAAGGCTAGCCAGATTAAGGCCAAGTCCCTTGATCCTGCTCATCGCGGCTTTGTCATCCTTGTTCTCTACTGTTAGATCTCCTTCTGGTAGCACTACGGTGTTGTCCATTTTTGCACGTAGCAGCTGCTCCACTATTGATGTGCCTGTTGTGCCGTATGTGGCTACGGTTCCTTCCTGTGGGGGCCACACCTGTAGTTCCTGCAGTTGCGCCCTTAGGTCAATGGCCAATTTGGATGCCTTGACCTTTTTTCGTGGACTCGATCTCTTTGTGACACGCGGCCTTCTCAGATGGGTGGAATTTGTGCCCGGGTCTGTGCCTTCTTCTATGTCCTTTGCTTCCTGTCCTGTAGACAAGTCCTGGCCCTCCTCATCTTGCATTGTGGTGGCCCTTTTTTCTTGCACTGTCATTGCTTCTTTAGCAACCTTTGCCTACTCCGCGGCTGCCCTTGTTGCCTCACAAATAGCCCTTACCTCCGTGGTCTCTTTCTCATTGCGCCTTTTCTTGGCCAACTTCATGACATGCAACTTGGTTTCATCCTTCTGTTTCTGTGGTGTTGTTCTATCCAGCTCTGCCAGATCCAGGGCGCGTCACTCGAGGGGCCATGATTCTAATACTAAAAAGATTGCATCATCAATGGTGATGAATGGGAGCTTGGTCCATTGTTGTGCTGGATCCTTACACACCTTGATTTAAACATTATGCATGTCCGCCTTGAAGTCTGGAAAGCTCCGCAAACTATTGTGCACTATGGGGGACAGGTGCAACCGTCTATTGATCCACATCCAGATGCTCGCCTCTATGAGCACCCAGAAGATCTTTGTCTCACAAATCCGCTTTGTGTCCTTGGTGGCCCAGAGCGACACATACTTTGCGGCCTTTGGTAAGTCCTGCTCAATCCTAGGGAACTGACTATCCTCGGGCAATTCCCTTATTACCAGTAAAATGGAAAAGAGCAACCACGCATAGTGGAAGGTCTTTCCCTTCTCTTGGGCTTCCTTGCAGTTGGTCAAGAATTCCTCGCAGAGGAACTCGGCCTAGTTGAGTTGGACCCCCTCCGCACATTGTTTGGCCATTTCAACTATCAGTGTTGGTACCTCATCGCTGTGGCATTTTCTCATTACCTTCCTGACCAGGAGTTGGGTGGCTATGTGCATCCTTTTATCTTTGATGTTGTTGATTGCGTAACCCCTCTTTTTCTTCTCAAGCTTGTATTTTTTCTTCATGGCCTCCGTGAGAGCCAAATCTCCACTTTTTCCTGCTATTGTCGCGGGGTCCTTTCCCTTACAGGGGAGCCGAGAAATTCTATGGATGAGATCCGTCGTGATGGGAATAGGCTCCTCCAGCCATAAGTACCCATCGTGCACCAGGAAAAGCAGCTGCTTGATGACAAAAATAGTGATAGGCACATGGTGAAAGTGTGGAATCCACAGCAGATGAAGTAATCCAACCTTCTCCACACCGCGCAACCATTTCCGTGGCTCTAGTTTTGTGACTGGCCCCTCTATGCTCTGCTTCATGAGGATCTTCGTCTCTAAGTGTGGGAACTTATCGCTGTCCACAAGGTCCCAATCTTCAAACTTCATTGTGGGCACGCGACCCAGGTGCAAGCCCTCAAACATAATTCCATCAGGGAGGAGCGGGGTCTGGAGTGCGCTCTTAGTGGCATCCAGGTCCTTTGGTATCTTAGTTTTCCCTTTCCGCGGAGGGACGTGCTTGGGAAATTTCGCTACAGAGCACACCAGATGGATGTCATCTTCCATGTCTTTTGCTTCCTCTATCTCGCCGACGAGAGCCTGTATGTCCTTCTCCTCATCATCCGTCTCAATGGTGAAAGCCTTGCCCTTTTCTTCCATTGAGAATTTACCGAACTGTGGGTTCCTCGGGGACATGCGAACTGGTCCTGCTGCCTGCTTATCTCTCTTGGGCCTCAGAATCCGAGCCAATTTTGGGATTTCCGACACGACCCTAGTGTCTCCAAGAACATCATGTATTGTGGGGTTTTGCGCGGCCTCGTTGGTGGTTCCTTCTGTAGAGCCCAAACCTCTCCTGGTAGTCATCATCCTTTTTGCGCTGTCTGTGGTCGTTCGCGAACTTCAGGGATCAAATCTTGCTTGGCGCTCAACACTTTGCGCTCTAATCAATTGCTCAAATCTCAAATGACTAAGTGTTGTCTCGTGGTTAGCCCCTGGAGTTTTATAGTGCCTTTTGAATTCAAATTCAACCATTCTCCCCAATTCTGGGCCACCAATGCTTCCTTGGTGGTAGATTTCCCCAAATCTTTCCCTTAATTCATGTATTAAATGCCCACCACCCGCTCCCTTTTGCCTTAAATCGGACATCTTGTCATGAATAGTGACACCAATGGCCACTTCCTAGCCTACCCATGTGGCAGCACAACCTCCCATGCGCGGTCGCGACCGTTGTGACTTGTTGATTCTGCGCGCACCTCCCTCATCACGCAGCTCCCAAACATACTCTTTTATAGTCCTATGCTCTCTTTCAATTGTTTGGAGTGATGAGACTATGCTCCCTATGGCTAGTCAGGTGGTTGTACCACCTGTGTGAGGCTTCAACTCGCATTTTGGCATAGTCCCCAGAAATTCCTTAATCGCCTTCACGACAGCCGGTGCTGTGTGTTCTACTATAGGTAGTGTGCTCCCTTGGTTACTGTGTTTGGTGAGGTGTGGTTGTAGCCACGGTAGCTGTTAGAAAATATATATTACGGAGCAATGGAACACATAAAATATTGCAAAAATATAAACACAAAAAACGCATAAAACAAGAGAGACATAGATATACGTGGTTCACCCAGTTTGGGCTACGTCCACCCCGAACAGCCAGTCCTTCCTTTCTATTATCCAGCAAAATGAACAGACACAACCTACAGCAGATCCGCTATAATATCCTCTGTTTTATCTCACAGTCTTACCTCTCTGCTTCTTGCTCGGAGAATACACATCTATTACACAACCTAAAATACAAATTCCCTCATACAAAGAGAGGGGTTCCCTTCTAGGAAAAAAAACCCTAAACTAAACATAATTTCTACCATCAGATCATCTGCCTAATGAACGACCGAGATTGACTAGACATTACTATAATTTTACAAGGCAATTTTACATCTGTTTTTATCTTTGGGGGCGCTGCCCCCGAAACCCTCGCCAGGGGACCACTGGCCCCCATACCCCCTAGCCGAGGGGGATCGGCCCCCTCGAACCCCCGCGGGGGGGGGGGACAAGTCCCCACGCACCCCCCCACATGGAGGGGTGTACAAACTTCTTGGGGTATACATCCGACTGAAACAAAGACCTCTAAACAATCATGCTCCATACTCAACAATCTCCCACTTGGAGAACGATTGTAGCAAATCCACTGCTGCTTCATTTGCTGGACAATGACTCCTCTTTGGACTTCGTTGTTTCTCATCTTCATCGTCATCCTTGAAGACCAATTGAAACTGAGCATATTCTCAGTTTCTCCCTGGTTACAACTTTTGTTAGCATATCTGCAGGATTCTGGCTAGTGTGTATCTTTTCCAGCTTGAACTTTCCATCTTCCAACATTGATTGTATGAAATGGTACTTGAGTTGTATGTGTTTAGTCCTGGAATGAAATGCTGAGTTCTTTGCAAGATGAATGGAACTTTGGCTATCATTGTATAATGTGCCCATATCATGCTCCTTACCCAATTCACCCATAAACCTTTGTAGCCAAATCATTTGTTTACTAGCCTCTGTAGCAGCAACATCCTTTGCTTCTATTGTTGAAAGTGCAACAACACTTTGGATTTTTGAAACCCAACTGACAACTTTTCCATCAACAGTAAGTACATATCCTGTAGTGCTCCTCTTGTTATCTCTGTCACCTGTCATATCTGCATCAACATATCCCTGTAAAGAAATGTTTGAACCACCAAAGCATAATGCTTGATTTGTGGTACCTTTCAAATATCTGAGAATCCATTTCACTGTCATCCAATGTTCCTTTCCTGGATTGTTCATGTACCTTCTTACAACTCCCACTACATGTGTAATATCAGGCCTTGTGCAGACCATTGCATGCATTAAGCTTCCCACTGCTGATGCATATGGAACTTTAGACATATAACCCATGTCTTCTTGGGTCTTTGGGCACATTTCCTTACTAAGTTTGAAATGGCTAGCAAAAGGTGTACTGACTGGTTTTGCATTCTGCATATTAAATCTTTTCAACACCTTTTGTATGTACTCATTCTGAGACAATGTTAATTTATGATTTTTCTTGTCTCTAGTTATTATCATACCAAGGATTTGTTTCGCAGCTCCCAAATCCTTCATTGCAAATGAATTTTCCAATTTTCTTTTGAGCACATTTATTTCCTGCATGTTAGACCCTGCAACAGGCATGTCTTCTACATACAATAATAATATAATATAGCTGCCATCATTTTTCTTTTTCAGATAAACACAATGATCAGAGTGACATCTAGTATAACCTTGTTCAAACATAAACTTGTCAAATTTTAGATACCACTTCCTTAGACCCTGTTTTAATCCATACAAGCTCTTCTTCAACCTGCACACTAGTTTCTCCTTCCCTTTCACTTCATATCCTTGTGGCTACTGCATATATATCTCTTCCTCCAAATCCCCATGGAGAAAGGTTGTTTTTGCATCTAATTGCTCAAGATGCAAATCTTCAACTGCTACTAGACTTAAAATAGTTCTGATTGAAGTCATTTTAACAACAGGAGAAAATATTTCATCAAAATCAATACCTTTCTTTTGTGCAAACCCCTTCTGTTATAGACAATTTTGTGCCTTGCATGAATTGTCAATAATCCAAGGGATCCAAAGTTCCTAAACATGATGTTCCTACCCCTAGAGGAACAAGGTCAGCAAACCAACAGCTCTCAGATCAGTTCTCCACCTGAAAACACTCAAAAGCAAGCAATCCTGAAATCAAAGCAGGTGCTCCACTAGGCTTCTGCGCTGAAACTCAACTCCTCCATGGTGTACCTGCGTTGCAAAGCAAGTGGAACAAAGGCCACCTGCACTGAGCGAGATGGGACAAGTGGCACACTGAGTCATTGCTCTGGAATCTTCCAAAAATGACACTTGGATCAGGGATTTCGCCTTGTGATGAGTCAGAGGCTCTGTTTCTCCAAGTGGAAGCAAAGTTCACCAAGTGGACTCAAGAACTGAAGATCAACTGAAGAGAGAGAGGACACAAGGCAGCTACACATCAGTTGCAAGCTGACTCATCCTTTCTCAATTCATCTATATATTGAGCTCTCTCCTATGAGCTCAGGAGGCTGGAATTTTGTGCAAAGTAATTATATGCTGTTGGTTTCACTATAGAGCTATTGGGTGATTGCTTGAAGGAGGTGAAGAGGAGAAATTCTTTCTGCTGGGAGGTGTTGCTGGATTGGAGCCTTCAATGGTTGTAACACTCTCAGAACCTTTACTTCTTCATTAATAAAAGCTATTGAGGTTCTTCTATATGCTCTTGTTTCAATGATATATTGTGATAATTGTATATTTGGTTTACACTAATCCTTGAATCAGTTATGATTGCATGTTTCCTGTAGTTTCCTTCTTTGCTATTTTGCAGGATCTCATTATAGTTGGGCCAGCAATAGAGCAAGGAGCTGGGAGCAAGCATCCATAGAGAAGAGTTTGGATTCGACATTAAGCGCAAGGCAACGGTTAGTGCATTCTTTCATTCTCTTTTGCTTTCATAAAGAAGTAAACCTTCAGTAGTTTCCTTTACAGTTGTTGCTGAGGTACTATCACCCTTAGAGTGGGATAGGGTCATCCGAATCGGATACTTTTCCCTACAACAAACTGGCGACTCCGCTGGGGATCATATCTATTTGATTGTGTTTGTAGTATTTTGCTATTCATTTCCTGAACAAAAGAGTACCAAATCGAAAAGCTTTTGACTATATCAAAAAGCGAAGTAGAGGGCAGCTACTCTAGCTCATTTCTGAGCATGTTCATGATTTGAAGAGCTGATCTACAAGGATCCTTGTAAACTCTTAGTGATAGCTTTTCATCCTCCTAATCATCCCTTTGTGTGTACTTGATTGATTGCTTCTGATTTGAGCAAAAACTGTGCATTTTTTAGAAAATTGTGACCCGGAAACTGAGAAAACGCAACTTTCGTTTTCCAAAGCAGGTAGTACACAGGCTACCTGCTTTGCAACGCAGGTCCCGAAGGGGCTACCTGCACTGAGAGCTAGACTGGCTGAGCAGCACCTGCGTTGGCCCAATTTTGCCTAGGGCAGTTGGGGTTTCCTCCCTTTTTCTTGCCTGTTTTCATTATAGGTTTTGCAGCCAGTTACCAGTCTTGTACTAGTTCTGAAACCAACCTTACTTGCCATCATTCCGCCTCTGTTATATAACGAAATTGTACTTGTTCTTTTGTATTTCTTGCTTCATTTACAATTTCCCATAACGAAGAGTAAACTAGTCTTGCTTTGGCCTCTTAGATCTGAACCTGTGTTAGGCATTTTGCTGGTCTAAAGAGTTAGCTTGTTTGCTGTCCATAGCTGATTAGTCTTTTTACTTTCGTCATTATGGTTTGATTTCATGTATTTCCAGTGATTAAACAAGTAAATCTTAAGGTGTCTTTGGATTTTGGACTAGCTTGTTTACTTTCGCTTTAAATCGAAATCAAAGTTATATAACAACTTTCTTTTTGTAACCCATCAACATTAAGAAAGGGAAAAGAAAATACATGCATTGTGCATTTTGCATTTGACTATTTGCATGACAATTTAGGAAATTTTGCATTAGTGTGTGCTCTATGATCTGTGAGAAACGATTTGCCTTTCTTCTCCCTCAGTAGTTAAGATTTTCAAAGTTGAAAGATTGAAAAGTTTGCTTCTCATCTTAGGCTGCATTCAGGAATTTGTTACATACATCTCGTGGTGATCCTTAAAGGCAAACTGCTAAACAAGATCAACATTAAAATAAATTCAATTTACATAACAACGCTTTGTAACATAACGCAAACACATAGAGGTCTAGGTAGAGACGTGTTCCGGCGTCGTTAAACATAGTGACTGTCGATCTCTACGAAGGTGGGTGATTCCTCCTGAGAGTCGGTGGCACTAATACGGACTTGTGCTCCCACGTACCGTCACGTATATATTGGGAGACCCCTATAGGAACAAAGCCTTTATCCATAGGAAGCCGTGTCAGCCGCCCTACTGATCGCGATGCAGTGAACACAGCATTCACGAAGATCGACCACCCGTACCGTAAAACGTATTCTGTGGTTTCGCGAAAAGTTTGGCACACCCTCTGCCTAGAACTCCAGAGAAGTTTCTTTTGGCCTTTTTCAAACTCTATAACTGAAAAAGTCCATCCGAGCATTTGTCACTTCGGGCTCATTAATACATCGAAGGAGACTAGAGTCATCTTTAGCTTTTTCTCGACTCTTAAAACATGAAAAAGCAAGGTTGTGTCTAAAGCGTCGTTAATAAAATTTATTTTAAGTGAAACATAATCACCTATTATTCCCACGTTGATCTTTCAGTTGAAAAGTATGGAGCCCACCAACCAAGGAAGTCACCTTGGCGGAAATCCCAATCCCTTCTCCTCTTGGGGAGATGTTGGTGTGCCTCATATGGCCACATTGTCACTTCCAGGATTGACAATTGGCCTACCTGTATGGCTCTTTTCAACTAATGTAGTTCAGATCGCCACTAATCCTGAGCAGTCGAATCAACAGTCAGACTAGTCTAGAGCTACCCACCAGCCTTCCACTTCTTACAATTCTTCCTCTGATCCTTCATCTTCGCAAGGTAGAGCCGGCAAAAGTCAGCCTCCCATGGAGAAGAAGGAAAAGAAGAAGAAAGAAAAGAAGCAGAAGGGGCCTATGGCGAAGGCGACTGGGGGCAAGCAAAAGACATCTGACAAAAATCCACACACTGCACCGACCGGGCCTAAATCGCCATGTGTCATTTGCAAAGGGACCCACTTCCATCGTGATTGTCCTTGTATTCCCCGGATTCCAAGGGACTGGTCCCCCAGGTTGCACAATCCGGTAGCATCAACCTCTGGTAGTCATGTTGATTGCAGTCCGTCAACTAGCGAGAGTGAAGGATGAAAAGGGAGACCAAGATCATCTTGTATGTTGTGTGAAGGCGATCACGCCATCCACCGATGTCCATTCTTAGATGAGGCGAAGAGATTTTTGGAAGATCGTCCGGTATCACCGTTACGACTTCCTCCTGGATACCAAAAGCTCGTGCCTAATCCCTCGATAGTTGAAAATCCAGCTGGCCCGCTCAAATGATCAGCTGAAGTGTCAGTCATTGAGAATGAACCTGTTGAATCCAGACCAGACAAAAGTCTAAAGGTCGAAACGGCAGTTGACCCGGTTCTTCCTTCAAAGGTTTCATCCTCAAATGACACCGTCGTTGAAGATTCATCTTCAAATGACACCCTCACTGAAGAGGATAAGGATGACACCGTCCATATTCTTTTCATCAACACAGACTCTGATGAGCATTAGGGCAATGCGCCCATTCCTTTATCGCAGGAAGGAACATCGTCAGGGTCGTATCCGGCCGTATATTCGGTCCCACCACCAAGCAACCTAGTTGTATCCTTTGATTGGAATCAACTAGGCAGACCCCGGTTACCAGCCAGTATCCCATTCAGAATCATCGTCCAAATCTACAGAATGGTGATGGCTGGAACTATCATTGATGAAGGGGCATCTGTGAGTATCCTTTCCTCTATTGCTTGGAAAGCACTGGGTTCCCCGGCGCTTTTACCTGAGATGAGAAATCTATCAGGTTTTGATAAAGGAACCAGTCACCCGTTAGGGATTCTCCCCAATGTTCCAGTTACATTGAAAGGGAAGACAGTTCATATGAACATCATGGTCATCCAGGGACCCTCAGTTTATAACTTACTCCTTGGACGAGACTATATATATTGCATGGAGGCGATAGTGTCCTCACTCTTTAGAGTTATGTGTTTTCCGCACGAAGGAAGAATGGTCAAGCTCGTAGACCAACTTTCATTTCCAGGATCACGCATCGCAAATAGTCAAATACCATCCCTTAACGGTCTATTCACCCAAGGAATGCCTCCACCCCCGGTTCTACTTCCCGATAAATGCGAGTGATTCGGAAAGAAAGAACTGGGACCCAGGGGGCATGCACCCTGGCCTGCCTTGGGCAGAGAAAACCTTGGGTATAAAGTTAATTTCCGCAGAAGAATGGACTAGTCCGTACCCCATCAAAAGAGGGTTGTTCTAGAATAAAGTTCTTTTGTCAAAGTTATGTGAGCGAAAAGATCGGCTCCCTTTGTCTAAAAAAGTAGGCTCTCCTAAGGAGGAGATCCATTTGTGGCGGCAAGTAGCCACCATCTTTGAATGTCAAGCCTCACCCATTAAAACATATGTTTTGAAGGATAAGTAGGGGCAGTCTCCAAAGAAAGAGATGAAATTGCTGCAACAAGTAGTCACCATCCTTAGCAACCTAATGATAGACATCGTCGAAAAGAGAGTTTAGTTTGCGGCAGCAAACAAAACCATTTTTCGGATAATAAGTAAGAGGACCTCCCTCCGTAACACCAATGTTTTATCTGTTGCGATCTTGCAAAAATCAAAAAGTGAACTGATGGGAAGACAAGTACCGTCGGCACCGAAAAATAATGAGAAGACAAGTATCGTTAAAAATATAGCAAGACGACAAGTAGAAAAGCAGAGGTGGGACAGAAGAGAAGAAGAGCCTTGAAATTATACTTTATACCTGGGGGCATGCGAACCTTTTGGAGTGCAAGCACGGGACGACTATTTATTTTTTAAATTTTTAGGTCCTCCCTTTAAACCTGTAGGTCTAACCCGTTAAACTCGTAGGATTAGCCGTTTCCAGCTTGCATAAAGAAAGGATGTGGGGCAAAAGTTAAAACTTGCCAAATTGGAGTAGCTAGCGAGGTATAGCTCCTTAAATAAGAATACCTCACCTGAGGCGTTCCTTGTATTAAGACTGGTATATTTGAGCAAGGTTTGGACGCATTCAAGCTCGTTAAAAAATGAACTGCCCCTTAAGGTTTAGGGGGCATATGCCTCGTCTGCATTATTATGCTGGGGGCGTCACCGAGCAGTTTTAGCACAGAGTTCATGCTCGTTAAAAAATAAACATAAGTTGTGAGCAATCTTCCCCTAGCAGTTCAAGCTCACCCAGAAAAAATGAACTGGTAAATAACCTTGAGAAATGTAACCTTTGACAGCCATATTACAGCCCTTGGTCGTGTTCTTACAGTCTCACCTCCATCCGTTCATCTGGCCAATCGTTCATCTCCATATGTGTGTTTACCCATTTTGAGGAACAGCTGCGAAGAGTGATTTCACTTAGCCATCCTTGTGGCACTGCCGTGATTGGAAAATTCCAACCTGTACCTGGAATCTGCTGCTATCCCTGTTTATCACTCATTCCTCAAAAGACGAGTCTTCTTTGAGCTCTTTTCACTGACTCGTAAAATATGAAAAGTTTGCCGAGTTTTGGCCTTCCAGCTCGTTAAAGCGACCGGAAAGCTATCCCTCCTCTAGATTTTAATCTTTTTGGACTTGAGGGATTATTACACAAAAAGATTGAGCGCTTGTTTTGTTCGGCTCGTTAAAGCAATCGAAAACTCATCCCTTCTGTATTGTTTTATACTTTTTCGGACTTAAGGGATTAGATGACGAAAAATGAATTTTGGAGTTGACTTTATGTACCTTTTCAGACTCTCTAAAAATGAAAAGGACCGAGTTATCCTTGTTGTTAGACTTGTTAAAATTATTAAATAGCAACAAACTTGTCTTTAGACGAGAATGAGTTTCCCTATCGCTAGGCTCGTTAAAACATAGCGATGGGCTTGCCCGAAGGGCAGGTTATAGAACAAGCATATGTTATCCTCCTCAAGCTTGATAAACAATAAAGAGGTACTGGTCAGCAATGACTGGGGAAAAATTGGGAGAACCTCACAGCTTTAATGGTAGCAAGTCGCTCTTGAACATGACACTTTGTCCTCCGTATCACATCGGGTTGGGTTGTTTCATTCACCGGTCTCATCACCATGGTCCTCACCACACCATCCACATTTGGGGTAATGCTACCGATCCATCACATCAGTGTCGTTATATGTTCAAGAGATGTTGTTCTGCAAAGAGTCAACCGTGTCCCATCCACTACCATACATTGTCCTTCATCCATTCCATGACCGCCACCCTGAATCATACATCACAGTTTGTTTTCACCTCATCACAATCACTAGCTCCGTTCTGTGTCACTGATGTGGGATTCATTAAGGCCCTCCTTTGACGGATCGCTCCTTGTCGACATCAGCTCATTATCCAAGGAGTTGATCTAGGAACAACCCCTTCAGTACTTTGAAGCTTGCATGCCTCAATGGCAAGTTTCTCACTTCCGGCGACAGGTATACATCAATGACCTTCGACCAGAAGATTTTGCATGGTGGTCGACGCCAAGTCCTTTATTCCCACCATGTGAATTGTACTGCCGTACCTTGAGGGTCATCATCCTTATCGGTGATTCCTCTCGCGCTTGTTAACGGTTCACATCATTGACCGGTAATCAAGCGATGTCTTCCCATGTTCGACTTCAAGAAATTCTCACATGGATTGACTTGTACATCGAGTGAAGATCGGAAGAGATTGAAGACCCCGGATCTAGTTTCATCCATCCGGGCTGCGATATATATTCAGGATATAAAGACATTTGATATGTACATCATTGCAGTAGATGATCATCCTTCTCAAAGGATGATAATTTCAGCAGAGAATTATCAGTCTATCATCAGACGATTGTCTGTTCTATGTACCAAAATGTATTTATAAAGCTGAGCATGGGAATGCCCGCCTCAGCTAGATCATGAAAAAGTATGAAAGAATAATGTATTGTATTGTATCTTATTACAGGACACTTCTCAACAGATTGAATGAACTTCGGATCCTCCTAATAAAGCATTTCACCCGATAAACGACCTCATACTTTAGGGGGCATCTGTTATAGACAATTTTGTGCCTTGCATGAATTGTCAATAATCCAAGGGATCCAAAGTCCCTAAACATGATGTTCCTACCCCTAGAGGAACAAGGTCAGCAAACCAACAGCTCTCAGATCAGTTCTCCACCTGAAAACACTCAAAAACAAGCAATCCTGAAATCAAAGCAGGTGCTCCACTAGGCTTCTGCGCTGAAACTCAACTCCTCCATGGTGTACCTGCGTTGCAAAGCAAGTGGAACAAAGGCCACCTGCGCTGAGCGAGATGGGACAAGTGGCACACTGAGTCATTGCTCTGGAATCTTCCAAAAATTACACTTGGATCAGGGATTTCGCCTTGTGATGAGTCAGAGGCTCTGTTTCTCCAAGTGGAAGCAAAGTTCACCAAGTGGACTCAAGAACTGAAGATCAACTGAAGAGAGAGAGGACACAAGGCAGCTACACATCAGTTGCAAGCTGACTCATCCTTTCTCAATTCATCTATATATTGAGCTCTCTCCTATGAGCTCAGGAGGCTGGAATTTTGTGCAAAGTAATTATATGCTGTTGGTTTCACTATAGAGCTATTGGGTGATTGCTTGAAGGAGGGGAAGAGGAGAAATTCTTTCTGCTGGGAGGTGTTGCTGGATTGGAGCCTTCAATGGTTGTAACACTCTCAGAACCTTTACTTCTTCATTAATAAAAGCTATTGAGGTTCTTCTATATGCTCTTGTTTCAATGATATATTGTGATAATTGTATATTTGGTTTACACTAATCCTTGAATCAGTTATGATTGCATGTTGCTTGTAGTTTCCTTCTTTGCTATTTTGCAGGATCTCATTGTAGCTGGGCCAGCAATAGAGCAAGGAGCTAGGAGCAAGCAGCCATAGAGAAGAGTTTGGATTTGACATTAAGCGCAAGGCAACGGTTAGTGCATTCTTTCATTCTCTTTTGCTTTCATAAAGAAGTAAACCTTCAGTAGTTTCCTTTACAGTTGTTGCTGAGGTACTATCACCCTTAGAGTGGGATAGGGTCATCCGAATCGGATACTTTTCCCTACAACACCTTCACCACAAGTCTAGCTTTGTACCTCTGTTTTCCTCCATCTTCTTCCTTCAGCCTGTAAACCCATTTATTCTTCAATGTAGTTTTTCCTGCAGGCAACTTGACTAAGTCCCAAGTCTGGCTATGCATTAAGGAGTCAATCTCTTCTTCCATGGCTACCTCTCACTTCTTCCTGCTTTCAACCTGCATTGCTTCTTCATAACATTTGGGTTCACCAGAATCGGTCAACAATAAATAATATAACGAAGGAGAGTATCATTTGGGGGGTCTACTTATCCTGGCATATCTTCTAACACCACTTTCAGGTGTTTGGGGTGCCTGTTGCTGTTGTGGTGGTTGTTGTTGTTGTGGTTGTTGATTATTATTATTTTCAGGCACCTTTACCTTTTTAGTGATTTCATCAAGAATTGCGTATTCCTTGTTTTCCTTTTCCTGTTCCTTTTCCTCCAACTGATTCTTATACAAGACCCTTTCATTGAATATTACATCTCTGCTCCTAATGATTTTGTGATTTTCATAATCATATAAGCAATAACCAAAATCATTAACACCATATCCAATAAAGGTACATTTCTTTGACTTTGCCTCAAGCTTTGTTCTATTTTCTTTATCAATATGGACAAAGGCCTCACAACAAAAAGGCTTTAAAAAAGAGTACTTTACCTTTTTACCTGTCCATGCTTCCTCTTGAACACCACCATCCAAGGAACTTGAAGGCCCTCTGTTTATTAGATAGACAACAGTATCTACAGCATCTTCCCAAAACTGTAAAGGTAATCCTGCATGCAATCTCATGCACCTTGCATGCTCCATGATTATTTTGTTCATCCTTTCTGACACACCATTTTCTTGTGGTGTTCTTGGAACTATCTTTTCTCTGCAAATTCCATGTTCTAAACAGTACCTATCAAACTCTTTGCTGCAATATTCACCTCCATTATCTGATATAAGACACTTCAATTTCTTTCCTGTCTCAATCTCAACCAAAGCTTTCCATTTCTTGAAAGTATCAAATACATCAGATTTATTCTTAATACAATAAACCCAAGTTTTTCTAGTTGCATCATCAATAGAAGTAACATAATAATGAGAGCCACCGAGAGATGATACCTGAGCAGGTCCCCATACATCTGTATGCACAAGCTCTAATTTTTCGCTCTTCTTTTCTTTCCCAACTATGAGAAATCTGACTCTCTTTTCAAAACTAACAACAAATTCCTTAAGTGAAGAATCTTCATCCCTTTTTCACTCATGTGTCCGAGCCTATGATGCCATAATGCTGCATCTGCTCCTTTGGAAGTTAAAGCATCAACAAAGTTAGAAATACCATTGCATAAATACAATGTACCAACTTTTTCGCCTTTTGCTATTACTAGGGCTCCTTTGGTGACCTTCCAAGCTTTATCTGTGAAAGTTGCCACACAACCTTCACTGCCTAACTGCCCTATTGAAATCAGATTTTTCTTTAGATCTGGAACATGCTTTACCTCCTTTGGTAGCCATTGGTTTCCATTCTGCCGTTTGACAAGAACTTACCCATTCCAACGATTTTACAGTGTTTATCATCACCCAAACGAACTTGTCCAAAATCTCCTTGAACATAGTCATGAAAGTATTTCTTATCGTGTGTGGCATCGAATGAGGCTCCTGAATCTACCACCCAGGAATGAGTAATATTTTTGAAGGAAAGAATCAAAGCATCTTGTAACACCTCACCTGTCACATTTGCTTCATGATTGTTTTCTTGTTGTGCATCTCCTTCTTTTCCCTTCTGAGATCTACAGCCTTTCTTTAGGTGTCCTTTCTTTCCACATTTCCAGCACACTATCCCCGATCTGGACTTGGATCTGCCTTTCCTTGATTTACTGCGATATCCTGAGCTCTTTCCTCTTTCCATTTTTCTTCCCCTAGACTCTGCACTCAAAGCATTACCTGATGTCTCACTGGAGCTTTTCCGTCACATTTCCTTGCTAAGGATAGCACCGACAACATCATCAAACTTTAAAGTACTAGATACAGAAGCAGAGTTACTAATGGCCATTACTAAACCATTCCAACTTTCTAGTAATGAGCATAAGAATAACAGAGCTCTAACTTCATCATTAAAGTTTACCCCTACAGAACATAACTGACTTGTAATAGTATTAAAATAATTTGAATGGTCTGCAACAGATCCACCTTCTGACATCTTCATATTAAATAACCATTTCATAAGAAATACCTTGTTTGAGGCCAAGGGTTTTTCATATAGTTTCTCCAATGCCTTAATCAAACCCTCTGTCATTGTTTCCTTCGAAATGTTGAAGGCGATCGACGCTGCGAGGCACAACTGTTCCAAGTGCCTTTCTGTCGAGAAGGTTCCATTCTTCATCTGTCATACCCGTCGGCATCTTTGTTTTTCTGTCCAATGGTAGGTATAGATCTTTCTGATACAGATAATCTTCCATCTGCATCTTCCACAGCGAGAAGTTTTGGCCGTTAAATTTCTCGACCCTAAACTTACCATCTTCTGCCATTTCTACCACTCGAACGAGGAACCCTTCTTTCCTGCGAGTTTATCAGCCAAATAGACCTTCGGCTCTGATACCAGTTGTTAGAAAATTATATATTATGGAGCAATGAAACATATAAAATATTGCAGAAATATAAACACAGAAAACGCATAAAACAAGAGAGACATAGATATACGTGGTTCACCTAGTTTGGGCTATGTCCACCCTGAACAACCAGTCCTTCCTTTCTATTATCCAACAAAATTAAGAGACACAACCTACAGCAGATCCGCTGTAATATCCTCTGTTTTCTCTCACAGTCTCACCTCTCTGCTTCTCGCTCGGAAAATACACATCTATTACACAACCTCAAATACAAATTCCCTCATACAAAGAGAGGGGTTGCCTTCTAGGGCAAAAAACCCTAAAAAAAACATAATTTCTACCGTCAGATCATCCACCTAATGAATGGCCCAGATTGACTAGAAATTACTATAATTTTACAAGGCAATTTTACATCTGTTTTTAGCTTCGGGGGCGTTGCCCCCGAAACCCCCGCCGAGGGACCGCTGGCCCCCGGACCCCCCGAACCTCTACGAGGGGGACAAGTCCCCCCCACGCTCCCCCACGTGGAGGGGTGTATAGACTTCCTGGGGTATACATCCGGCTGAAACAAAGACCTCTAAAAAATCATGCTCCATACTCAACAGTAGCAGAGTCATAAATTCCCGACGACAATCTTCTAATGCAGTGGTATGATCATCCGTATATTGCTTTGTCATCCTTGGTTTATCGACAAGACATGCTTGCGTGATCTCGTTTTCTAGCCTCTTGATCTCAGCATCCATCAAAATTCTTTTCTTCCTCAATCGTACCCAGTCCTTTTCGAGTTCACGAAGTCTAAGGTTCCCTTGTCGGATGGCTTCCTGAATCCTTATATGTTCGACCTCGCGTAGATGTGTGATTTCTTCCTCCTAGTCATTGCGCATTGTCACAACTGTAGGAGCCATTACGTGCGGATTCCTTTTTGTATTCTCTTCAGAAATTACGGTCTCTACTCTGTTCCGCACCTTTGGAATCATCTCTGCGTTCAGGGTTTTGCACATGGTCCTATAGGCCCATTGAACTGTTGGCACACACAGGTCCCAATCAGTTCATCTCACCTGGTGAACCTTGTTCAGTACTCCGCACACCCTATCGAATGCTTCATCGTGGAGAATTGGTAGCGTGCGTCGCCTTTCCTGCTACTGCGGTTTGTTCTGATTCTCTATTCTGGGGGTGGTGTGTGCTTGTGTGGGCTGTACAGCATATGTCTATACCCATTGGGAAAGGTGGGCGCGCAAGTTGTTCCACCCTTGCTGATTGGCTTTTGTTTGGAGCTGGGGTTTTCCAAAACGTAGGCGCATCATCCTTCTACATTTGCGCCAGTCCTAAAAATTTCCTTGATGTGTACCCCACCATCGTGCGAGCGTTGTGCCCAACGCCCATTTTAGAGCATCTAATCGCTACTGTTCTTGTATTGCGCTTTCAAGTTTGCTCAGAAATTCATCCACCGATGTTAATCCATCATATGTCGGTAGCTCCCTTGCCTTTGTTGTCACGCAATGCAATGATCTAATCATCATGTTGCAATTTAGCGTTGTTACTTTGTGCAGTTGATTTAGCCATCATTATACTTCTTTGTTTGAATCTGAAGTGCAGGAGCTTTCGCACTCCCACAAAATCCTTCCATCTGCAGTCAGATTCACCCAATCCTGTTCTCACACAGTTATCTTGTAAATATAATCAAGATCGTCATCACTATCATCGTCACGCACTGGTTCAGTGTATCACGCTCCTTCGGCTGGATCTAGCGCTATTACTACACGTAGTGACTTTTTCTCAAAGATCATTTTTCGATTCTTCAAATTTATGACTCCGTTCATATCGATGGCCCAGTCTATTCCTAGTAGTACGGGATCTGTCATCAATAATCTCTATCACTTCAAAATCCGCCTGCGCGCTCGCACCTTCAATATCTATCATTACCCATTGAAATCTTCCCATGGGAAAAATCTTCTGTTAGTTCGCCATTCGTAACTGAATAGGGGACCATTGTAGTGTAGGTCTGCCCATGCATTCCCATGTTTGCTTTGGTAGTACATTCGTGTCTGAACCCAGATCCAGGATTACCTGATCCATTTCATACTCACCGATTTGCGCAGTCAACCTCATTTCCCTTCCTATGCGCAATGCATGCTTTCCAAGTTTCCGGACCATGCACGGTTCTCCTGACCCCGTGCACCTAGTGATAAGTTCCTGTAGTCCTTTGACTACCTTGCTATCACGCAGTAGTTTCATGCATGTCTCTAGAAAGGTAGTGAGCATTGAAGGATCCATCCCTGGTTCTAGTTGATCCTTACTACCTGAAGTGGAGGCCTCCATGAAACTCTTCTTAGCTTCCATGAATGTCTCCTTCGTGCATTCTAAATCAAATTCAGGTTCCTTTGTAGGAGCCTTGCGAACCCACACACTTTCTTCTGGCTGCTTCCCTTTATCATCTCCCATGGTCATACCACTCATGAGCATCATGTTTACATTCGGGTCTTCTTCGCGCGGCTCAAACCTCAACATCTCCAAATTCTGAGTTAGAGGGGGTTGTAGTACCCCCTTTTTGCGCATCCTCGCTATTAGCGAAGGGCAGTCTTTTGCCACATGATCAAACTGGGTACAATACTAAAATGATGTCCTTGTCGGGTTTGTACAATCACGGGCATAGTGCCCTGGCCCTCCGCAATTGTAATAAATTAGTTGTCGCGACCCCTTCCTAGTCCCATTCCGCCTCGCCCTCGACCGTGCCCTTGAAATCCAGCATGCCATCCCTACATTTGGGTCAAGGGTTCACATTTTGGTTTGCACCCTATAGGCAGGAGTTCGATCCATCATTAGTTCATAGCTTCGTCAATTTCATTCATCATGGCCTACCGACCTGCAAAAATTACAAAACAATTGTTGGGACATCTGTGTATACCTCTACAACAGATGACAGTTATCTATAGTGTGTTTTCTTCCTATCTAACAGATCGTGCACTATAATGCAAGCACCACGCTCGACCCTACCTATGCCTCTGGTCTTAACGGCATTGACCCTCCTCTTGCCAAGTATTTTACGAACACTGGACAGTGGTCCTTGTCATGCCCTTGGCCTTTGCATTTTATGCACCATACTTCCTTGCGCGCCTTCGGCTGAGGTGTTCTGTCATGTTTCAAACTTTGTATTTCCAGACACAAATTCTACAGTTGCGCATGGATTTGTTGGACTCCCAACCCAGGGTCTTGTATAGGGGTCTCATGTAATCTCATTGCCATCTCCAACGCTTCGGCCTGGGTGGAAATTTTTTGTTGTGACAGCGTCGTCCTTAAGTGTGGCATAAGTGATGCCACAAACCATGCGCGATGTTGTCTATCTGTCAATGTCATATTAGCTTCGTGAATCACACTCTTCAGGCTTTGGTCCAGATCCCAGGGGGTCTCACCTGGGAGCATCGTGATATCCTTAAACCTGATGATTGATCGTGTTTCTGATTTTGGCTTGCTAAATTCCCTATTCATTGCAGCCTATATCTCTGCGATTATTTTGTTTGGGTGGTCATTAGAATGCTTGATATACCATGTTAATGCGTGATCCTACAACGCACTCACTAGGGTAGCCTTTTGAATATTTTCATCCACGACGCCTTTTGCTTCCCATATTGCTCTTACCATGAACTAGAATTGGTCCGGATCTTCATTCCCCACTCCTATGAATACCGGTAGTTTGATCGAACTCACCATACTGAACTGTGGTGGTGGCAGAGGTGGGGTGGATGGAGATGGCGGTGAGGAGGGTGAGTGTTACACTAAAAAATGTCACCTTGACTACTTACAGTTAGTATGGCTCAAATCAACAGTCATGCTACCCTCTTAGGCAAGTCTATGCCTCTGTTATCCATCTCAAACTCAAAATAGAGAGAAAGTCTTGTAAAAATCATGTTTATCTCTGGGGTCGCAGGTTCTCTCTAGTCTTACCTGTGGGGACGCGGACCTTGTTCACAAAAACTGCGTCCATGGACGCTCTGTATGTAAAGGGACAGGTGCGTCCCTCTGTAAAAGACAAAATGCGCGAGTTTTATCTTGAAAAAGTTACTTGTGGTTACTTCTAGAACATTCTAGAGGTCGGTTTGATGAAATGGATGCGCCTCCAGTTGGTTCATGTATCTCTATTAAGGGGAGTCTTATCCCATCAATAAGGGAGCTATCCCACCCAAAGAGGGGGATGATCCCATTGATGGTGGACCAGAATAACCTCTTTACAGCACTATAAATAAAGGCATTGAGCCAGGAGGAAAGGAGGTTGGAGCTATACATTTTCTTTGGGTAAATGCTGCAGGATTTAGGTCTTCCATTAGAGCCTTTGTGAGGAGAGATTGTCTTCACTTGATTCTACTTGGGAGAGGGTGAGCTTTGTCAAAGTAGAGGAAAACCCTTGATGGACCCTGGGAGGAACTTGCACAACACCAAGGCCAGGTTGTAAGAGTTTCTTTGTTTCGTTATTAATACAAACTGGTTTATTTTTCTCAATAGCTTATGTTAATGAGTTATTTCATGTGTTCCTTGGTCTGCATGTTGGATATATGTTTTATTATATGAAATGCAAGTGCTTGGTAATTGTTTGATTGTTTGTGGTTGCAGGAATTGACTTGAAGGAGGAGCTCATCCGGATCGTCAAGAACGGACTTCAACAACAGCGTTTTGGAATAAGGTAAGCCTAAACACTTGTAGTTTTCATGTTGTAAAAGGTGTATTTAGAGAAAGATCACTCCTTTTTGTCTTGTTTGTCATTAGAATGTCTTAGACTTCTAGGAAGGTCAGTCGTGTCCGCACCCTTGACAGTTTCCGTGTGACAAATTGGCGACTCCGCTGGGGAGCCATTAATGAGAGAGTCTTTTCCTTTATATGAACTTTGCTTTGAGAAAATCATTTTTATTTTCTGGTTTTTGACTGTGAGAATTAGTATTTGGGTGGCTTAGCTTTAGATTTAGTTAGATTTGGTTTTTCTTTATTTTTCCAGACGGACGCACCCTCTTAGTACTGCACAGTGCGTCTTTGGACGCGCTGTTGCCGTCTGCACAGAGCGGGGCCGCACCTGTGACAACGGGTTGCCTGCGTCTTCCTGTAAAACTTGAGAAAATTCCATTTTTGCTTCAAATTGCTTTTAGATTTTGTTTTTCCTTAGTGTTTTCCGCCCAGATCCTTTAGTACCCTGTCAAGAATTTTCACCTAAACTAGTTTTGTGAGCTTTGAGTGTTTTAGTGGTTTTCAACGAAGTTTTGACCTAGGGTTTGATTTTTGGAAAGGCTTTGTAGTGACTTTGCTATTAGAAAGTTGTCCAGCCTTAGATATCTCTGGTTAGTCAACCTTCTTAGAAGTCTGGCCTGTCGTAAAGTCTCCTTTTGTGTGCAACTTGCCATTTGAGTTGTTTTGGGTCAAATTTCGAATTACTTGTTTATAAAGTATTGATTTCCATTTTAAAAAAGAACAAAAAGATTAGAATTTTGTTTTGGCTAGTTTTTGATTCTGCAATAAGCTAGCCCTTGATTTGATTGTAATCAAGTAAAACACCTTAGAAATAATCATTGTTAGTTTTGGCCTCGTTAAGATTGCTTAGAGTAAATTTACTTTTAGTTTGCTTATGAGTGCATTTTCATAGATTTTAAGAGTTGTTAAGATTGATTTTTTGTTTAAATTAGATTTACTTGCTTTATAAAAAGAAAAATACAAAAACATCTTCTTAAAAGTCTTGTTTCAAGTAGCTTTTTGTTTTCGAAAGAAGAAAAGAGTTTTTTCGTGCATGTAAAGAGAAGTTATGTTTTTATGCTTGGAAAAGACAAACGATTGTTTCTTTGATTGTCTTCAATTAAAAGTTGCTTTTATAAAGATTGCATTCTCTCAACTTTTTAGTTAAGCAATTCATCGAAAAGTAAAGTAGTGGATAAATCATTCTAGGTGCATTTTGTAGTGGTTTCGAGTCGAGTCAACACACCACTAGTTTCACTTCCATCACCTTTTGACTTAAGAAACAACCTTAAAAGTAACGCTTAAATTAAAATCAATCTAGTAATCTTTATTTTTCTAGGGCTCTGAAGCACCAACATAGCTTAGGCTAGGGTCTTGGAGTAGGTGAGTACTTAACTCTCCAAGACTACAAAACCAAACAGATAGTCTATCTTGAGTAGAACAAATCCAATTGTTTCAGTTACATTCTGGGAAAGCTCCTCTTAAAGGAGAAGCACGAGCTCGTGTCCGAACCAGTGAGGGGATCATTCCTCCCTCGTTGGGAACGACGCCAGGCAGTACGTATTACAAACGGTAAACCTCGGATTAACCATTGTCGAGGAGCCAGGGGTCACTTATCGGTAAACCTTGGATTGTTGTCAAGGAGCCGGTAAGGGGATTGGAGCTTGCTACTCTGCCCTTGCGTGCTGTCGGAGTTTAGACTGTTCCCCCAGGTGTAATTGTTGTGATTGGTAACCTTAGTGGCCATAATATCTAGGATTCTACCCAAGGTGACGGTGGAGGGAAGGTCCCACTGTACCTGGAGCAGACGTCGGTTATACTCACTTGGATTTTCTGGGGGGTTCGCTTCACTTCGAGACGGTTAAAGTGGAGGAACTTGGTCCAGTCTATTCATTAAGCAGGTTGCCGGGGTAACTGTTCCACCCACTATTTCTGTACTGAATCCTGCGAGGTTGGGCCTAATCACCAACTAGCGTTTTTGGTCCGGAAGACTACTGTTTGTGTGTGGTTTGACGCTCTAGATTATTTAGGCGTGTGCTTCAAATTTGATTGGTTCTTTAGAAGACTTTAGGTGGTTTGATTTGAAATTTTTTACTTTGTTTTCGTGTGTTGTAGTTAAAATCTTTAATTGTGGCGGAATTACCGAGAAGGTCCCGTCGAATTGCGGGCCAATCTCCTGAAGTTGTGTCTGTGGCCGAATTGTTGAGAAGATCTCGTAGACTTAGGGGATCCCCTCCTCGAGACGACCCAGGTCATTTAGAAGGGTTAAAGGTCCTTGTAACTCCTCCTAGTGGCAGTAGAGTAGGATCACCTGAAGAAGGAGAATCTTCCTTGGTAGTCCATCCGATTACCAAAGTTTAGAAACAGGTTACAATCCCGAAGCTGTTACAGTTTCCGAGCTTGCTGGTAGTTTTTCATCTGCCAGTGAAACAGGCGAAGAACCTGAAATTTCAGAACCTGTTACTCCAACTCCTAGTGTTCCTGATTCACCAAGAATAGAAAGAATTATCACCGAAAATCTTCCTGTTGGATTAATTGCTATAGAAGAACTTGTTCCAGAGGAAGAAATAGGCGTTTCTGATTCTGAAGATCTAATTACCCTTGATCTAAGGGAGCGTGAATCCATCTTTTACAGTCCTCCTAGAAGTGAATCTTGGTACCTTGCATTAACCAATTTTTTAGACAACTCAGTAGGTTTTTCTACACCTCGTACTCCGGTTCCACCTAGAGGAATTCATTCTCCTGTAAATATGTCTGGTCAGTCATCTGTGTTTTCACAAAGTCCTGAATCATTTTTACATGGCGGTCCTTCTGTTCCTACTGGGTATCAATCACTTTCTGGTACCTTTGCGGGAGCATCTCCTCAACCTGTTGATCATGGGTTATTAGTTGGAAACAGTGGTAATGTACCATTGAGTATAGGTGACGTTTATATGATGTCAGGTTCAACTCCCATTAACCAACCTCAAGGTGGCCAATTACCGCCTGGGGGGCAACCTTCGTTAATGCCTGGGGGGCAACCTCAAGGTACTTCATTCGTGACTGGGGGGCAACCTCAAGGGTATCAACCCCAAGGGTATCAACCCCAGCCTCAATATGTACCCCAAAGTCAACCTCAGTATCAGTATCAACCTCAAGGATGGCAACCTCAAGGATGGCAACCCCAAGGGTATCAACCCCAAGGGTATCAACCTCAAGGATACCAACCTCAAGGTCAAGGTCAACCCCAGTATTCGTATTTACCTCAAGGTTATCAACCTACGGGTCAATACCCTGGTCAAGGTTATCAACCACCTCAAGGGCAATCATATGGGACTGCACCTTACAGTTATCAACCCTATCCTCAATACGGCTATGGATCTCAGTATCCTCAACCTGTTACGAGTCAATACCCTGGAATGTTAACATGGGATCCGTCACAGGGTCAACAGATGTCGCAACCAAGTATACAGTCGGTACCTCAAGCAGGACAACCTGCAGTTCCTGGTCCACCCCAGCAACCGCAACCTGTCCAGTCAAGTGTTCAGACCCCTGTAACTTCTGTAGTTACTCAGCCGCCCATTGCACCAGGTACTCCACCTCACACGGCTGTAGCAACTACCGCTTCATCTACCATGCTTACTTCTGGAGTATCGGCAGCTCCGGTTTCTACTGTCCCTGTAACCACTCCTCAGACATCTGTACCGTTGTCTGGACCCACGGTTCAAACCACAGTCCAGATGCCTGTAGGCCAACCTGGTACAAGTACGGTTGTTACTACTCAACCTCAATTTGTTCAACCTCCGTACCAGGGACAGTATCAACCTGGGCAAGCTGCCCAACAACCGGTTTACCAGTATCAACCGTATCCTGGGTACAATTATCAACCACCTCAACAACCCCAGTACGGTCCGGTTAATCCTGGTTTTCCAGGAGGATATAATATCCCCAATGCGAATCCTGTTCCTAGTTATCCTGGATATCCTCCTCCTGGGGCTGGTATTGTGACTCAGAGTTTCAGAGATCCTAACCGGCAGTTACCATTTATTGCAACTTTAGATTTACCCGACTTGACGCGCCTAACGAACGATCCAATTCAATATCTTCCGTTTGGCCGCCAATGCCAAATAAGTTGCCCAGCGATATACCCAAGTTCGAAGGTAAGTCTGGAGAGGATCCGTCTAATCACGTGATGACTTACCACCTCTGGTGTGCATCAAATTCCATCTAGATGATTCTATCCGCTTACGTCTTTTCCAGCGTACACTCATTGGTCTCGCAGCCAAGTGGTACATTGAGTTACCACGGGCCTCTTTTTACAACTTTAGCCAGTTAGCTACCTCGTTCTTAACTCATTTTCAGTTACCAGTCAGATACGATAATGGTACAGAGTTATTAACTTCGCTAAAACAATCGACATCCACGTACATTTCTGATCACATCCATGAGTGGAGACGTCGAAGAAGATTAGTGAAAGTTTTTATCCCGGACCAAATCTTAGCTGAATGGTTTGTCAAATCATTATTACCAAGAATTACTGAAGATGTAGCTAAGGCCGGAGTAGTTACTGAGGAGCAAGTCATTGCTCAGGCACAATACCTTGACTTAGTTTACACTCAGTCGGGTACGTTACATGAGAAAATTCCGGATCTTCCAAAGTCAAACCAAATCGCTGCTGCTCCTTCGGGATCTCATGCCGCTGATGGTATGATTGGTATCGTGACTACGAAGAGTAAGAAGAAGTCTTCCAAGGCCTCCAATACTCCAATTATCACTTTGCCTGATTCTCCGACAGGAGAGTCTTCTCCTCCTGAACTTACCGCCGACATTCACGCTGTAGAGTCATCTACGGCCAAATCCAAAAACGGTGGAAAGAAGAAAGGAAAGAAGAAGGCTAAAGCAGACAAGGCTCCAAAGGAGAAAACGGAAAAGTCGGAAACCAATGACGAAAACGCAAACCTCGCTATCCTTGTCTTATTTGTGAAGAAGATCATTTTACGAGAGACTGCCCTCATCGGGCCGAGGTAGTGAAAATAGTCAAAGGTTCTCCGACTCCTGCTGTGTTAAAGAATCCATTTCCAGAGCAGGAAAATAAGATGATAGGTTCTTCTTCGAATGCCAGTGAAGAACCCATTTTGATGATGTCTCATGTCAGGATTGCGACTCGATCGCAAGATTATGGTAGTAAGGCTCCTGTTGATGGTAAGGAAGCAGAATCTTCTCACTCTAACCCATCAACCTCAGCTCCTGGTTCCGATCCACTACAGATCGAAAAACCTAACCCAGACTTAGTGATTAAGCCGCCCGCCAAGGGTGTACTTCGAAGGTCTGCTTTCAATCCACATGCGAGAGCAGCCCAGAATTACAACATTGTTGAAGACTTAGCTGTTTCACCTTCAGCAATGTCGGCACTCGAAGTGCTGCAATCATGTCCAGCGCAACGAAAATTGCTTTTGTCGGCTATTGGAGCTGTCGATGTTCAGGACCCGAACCTAATGATCTTTGATCTAGAAAATAGTACACCACGTCTCCCCCATCAAATGGCTTTCCAAATTCCAGTGATAGTCAAAAACAGGCCTATTCATCGGACTGTGATTGATGAGGGAGCTTCTACGTGTATTATGTCGATTCAATGTTGGAGATCGCTTGGTTCTCCTTCGTTGAACCAATCCCCCACCATCCTTAAGGCCTTTGATGGCCGTGGGTTCCGTCCGTTTGGTATTCTACAAGAATTGCCTATAGGGGTCGAAGGTAAAACCGTTAGTCTGGATGTGGAAGTGGTTGATGCCCCTCTAGACTACAACCTTCTTTTGGGTCGAAGTTGGTCATATGCTATGACAGCGGTCGTTTCATCGGTCTTCAGAGTCATTAAGTTTCCACATAACGGTAAGATCGTGACTATTGATCAGCTGACATACTTTTCATCCGACCCAACCTCTTTAGAAACTATCCAGCATGTTGGTAAAACGACAATCCCTTATAGGGACATTGGTGTAGGTTTAGTTAAGGATTCCGGTTTACTGGGAACTTTTCCTCTCCCTCCACTCAATGCAGACCCTTCGTTCGCAACAATTCATATGATCACGTCAGAAAACATTATTTATGATGATCCTTGGTATGTTCCCTCTGACTCTGAGCTAGACTCACTCGGTGATGTTATGCCGTTGAGTCCGTATGAGATTGCTTATGAAGCTCTTATGTCTTTTACCGATTTTCATTCAACCGACCAAATGAATGTGGTCAGTGAAGAGTCACTTTTCACCTCACCCTTAGAACGGATAACGTTTCCCGAAGAAGTGTCATCTGACGAACAACTTCGCGAAATCCTAAGTGTAGATGATCTACCATGGGAAGATCTCCATCACAGATCTTCGTTTTTACCTAAGGATGATGCATTTGAAAATGATTTTTCATCTATCTTTACCGCTGAATATGTCAAAGACGCTCAGGATCCAACGAAACATTCTGATTCAGAGCTGAATTTAGGGAATATTTCTCGTACTATTCCCATTGATATTTCAGTGAAGCCCGGAATCGAGGAGAACATTCATATAGGTGCCGCATGTACTGAAACGGAAATCCAAACTTACAAGGCCCTATTCCAAGAATTCCGCGACGTGTTTGCCTGGTCTTACGAGGAAATGCCGGGAATTGATCCTGCCATTGTTGTTCATGAAATCAAAACCTACCCGGATGCTAAACCCATTCGGCAACGGTTGCGTCAGATTCACCCTCGAAAAGCGGCTGCAATCAAAGCAGAAGTCGAAAAGCTGTTGAAAGCAGGTTTCATTTATCCGATCCCGTTAACGGATTGGGTATCGAATATTGTTCCCGTCAATAAAAAACAAGGAACAATAAGAATCTGTATCGATTATAGGGATATCAATCGAGCTTGTCCAAAAGACAACTATCCTACGCCTTATATCGATCAAATCATTGATGATTGTGCCGGAAGTGAGATGTTTTCCTTCATGGATGGTTTCTCAGGCTATAATCAAATCAATATTCTACCTGCCGATCAACCAAAAACGGCATTCATTTGTCCATGGGGGACATTTGCTTATTGCAAATTACCTTTTGGACTTAAGAATGCCGGGGCCACTTTTCAACGGGCGATGTCTTATGCATTTCATGACATCAAGCACATTGTGCAACCCTATCTCGATGATTTGCCTGCTCATTCTTTACAACGAGCTGATCACCTTGTCCACCTACGAGCAATCTTTATGAGGTGTAGGCATTATCGAATTCGGTTGAATCCCCACAAGTGTGTTTTCTGTATAGAAACAGGTCGATTGCTGGGATTTGTTGTTTCAAAAACCGGCATTCGCGTCGATCCCTCGAAAGTCGAGGCTATCATCAAATTGCCTCCTCCTTCGAGTTTGCGCCAACTCCAAAGTTTGCAAGGGAAAGCGAACTTTTTACGCCGATTCATCCCAAACTACGCCGAGGTCACTAAAGGTTTTACACGGTTGTTGAAACAGAACGCACAATTCTTTTGGGACGAGATTGCCCAACAATCTTTTGATGCACTGAAACACGCGTTGACCCATGCACCGTTATTGCATCCTCCCAACTACAACCAGGACTACTTCTTATACCTCGCAGCTTCGCATTCCACCATTGGAATGGTGTTAGTTCAAGAAGATGAATTCAAAGCAGAGCATGTGATATATTATCTTAGCAGAACCTTAAACCCAACTGAGTTAAAATATTCACATGTGGAGAAATTGGCCCTGGCAGCCGTTCAAGCTGTCCAGCGTTTTCGTCACTACATTCTTCTCCGCAAGACTACCGTTATTTCGGATTGCAACCCTATGATTTATATTTTGACAAAACAACTGCTAGGGGGCAAGTACTCTAAATGGATTGTTATCCTGCAAGAGTTCGACTTGGAGTTCGAGAAGTCCAAGTCTAAGAAATCTTTAGTTTTTGCGGAATTAATGTGTGATTTCCCGAGTGCTGACACAGAGACTGTGGCAGAGGAGTCCATTGTGGACGAATCTTTGTTTCTTATTAGCACTTTAGATCCGTGGTATGGGGATATAATCATCTATCTCCAAACCCAAACCTTTCGGCCTGAAGCTTCCAAGGAAGACCGTCGAAAAATTCGGTTTCGATCCCAGCAATACAGAATTATTGGAGATACACTTTATCGCCGGGGGGCAGACTTAGTTTTTCGACGTTGTTTAACTCACGAAGAGGCTGAGAGAGTTTTGAATGATTGTCACTCTGGAGCATGTGGCGGTCATATGTCTGGGTATGCCACAGCTCAGAAGGTGTTGCGCGCTGGCTATTTCTGGCCGTCTATGTTTAAAGATTGTATCCTTGCTGTCAGAACGTGCCACAACTGTCAAGTTTTGATCGAAAGATGCGCGCTCCACCTGCTCCTCTCCACCCTATAATTGCCGCTGGTCCATTCGCCAAATGGGGCATTGACTTTATTACTTGTAACCCTCACTCGGCCGGGGGGCATGCGTATATCATCCTCGCGGTTGATTATTTTACAAAATGGGCCGAGGCGATGCCTACATTCGACGCAAGCGGCAAGACAGCTGCAGTTTTCGTATTCAATCATATCATAACTAGGTTTGGTGTCCCACAAGCAATCATTACTGACCATGGGAGCCATTTTCGAAATGTCATGATGACTGAGCTTACAAGCCAGCTTGGTTTGCGCCACGATAGCTCTACTCCTTATTATCCGCAAGCCAACGGTTTGGTTGAGTCAATCAACAAAGTTCTAGTCGTCATGATTCGACGGATCATTGGTATCCATCGAACGAATTGGCATAACATGTTATTTTCGGCGCTATGGGCATATCGAACTTCAGTGAAAAATTCAACAGGTTTCACCCCTTTTCAGCTAGTTTATGGCTTAGAAGCTGTGTTACCTATTGAATGCGAAATCCCATCACTTCAAATGGCTGTCGAATTACTTCCAGCTACTTCCGAAGAGGAGAAACGGTTGTTATACTTAGCTAAATTAGATGAGACTCGACGTGACGCTACTTTAGCTATCGAGACTCACGCGAAACGAATGAAAGCTCAGTACGATAAAAATGTAACCCCTCGAAGTTTTTCGGAAGGAGACCTAGTATTATTATATGATCAAGCTAACGATAAACTAGGTGCCGGAAAGTTCGTTCCCATGTGGCATGGGCCCTACATTGTAAAGCGAAAGCTAGCAAAAGGGGCTTATGAGTTAGTTGATTTTGATGGGGACTCTTTGGGTAAACCCAGAAATGGACTTTACCTAAAGAGGTATTATGCTTAAAATGATGGGTATGGAGAAATTTTTAGATAGGTTAGATTTTCTTTCTAGCTAGCAAGTGTGTTAGTTTAGTCAGTGTGCTTAGCTTAGCAAGTGTGGTTTTTCGTCATTATTTTGGCTCATCTTGGTTTTACTCTTGATATTGTAGATGTCGACGCCTCTCCAAACATACATTGGATTTGCTGATGGTGCTTGTCGTAGTACACGGAATATCTCTTCCGCAGCTTGGGTTATCTATTCGCCCTCTGACGAGTTAGTTTCTATGCATGGGGTAAGCCTCGGTCAAACAACGAATAACATTGCAGAATACAGTGCAGTGGTTGAATTATTATCCGAATCTATTTCATTTGGAATTCGACGTTTGATAGTGAGGTTAGATTCTGAACTTGTTGTATTACAGCTTAATAGAGTTTATGCCATTAGAAATCCTGTGTTATTAAGGTTGTTTTTGAGAGTGCGTCTCTTGGAACGTGAATTTGATTACATTGAATATCAACATATTCCAAGGTCTTTGAATACATTAGCAGATGCAATTGCTTCTCGAATGTTGGACAGACATTTACGATAATCATGCAAGTAAATTTAAAAACATTTCATCACATATGTTAAACAAGATAAGCCGGTAATAGTGATATATATAGATAGAAGTGTGTCAAAAAATATATACATCGTCTTCGATCATAGGTTTAAAACACCTTATGATCGGCAAAATGATAGTACAAAAAATCAAAATGTCACATGTGACTACAAAAGTGACTAGTCAATCACTGGTGGTGCTCTCTGTACGACACCACTGCGCGGGCTACCTTACGCAAAAAATCTCTAAACGGTCCAGGGACCGCGACTACGAAGCGCTGAAGCCTCATTGGAATATCATCCATAGTAGTCTCAGGTATATCTGCCGTGAGACGCTCTAGATCATGCTCCAAGTCGGCTAGTACTTCTGCTGTCGCATCCTGTGGGGCCGGTGCCGGTGCAGCTGGATGTAGTCTATCATAAGGCCGGAGGTTGGCTGGACGCTGTGGGCCAACATCTGCATTTTGAAAATTTACTATTAGTTTTGAGACGATATATATAAAAAATACAAAAAAAATACATAACTAGAAAACTTGTGAAAATAAAAAGTACCTCTGTCATCCCATTGTTCTCCCTGTGGAAGAACCATGTCCGGATCACCTCTGAAATCCATTCCGGCATACGGAAATCCTGTATCACAAAAAGCTGGCCCTCTAACCAGTCAAAATAACTATCTGAGAATCGAACTACTGTCGCGCCCTCGTCAGGATGCCGGGCCATCACCGCAACCCATCGTATCAGCTTTGGCTGCTGAGGACCCAAGATATCAACAGTGAGTTGCTGAGGGATCAGCAATGGAATTCTCTCCAAGGCAAAGCTCACGACTATAGGCCCATATCCAAAAGTCTTTAGTCGTCCGTTCCTTGCCTTGGTCAGTTGGCTCTTCATATGAGCCGACACAGCTTCACACCAGTTGAAAATGGTGCCTTGGTAACAGTCAATTGCCATCCGCATTTGGGATCCGGAAGCAATGTGTAAAGCGGCCGCGCCGCAAATTCTGGTAACCGTGAACGCTATGACTTTGAGTTCCGGCAGAGTGATGTGTTTTATCTCTATGCCTTTTGAATGGTGAGCTCCAGGTGTGCACCAAGTCTCGCGGAGACTATCAAGGGATTGGCCACCCGGCCTAGTCCCCGCAAGGTTGAGTTGCTCACCTCTGTTTGGCAAGCCAGTGAGAAAGTATACATCCGAGGGCTCTATCTCGAGCTGGTGCCCTCCTATGTAAAAGCATTGTTCCTGTACGTTCCATCGCTCAACCAGCCATTCCAAGAATCTTACCTGGCCCCTCATGCCCGGTATGGTCCAATATTTGTACAATCCGCATGCTCTTAGGGCATCCAGAGAAGGTTGATGATTTATTGCAGCTTCATCTTCCTCTACGTGCTCTCTTTCTCTCCAGTCTAACATGATTAGTGCCTGCATATCAAAAAATAGCATTAGAAATTAATTTGGGAATTTTTGGTGGTTTTTTGAGAGAGTTGGGGTTTTGAAATGCGCGTTTCTCGGAAGACGCACCCCGGCTTTGTTGCACAGGGCGCCCGGACGCAGCTGGCCTGAAGGCGGGCTGCGTCTTCCGACCGTTTTCCCGTAAGAGAAAAAGTCGGGGGACGCAGGTCACCCGAAGGGCACCTGCGTCCGCCGAGAGGCGCATTCCAAAACCAAAACCCCCCCAAAAAATAAAACTAAAACCTAAAAATTGATTCTAAACGGATAGAAATGCAGAGTAGGATGTGTAAAATACCTGGATGAGACGGCGTTCGATTCCAGCGGTCAGATTTTCCGCAGCAACCACGGGAAGTTTTCTTGTCAAAAGCCCTTTTTTCAACCTCAACAGTGAAACGGTAAAAATGACATGGTAAAAGGTCTTTTTATAGGTTTTTTGGATGAATTAGTTCATTTTTTACCATGAAAAGATATTTTTGAATGTATTTTTGCCTATTTTAAACAGGTATGAGTAATGTGTCGCTTTTGTGCAGGACAAAGGGATTTCGAGGGAAATTGTAAATTTTTCACAAACAAAATTGCAGAGTCATCTTTTAAGCCCTTTTCTGACTCCTAAAAAATGAAAAGATCGCCGAGTGTTTCTTTTTCACTCGTTAAAACGGAATTAAAAGACGGTCCCCTTTTAGCTCTTTTCTGACCGCAAAATCAGGAAAAGATTGCCGGGTTTTTGTCGTTTCGAACTCGATAAGGAAATAAAACGACGTGTCCTTGATCGCTTTTTACTTTTCAGTTAACGACACTAATATGAAAGTACTCCTTGGTCGCAAGATCAAGCGGTTCCCCCAGGTATTATTTTATACTTTTTCGGGCTTGAGGGACACAAATATACGAAAAAGTTCAACGTGGAGTCTCCTTTAGTTTTTTCAGACTCTCTAAAAATGAAAAACGCCGAGTTTCTCCTATACTGGGCTCGTTAAATTTTTTACAGTAGAGGACCTGTTCAATTACAAACAGGAACGAACCACTCCTTCCTAGGGTTCGAATTTAAACTAGGTTGGACTCGTCCGAAGGATGAGCTTACAATCAAGCATATGTTATCCTCCTCAAGCTTGTTAAAAATAAAGAGGTACTTGCCAGAAATGGTGGGGGAAAAAAGAGAAGAATGAACCTATTTGTCACCTTTTGTCTCAGAAGAAACTTTATTACCGCTCTTGAACACGACACTTTTCATTCACCTGGGTTGGGAAATCTTTCACCTCACAGTTGACCACGTCACTTTGAAAGTCTTTAACTGGGTTTCGGGGATTAACTTTGAGTTATTCGTCACCAAGCCATCTGTTGTGTCGTTATGTGTTCAAGAGGTCTGCAAACAACAAACTTTCATCTGCAAAATACTTGTCATCCATTTGACCATCCCTGAGTCAGTCCTTACAGCAACATTTCTTCAACTTGAACAATGATTTCGTGTTGCGGGCTTGCCTGCAATGGGTCGCTTTCTATCGACATCGACACATTATCTAGAAAGATGACTTAGGAATCGACAGTACCTTGAAGTCTGCATGCATCAATGGCAGGTTTCTCGCCTTTGACGTCAGTTTACATCATTGACTTTCGATCAGAGGATTCCGTGAAGTGTTCGACATCAAAACATCTATTCACATTTCACGGGTTGTGCTTGGTACTTTGAGGACCATTGACATTACTGGTGGTTTCTCTCACGCTTGTTAACAGTTTACATCATTGACTGGTAATCAAGTGGTTTCTACCATGTTCGACATCGAATCATTTAATCACATGGCTAGAATCGTACCAATTCGAGAAGTAGAAGTGAAGACCCTGGATCTAGTTTCTACCATCCAGGCTGCGAGGAGTTTTGTATTCATTATCTATGTAGGCTCATCATAAACAGATGGCTGCGTCCATACTGTGTCTACAAAAGTCTATAAAAATGATGTACTGCAAGATCATTCCTGTATCAGAGTAGTTAGTCCATTAGTTAAAGTTTTGAATCTGAGTATGGGAATGCCTACCTCAGTGATGATATATTCTTATCCATGTATTTTGTGTTGAAAATTGCAGGTTCCAACCAGGCCATCCACAAGGTAATCCTTGAAATGATAAAGCGCTTCACCCTTCCTAGAATTACAAAACCCTATTCTATTTCAGGCTTCGCACTTTAGGGGGCAATCTGTTACACTAAAAAATGTCACCTTGACTACTTACAGTTAGTATGGCTCAAATCAACAGTCATGCTACCCTCTTAGGCAAGTCTATGCCTCTGTTATCCATCTCAAACTCAAAATAGAGAGAAAGTCTTGTAAAAATCATGTTTATCTCTGGGGTCGCAGGTTCTCTCTAGTCTTACCTGCGGGGACGCGGACCTTGTTCACAAAAACTGCGTCCATGGACGCTCTGTATGTAAAGGGACAGGTGCGTCCCTCTGTAAAAGACAAAATGCGCGAGTTTTATCTTGAAAAAGTTACTTGTGGTTACTTCTAGAACATTCTAGAGGTCGGTTTGATGAAATGGATGCGCCTCCAGTTGGTTCATGTATCTCTATTAAGGGGAGTCTTATCCCATCAATAAGGGAGCTATCCCACCCAAAGAGGGGGATGATCCCATTGATGGTGGACCAGAATAACCTCTTTACAGCACTATAAATAAAGCCATTGAGCCAGGAGGAAAGGAGGTTGGAGCTATACATTTTCTTTGGGTAAATGCTGCAGGATTTAGGTCTTCCATTAGAGCCTTTGTGAGGAGAGATTGTCTTCACTTGATTCTACTTGGGAGAGGGTGAGCTTTGTCAAAGAAGAGGAAAACCCTTGATGGACCCTGGGAGGAACTTGCACAACACCAAGGCCAGGTTGTAAGAGTTTCTTTGTTTCGTTATTAATACAAACTGGTTTATTTTTCTCAATAGCTTATGTTAATGAGTTATTTCATGTGTTCCTTGGTCTGCATGTTGGATATATGTTTTATTATATGAAATGCAAGTGCTTGGTAATTGTTTGATTGTTTGTGGTTGCAGGAATTGACTTGAAGGAGGAGCTCATCCGGATCGTCAAGAACGGACTTCAACAACAGCGTTTTGGAATAAGGTAAGCCTAAACACTTGTAGTTTTCATGTTATAAAAGGTGTATTTAGAGAAAGATCACTCCTTTTTGTCTTGTTTGTCATTAGAATGTCTTAGACTTCTAGGAAGGTCAGTCGTGTCCGCACCCTTGACAGTTTCCGTGTGACAGTGAGATGGGTGGCAGTGTGGTTGGAGGTGGTAAACGTGGAATATGCTGCCTTATCAGACTGACCGCGCTTCTCGGAGAAACTTTTGTGAGCTCTTCCTCGCTTTCCCGCGAGGGTGAAATTAAGGGACTGGTTTCTAAGTCTTCACTGCCTCCGCTTCTGTAGATATTCTCACTTAGCGTAACTCTGAACATTAATTTATTTGCATAACCCGCTTTTTACACAATAGCATCTTAACCCAAGTGTTCAAAGATTTAATATACTTACCTCGCGGTCCCTTGAGGAAACGTTGCTCCGCCTCACTATAGCTGACGGTTGTGTCTACCGCAAACTTAGTGATAAATCCTCCTATTATTCAGTCGAGCCAAGCATCCATAGCTCATGTGATCTTATTTCCTAACACTTCTAGTCTGCGCACTAATTATAAAGTCCACACTATTGGTTTGTCGAGCCTATACCTTCCCTGGTTGTCTGCTAACTTTGCGAGCTCTTCCTCGCTTTCCCGCGAGGGTGAAATTAAGGGACTTGTTTCTAAGTCTTCACTGCCTCCGCTTCTGTAGATATTCTCACTTAGCATAACTCTGAACATTAATTTATTTGCATAACCCTCTTTTTACACAATAGCATCTTAACCCAAGTGTTCAAAGATTTAATATACTTACCTCGTGGTCCCTTGAGGAAACGTTGCTCCACCTCACTATAGTTGACGGTTGTGTCTACCGCAAACTCAGTGATAAATCCTCCTATTATTCAGTCGAGCCAAGCATCCATAGCTCATGTGATCTTATTTCCTAACACTTCTAGTCTGCGCACTAATTATAAAGTCCACACTATTGTTTTGTCGAGCCTATACCTTCCCTGGTTGTCTGCTAACTTTGCGATCCACTCATACAGCTTAGAAGGAAAGGATGCAAAGAAAATTTCATAGATTTCCGTATACAGGTAGTGCTCCAAGCACTGTTCCTTAGATACTCACGGATTTCGATTTTTCCTATGCCACGAACTCGTGAATCTTCTTGTCCAACCACTCTTCAATTTCTTGCTTTGTTGGATTCTAGTGGCACGACATCAAAAATTCCTTATCCAGATCCTGGTCCCGACAACAGAACAATTTGTTGGCTTGTATGGGCCCAACCCAGGTTTAGAGGTGATTTAGCCAAGCAAATTCCAGTACTACTGGCCCTTTCGGCAACAGTTCGCGTTGCACAGACTGAGGTCTCACCCAAAGTAGTATGGGAGGGTGCTAGAACCAGGCTTCCACACCCTAAGGATGTCTGATGAGCTTCTGGAGGTCCGTGGTTTGACCATGTGCACACGTCGCTACACACACTTACTATCCCTTGGTAACCTGTGATGCTGCATTCGCGTAGCCCTACTCAGGGTGCAACCTCTATAATACCCAAGTTCTTTGCTATTCAATCTATTATTACCCGATTACTTAACTTATTTGTGTAAGACTAATGATTATTACAATATATTCATCAATCATATCAGTGTGCGTGCTAAATAAAATAGTATAAATGTAAAGAAGGCCATGCACAAGCAGATACATAGAAATAAGAATCAATTTCTCTTTATTATTCTTTGATCAATATTACAGACTCGAAACTGCACTCCGCACTCAGTTGTAGGGGTCCGTGCATTCGTTTGCAGACTCTACTAGGCCTCTGCGCACTCAGCTGCAGAGCCTCCTCCTACTACTATGACCCAATACACTTAGAATCCTACTCTATGCTCAAACCATTCATCTTCTTCTCTTATTCTTCCTTCCATCCTTTTACAACTTAGAGCCTCACTCTATTTATACAATCCCATGGTCCATGGACCATTTGTGGGCCGACACGACTTTACATTACGTTACAATACTTTAGGGCGGACAACCCTATACTTTGCGCCCCGCAACCGCAATTCGCGGAGCCTTATAAAACCTTTGACCAAAACTTGGGCTTTAAGCCCCAAAACATGTTGTGGGGGGATTCCATGCCCAATAGTTTTTCTTATGGAATGATGAATTGGTTGAGAGACTTGGTGGATTTTGGTGATCATGGATAGATGAAGTTAGGTTGGGGTTGCTGACATGAGATCTTCCTGCACTATTGAAAATCCTGCAATACATACATCACTAGCATTTATCCATGAATCGTATCAAACAAGGAAGATTTCCAATCAACTTGAGAAAACAAAATTTCATTATTTAGTTGCCTAGTCCATGCATGGAAATACTTGCAGAACATTGTGAAGCACCATGAGATCTAATACAAAGTTGGAGATATCAGAAATGTCAACTGAAACCTATTCTAGAAAACTGAAAATATGTTGTCCTAAGTAGCAGAAAATGTAGGTTTTAACCCCATACAGAAATTACCTGCATACAAATTCTAAAACATAGAAAATAAACAATACGAGATCATAACACATAAAACACATATACACAGAGATTTTCCCCTAGATCCCAAAACCGGGACTACCAGCTTGATTTTTCATTATGTTCCTTTCAATGTTACAATACATATTTATACATGCCGAAGCATCCAATACCATGGACTGAAAACCATCGCATTCCAATACCATGGACAAAAACCATCGCGTCCAAAAAACATGTGCGAAAATCATACAAAAAACCATAGTTGGGTCTGCCCAACTAACATAGGGTCCAAAACCAAAATTTTCTGGGGCGCTGCCCGGACCCCATAAAGTGGGGTTACGGGTTCCCTTCAAACCCCCTATTAATTGCGTGGAAAGAATATAACAAAACCCAACATTCTCCCACTTGTTGTTTTCATTCCACAGGGGGCCATAAGAGAGCTTAGTCATTTTCCTAGCCTTGAAATTCCTATTGTCTCTCTACACCAAGAGAACTTCTCAAAGCTCAAAGATTTTTTCAATGCATCTGCAGTATTCTTCAAAGTGTCCACCTTTACCAGCAACACCTTTTTATCTTCCATCATATCGCTCACAAAGTGATACTGAATATCAATGTTCTTTGTCTTTGAATGATATGCAGGGTTCTTTGCCAAGAAAATTTCACTTTGGTTGTCACAGTCTATCCTTATAGCTTCCTGTACTAACCCCATACTTGAACACAATCTATGCAACCAAACTGCTTCCTTGCTTGCATGAGTAGCTACCATGTATTCTGCCTCTGTAGTTGATAGTGCCACTATAGATTGTTTCTTACTCATCTAACTGACTACACCTCCAAATAGGTTAAACACATACCCACTTGTAGATCTTCTCTGATCCAGATCTCCAGCCCAGTCTGCATCAACAAAGCCATGAATATCCAACATTCTTTTCAATCCTGGTCTTCCTTGGTAGCACAGACCATAATCACTAGTGCCATGCAAATACCTGAAAACCCGCTTCACTACTGTCCAATGCTCCTTTCTTGGTTTTGACATAAACCTGCTCAATACTCCCACTGCATGTGCAATGTTTGGTCTAGTACAGACCATTGCATACATCAGGCTACCGACTGCACTTGCATATGGAACACGGGACATGTCCTCTTCCTCTTCTTGTGTCTTGGGACATTGTTCATTAGATAACCTCACACCTACAAGAATAGGAACCTTCACCAGTTTACTATCCTGCATATTAAACCTCTGCAGTATTGTCTCGACATACTTCCTCTGGTTTAACCAGAGCTTCCTCTTTGCCCGATCTCTTTTAATTTCCATGCCCAAAATATAGTTTGCAGCACCAAGATCTTTCATGTCGAATTTGGAGGACAATTGGGTCTTCGAATCTTGGATAATTTCTTTGTCATTTCCAACCAGCAACATATCATCCACATACAAGACCGGATAAATAACATGGTCACCAATTAATTTAAAATACACACTGTGATCTGCTTTGCTTCTGGTGAAGCCAAGTCCCCGTATAAATGTATCAAATTTCTGATACCACATCCTTGGTGACTGTTTTAACCCATACAGAGACTTCTTTAACTTTCATACCAGTTCTTTCTTACCCTTCGCTGCAAAGCCTTCAGGTTGCTTCATGTAGATTTCCTCTTCCAGATCCCCGTGAAGAAATGCCGTCTTCACATCAATCTATTCTACCTCAAAATCAAAAGCAGTAGCAACAGATAAAACTAATCTAATAGAAGTTACCTTGGCAACAGGAGAAAAAATATCACCAAAATCAATTCCCGACACCTGGGAATAACCTTTTACTACCAACCGAGCTTTGTATTTCTCCACTTTTCCTTCTACATTTGTCTTCTTTTTGAACACCCATTTGCTACCAATGGGTTTCCTTCCAGCCAAAAACTCCACCAGATCCCAAGCCTCATTTTTGTGTAAAGATGCCATTTCATCAACCATGGCCTCTTTCCAGAGTTTTCCATCCTCTGAATCTACTGCTTCCTTCACAGTTCTGGGATCATTGTTAGAAATAGATAAAGAAAATTTTGAGTAGAAAGAGTATGGACTATACCTTTCAGGTTGCCTTATTTCTCGAACTGATCTTCTCACAGCCGGAGTTTGTGGCTCTTCATCTTCTGATTCCTCCTCTGCTGTAGAGTCTGATTCTTCCTCCTTTAGCTCAAACTCTATCTTCTCAGGTTCCTTTCATTGGACTTCATGTTTAATAACATCTTTCACCTCTCTGAACACCACATCTCGGTTGTAGACAGCCTTCCATGTGACTGGGTTCCAAAGCTTATAACCCTTTAAACCATCCTTATACCCAATAAAGATGCACTTTTCATATTTACTATCCAACTTGGTTCATTTCTCCTTTGGAACATGTACATATGCATCAAATCCAAATACCCTTAGATGTGAAGGAGAGGGTTTCTTACCAGTCCATACTTCTTGTGGAGTCTTATCTTCCAACACTGATGAAGGTGACCTGTTGACCAGGTAACATGCAGTATCCACCGTCTCTGCCTAGAATTCCTGTCCTAACCCGGCACAACTGAGCTGCTTCTTGCCCTTTCCATCAACGTCTTATTCATTCTTTCTGCAACTCCATTTTCCTGAGGTGTATATGGAGTAGTTTTCTGCCGTGCTATACCACACTTCTTACAGAATTCTTCAAATTCCTTACTGCAAAACTCTCCACCGTTATCTGTCCTCAACACCTTTATCTTCTTCTCTATTTGGTTTTCCACCAGAGCCTTAAATTCTTTAAACCTGTCAAAGACTTCAGATTTCTTCTTGAGGAAATATATCGATGTATTCCTTGAGAAGTCATCTATAAATGGTACATAGTACACAGACTGACCCAGTGATGGAACCTTCACAGGTCCAAACACATCACTGTGCACAAGTTCTAAGATCTGTTTTGCCCTCTTACTACCACAGGGGAAACTCACCCGATTCTGCTTCCCATATACACAATTTTCACAGAAATAAAAATCCAGAGAACTATTACTCATACCTTCTACCATACCTTTACCATGAAGTATCTGAAGGCCCTTTTCTCCAATATGTCCAAGCCTTTGATGCCGCAGCATGGTCTTCTCTCCAGAGACCACTAGATTTTCTGCTCCACTTTTAGGAACCACAAAACTATTGCACCCATCAATAACAGTGCTGCATTGCAGCTTGTACAGAGTTCCAATATGAACTCCCTGCATCAATACCAGTACTCCCTGAACCATCTTGCAGGTATCCTTCTCGAACACTGTTTTTACACCTGCATCATCCAGCTTGCTAACAGAAATTAGATTTCTGGCTAATGCAGGAATATGTAGAACACTTGGAAGCGTTCTAACCCTTCCACCTTGCAACTTCAACTTTACTTTTCCGCGACCAATGCTTCTAGCCTTCCTCTCATCCCCTAAGAAGACATTACTACCATCATATTTCTCATACTCACAGAACCACTCTCTATGGGGAGTGAAGTGAAAGGATGCACCTGAGTCAATCAACCATGCCTCATGATCTACATGTGTACTTGAAGAAGCCAAGTACACATCCCCACCTTCATCTGAGGTGGTTTTCGCCTCTACAGAAGGAGCCTCACCAGATCCCTTTCCTTTGTTAAGAGATTTAGGTTTACAGCGCCTTTTGTAGTGCCCTTCCTTTCCACATTTCCAGCACACCACCTTTACAGGTTTTCCTGGAGATTTAGATCTCCCACTTGATGACTTATTTTTGTTTATGTTCTGGGTCCGCCCTTGTACAGACAAGACATCACCATTTTGGCTCTCCATATTTTTTCATCTCATCTCCTCTGTTAGCAAGGATGAGACCATTTCATCAAAATGCAAGGTAGTTGCATTGATACCTATTGCAATAACCAGACTATCCCACAAATCTGGTAGAGAACACAACAAACTAATGTACGTATCTTCATCTGAAATTTTAATATCAACATATGCTAGTTGACTTGCCACAGTATTAAATGCATTCAGATGCTCTATCACCGAGTCTCCATCTTTCATCCTCAAGTTATACAACTTTTTCCACAGGAACAGTTTATTCACCAAAGACTTAGATTGATACAAAGTCTCTAACTTGTCCCACAAAGCCTTCGCCATAGCTTCCCCTGATACATTCAATAATACTGAATCTGAGACACACAATCATATTGTGCTCTTTGCCTTCCGATCCAACTTATTCCATTCTTCATCGGACAATCCCGTTGGTTTAGTACCTGGATCTACCATGATCCACTGGCCTTTATCCACCAATAGATCCTCCATCTTGAGTTTCCACAACTCAAAACTCTAACCATTAAATTTCTCGATCTCTATCTTTCCACTGCTCGCCATCTTCTTTCACCACCAGAATCGATCTTGCAGATCTCCCACTGAATAGGGTTTACCACATGCCCAATTGAAACCCCTCAGCAACAAAGGCATCCCCTTGAAGCCAAAACAACTCTGATACTAGATGTAGGTTTTAACCCCATACATAAATTACCTGCATACGAATTATAAAACATAGAAAATAAACAATGCGAGATCATAACACATAAAACACATATACACCGAGATTTTCCCCTGGATCCCAAAAGCGGGACTACCAACTTGATTTTTCATTATGTTCCTTTCAATGTTACAATACATATTTATATATGTCGAAGCATCCAATACTATGGATCGAAAACCATCGCGTCCAATACCACGGACCGAAAACCATTGTGTCCAAAAAACATGTGCGAAAATCATGCACAAAACCATAGGTGGGTTTGCCCAACCTAACATAGGGTCCAAAACCAAAATTTTTCAGGGCGCTACCCCAGACACTATAAAGTGGGGTTACGAGTGCCCTTCAAACCCCCTATTAACTACGTGGAAATAATATAACACTACCCAACAGAAAACCCTAAATTCCATAAGAAAGTAGAATCCTGTATTTTTGGGGCTGAATAGGAGTTTTTCCTCAAACCATGGCCTCCGAAGGGAGGATTGAGGCCAAATCCACCTGCTATCAGCCTTTTTAGTATTCCTTTACCTCTCTAAAACTCCTGCTAAATTTATGCACAAATGGAACCAAACTAATCAAATTTACCACTACTTGCAAGGAAATAATGCTAAAATCAATTCAACAATTAATCTATGAAATAACATAAGCATACAAGTACAATAAGAGGAGCCTTTGCTGCTAGGGTTGGGCCCTAAACCAAGAGCTTCAGACCTCTGATTCAATTCAATGCTAGATCAAGGAAATGCTCATTCTCATTATCAAATATCAAAAAATTACATAACAATGTTTTGCCACCAAACTTTAACTCGAAAATGCTTAGTGCTCTTACATAAAATATCTGAATCCTAATGAGGCTCTAGGCATCCTTATTTATACAACTGAAGTGTCCAACAACTTCCTTAAATCTAGGGAGACTTGGCTCCCAAACTCAATATGAACTGGTTCTTAACTGTCACTGGCTCAGTTGCCCATGATCTCCATGATTCGGCTGCTTGCAACTCCGAGCTAGTGTGATTTGATTGAGGAATATTTGAATGAGTAAGGATTTAATGAGGGGGATGTATCTCCTATAATCTCCCCTGCTTGTCTCATTCGAGTTCCTACCCTTAATTAGCCAAAAATTCCATGATTTTCTCCCAAAAACCTGCAATCAATGCACATTAGACCACAAGACATAACATCTTACTTTTACTCATCTCATTAAGCAAAATATAATTAAAACATCTAAGGAATTATGAGAAGATTTAATTTTAGTAATCTTGGAGGTGTATTAAGGTCCATATAGTTACCTAATAATGAGGCTCATCAATATAAAAAAGGAACAAACTTCTTACTAATAGATTACATAGATTAAAATTAGCCTAGTTGTATAAATGATTGAAAAAGCACAAGCGATGGAGAAATTTTCTTAGGAGAATCATTGGTTGCTTGGTTGAGCAAGAAGAAAACCTTAGTCTCATTATCTACTACTGAAGTTGAATACATTGTAGCAACAACTTGTTGCACACAAGTACTTTGGATGAAACAAACTCTTCAAGACATGAAGGTAACATACAATGAACCAAACTCTATCAAATGTGATAAGAATCGAGTCTTTCAATCTAAAACTAAACACATTCCCATCAAGTATCATTTCCTTACAGAGTGGGTTGTTGAGCATATTGTAAAGCTAGAGTATATATCAACTAAAGAACAAATAGTTTATATATTCACCAAGCCTTTGGCAAGGGAGCCCTTTGAATATCTAAGAAAAAATTGGGAATAGTACCTTTTCCTTCTCCTCATTAATTTATTTTCAAAAAGGGCATCTAAAGATTGTTGAATGATCTAAATGGTAAAGGATAATCTAAGGGGGAGCTTCTATAGCCACATGAATAGTAGAAAGGACTTATATATTTACACAAAAGTATATTAGTAATAGCAACAATAAGTCATATTTAGTCACAGTGGGAGCATGAAAAATCCAAAGACAGATACAAGGGGAAGTAATGAACAACAACAATGAGCCGTATATATGTATCCATAGGAGTATTAAATTCAGTCATCATTTATATGTATATATGTATCTAGAGGAGTATTAAATTTAGTCATCATATATATATATATATATATATGTATATGTATGTATGTATGTATGTATGTATGTATGTAGATACATACATACATACATACATACAGATATATATATATATATATATATATATATATATATATATATATATATATATATATATATATATATATATACATACATACATACACACACACACACAAACACACACACACACACACACACACATATATATATAAAGCTTGTACTGTCACTTTATGAATCTGACATGAATTTTCACGCGAATAGAAACATCAACCACTACATATGTATACAACGCTAATAATTTGTGCATATATTTGTATGTAGGGGCTTCTATCATTCTTGTATATAGAACTCGTATAGCCATATGGTCAACCTGAGCCTATAAAGTCATAATAACAATAGCTAATAAACAAATGAACAACAACAATGACAAGGAATGCACGATAAGGAGAAAAATATCAATTAATAACAACTATAATTCATACATAGCCTATAATAGTAAAATGAACAGGGGTAACCACAATGAATTAATAGAAAAGGGAGAGATGTTGCTTCCATGCAAAGTGACAAAATGAAAAAGCATGGAAACATCAAGTCCCTTTCCCTGTTTGACAGGTAGTATGCTTCTTCTTTTCATCATTCTTGAGGGCTCTTTGGTTGGCATTGAAACAATGATCCTTCCCTCACGTTCAATAATTTCAAGAAATATTGGAAAGTATGAAAAAATTTTAGAAAAAGGTGGTTCCTTCCAAGCCATTACCTACTACCCATGTAGCATGAACCTCACCCTATGTTTATGTGCATGGATGACATCATTACATAGTCTGGTGGTTGCCATCACCTATGGTCACACGGGCATTATGACATCATGGATGAATTATGGAGGACCTTTATTTGTGATAGCAGTATGTGTTAGAAGGATATACACAAAACTCTTGCCAAGTCAGGGAATCGAGTGTGGATGCCAGAGCAGTTACATGTCAAAGGAAATCCAAAGCAATTTCAAGTCAGAGGAAAACCAAATTTAAGTCTTGAACGTGTAAATCCATATTAACATCAACCTTTTTTCTCACAACCAATTTTATTAGAAACCAGACCCTTGCCAATGATAGAGAAGGGGGAGATAATAAACAAACATTGCAAACATTACAAACCATAAGTAAGCATTGAAATTAAGAAACATATGCAACTTTAAAAGGAACAATAAGGAGAAATAATTCTCAGGACCAAATCAGAAAAACAAGCAAGAAAATTTAAATTAAATTTCTTATCCAATGAAATTAAAAGAAGGATATATAACTAAGAAATGAAGAATCAATCTTTATTGTTGACATCAATGCCAAAGGAGGAGATTGTTGTAAAAGTTGTCATTGATGCCAAAGGTGTTTTCCTTGTATGAAAGATATTATTAATATCAAAAGTGGTTTCAACATGTCTTTATTGATAAGAAAAGTGGCGTGAGTGTTGCTTTAAGATAGTTGCTATATTTGGGCCCTTTAACATGGATAAGCAACCTTTAATCATTTCTAGGTCTAAATATTCAAAAGGCTTCAATTATTCGTCATTGTTGAATGTACTTTCCATTTTAATTTTTGATGGTGCTTATGAACTAGCTGCAACAGGTGAGGGTGAAATGAAAATGAGTGTGTGGACCTAAGGGTATGTCTAGAGGTGCAACCCTAGCAAGGTTTTTTTGCAAGATTTTTCCTCATTACATATTGATCAAATAGTATATGAAGCTTTTTAATTAGTCAATAAATTGAATTCTGGCTTGGAGAAAGAAGTTGTTAACAATTATTGGCTACAATAGTTCTTCTAGATATCTTAGATCCGTTTGAATTTACAATCGTACCCTTCAAAATGTGAATATTTTCATGGAGAATAATCTACAATCTGGCAGTAGCAGATGCTATATATAAACATGCCTAAATTTTAATAGAAGGCTTGGAATCTCTTACTAAATTTTGTCTTTGGATGGTGGGCTCAATGGAGAATTTTGTGAGGTATTTATTTCATATGGACATGTATATATTTCAGCATATCTATATATAAGCAGAAGTAGGCCATTTTATGGAGATCCACATCCTAGGAACATTTTTTCCATGCTTAATGAACATATTGCATATGTAAACTTTGGAGATTTTCCTACTCTGGTTTCTAGATTTTTCTACAACTTCTATCCACCATGGGTCACTCTATACATTGGGGTACTTCTTGGTTGTAATGTCCCTAGCCCCGGGCCAGGTGACGCTATGAATCCAAAAACCAAAATTAACCCATAATAGCTGCAAAAGCACATAATTCACTAGAGCATATAGAATAAACTATACAAAAATGTATTATAAATTTTACAATAGAAATAAATATGCAATGTAGACATTTGTAAATTTACATATACAAATTCGGCCACAATAAACATTAGTATAGTTGGGTCTAACCCCAATTGCATAAACCCTAAGCAGTATAACTAGTCAACATGTAACCGAACATGATTAAGATGGCCAAGCCCTAAATGGGCCAAACCATAAAAAACAAAATCGATATGCATGTGACCAATTCCAAGTAGTTGACCTCTCTTTAGCTCATTTCTAGAAATACCAAGGAAACATACACACACACACACACACACTCACACATATATGTGTATATGTGTATCAATAGCTATAGTATATAATTTCTACATACCTAATATGTTGTGAAATACACAATAATAAAATTAACCATTATCATTCATTCATTCACATATAAAATACACAACAAAATGAAAATATGAAACCCTAACTAGGGTTTGCAGCTAAGCATCATGTAATTGCAATCATGGCAGATAAATGCAATAACTATACCGTAGGCACTTATCTGTAATTGAAAATAAAATTGGTTGTGGGCTCTCCTTCTTCCACCCAGTCATAGATTATGTGGTTCATAATATCAATCCCAGTATTAGATAAATTTTGAGGTCTAAAATGGGCCTCCTAAATAATATTATAAAATAATCGTGGAAATAATAAAATAAGATTAGATAACATCATCAAATTTTAGAGGGAAAAAATAAAAAAATCTAATTTTCAACTTATCGCCCTACGATTTTACTCAAATTTTGAGTTGGAGCACTCATTGGATGCAAAATTTAATTATTCATTGAAGGATTATCCATTTTTCATACTTTCAATGGACCATGCTACACGAAAAACGTGATTGCACATTTTTCATTTATTTCTCATTTTTCGTGTAGCGGGGTCCATCGAAAGTATGCAAAATGGGTAATCCTTGCATGAGAAATTACATTTTTCATCCAACGAGTGCTCTCACTTGAAATTTGAGTTAAATCGTAGGGAGATAAATTGAAAATATGAGTTTAAAAAGTAGTTTTTTTAATCTTTTTACTTTTTTACTCCAAAAATTGTGAATCATCTGCCATGGTTGATATCATCATCTTGAATCCCATTGGTTCTTATAAAGTTTTATTTGGTTGAACATTTTTGTTTTGAGTCCCAGTTTTTTACTTGAAACTTTCTCTAGTTGTCACCCTCAACCTGGGATTACAACTCCATAAGCAATAATTGTAAATTAAACAATCAAAACCTTGGCCAACGCACCAACCCCAACGACCTCAATCTTTATCCATAGGCTCAAGTTCCCCTGAAAATCACCCAAATGGTGCAACTTGAGTCCCTCGATGGTGCCCATCTTCCAAGGAAACTTACAACTAGCCAGAATGGTCTCAGCCTATAAATCCAGGATCTCTGCTACTCTCTAGTGTCCAAATTCCATCAGCTGAAATGGAAATAATCCCATAGTCGATGCCAGAGTCCAAACCAAGACTCACCGACTATCACCGAATTGAGTTCCACCAGAACTTCATGGCCAAAAAGCCATAACCAAAGCCACTAAGGCTCATACAACCAAAATGCATCCAATTTAGTTCGATTAACTGAATAGCCACACCTCAGCTAGTTCCAAAGTCTAATCCCAAGACTCACTAGCTCATTAATGAACTGAGTTTCACTAGAAATCCATGGCCACAGAGCCATAACCGGAGCCACCAAGGCTCACAAAATCAAGATGGATCCAATCTGGCACGATTAACTAAATAACCACACCCCAACTAGTTTTATTGTCCAATCTCCATGACTCATTAGCTCCTCTCCAATACTAAATAAATAACGCCCCCATAACTATCATAGGCACATACACTTCTTTTTAACTACATGGATTTACTTCTCCATGTGGCACTCTCTAGAGCCATGTGGGCACTAGGTGCACTTTTTCACCAAAACACCTAATTATTTCCTTGTCTTTGGAGTTGCGTCCTTGATACTCTTTTTCTGTCAAGTGGGATCCATAATCAACCTATTTTATTAGTATAAAAATATGTACAATATTTTCAATATTTACATCTTGGCTCCCCTGACCATTTAGCCAAAACTGACATAAAAGTATTTGGGAAACTAGCCCCAAAATCTATCTAATATAACTACATGGGTAGGTAGTACACATAATATTACTTAGATCACCACCCTAACTATTATATACATCTGTCTCGCCATCCTAACAAATATGTGCATCCATTTCATAAACCTAAATATCAATGTACATATATTTACATTGTATACTAGCACGGTAATTACATTCCTCCCTCCCTTATTTTATGCATTGTCCTCGGTGCATCATATGTTCGTAATCTGCATCTGCTACTTCATAGTGACTTTAGCTCACATTATGTAGCTTCAAGTCCATATCCTCATGCATGATTTCCTCATGGTGCCTCTTCCACACTTCTAGTGTCGTTTTCATATCAATAGTCTTTGGAGGTCCTTGCCCCATGTTGACGAGTGTGAAATTCCAACACCATCATCATTATACCTAGGGAACATTAGAAAAATAACATTAATTTCTACAACAACTAACTTTCACACACACACACACACACACACATAAGTACATATACATTTTTTTCTTTCAAAGAGCAAGAGAAACACTCATTCATGCAATCATTCATCAAACCGTACATGAATTTACAACCTTCATGCAATGTGACAACTATGCAAATATCCATGCCATGCTATAATTCTTGTGCCTCAACTATAAAACAATGTTCTTGCATGCTAGCACTATATACCATCCTTGTATACAATTTTTGCAGTTAATTCTAGGATATAGTCACCATGCAATCTCATTAACTATTGTTGGTATATACAATTCCTACATGCAAATAATATATTTTCCTACATCTCTATTTTCCATTATTCTTTTTGAATTGTCTCTATTTCAAATAAAAATCAACCTGTTCAAAATGCGTCATCATGTTCCCATAAGCATTCTACTTTTTCCATGTTAAAAGACCAACCATTGAGGGTATTTTATTAATACTAGTGTTTTGTTGTCAATTACCTAACACATATGTTGTATGTGTTTTCTTGTCACCTAATTGGAAAATCATCTACAACCTAACAAATTATTAAGTTGTTAGTCTGCTTAATGATAAAGGCTCCAATGGCCATAAATACTTTGAATTTTCACTATGACATCATTTTTTCATGCCTCGCTAAAAGAAAATATTAACAAGATACATTTGTAGTTTTTTTTTCCTCCAACCTAGAAAAAACCCTAAGTTTTGTTCCCTTTCTCACAATTCACAGACAAAACTCTCTTATCCTCAGCTTTCTTCAATCAACATGAAATAATATACACATGCTTCATACACTATATGCATATACATATTACATATTTCTAATATGCATACCAACGCATGCATATCTCAACCATATTTAATCTCTGGCATTTTCAGTAATCATATACCGTAAATGCATTAGATATCACATCCATAATAATCAATATGAGAAGGGTTAATGGGTTTTCCTTCCCTTCCTATACATAATTTGGTATTCCGTTGCATGGTTGTCCTATTTTTTGGCTTCTGCCATTATTTATTGTCACTTACTTTCCAACTACATCTATAACCATCCTCATGACTTTTATAGCCCTTGTTGCAAGTTGAGTTACATATGGTGATTTTTAAACCAACATACATGTTCATCCGCTTAAATTTCCTATGATTGTTAGGATACTTTGAGTTCTCGGTGGTCCAACTCTGTAAGCCAAGAGTTCCAATAGACATCACATGTGGCATCCTCATGTTCAACTAGAAGTCATTCAAGTATTTCATGCATCCCAACATGTTACACCAACTAACCTTTTAACTCAATCCTTGATTTCTTCCACAAACCATCCTGCACTCATGTGCCTTTTGCATAAAGAACTACTTTACTATGCAAATTTCCTTTAATGTTACCTAAACATGCATATCCACCCTGGCGGTGTAAGAAATCAGAACTCCCCAGTTCATTGTTACAATCTCAATACAGTGCCTCCATTAGGGCACATGATATCAATCATTGTCTATTCTTAGATAATCATAGTACTCTATTCAAATCCCATGCCTTGTGTGAGTATAGTCCTATTAGATACACATCATGACTCTATTGTAATCTTGTTACAATTTATCACCACCTATTATAACCTAATCATATTCCTATTATACACCTATCATGACCTATCTGAAGACTCGTTCAACCCTTCATGATCCTTCCATAATAACCATTATGGCCTAGGTACAGTCCTTTTGTGTACCTATCATGAGACATCAGAAGACCTGTTATAACTTGTTACATAAGTGTTATCATCACGTGATACTTGTCATAAACCATATACAACCAGTTATAATACCTATCACCACATGTGACCAACCACTTGTTGTAACACATTATAATATGTTACCAACATGTTCTAGCTTGTATTATACATGTCACTTACTACGACCGATATGGTACAACTTGCTACTAATATGTTATCCCATGTGGGGAAATTTGTTATATCACGTGTATCCTAGTTATATCAATTATACCTGGTTATAACACCTATATCCCTGCAAGAAAACCTCTATAAGACTTTGTTACAAAAATTTTAGATCACACCACCATCCCTATGAAAATGTGTAATAGATTGGTTATAACCTATCATAACCCATTGTAACCTTATCAATCATTGGTGACAACTCAACTATTGTAACCTGTCATATATCTATCATGAATCTATTTTAACTACATGCTTATAATCCTATTATATAACTTGTCTTACATCTAAGTGGGCTGTTTTTCCAAAACTTATCTTGTGTTATTGCACAACTACATTAATTTCCATAGTCTTGACCTTCTAATTTGGATCACCATACAACATTATTAATTCTTTATTTACCCAAAATTAGCTCTTAAATATATTACGGCTGATTATAGGTTAAACATGCCCATAAAAACAATAGTTTGTTCACATGTATTGTATTCTTAAGAACTTCAATTTATAATTTATATATTCATAAAAAAAAATTAAGATAAGAAAACCACATCAACACTTATATGTAGGAGTGAATATGATGTTGACTTCATGGGGTGGCTACCTTCCCATCACCATGTACATACTTAGTACCCTACTCCAACCAAGGTACCAAACCTCAACAACCTCCAACTTGCTACTTTTTTGGGGGCCTCCACATATCCCTCAGGCCCTTAAGTAATCCACTTTATTCTCGATGAAATCATATTTTTCTTGGTACACTCACTCTTTCAGGCTCAAGAATATCCTTCACTAATTAAAAATCTCTTAGGCAATACATCTTGCTAATTCCTTCACACAAATGAGGAATGTTGTCCTATAAGGCATGCTCTTCCGTAGGGTGGTTGTCCTGAACAACTACATAATTAACAACACGACAACCATGATTAGTTTCTCATATCAACTATTACATAAATACTATAACATATTGTTGTCACTCAGTATGCAATCATCACACACATACTCATACATTACATACATATGTGCATATACAACACATAAACTTATACATCACATTTAATATCTTATGGCAAAACAACAAGGGAAAGGTTAAAGAGATTCTCCTGCTCAATTTCCTACATAACATGGAATCCACAACTTGGTTTTCCTATTTTTTTGTCTTTCCCATCATTCTATTATGTCTTACCAACCATTTCTTGTTCCAAATAATCAATATACTCTACTCAAAGCCCTTGCTTTGAGTGATAATAATCATGTTAAAATTCATCATATCCCTGTTATAATCTTGTAACTTTTTGGGATTTTTTTCTTTAAAATTCCTACACCAATTTCAAATTTTGGGTTTACCAATGTGTTCTACTATTCAATAGCTTTCTATTGACTTCTCACTTATCAAATTCCAATAACTGGGCTAAACGTTATGCCCTCTAGAAGTTTTAACTAGACTACTTATTTTCTAACACATGTAGCCTCCTGTGATATTTTTTTCACAAATATCATCCTATTTCAAATTCTAGATTTTCAAAAAAGTCTCCTCACCAACAGATTTCTATTGAATATTTGTTTGTGCAATTCCAATACTGGGGCAAAAAGTTATGCCCTCTGGAATTCCATAACATGTTAAGCCATTTTTACCCCTTTAAGACTCCTATAACTTTCCTTTAAGTTTTCTCAAAAAATTTAGACCCAAATTATTTTTTTTCTTTTATCACTATATTCTACTCATAATTATCTTTCTTTTTACTAGTTACTTGTTGAATTGCGACTTCTGGTTGAAAGTTATAGCCTTGTGAAGTTAAATTTATTTTTCTTAGTTCCTTTTATATCTCAAATTCATTTTATGGTTGCTCCCAACAAGGTTGTAATTGTCTTGCCTTTCTATTAGTAACTGCCATACAAAGTCCTTTTCTTGCTTCTAGTATTCCCCTTGTTTTTCTCAGATTTCCTCCAATTCCTCATTTGAGGCAAACTAGTTTATTGTCTTCTTATTATTTTTCCATGTGTCCAACGTGCAACCCACTATTCTAAACATGGGCATATATATTACTGTATATATATATATATCTTACTATATTACTATATTACTATAATCCCACATGGTAGCTCTGCCCCACATGACATCATGGTCTCCACCTCCTTGGCCATCTCAACACTATTAACACTCATGTTGTGGGCCCTGACTACCCACCTTGGTCATTACATGGCATGCCTCCAAGCGCTCCCAGTTGCAATTAATTAAAACATAATATATATATATATATATATATATATATATATATCTATATATATATATATATATATATATATATATATATATATATATATATATATATACATACATACATACATACAAGGGTGGTGTTATGAAACTATTACAAGATTGTTTCAGGGCCAAATGTATTCGAGCCTTGTATGAATGCGTCGAGAGGAACGAAACCTAGGACAAGGTGAAATGGGCCACAAAACCCATAGTGAAGAGGAGAGACCTACTTGTGTTTGACGTGGAAGTCAGCCACAAGCCATGGGGACAGCTCTGTCAGCACTGGCAGTTGGAACCCCAACGGGATAGTGGGAACTAGGATTCCATGGGGTCATGGGAGGCTCATTAAAGGGTGAGCATGTTGGGATATGATGGTGACGAAAACCATTAAATTGAGGTAGTTAAGGTCATCAGATCCCATAAGAGTAAAAATCCATGTTAACCTCCATGCAAGTTTGAGATTCGATGGTTGTAGAACCGTCTGATTGGCCATCAAACAATTGTCGATGTGTCGACCAAGGGTGGGGAGGGGGGGATGTGTTTTAATCTGGGCCCTCCATTTGCGTGAATCATCTTCCACCATCGATCGACCAAACATGTGGTTGGTGGGGTCAGTTGTATTATTTAACATAAAACAATATGATGCTATAAGGTTTTAATCGTGAATACATGTGGCATGGAGGAAGGGGTGGTAGGCCCTTCATCTCTCTCTCTCGAGAGAGAGAGAGAGAGAGAGAGAGATGTAGGGCCTACCACCCCTTCCTCCATGCCACATGTATTCACGATTGCAACCTTATAACATTATATTATTTTATATTAAATAATACAACTAATGCCACCAACCACATGCCCGGCCAATCGATGGTGGCAGATGATTCACGAAAAACGAGGGCCTAGATTAAAATGCCCCCCCTGGTTGACATGTCGACATATCTATCTCTCTCTAGAGAGAGAGAGAGAGAGAGAGATGCAGGGCCCACCACCCCTTCCTCCATGCCACATGTATTCGCGATTCCAACCTTATAACATTGTAATATTTTATATTAAATAAGGCAATTGATGCCACCAACCACATGCCTGGCCAATCGATAGTGGCAGATGATTCATGAAAAAGGATCGTCTAGATTAAAATGCCCCCTCCCCCCCCTAGTCGACATGTTGATGGTTTTTTCACGGTTGATCGAATGGTTATACTACCATTGGATCTCAAACTTGCATGGAGGTTAACATGGAGTTGCACTCTGATGGGATCTAATGACCCAAATCACCTCAATCTAATGGTTTTCATAGCCATTAGATCCCAACATGCTCGCCCTTTAACGAGACTCACACAACCCCATGGGATCTGAGTTCTGCTTATTCCATTGGGGTTCCAAGTCTTGGTTCTAACAAAGCTTCCCCCATGGCTTGTGGTTGACCTCCACGTCAAACACAAGAAGATCCCTCCTCTCCAGTATGGGTTTTTTATCCCATTGCACATCGTCGCAGGTCTCGTTCCTCTTGATGCATTCATACAAGGCTCAAACACATTTGGCCCTGAAAAAATCTTGTAATTGTTTCATAGCACAACCATTGTATTATGTTTGGTGAGGTTGGAAAGGGTTTTTCCTTGGAACCTTGCTCCTAAATTTATTCACAAAAATATTATATCAATAAATATATATATTTTAAAACATCGCATAATCCAAAATTTCACACTATTCTTTAATGTATTGTGTCATTATCTATATATATATATATATATATCTATATATATATATATAAACATTTAAAATCATTACAAATAAAGCCCCTCGGATCCAAGCTCAACAAGACAGACAGGGGTTCCATTCTTTGAACCCTACCTAATTTAAACACTCATTTTTTATGTCCATAGCCACTGAGCCATAATCGAAGCCACCAAGCTCCTAGAGCCACTACGGCTCACAAAAATAGGATGCATCAAATTCAATGCGATTGATTGAATAACCACACCCCGGGAATTTATTGAGTCCAACCTCTAGGACGCACTGGCTCCTCAATAACCCTAACTAAATAACTGACTATCCCATAACTCTCACAGGCACATACACCTCTTTTTAACTACATTTCTTTACTTCGCCATGTAGCA